>CM065426.1:48064771-49283396 GCA_033060865.1 Dorcus hopei | reverse complement strand
GTAATTTAGTTCGTGATTCATCATACATCAATGAAATTTTGCACAAGAAAGAAAATTATGACTACGGTTATCTCGCACATTCAATCCTATTGAAATTTCAATCGATTTAATATTAATGTTTGAATCTCGACATAAACCTATCTAATTTGTCATTTCAATCCGATTGAGAACTTGGCTCAATCCACTTGAAAATGGGGATTGGACTGACAAAGCCGCTTGAAAAATAGCGATGTAAACACGGACTCAAATTATTATTTGGTACTTGCTAACTTCATGTTATATAAACATGTTATACTCGTAATACCAAATTACTAGCGCTGCCATTAATCTATTTCTAAATTATCCATTTTAACTTAGCATAATAAACACAAACTTACAGCTGATGGTTGACAACTGTTATTTATTGTCCGTTATAAGCATGTAATCCATAATCTAATGTTAAGTTAGCAACTCAATGCATTTCTTTTTACAATGTGGTTGTCTCTCTTTAGGATTGAAATAATATTTCAAGCGGATTGAGGTAGACGATCAAAAACAGTTCAGATTCACGAATCCACTTGAAATCTCAATCAGATTGAATGTGCGAGATTAACTTATTGTTAGTCTATGATGCCAAGGTATTTCAAGATAAATGTTGCTATTACTGAAACAAACACAAATTTTTGTTAAGAAAAACTAACATGAGGGGAATGATTAAAAGATGCAATCGCCATCACCAGACTGACACACACACACCAGTTTAAAAGCAGTTCCGATGGAAGAATAGCTGTTCTTTGAAGGCACCTCCTAAACCAGACTTCTCAGACCAGGAGCAAGTCCAATTTAGCCGATTTAATAACATGTACGGTTTCATTTGTTTGACAACTAAAATCAGAATTACATGGCGATTTATTTAAGATCAAGCGCGAATGTGTGAGATGAGGGATTACAAAGTTACTTTTTATATCAAGATTTCAATTCGCGTTGTCACAAAAAATTGTTGTCCATATTCATCATAGTATGACGCGTTGCAGTTTTTTTAAAGACAGTTTATAAATAAGAGCGGTGTTCAATTAGGGTCAAGCAAAATACACGGGTTTGAACGTACCTATTGGCACTATAATTTAATGAACGCGACTCAATTAAATTACGCAGGGTTAAGTGACTCCTTCAAAGATATAACTTTATATTACAACTTGAAAATTTAACTAAATATAAAAAAAAACTACACCACTAAATTGTATTCGAAAAAGGGTCCTAATCAAGTTTTCTAATCTTTAAAAATAAATAGTTTACGTCGCGACATCCTGCGACCAAAATTTGACTTAAAAATAAACAACATATGCGTGATTTACGAATAGCCGAAAATGGCAATTTTTGCTTATAACTCGAAAACAAAACAATTTTTGTTTATACTATTGATTTTATCTCTAAAAAAGAGAACGAGACTTGGCCACTAGTTTTTTTTCTATCCCTTGCAGTTACGGAGATGCCCGTAAGAGACATCGAAATTGATCCACCCTGTATTTTAGTTTTCGAGAAATAATTAATCAAAAATTATACCCATAACCGCGATACTTGCCTGGTTAGAAACAGCAGACGAACGAAATAAATACAATTATTAAAGTGTTTTATAGTTTTGATTGTTACGGCGTCGGTCCTGAATTTGGCATTTAAACGGAATATCATGAAATAAGCTGAAATAAGAGCTCTAAAACATTTACGATATTATTGAGAAATGCAGGCAAATTACCGGAAGTAAATTATTTAGTACCCCAATAAAATAACAAATTAATTGAATGTATTAATGTAACTTCTGTATTTAGAGTTACACTTTTTAGTTTATTATGGATGTCATTCTTCATCTTTGATTGAACTATTTGATTTGATTTGAACTATTTTCAGTTTAACTTGAGCTTCTAGATTTAAACAATTAACAAATGCATGTTGAAACGTACAACGATTGTGCGCATGACGAGTAGTGTTAATCCACCTCTAAAGCAAGGTAATTTGAGCGACGCTCTGAGCATTTCTCGAACGATAGTAAAATTAGTTTAGAAGCCACAATGGAGCTACATTTCTTATTAACGATCGCTTGAATGATTCTCGTTCGCAGACTGTATTTATCGAACGTACCCCTGCTTGACAGATAAAACAGCACTATAACACGAAAACAATTCAAATCTCCATATGAAGGATCTGCATTTTACAATTTCAATGAAGATGGGAATCATAAATAATTAGGCATATAGAGATTTTTCACTGTATAAAGTACACAATGCGCAGAAACGAGTTTTCGTCTGACGAATCCATATTCAAAATTTAGGGGAGGTTGGAGTACAGTGTCTAGCAGCTACGCGAAGCCCAGCAAACGCCTCATACTTCACTAAGAGCCTAAGAGCACATTAAACCGAATCGGGTTTCTGGAAGCTGTCGCCGATTAAAAGCTTTGTTCCAACACAGTTTTGGACTAGTTTGAAACTGTCAAATATATTTGTCCATCGAATTAATCACCGCTTTCAAGAGCTGCGTTAAATGTGATACTTTGATCGGCGCATGCTTCTGACGGTTTTGGACTAGTCAGAGGCTGTTGTTGGAACAGACCTATTGGGAACTTTCATGACAAGTGTTGGCGCCTGGTGGAGAAATGAGTACTAGAGTAGACGTGATCGACTGTGATCACTTAAGTCGTGTTAGAATCGTTAGATACGCATCAATTATTATAAAATGTCGTTTCCGATAAAAAATATCTATGAAACCTGTTTTCTATAAAGTAAGTAATTAAACGTCTGCACCGCCATTATTCGGAAATTTTAGCGCCTCTACCGGCAATGTTATTTGCCAATTATAAACGTAGCGTCGAATAGCAAGGTATGGCAAGGTCTGCTTTGTTCCTGAACTGACAGTTAATCTAATGTCAAACTGATGGCGCCACAATTGTTTCAGTAATTTTTATATTTTTAAGCCTCATTAAATTCTCCACAAAGAAGAGGTGAACATAATATTAATAATAATGATAGTTAACGTTTACATTAATTTTAATATGTTCTAATAAAACTTTTGACCTATAATGTTATGTATCACAAAATCTTCTAAGCGGACACTAAATCGCGCAAATATACACTTTACGTTTCGCAGTCGTTCGACTGCTTCGTCAGAAGTGAAAATTGACGAAGCAGTCGAACGACTGCGAAACGTAAAGTGTATATTTGCGCGATTTAGTGTCCGCTTAGAAGATTTTGTGATACAAATTTCATCGGACAAGAACCAACTGTAAATATAATGTTATGTGGCAGTTATGTATAGGGCTGGGTCGATGTATCGATATATCGATACGTATCGATACGCCAGCTGTATCGATACACATTTTCAGCTGTATCGACGTATCGCATATCGATACGTATCGAAACATCGGATATCGAATATCGATACGTATCGAAATATCGATACGTATCGAAATATCGATACGTATCGAAATATCGATACGTATCGAAATATCGATACGAATCCAAATATCGGATATCGAATATCGATACGTATCGAAATATCGGATTTCTTATCATAAGTTTAAGCTATAACCTTAAACTAAATTCATTTTATTTTACCTTTTAGAAGATATTTAGTTTATTTCAATTTTCTCGAGACTTGAAAAACTGGTCTTAATCGGTTTTTGCACCATAGTTTTAAACCTCTATTCAATATTTCGAAACGTATCGATATATCGATACATATCAATCCAATATTTCGATACATATCGATACGTATCGGTAGCCGATACTCGATACGTATCGGTATTCGATATATCGATACGTATCGATACAGAAATCGTATCGAAATTCGATACACAATTTCCCGTATCGCCCACCTCTAGTTATGTATTTAATCTTACGTGTTAATTTTACCAAAATAATCAATTCAATGCTCTGATGAAGCAAATAAATTTTTGCGAGAGCTTAGCACTGAAAAAAAAAGGTTTTCAGTTTGCTTTCTGAACGAAAAACCTGATAAAACACAATACTTATTGTCTATAATTTACATTTATCACAAAAATGTTACTTTTAAAAAAATGTAAACACCGAAGGAGCGAGCGGTGGACAAAGATTATTGCATAAAAATAATTTACATACAATAGTTGTAAATGTAAAAAAAAGTTAAGGATAGCGTAAGAATTGAACCAGAGTCCAACGAATTGCAAGACACTTATAAAACACCTCGGCCAAGCTACCAGTTAGAATTTGCGATAAGTATTTCGTACTTATATAACTTGTTACGTAAATTATGTAGCCACAAATTCAGCCTCCCGAAACAGAACATTGTTCGATAATAATATCGCCGGCAATAAATCCGTTCAAAATTAAAATATAAACTCTGTTCACAAATTAAAAGACCACTAGCGATGTTGCCTTGTGAAAAGTACAACCGGCAACAGTGTCTTAGTTCGAAATTTGGTAACATTTTGGCATTTAAAATATTTTTCTGCTTTCGAGGCATTGAAATGGCTTGTTAAAATGAATATAAATGTAAACAATATAATAATAAAATTGATTTGACAAATTACTTTGACATGAAACTTCAAAATACCTTGCCAACCTTGCTATTCTGATAATGTTCTATAGGGGACTTATGTTTTATACTAACATAATGCAGCAGGTGGTGGTTTTTTTAATTTGTGAACAACGTATATGTAGGCCTGTGTGATAATACGGTAACGCCATCTACACTCTACCCATAAAAGGTACAATTCTGTCGGTAATTTGAATTTATTTAAGAAAAATTTGGAAAAGTATTTGCCTTAAGTCACTATTAAAAAACGTCGTCATGTAAAAGTTGTTTATTTTCTTATCATCGAAGAAGTTATAGCCAAGATGACATGTTTCTGTTTTACATGTTATCTAAAATAAAAATAAAATTATGGCCGATTCATACTTTCATGAAATGTAGGAAGATTCATTTAGTATTGAGCTGCTTATGTTTGGATCAAATCAAAATGCTATTTCTCTTCCAACTAATAAAATAAGATTTGACTAAACTGAGACCGCACTGTTTGGTAATATAAATAAAGGACCTCTTACTTCGGGATCAGGTTTTACAAACTTACAAACACTGTGGAATACACCTCACCATTCACACTGACTCAAAAGAGCGCAAAAGCGATGCTTGAACTGACGGCGACTAGCGCAGTTATGCGTTATTAATTATGCGTGATGTGGCGCGATTTATCTATTTTGTTAGTGAGCATTAATTTTATTTTAGAAAATCCGGAGAAGTTGTTGCATCCCGGGAGCTCGGGAGGTTGAACATTATTCCCGGAGTCTCCCGGGCATTCCGGGAGGGTTGGGAACCCTAGGATAATCCATTACATTTAATTTATTGTTGGTTTACTATTTACTTGGTAGATTACTTTTATAATACGCAATATTATTTATTCAGCAATTTACTTAGCAAGTAAATTTACTTGACAACTATTTGGTAATTTATTTGATGTTTATAATACCCGACTTATGTGACCTACAAATTATTTGAAAAATATTCTCGTTTATTTTGACAATGAAGCCACGTAGAGCATTACAGTATTACCTACTGTAGCGTTATGTACAATGCGTTTTGGCTGTTGTGTATAGTCAAACACAAGACTCCAAATTCTTGCTTTTTAGTTTTATTGACAGTTCTATTTTATATAATAGGTCTTTTCGCGGAGACGTTCCGAACTAGTTCGGAACCTTAAAATCCATGCACTCATGAAAGTTATACACTTGAAAGCGTGTTAAAATCGTTCATTATTTCGTTCGGAACGTCTCACAGTGGTCAATTTACATTATCTAGCGCGGAAAAAATTCTAAATATATCATATTTAAAAATTGAAACCTAGGAAAAAATAAACCTACAAACTCCCTAGCACAGTATCCAAAAGAGTTCGACTGATCTGCGAGCGTAGAGTCCGTCTCGATAAGGATTATAATCTTCTCGGATTTAATAAGCGTGAGGTGGTCAGTCTAGGTTTTGTTTAATTTTATGCGGTTTCCTTTCAGATATCCATATAGGTCAGACAGACAGACAGACAGCGCCTCTTATCTAACCTGTAACGCTACAAGCGGCACCTGAGCAAGTTAGCCCTTCTCCGCTCGGGCCCCGACCAGAGCCATCGGATTGAGATACGCTCAATCAACGCGCAGGGAAGCCCACCTCTCGGTGGCTGACACTATAAAGTGTCGTCCTGCTACCAGACTGGTTCGGAGTTGCACGCTCCTCGCCCCTTCTGGTGAAGGGAGACCTATCTAATCTCTACTAGCTATCCAGGCTAGTACCGGAACTGAGATCCGCAGTTCACACGTCGGGATGGGGTGGACATCATCCCTAACCCAGCATGCGGGCCATCAACCACTACCCCCGTGAGTCCAACCCAGTCGACCGGTGGAGATCCCCTCTGCTCACTCCACTCCAGAGGAGGGGAGGGTATTCTCCGGGCTAACCGGTCCCCACGGTACCAGTTTACTTCACTGGTGGGAAGTTCGGCCACGACCGAACAAGTCGGCCGAGTCCTACAGATTAGGTTACGTGCAACCCAGGCACTGGTGCGCCAACTAAGGACGGTGGGCTCGTCACACCCATAGGCACTCTATCATACGTCCACAATGGTCACCAACGGCCGCAGCCGATGGATCCACGCTTTAGTAAGCAGGGTTACCCCCCTGCCGGGAATCCATATAGGTCAGTAAAATTTGTATTCCCTTTTAAAATTTGATGTAACTTTAAATTTGAGAAGTTAAAAAAATATTTTGGTGACATTCGTAATTACAGCGAAATTATACCGTATTTATTGTACTTATGTGATAGACTAGAAATAATGTTATTGGCGCGTATTGGTAATCATTACAACTGTGTTATCCCAAGTATATATTGCCTTTTCAGTGTACACTGAAATAATTTGCAATAACCTGCAATCTCCAAAGTTATGACCTTTTCTTCAGCGTTGTGGCTGGTATGACTAGGTGTGCTATATTTTACCTTTCCTTATGTGACCGTATAAAATTTTTATGTAGATATACGTTAAAAAAATATACACTTTTGTAATTCATAATAAAAATGGGGGTTTCCATTTAAAAAAATTAAAATTATTTTTGTACCGCAACGGTACGCCACTCTACACATAAATAAACTAGTCTAAAATATGACAAATTTATAATAATAATTGACATGTGAGAGCATTTTGCAAAAAGATATTTTAGAAAATATTTAAGGTGTTCCAAATTTTTATACACACTGTATAAAGTGTTTCTTACATACTGTGTTTCTTACATTCTATGTTTGTAATTACATAGCTACATACCTAGCTGTGTATATTACTTAATAAACTATTCACTTCTCGCATATTATTTTTTGTATATTATTTAAAGAAACCTGTGATACCCTAAACCTCAATATGCCACAAAAGTTTAGAAAAAATACCCAATATTGCATGGTATCTTTATTTCTTTATCTATAGAATTAATATGAACAACTCAAAAATATAAAATAATTTTTCCGCGCCAAATAATTAAAATTGACCACTGTGCGTCTCCGCGAAAAGACCTATTAACAAATCATCTCTAAGCCTACTCAGAATATATAAACATTATATAACTCTAGGGCCCAGTATTATAAAAGCAAGTTAATTTTAACTCCTAATTTATTGCCATAACAACAATTGTATAATACCGGCCCTAAACTTACTAATCCCACATCATCTCCCCCAGCCAATTAGTTCAGCGGTTTTGGCTTCTTTTTCTGGTTTCTGATTGAATTCTGACCTAGCTGTTTATAGCCATAACGATCGATTGGTTTTCTTTGCCGTTCACTGCGTCGCAATGGTTGCTGAGGAGTTTTAGATGATTTTTGTTTCTCTAAATTTTCAGTTGGTTGATTTTTTATTGGAGAGTCTTCAGAACTAGACGCTGGTGTAAAATGTTCCACATTCTTTTCGTTTTTAAACTTGTCAGATGTGCTTGCTGCTGACTTACGATAACGCAGTTGATCAGCGTGTTTCCTTTTTGTTTCACCGTTGATTTCTACTGTGAAGGAATGCGTTGCTGTTTGACGTTGTACAATGCTCTCTCTGCATCCAGTTGTCCTTTAATTTTGTACCCATACAGGTGCTCCAGGTAGAAATGATCTTTCAGCTGCTTTCTTATCATGAGCCATCTTCTGCTTTGTAATTTCTTTTTCCATATGACGTCTTGATTCTGGCTTTAAACGATCCAATAAATTAGGTAGACGACGTTTCCAAATCATTTCTGCTGGTGATTGCCCAGTAGTTTTCTGCGTTGATATTCTATAAGCTATCAAGACCGATTGTAATCTTTCTTCTAAAGTACCTTTTTCCGTCGCTGTCAATCGATGTTTAACGATCTGGATAAATCTTTCCGCCAATCCGTTGGTCTTTGGATGATACGGAGTCGTCCTAACATGTGTAATACCCCGTTTCTTGCAAAAGTGGCTAAATTCCGCAGATATGAGCTGAGGCCCATTGTCACTTACAATCTGAATTGGATTTCCAAATCTCGAAAACCATTCCATCAGAACGTTTATTATTTTAGTTGATGTAGCCTTTCTCATGCTTTTAACTTCGGTTCATTTAGAATAAGCATCAATTAAAACAAATAGCATACGATTTTCAATGGGGCCAGCGAAATCAATATGAACACGCTCCCAAGGAGCATTCGGTACATTCCACGAATATAAAGGCACTTCCATTGGCCAGTTTCGATCTTGTTGGCATGCTGTGCAAGACTTCACATATTGTTCAATATCTTCGTCGATTTTCGGCCACCACACGTAATGATGAGCTAATGAACGAGTTGCTACGATTCCTAAATGTCCCGTATGAAGCATTTCTAAAATACGCTGTTGACACGTCATTGTGGGACCACCACTCGTCCATGCCAAATAATAATTCCATGGCTAACGGATAATTCATGACGTTTATCGTAAAATGTAACCAATTCCTCGAGCAACCGTTTCTTTTCTGGCCATAAAGTTCAAAATTTTCGATAATCTCCAATCCGTTCCAGTTTTCTTTTTTAGTTCCTTACAATCTACAGGTAAGTCCTCTAATTTCTGATGATAAAGATGACGTAAATCACTGGCAATTTTCGATTCTGCTGCTGGTCTTTCTGTTTGTGGTGAAGTTGCTCACAGGTTATCTATTCATTCTTAATTCCTCGTCTCAGTAGGCCGTGATCTCGTTTAGTTAAGTTGCTGCCCTGAAGTTTGATAGATGCCAGAATCTGACATGAAAAATACTAATGACAATTCCACACCACTAATCTGACTATGTTGCCAAATATTATACGAAGGAGCACCGACGATGGCAACGTGAAATATGCACTACAGTCGAGGTGGCAACAACGTCAACGTCAGTGGACTCAAATTATAACCATGAAATTAAAAATAAACATAACCGTCTCATCTGACGTCTATGTTTCATTGTGATATCAACAAAAATGTCACCCTAACTCGCCTACTGAGACGAGGAAAAAGAGTGAATAGATTATAAAAAGTGAGCAAATAAAAATCAGATTAGAGTAGGCGGTGCAAAGAAAATGTATGTCTATGGGCCAGTTGTACAAAGGAGGTTTAAACTGACGCTCAACTGAACCAGGTTCAAAGTGAACAAAATCGCATCAAATTTTATTTATGAATGCATTAATTGCCATATGTCCTTAAGATCCTATGCGAATTTGTTTACTTTGAACCTGGTTTAGTTGACCGTCAGTTTAAACCTACTTTGTACAACTGGCCCTATGATTAACTGAATTAATTAACCTAATACATTCATGAACTGTCAGATCAGCCTAACCCGCGTTAGTAACAGACATACTTTTTCTTTGCACCGCCGACTCTAATCTGATTTTTAGTTGCTCACAGGTTACATAGTTCTATAGTTATTTTTGGGCATTACACAAATAATTTTTATGGGATTGCCTTAGTGTGTTAGGTGTATTTAAATAAGGGAAACCTCTTTGTGTAAATATATTTTAAGGGAAGGGAAACTTTTGTAGGTAAATCTTAAGGGAAGGGAAACTTTTATGGGTAAATTTTAAGGGAAGGGAAACTTTTGTGTGTAAGTTTTAAGGGAAGGGAAACTTTTGTGAGTAAAATGTCCATATTCATAGTGTTTCCTCAAGGCTTCCTTGAATGAGGAACCCCTTAGAATGCGAGTTGTTTTATGCAACTGCCTTACTACGAGTACAATCCCATTCTAAGGGGTTCCTTACTGAAGGAAGCCTCGAGGGAGCACTATGAATACGGACATAAGTTTTAAGGGAAGGGAAACTTTTGTATGTAAGTTTTAAGGGAAGGGAAACTTTTGTGCGTATTTTAAGGGAAGGGAAACTTTTGTGTGTGTTCTAAAAGGGATAGCAAAATTTTGTGTGTAAATTTTAAGGGAAAGGAAACCCTTATTATAAATCTACACCTAAACGCTAAATTTTTAGGGAAAGGAAATCTTTGTGTGTAAATTTTACACCCAAAGTTTTTCTTTGTGTTTCTCTTACTTTAAAATTACATATAAAGGTTTACATTCACTGTCCATCTGAAATGACAAACTAGTACACTACCCCTGAAAGCCCATTCTACAAAAATTATTTGTGTAATGCTCGCCAACTATTAAGTGGGAACATTCATAATTTTACAACCAAAGTCTGAAAGGCCAGCTGCCAGGTGACTATTTAAATGAATTAAATGAACGTATTAAAAAATATTTATGTACGAAGCTTTCTCTCCCTTAAAATATATTTACTCAAAAAAAGACTTCCCTTCTCTTATCAGCACGTTTTAAGAATAACCCATTAAATTAAAAAGGCAAGGGAAACTTTTATGTATAACTATATTTTACGGGAAGGGAACTTTTATGTATAAATATAGTTTAAGGGAAGGGAAACTTTTATGTACAAATATATTTTAAGGGAAGGAAAATCTTTATGTGTAAAGAGAAGGAAAACCTTTATGTGTAAATACATTTTAAGCGAAGAGAAACTTTTGCGTGTAAGTTTTAAGGGAAGGGAAACTTTTGTACGTATTTTAAGGGAAGGGAAACTTTTGTGGGTGTTCTAAAAGGGATGAGAAACTTTTGTGTGTAAATTTTAAGGGAAAGAAAACCCTTGTTATAAATTTACACTTAAATGCTAAATTTGGAACGACAAACTACCCCTGAAAGCCTATCGCACAAAAATTATTTGTGTATTGCTCGTCAAGTAGATAGGTACTATTAAAAAATGTTTTTGTGCAATGGTTTCTCTCCCTTGAAATACACATACTCAAAAAAAGGCTTTCCTTGTCTTATCAGCACGTTTTAAGAATAACCCATTCGAAAATATCTATAAAAAAACGTACGAACATAACCTAAAAATCGTTACTTTAAAAGGCAATAATTCCGACATTTACGGATAATCCGCAAATTTTATTGTAGAAATACATTCAGTTTAAGCTAAATTAACTATTTTTGTCATAGAAAATGTTCAGCGCTTATGGACATATTCTTTACCAGAACCGCAATTTCTTCAAAAGTGGGCGTCAGGTGTTCATCCACGATTATGAACGGATTTATAGTTACTTTGAAATCGCCACATATCCGGATTTCTCCCGATTTCTTCTCCACATTTACTGTAGGTGATATCCATTCCATAGGTGTAGATGCAGGTTCAATTTTCTCTAAAATGTGTGCTTTCTCTAATCTGTCGAGTTCGTCGTCGACTCGTTTTCTCAGGGCAAAAGGTACGGGTCGGGCTCGAAATCGTTTTGGTATCGCTCCCTCCCACAGTCGAATAACGGCCTTATGTTCCTTGATTAAACCGCCTTCGCCTGAAAATAATTTTGGAAATTTTTTCATTAAAATTTTGGCTTCTTCGCTAGCCAAAACTTCTTTTGCAGCTGGTGTCAATTGTCCTTTCTCGTTTGCGCTAATCGTCGTTTTAACTTTTTTTATCTTGACACCGTTCAGTTTTACTCCAAAAACACGTGCCCAGTCAAATCCGAATAAAGGCACATCTTCCACGTTTGCTACGACCAATTTCAAAACTCGTAGTTTGCCAAAAGCTTCCACATTTACTGTTGTCTCCCCGAGTAAATCGATAGGTTTTCCTCCGTAGGCTAACAGTGACTTGTAGGTCGCAACATAGGTTTACCTAAATTTCTTCCAGGTATCGACTCCAACAGTCGATTGCAAAGCTCCTGTGTCGAAATCCATTGTCAGTTTCCGACCATTTATTCTTGTACGTACAACCGCTTTTTCAGTCAAAACATCTATTTTTCGAATAGATCTGTACACCGACTCTTCGGCATTCTCGAATATCGCATCCCAAACTTTTATCGTATGACATTTAATGGCCGCGTTCAGGTAACTGCAGTGCTACAGTGCTTTAATAAACCGTAAACCTGAACTAGGTGTATGTGACGTCATTGTTTACAGCGCTTTCTTCAAGCGGCCGCCATTTATCAAGCGGGGTATTTATATGCTACATCGCAGCGCTGCATTACAGTGTAATGAATTCATAACCCTTACGACTGAAAACCAGTTCAGGTAATTTAAAGCACTACATCTTTACGCTGTGCTGCAACGCTGCAAACATCTTTTCTGCCTGAACACGACCATTGATTCCGCCTTTTTCATAAAAGAAAAATTCTGCACTTCTTAAAATAACAACTTTTTGATTGGTAAATAACTTAACTAGACATAACCTAATACACTTTTTCGTAAAAGAAAAATTCTGCACTTCTTAAAATAACAACTTTTTGATTGGTAAATAACTTAACTAGACATAACCTAATACACTCTTTAATTGAAACCAGTGACATTGCGGTAAACAGAATTCCCTAAAACTGTTGTCTTCCTTATTGCATTTGCGACAATTATATTTGTTATCTTTGTTTCTCAATCCTCTCACGAGAGGTATGGGATTGCATTACCTGTACGGAGTGTTGATTTAGTACCTTAGCGTTAAGTACCGTCACTAAATAATTACAGTACCGCAACCCATATGCTTAATGTGTAAGACGAAGAAACACGTTTTTGCACTAAAATGGCCGACTTTTTTAGTGACTTTCTTTCTGTCAAGTTTAATCAAATTTAACGTCTGTTACACAAAACTTTTAAAATGTCTGTCGTTTTGACTTGTAAAAACAGTAAGTAAGTAAACTTAAAACATACGGAAAAAAGAAATTCTTTAATTCAAAACAAACACCACAAGTTTTCAAAAATTTCTTCATTTACCTCCATGCAATATCCTGAACGATTATAAAAATTGTTAATTGCACTAGTCACTTGTCCAAGGGTAATTCTTCCTGATACATTTTCACTTTCACATTTTCAACTTTCTTCGCCTGACAGATGTTCCAAATTAAAATGGACAAATTTTATTTGATATGACATTAGAAACCCTAACGACGACGATCATGCAACGACATTTTAAAAAATTGGAATTAGTTTCTATAGTAATATGAACTCAATATTTCATGTTAAAATAAAATCACGGTATAGTGATAAATGTTATAGAAACGGGGCATTAGCATTTAAATTTCCCGCCAATATTTTGCACTAAAATGGCGGCTGATTGCGATACTGTAATTATTTAGTGACGGTAGCGTTAGGTGAAGGCACTCGGTCGCCCTTCATAAGCGACCGACGGAAAAACGGAGTCAGTCAAGCACGTGATTCGGAAGCTAATGTAAATAAGGTATATTTGGGGTTTTGTGAAAAACCGACCAAACGTATAAACTACTGCTCTTTAAAGTTCCGAACTTCTTCATGAGATAAATTTGTTTGTGTAACTCTCTAAAATTTGAATTAATAAATTGTCGTTTTCCGTTTAATGCTATAAAATATCTTCAAATTTAATAATTAATTAAATTTAATTAATTATTTCATTAAAGTTTGTCCTACTTAAAGGCAATATCTTTTTCTTGTTCTAATTTCTATTAGACGTTTCTCGAGCTCGGTGTAGCTTTAGCTCAATGGTTAAGAGCGTTTGGCATGAATCCAAAAGACTCGAGTTCGATTCTCGACTGCGGCAAAAAATTTTAATGCCTTAAATATTGGTGTTAGTATTTATCTCAATTTAATTTAATTATGTATCTTCATATTTATTCACCTACACACGCACGCACATACACACACACACTGACATAGATAATTTTGAATGTGAAGGCTCACGAGTGCCATCTACATCCAAAATTTATCACACAACAAATACACTCTACGAGCAAGAATCAGTCTACGAGATACACTGCAAAATCCACCGTCGCAGCAGGAGACTACGCAAGTAAACAACGAAGTAAGAAAGCAAATAAGAACAACACTAAACAAATAAGAAACAGAAAAAAATAACAAATTACCCTGAGAGAACATAGCCCAAATTGATGTACAAAAGAAATTAAAACAAATGCCCAAGCGGGGGCATAACACAGCATTAAAATTGGCTTCACCAATGTGGGGCCAGAAAGAGAAAATTTGCAACAAAAGCTAAAATCTGGAAGGATCCAGATAACATTGCAATATGTATCCATAAACATGTACTAGAAGCGTTTGTTCCACTTAAACCTGCCAAATGTTACGAATGCGTACGGAATAAATTTTAGTTCAATGAGAAATTATTATAAGAAGCAAATTACTCCAACGCCATCTAACTATTTAAAAGTTTAACAAAATTCAAGAATCCCTGCTATCCTGTTTTTTTTTTAACACATTACCGTTTGTAAATCGTAAGTACCTCATTTCACAGTAAACAGTGTTTGTACTTTTGTATGATTTTGAATGTCATAAGTGATTTTAATTAATTTTATACTTTAGGTATTCATATGAGTATCAATAGTGACGTATTGCTTTTTCATCAGCTGGTTAACATGTAATGGCATGCATCACAGTAATGTTTTGCTGTACTCTCTGTGTAATATCACTTATAAATTAAAAAAAGAATTTTTTAAAC
The DNA here is from genome assembly GCA_033060865.1 of Dorcus hopei. Classification (NCBI taxonomy): domain Eukaryota; kingdom Metazoa; phylum Arthropoda; class Insecta; order Coleoptera; family Lucanidae; genus Dorcus; species Dorcus hopei. The sequence goes on along the minus strand of CM065426.1, from coordinate 49,268,460 downwards.
GTATTTCCCTTAATCTGTGATATCCATTCTCTTGCACATTTTTCTGATGGAAGTAATCTCAATCACCTTATATATACATAGCGCAAGTGAAACTCACCTCAATGTATGAGTGATTTCCATAGGGAACTAATTTGTACTTGTCAAAAGTGAGATTGATTTTACGTGCCAAAGCCGACAGTAGTAACGCTGTCTGCCCCCAGGCGGCATTGATCTCTGACCAATCAACTGGCACGGCTGGAAGTCGACCCAACCTAAAATTATTAATGGTACCGAAGTGCCCTGAATGCCAAATGTGGAAGGTTGCATTGAACACATTCGTCTTCTTCAGCTTTTCCAACTGTGTCTGCGTATAAACTAATTGGCACTCGAGACTGCGATATTCATCATCTGTGTGCAAGAAGTCCTTTCGATGTTTCGTGTATTCCTTCCAGTACCTATTTTCTTCCTGCGCGAGCCGGTGAGCCTCTGCTTCTTGCTCAGCTATCGCCTGTAAAGTGGCAGCCTCCTCGTCTTTTAAGGCTGCTAATTCATCCAGCAATCGCTGCTCTTCATTCGCCAAGTCCTCCAATTCTTTATTGAGGTCGTTGAATTTGACGTCTTGGGTCTCATTTTCTAACCTGAAATTTACAAGTTGTTCAATTTAAGTTACTTATTTTTGGAGAAGGGGTTTACTTTTTTAAATATTGCTTGTAGTCTTCACAGTCACTCTCTGTCAATTTGATCTGCTGCTCAAGTATCTCTATTAGTGTGTCCGTGCATTCATCGCACAGGGGATGGTCTATATTCGAATTACCCGATAGAGTATCAAACAAGGCTGCCCTAACCTGTAACGTTACATGATCATTGGAGGCTTAAATTCATAATTGTGGCTGGTCTTACCTTCATTTTATTACTCAGAGTGTCGACTTCTTTTCCATCTGAAATCAGCATAAAACCATTGGCCCCGTTCCCTGAATCTGACAGTCGGCAAGGATGGACATAATGATCGAAACTCGTGGCCTGAGATTCCAGGTCGACATCTGGGTTTGAGTTAATGGGCACTGAAGTGAAATGTGCTTACTTATTTACAATTAAGGCCTCACTTTCTCATGATTTACTTACGTGTTAACTCAGCCAAGATATGCTCGCCTAAAGAGTTCAAAGAATCGTCCAACCTGAGGGGCTGCAAGCACCTCTGACAACAGAAGGAAACGAACACTTTCTCCTCGGCCATTTTCATTCCGCACTCGACAGGCAAAAACGCATGACTCTTTCAGAACACACGCACAATTTCTGCGTGAATACACGTCCGATAATACGCAGGGATTTTGTGTTTATGTCTGACGGAAAACATATGATGGCTACGCTCAGAAATTTATGTGGATACTTGGACAAGATTTCTGGCATTATTTCAAGAGAGAATACTATTAAATCGGTTCAACCATGAAATATATTATCAACCTTCGCTTATCATACATCAAAGACGTTTTAAGCTTAAGCACTTAGCGCGCGAAAACTACGACAGTACGTTCCGAAATTGAATGACGTCACAGACCAATTTTCACATTTTAAAAAACAATTCCGTATGCTCAGTGCTCAGTTAACTAATCAATAATGCCGGATTTACACCTACCAATTTTTCCGTCAATTTTAAGATCTTAAAATTGAGCTGAAATTGGGAGATTTCTTTTTAAGCTTGACAACATTTTACACTTAACAATGGTTGCGTTCAGACGACCACAGCAGCTGAGTTGCTGACTCAGCAATCGTTTGTGATTGGCTATTATCTTAATGTGAGCCAATCATAAACGATTGCTGAGTTAGCAACTCAACTGCTATGGTCGTCTGAACGCGACCAATTTTCTCGCCAATTTAAGACCAGAGCTGCCAATCAAACAGTACATTACCAAACAGTACCCACCTAAAAATTGAAGAGGTTATTATAAGACATTATCAGCAGGCAGATTCCGTTTCTCAATTCGAGTCGAATTCGCTATTCTTGCCAATGTCTAATTCGACTCGAATCGGAGAACGGAATCTGCCTGCTGTTTTTTTTTTATTTACCATCAAGTAGGCCGTGATTTTATTTTATTAGGTTGGCTATTATAGTCAAATTAGACAAATTAATTTCATGTCATTGGGCCCGTTCAGACGACCACAGCAGCTGAGTTGCTGGGTCAGCAAATTTCCTGAACCGACATGCTAAGTTCCAGCAGCTGTCATTTCTACACAGCGGAATTTATTTACGCTGACTTGCTCAGCGCTGGGCGTTCATTGGTGGAGGTAAGTATAAACAAACATAACCTTAGCAAGATCTTGTATTACGGGCCGCAGACCATTCAAATCTAGCCCATCGTCGCATAATAATTCACACAACAAAATATTTTCTGCCATTGCATTTAAATTAATAAATTTCAATTCATAAAACGTTCAGAAACGAGGTTCAATAAATTTTAAACTTTTGAAATAGGTCTGTTCGTTTGTTCTGCACTTTTCTACACTTTCTGCACCAACCGCTCCTGAGAGAGTGAGATGTATATAATGTATTGTAAGTAGGAGTGAGAAAAGTAGATAAAAGGTGTTTAAAGTGTAGAAAGTGCAGTACAAACGAACAAACCTTATGACACAAAAAATTGCTGAGAAGTAGCAGTCCGTTCAGAGATACGTGACCGCTGACTTTCATCATGCTGAGCGCTGACTTGCAGCAGCTGTGTCACCTGAACGGGCCCATTATAACATATGCCAAAATGTGACACTTCAAATCAGATAGATCATCGAAATAGATTTCAAAAGTAACCAAATCAAAATTAAAAGTGAGAGGAAACGTTTTACAATTTATGTATGTGAATTTGGACGTGAATACACCTTGTGACGAAAAGAAAATATTACAACATTGCTTCATTCGCTGTAACCTTAAACTCAAAATCAAAATGACTTTCATTGTCAAAATTTAGTTACTTGCATTAAGTACCAATTTTTCCCTAAACTTTCACGACATACTTCGATGGTAAATAAATAAAAAACAGATAATAGACCGATTGTGCCGATGTAGAGCTGCTGTTTACAAGAAAATAAAATAGTTAAAAAAATAGTGAGTGTTTTGTGGTTGAAATCAGTGTGAAATAAATAAATAAACAATGCCGCTCAATTTTGATAAAAATTCTGTGCAATTATTAATTTCACTTTACGAACATCCCGATTTGTACAATCATATAGCGTTTTCGATTCATCTGCACTAGTTGCACTCAGGGTATTTGCATTTTCTTTTAACCTCATGTAATAATACGAGATGAAGATATTCTCAGCAGGCCCGTAGCTGGATAAAATTTTCCTGCGTGCAAGACAGAAATATAGCGCCCCTCTGATGACAATCTTAACATTCATCTCAGTGTTAGCGCCCCATCCTACAATATGCGCCCCCATGCGATGCTTACCGCTTCGCGCCGCCCCTGCACTCAATAAATCAAGGGCAATTTCGAAATTATCGTACGATATTTGTACATTCACAAATGACAATCTGCAGAAAATGACTAACGACAGAAAAAACGGCAAAACCGTCTCTCAATCCCGTTTTTTATTAATCTTGGATACTACGTGATGCATAAATTGCATAATGCTTTTCTCAAAGACACTAAAAATCACCGGAAAATTCCAAATGACTGGGAATTGACCATAAACTTTCCAGCAGTCAGCAAGTAAAAATCGCCCATTAGAACGCCAATCCATTTTTCCATTGATGAATTGATGTGATTTTTTTTTATTTCACAAGAAATGCGCCCCTTGCTCCCTGCGCCTGCGTGAAAATCACGCATGAACGCGCGCCAGCTACGGGCCTGATTCTCAGTGCGCACTAGTGCGGTCAATCGAAAACGCTGATAGACAAATAAAAAGTGAGCAAATAAAAATCAGATAAGAGTAGGCGGTGCAAAGAAAATGTATGTCTGTGATTAACTGAATTAATTAACCTAATACATTCATGAACTGTCAGATCAGCCTAACCCGCGTTAGTAACAGACATACTTTTTCTTTGCACCGCCGACTCTAATCTGATTTTTAGTTGCTCACAGGTTATAAGACATCCCATAGGGATTACGGAATTGGCAACGTGAATATAGTTGGGCGTACCCACAAGGGGGGGGCTGATGATGGTGTTTTCTAATTTTTAAAATACAAATATTTACATAACATACACAATAAAATGGTAAATTAATATTTACAACATCAATTGGATCCTTTCACGTCTGGTAGGTAACATTTCATTTGATTAATTAATGGTAATTACAAAATAAAAACCTAAGATGTAACATAACCTCAAGTGACAAAAACTTAGGGCGTGTACCGAAATTACCAAATTGTAACCAGGTTGGTTATGGTTGCTAAATATTGCGTTCCGTAAATAACAGATTCCATTTAAGAAACGCAATATTTAGCTACTACAACCAACCCTGGTTACAATTTGGTAATTGCGGTACACGCCCTTAATTTTCAGGAAACTTCAAATAATTAACAAAATAAAACGGAAAATCAGGGATCAGAGAGTTCAAGATAGGAAACGAAGCGACCATTACCGTCACTAGATAATTACATTATCGCAAACAGCCGCCATTTTAGTGCAAAAATTGACGGGAAATTTAAATGCTAATGCCCCGTTTCTATAACATTTATCATTGGGCCCGTTCAGACGACCACAGCAGCTGAGTTGCTGGGTCAGCAAATTTCCTGAACCGACACGCTAAGTTCCAGCAGCTGTCATTTCTACACAGCGGAATTTATTTACGCTGACTTGCTCAGCGCTGAGCGTTCATTGGTGGAGTTAAGTATAAACAAACATAACCTTAGCAAGATCTTGTATTACGGGCCGCAGACCATTCAAATCTAGCCCATCGTCGCATAATAATTCACACAACAAAATATTTTCTGCCATTGTATTTAAATTAATAAATTTCAATTCATAAAATGTTCAGAAACGAGGTTCAATAAATTTTAAACTTTTGAAATGACATAAAAAATTGCTGAGAAGTAGCAGTCCGTTCAGAGATACGTGACCGCTGACTTTCATCATGCTGAGCGCTGACTTGCAGCAGCTGTGTTACCTGAACGGGCCCATTATCCGTGATTTTACTTTAACATGAAACATTGCTGTTCATATTACTATGGAAACTAATTCCAATTTTTTAAAATGTCGTTGCATGATCGTCGTCGGTAGGGTTTCTAATGTCATATCAAATAAAATTTGTCCATTTTAATTTGGAACATCTGTCAGGCGAAGAAAGTTGAAAATGTGAAAGTGAAAATGTATCAGGAAGAATTACCCTTGGACAAGTCACTAGTGCAATTAACAATTTTTATAATCGTTCAGGATATTGCATGGAGGTAAATGAAGAAATTTTTGAAAACTTGTGGTGTTTGTTCTGAATTAAAGAATTTCTTTTTTCCGTATGTTTTAAGTTTATTTACTTACTGTTTTTACAAGTCAAAACGACAGGCATTTTAAAAGTTTTGTGTAACAGACGTTAAATTTGATTAAACTTGACAGAAAGAAAGTCACTAAAAAAAGTCGGCCATTTTAGTGCAAAAACGTGTTTCTTCGTCTTACACATTAAGCATATGGGTTGCGGACTGTAATTATCTAGTGACGGTAAGCGACCATTACTAGATAAATACAGTACCGCAACCCATATGCTTAATGTGTAAGACGAAGAAACACATTTTTGCACTAATATGGCCGACTTTCTTAGTGATTTTCTTTCCGTCAAGTTTAATCAAATTTAACGTCTGTCACACAAAACTTTAAAAATGATTTAAAATGCCCGGGTGTGTCGTTTTGACTTGTAAAAATAGTAAGTAAGTAAACTTAAAACATACGGAGAAAAGAAATTCTTTAATTCAAAACAAACACCACAACAAGTTTTCAAAAATTTCTTCATTTACCTCCATGCAATATCCTAAACGATTATAATAATTGTTAATTGCATTGGTGACTTGTACAAGGGTAATTCTTCCTGATACATTTTCACTTTCACATTTTCAACTTTCTTCGCCTGACAGATGTTCCAAATTAAAATGGACAAATTTTATTTGATATGACATTCGAAACCCTAACGACGACGATCATGCAACGACATTTTTAAAAATTGAAATTAGTTTCCATAGTAATATGAACAGCAATGTTTCATGTTAAAGTAAAATCACGGTATAATGATAAATGTTATAGAAACGGGGCATTAGCATTTAAATTTCCCGCCAATATTTTGCACTAAAATGGCGGCTGTTTGCGCTACTGTAATTATCTAGTGACGGTAGCGACCATCGTTTTGTCGCGCCATCTGTAGTCTCGAATGTTAACACTGACGCTGCCTCTCGGTAATATAGAACACGTTGTAATTGACTCGATCAAAAGTCATTTTGATGTGATTCTGTAACTTCGGTAATTTTCACAAACAGCAACTTTAATGCGCATTTTAACAACTTTCTTGAATTGCGTGTATACATTTACATGTCTTTCAAATTTATCGTGTATAATCTTTTAGCAAATTAGCTTTGATCTTGATTTTTCAGTGTGTGTTTAATTTTTTTTTGACGCGTTTTACACGCTATCTGGTGTTTGTTAACTACTAGAATTTTTAATTATTTTTAATGGTCGTATTTCCCAATGTATTTCTTATGGCCGTTTCCTATCTTGAACTCTCTGATCCCTGCAGAAAATAACACAACATGAAAAGTCTAGCACTGGTTCACCGTAAATGTTCATGCACAAACGTTGATGGATCACTACATCCTCAGGATCTCGTCCAAGTGAATACCAATACGTGGACCTGAACTCTACGTCGATGGTTAGCATTGGAAATCAGCATCACCCTCTCGCTGTTTACCCGAATGAAGTGGATCTTATTTGTTGTGGTAGTGGAATGTTGTATTGTTGCATTCCGATTCGTTTAATGTGGTTTTGTTTGTAGAATGAAAAGAACTTGCTCGATGTAACGTTTTTGCTTACGATGTACACTTATAGCTTCGTACGATGGTCTTTTTCACTCTGGTACTGTACGCAGGTAATTATCACTGCAATATGTATGTTTTCTAAAATGTTGCAGGATTAAATTAGCTAGTGTATTGTTTTTTTGTTGTAAATGCAGGAGCTAACAATATTGTTAATTCCTTCTGCATTAGTTAGTTCCTACAACTAACAATATTGTTAGTTCCTTCAATATTGTACTACAATGTTCTTACTAACCAATAATATTCATAAACTGTTGCTTTTGTTCTTATCATTTCATACATTTGAATGTGCTACTGATTTCTTTATATAAAAATAGCAAAACACATTAATTTTATACTGATTGCTCTCTTTTGTATGTATGGAAATGATAAAGTCTTGGTTTAGATTTATTAGACTAACGTCTTTAGTCTTAAGACTTTGGTAAATTAACATTGTAATAAATTTGTATCCATAATTTTTTAGTGTTTTCTAAAATCACCGTCCTAAAACATGCAAGTCAAGGTTTTTTTGCCATAATGCCATTTAATTTAATGTCATGAAAAATATATTGATAAGAAATTTAATCTGAAAATGATTAAGGATTAACCAAAGTAATAATATTATTGCTGTGGTTACTCTTTGCATATTTTCAAATTAAATTTCTTATCATTATATTTTTCTCGACATTAAATTAAATGATAAAATAAAATTCTGAATAGAAGCCATATTTTAAAAGTGGCGCTATTTGAATAGCTCGGTAGTACCGCCCGCGTCACCGCCATTGTTCACTCATTGCCAATGTCCACGGTGTAAGATATAAGGTGATATAACTTCTTATGCGTTCCGAAGATTTTGGTGGCTAATTTTTGTCCTAGTTCTATAGCAAATTCGCCAGATGGCGAACGTGCTGCGTAGGTAAACGAAAATAAAACTTGACCTTCATTTAGTGTACGAAAGAACGTTGGTGTTGGTTGGGCGGATTAGTGTGTGTATTGACTCGAAGCGTCTGTTATACAACATGCTGTATCAGTGTTGCGTGCCGACGTGTGAAACCAGGAAAATATCGGTTGTTAAATTACCGATCCAGTTGGTGATCAGTTGACAGTTGTACTCCGCTGATGTTTGCGATCGCTATTTATCCGCTCTGATCAGTTTTTCGTAAACGTTAGTTACAGTTTATCTACCCCGATGTGGCCCCGATCAATGTTCCGTAAACGCCACAAGTGTTGTGGCACTTCTAACCTTCAAAGGTAATTTATGTATTTGTTTACAAATACCTACGCTACCCGTAGCCACCTATTGGGTTCTCTTAGAATGAGGATAAAATTTAGCCAGCTCACAATCGCAACTCATATCACCTTATATCTTACACCGTGCCAATGTCACAGAATATCTAACAATTAGAAAGCAAACTTTTGTGGTGGGGGTAGGTCACGCAAATCGTAAAATCGCCATTTTGGCAGGCTAGAATTTGATTTAAAAACACTGATGCCCGGTTGCACCAACTTTTTAAGCAGAGCTTAAATTTAAGTGGTGTTTAGACTATGACATTATTTATAGATTTAACAAAATGTTAGTCACATTCTAATTGATACTTAAGTTGAAGTTTAAATGTCAATCAGAATGTCTTTGACATTATACTGACCATATGTAAATGTCACATTCTAAACATAACTTAATTTTAAGCTCTGCTTAAAAAGTTGGTGCAACCGAGCATGAATGTCTACAACAGACGAAGTAAAAATGTAAAATTACCGTCTCATCTGGCAGATGTTGATATTATTAATGACCATTTTCACAGTTTTATGTCGCGTAATGGGGCTGATGCTGATATTCTGAATTTTTACAACAGTAATGTCTGTACTGATGCAAATTTTTCTTTTACATTACTATCTGTTACTGACGTAGATGTTTTACTAAGATCTATTAAATCCCAGTCGACAGGGTGTGATGGCATTTCAGTTAAAATGTTATCTTTATTTGTCCTTATCTTTTGCAAACTATCACCCATGTATTAAACACCTGTCTGCTGGAGAGTGTGTTTCCTGACCGTTGGAAGACTAGCATTATTACTCCACTTCCGAAATCAAGTGCTCCAACAGATTACACTGACTTAAGACCTGTCTCAATTTTGCCTGTACTTTCTAAATTATTAGAGAAGGCGATTAGTCGGCAAATTTGTAGTTATTTAGAAACCAATAATCTGTTGCCCAACGAACAGTCAGGATTCAGGTCAGGCTACTACTGTGAATCTGCATTAGCACATGTTGTGGACGATTTGTTACGGAGCATCGATGATAACCAAATCACAACTCTGGTACTGTTGGACTATTCAAAGGCGTTCGACAGAGTCAATCATACTCTTCTGCTTGCTATTTTAAATCATGTAGGATTTTGTCAAAACACTATTCAATTTTTTTCTTTTTTTCTTAGAAACAGAACGCAACAGGTTTCGTATAATGATAATATATCTTCGTCTCTTCCAATTATTTGTGGGATACCACAAGGGAGCATCTTGGGCCCTCTGCTATACACTTTATATACTTCAAATATTGCAAAATGCTTGAGATATTTCATCGCTATTTCAAATATTCAGGCTCTTATAAGTACATCGTCGAAGCACTATCTTCACATTAATAGCAAAAAAAACCTCAGTATTGGTTTTTGGTCGCGCTAAAACTAGATCAGCTGTTATGAAATTTATTAAGATTAAAATTAACAACGCAATAATTCCAGTATCTGATTGTGCTCGGGATTTAGGTTTATATGTAGATACGAAACTACGTTTCAAGGAGCATGTTTCGCGATTAATTAGGCAGGGTTTTTGCAATCTAAAAACTTTGTATGGAAGTAAAGAATGTTTAGACATTCATTTGAGAAAAATGTTATGTCAATCATTGGTGCTCTCCCGATTTAAATTTTGTATGAGTGTCTATTATCATGGTCTGGATAGCACTGACAGAACGAGGATTCAACGTTTGCAGAATGCCTGTCTAAGATTTATTTATGGTATTACCTATTGAAGATACTACATACAAAACTACTGACAGTAACCATGGCCAGCTCCATTAACATTCACTGACGTGTATGTATGGCCGTTTTAATTCGCTTAAAATTCGGTTCTGAGAAAGCATGCCGTGGAGTACTCCCTTCAGCGCTCCCTATTAAAGATACTACAGAACTACTCATAGTAACGTAATTAAAGTCCCTAGATAGTATAAAGTACGGCAATAGGGAAGCCATTTTCTGGCCCATTATGCGCGGGAATTTTAAAATGAAAATTTGGTTGATTTTCATGTCAACGGAAAATGAACGTAAATGTCAATTTTTTAGAGCCTTACTGCGCAAATCTGAGCATGTAAACTGTACTGTTTGTCGACTAGTAAAATTGTCCCATAATAAACTGTAATAACGTCCTTACAGCCCTTTATCATGATTAACCATTGTAAATCGATAAAAATAAACAAAATCCAATAACCGTCACAAACCACAAATGAACAAACCAGGAGCACCACGGGGCACGGACGTGCATCTTCGAGTTTCGAGCAAGCACAAATATTTTACACATAACTCAAAACTGCAATATTTCCGTTACCTGCAAAAACTACTCCATGTTTTTTCTATCAAAATTGAAAATTTTAAGCAAAAGGGTTTTAAAAATCATATCTTCAACGTCTTTAGATTAATACGGCTTATTTATTATGGTGTTTTTAATATGATTTACTTCGTATTTCTAATTCCTTTTGGGAGCTGATATTTATCAACTGCCAAAAAATCTAAAACTTCTTCGTTTCCATGACAAATATTTGTTTATTCAACTCAAATACACAAGTCTGTTTGTGTCACGTGACACAGACGCCATGTTCTGGCTAGTTTTTAAAATTTGGTCCTAAACTGTGTATTGCCGTACTTTAGTAATCTAGGGACTTTATAACGTAATGACAACTGCAATTACTTAAAAACTCACAAGAGGCGCTGAGAGGAGTACCCGTCAAAATTTTTAAAAGTCGAATTGAAACGGCCATACATACACGTCAGTGAATGTTAATGTAGCTGGCCATGTAGTAACTTAATGACAACTGCAATTACTTAAAAACTCACAAGAGGCGCTGAGTGGAGTACCGTCCAAATTTTTAAAAGGAATTGAAACTGCCATACATACACATCAGTGAATGTTAATGTAGCTGGCCATGGTTCTGTGCGCGTAGCTTACAGAGGTTCAGATTTGTCCGCGGTAGCGCTGCGATCTTAAAATTAAACGCCTATTCTTAGGGTGCGTTTCGTCTGTGCGCTCATAAGCAGTGCTTAAACTATTCCCTTTGGCTTTGCAGACGCTCACAAAGCGCTAGATGACGAACAGAACGTCATTATGACGTCATAGTTTTCGCTCACGATCGCTTATCCCTTATCCTATCAAGGTAGGGAAGCAAAAGGTGAGCAAAAGCGTACGCGCTTCTGTTCCAAAGGGAACGTATGAGATCAGCTGATCATAGTCAGGTGAAGATAACCCAGGTTATAAACAAACGTTACACTTCAGAAACAGCTGCGGCAGCTGTGATTGAATTAATTTCACTATTGAAGTTATATTTTTGAGGTTATGAATTCGTTGTGCAAAACAAAACAAACACTTTTGCTCATAACAGCTTAAGCGACTGATGGCCGTATGCACAGACAAATCTTTAGACTTAAGCCAAAGTAAACCTTTACTTTGAACAATGTAACTAGACGGCGAACAGTTTGATATGAAGTTAGCTTTAAGTATCAAGTCCACCTTGAGATTTGTCTGTGCATACGGCCGTGAATGCCAAATGGAACCACAGAAAATAGCACTAGTAAGCATGAGCGCTTAAAGCATGTGAGCGTGCAAACGAAACGCACCCTTAGACGCTTGGCGACTTCGTGCTTGAAAAACTTGGCAACTCTGGGTCTGAATTGCGTGAATGCGAATTGCGTAGAATGTAATACAGGTGGCGCTGATTCGTTTTGAAACGAAACGTGGAATGTTCCACATTACATTATAATTAAATCTGATTTTTAAGACATAAGTGGTAATCAAGACTCATACATAATGGTATTATTAGACAATGAACCTGTAGGTACAGTGAATTAGGAACGACACAGACATAACCTATTTATTCAAATTTCAGTTCCTTAACGAATTAACCAAGATGTTTCAGAAAGCTCGCCTGAACGGCTCGGTGACGATGACTTTCAAGCGATGTAAGTGATTCTTTTCTTTTTGCCAGGCTGGTTTAGATGTAAAGCTTGCAGATGACGGTCACGATAAACCCAAGCCACGGGCCGGAAAGCCCCCATTGCCCGTTCCGCAGGAGTTTATGTGTAAGGTGAGGGCCAAATCCAAGAATGCTAAGATATCGACTGTGATCCACCAGAAGGATATCAACAAGTTCCAGGTAGCATACAGTAACTTTCTCAAGGCCAACTTGGATGGCCTTAAAAAGCTAAAGAAGCCCAAGGCAAAAACAAAAGAAGCATAGCGGCGGGGCTAGTGGTGTGTGGCAAGTAAACGTGGACAATTTTGAATGCGAATTGTGTTCTGTAAGTTTTAAGACGTAATATAAGAATAAATTTTCGTTTTTTTTAAACTTGTTTCTTATCGTTAAAAGAAATGTGTGAATTGAGAAATCAGATACTCATTTTATAAACATTGATCAAACCTCTTTAACTCCTAGGGAAATGTCTAATTGCTAAAGTTCTTGTTTGATTTTGGTGCTGTAGAAGCACTGGTATTATTAGAAATGTACTACTCCTCTTTGGAGGAGCAAAAGCCATGATATAGAGGTTAGAGCTAGGGTTGCCAGACATACTATTTTTAATATTAGTCTACTATATTTTATCTTAACTTCCTATATACTATAATATGGTTAAAATCTACTACATATTTGCGTGTTTTACGCTGGATTTCACAAACGTCACTTAACTTTAATCATCGATTAAGAAATAATCATTCCTATACCTTCAACACATGTAACAATGGCAACGTTTACTTTTAACGGATGATTAAATTTAAGTAACGTTTGTGAAATCCGCCATTAATCGTTTAATTTTTTCTATAAACAATGTGTTTTGAAGTTGGCAGAAACCGATTCTTCCCGAAAATTTGTGTTAGCAGAAACCGATTCTTCCCGAAAATTTGTAAAAGTTCGATGAGGTGGGGTTGGCATTCATGTGCGATTGTATTGTTGGTTTGTAGTTCGTAGCAGTGAATTGGTTCATAGCAAGGGTTTGTAAATCGTACATCGTACGTTGTGAATGATATTTCAAATATAGTGAAAGAACAAGAAGAATTCAAAAATAAAAAGAGTAGGTATTGCAAAATGGCTCTTTATACTAGGTAAAACAAATGAAGTTCCAAACATCACAATTCTTCTTTCACATATTTTAAGCATTCTACAACAGCTTATGTTGAGAGGATTTTCAGTTTAATGAATAACAAATGGACACCTTGTAAAAACAGAGCTTCTATAGAATTAATCAAGGCAGAATTAAGTATTTACGATAAGCTTTTGGAGATAATCTTTATATTTAAAATGTTCTGTTTTTTTGTAATAAAATTGTTTGTTTATCTACTATACAGGCTGTTACAAATTCGAGGCTCACCATTGGGATCTCGGAAACGGTAAGAGATACGAAGTCAGTTAAATTGGGGCAAAGTTGCGTATTTTGGTGCTTAATAATAATCCGTTCTGAAAAATCTTCTACGATTTGTAGTTTTTGAAATATTCCCAAAAAACAAGAAAACGTAATTTTCTTTTTTATTTTTTTCTAAAGTTATTATTGCAGGGATCTTAACAAAATTAATACATTCTACAGGCACTTTTTTAAGCTCTTTACGATGATATCATTAGATTTTACTTAAAACGTTTCGTCTCGTTCTGACCATCATCAACTTCATTTTTTCTTATGGGCGCTACATTGGGTTTTAATACCATTGAATAGATCAATTTTTTCTTATGCTTTTCCATATATCACACATCTCTATTTAATAATTTGAAACAGCTGGAAATGCAAGAAATTGTTGAAAATAACAAAACAAAGAAAAACATGGTAGGCAGTGAAAACAAAAACCAGAAAAGTTTGATATACCTTCGGAGTTTTATTTCATATATCACAAAAGCTGATTTTAGTAAAATTTTTAGATCTAAAAATGAATGTTATGTATCCAAGAAAATTAAAAAAATGTTTGTGGTCTTAACAACAACAATTCAGTAATAGCGAGCGAAATTTCCTTCCAACAGTATCCAGAAAGACAACTACAAAAGAGTTGATTAGTTGATTAGATTTGTAATTAAATTATACATTATTATTATTAAAAAGCTAGAAAATATCATATTAAATTATGCGCATGTCTTTAGAAAAATCGTATCTTAAAAGATGTTACTGCTCGAGCAAACATTCTTTCCTGTAATCTCATAATTTCAAACATTTCATAAATAACTATGAATTACCTCTTCTAATAATTCTTCATTCTCATCATCATTAAGGCGATCTCGATAAGTCCTTCGAGTTTTATGAAAATATCCATAAAGTGCAATGTTTCCATCTAACTTAATAATATTGTTCTGTGTGGATGGCATCTTTTTGGGTATTATGGGAAGTAAATTTATCTTGCTATTACTAAATTATTGTTAGCACAATACATTTTTAAATTTACAAGAATGAGAGATTTTTAAAGACATAATTTCTTTTATCGTAATACTTTCTTGCTTTAATCATAAAAATGTATAATTTAATCACGAAAATAGTTAAATACTGCGTCATCGTCATTGTTGGAAGTAAATTTCTCTTGCTATTACTAAATTGTTGCTGTCAGCACAATACGTTTAAAAAGTCTACGTCTTTCTTGGATTCACATCCTTCATTTTTATATCTAAAAATTTTTCAAAAATCTGTTTTTGTGATAAACGAAATAAAACTCCGAAGGTATATCAAGCTTTTTTGGTTTTGTTTTCATTGCATACCATGTTTTTCTTTGCAGTGTTATTTTCAACAATTTCTTGCATTTCCAGCTGTTTCAAATTATTAAATAGGGATGTGTGATATATGGAAAAGCATCAGAAAAAATTGATCTATTCAATGGTATTAAAACCCAATGTAGCGCCCATAAGAAAAAATGAAGCTGATGATGGTCAGAACGAGACGAAACGTTTTAAGTAAAATCTAATGTTATCATCATAAAGAGCTTAAAAAAGTGCCTGTAGAATGTATTAATTTTGTTAAGATCCCTGCAATAATAACTTCAGAAAAAAATAAAAAAGAAAATTACGTTTTCTTGTTTTTTGGGAATATTTCAAAAACTACAAATCGTAGAAGATTTTTCAGAACGGATTATTATTAAGCACCAAAATACGCAACTTTGCCCCAATTTAACCGACTTCGTATCTCTTACCGTTTCCGAGATCCCAATGGTGAGCCTCGAATTTGTAACAGCCTGTATATTTTTTCGATTTCCTATATTTTTTTCGAAATCTCCTGTATTTGGCTGAAATAAATCTGGCAACCCTAGGTACAGTAGTGAACAATAAAATGTAGGTACATCATTTCGTATTAATAAGCTCGTTATTTTGTTCCACTATGTTGTAGTTTATTTCTGCAGAAGGCCGAAATTAATTTGAAGTTTTGGATGGTCAGCAGCGTTATAAGGTAAATTAAAAATTGTAAATACCCACATGCCCATGCGTTCTGCTATCGATGCAAGTAGGTACAGGGTGGATCAATTTCGATGTCTCTTATGGGCATCTCTGTAACTATAAGAGATGGAAAAAAACTAGTGGCCAAGTCTCGATTTCTTTTTTAGAGATAAAGTCAATAGTGTAAACAAAAATTGGCCATCTCCTTTTGTTTTCGAGTTATAAGCCAAAATTTAGATTTTCGACTTTTCGTCAATCAGTCATATCTCGTTTATTTTTACAGATATTAAAAAAATGTTTGGACATTATTAGGACACTTTTTTGAATATAATTCAGTGGTGCAGTTGTTTTTTTGATATTTAGTTAAATTTTCGAGTTAAGTAACAAAGTTTTATTTTTTTAAATGGAAATCATAGTAGACAATGTCATCATTAAATAGAGATTTTTTTTCTGTTTTCAAAAATATAATACTTTGTTGGGTTTATTTCCTACAGTTAATAGAATAAAACGCCTTTTTTATTATTTTTGGGTGTATTCTTTTCTTAGTAGGCTAGTTTCAACAAAAGCCGACAATTTTCTTTTGTTTTTAATAAATATTAACAGATTTGATGATTGGGTAGCACAAGAGTGAGAGGTATTGCAATGAACGTAAGAGATAGAAAGCTAGCGCCGATAGAGCTGAGTTGGGTCACAACATGAGTTGGCTGCGTATTTTAGCACGGCAGTGTTTAAATTGTGATTTTATTTTGATATTATTTTCTTCATTTTAAGTTATTTATTGTAATTTATCAAGAGTTGTGTTTATTATCTACTTACATTTCAATATTCTTTTAACTTTTTCTGCAACAAATTTCTTATTTTTAAGATATTTTTAATTTATACATATAATTTAGTTCATTATCCCATGAAATGCATATTTGATCGAAAAAAATGCGTTTTAAACTTAAATATTAAATGAAGTTACATAATTTCGAATTTGACCCAAACCACGCGGTATTGGTATTGTTGTAATCTTTGTGACTCTTAGAGGATGCTCGATCTTTCCCCCTCTTTACGCGGCAGCAACTGTCAAAATATTTGAACAAGAGTTGATATTTAATAAAAACAAACAAAAAAAATTATCGGCCTTTGTTGAAACCAGCCTACTAAGAATATAATGCACCCAAGAATAAAAAAAGGCTTTTTTTCTATTAATTGTAAGAAATAAACCCTACAAAGTATATATTTTTGAAAACAGAAAAAAAATCTCTATTTAATGGTGGCATTGCCTACTATGATTTCCATTAAAAAAAATATAATTTTATGTTATAACTCGAAAATTTTATTAAATATCAAGAAACCAACTACACCACTGAATTGTATTCAAAAAAGTGTCCTAATAATGTCAAAACAGTTTTTTAATATCTGTAAAAATAAACGAGGTATGCGCGATTGACGAAAAGTGGAAAATGTCAATTTTTATCTATAACTCGAAAACAGAAGAAGATAGCCAATTTTTGTTTACTCTATTGACTTTATCTCAAAAAAAGAGATCGAGACTTGGCCACTAGTTATTTTCTATCTCTTATAGTTACAGAGATGCCCATAAGAGATAGACATCGAAATTGATCCACCCTGTACATATTAATTGTTTATTAAGTTTGACATTTCAAATCTTTTTTATGTCTTGTTATGACTGTCTCAATACAGCCTGCTTTATCAAACTTGTTTCAATATGCACGATGTGTCACATTCTTGCCTGCTACTGTAACTACCTACAAAGCTAAAAAACTGTTCATTTCGGGGTTGACTATGGATAATGCATTTATGTAACTGAACAGAGACTGTAATTCTGTAGCCACATAGAGTGCTATACAGGGTGCAAATTTTTTAAATAGCTCCTTAACAATTAATTATGAAGGAAAATATCTTGTATAAAAGTGATTGGTTATAATGAGTTATACACGGTGTTGATTCGTTTTTCGGACATAGGGAAATAGCATGTAAAATCAAATATTTGCAAATACGGGCTCTCCTGTAAATTTTAGAGCAAAACGGTAAAAGAAAAAATTGTTCAGAATTCTAAAATGCACTAAGGGCCAGTTTTTCAACAACTTTCATTTATTAACAGGCCCAGAAAAGGGAGAAATCGTCAAAAAATTCCAATAAATTTGACAGCATCATCTATTGAATACTGAAGCATGGCTTGCTTAATTTTACATTTTTGGTTTGCCATGACATGAAATTATATGAAAGTATTTCCAATAAAATTTTTATATTCGTTTCAAAAAATATAATACGAAACTCTTGCGTTCGCGCATATGAAGCGCTCCCTCCTACGTCGCCGTCGGTCGCGCTTCAAAACTGCGCTCACGCGGGAAAGATGTGTTCCCGTACTCGGTTCGTAAATAACTATTTCATAATTGTTACTATGGGAATAAACCGACAGTTAAAGTTAACTTGTGATTGATAAATTGGACTTTAAAGTCTTACTTATTTTTTTTTTTCAGTTTGTACATCTAAAACACGCACGCAATACAACGTTTTTTCCACAATTACCACATTTAACATTCAGAATGAGCGAAATATAATTAAAAAATATTTGTATTCGTAAAATGAAACGTGACAGGCTTTGTCATACATACTGGTTGCTATGGTACGTTGTTTATTATTATCCACTAGTGAAATAAAGTAAGTTTTTCTACTTTGCGTTCACAATGAACTCATTGTGACACCAAAAACAGTTTCACAATGAAGCTCATTGTGAAACTGTTTTTGGGGAAATTTTAGTCAATTTTTAATTGAAAATATTTAATAGATTTTACAAAATAACTCATTATTTATTTGTTACTTAACAGAATACTCACAATGAAGCTGGATAAGACAAATTAATAACTGGTTAATGTGACTTTTGATTAAAACGAAAGGTTTTCAGTGTTGCCACGCATTACAACTAAAATTCCCCATATACTAAGGAGATCCAATTTTTGACAGTATTTTTCATATTTTTGTTCAATAAGTGACGCAAAGTAGAAAAAATAGTATATTATACACGTTTCACAAGAGGCATTGTAACACTCGTTCCGTGTTACAATAAGCCTTCTTGTGAAACTTGTATAATAATATACTATTATTCCACTAGTGGATAATAGGTCACTTTAAATGCTTCATAAGTGTGAATAAAAGTCCAATTATAATGTGATAGTGGATAAAAGATTTATTTTATAAAACAATTTTTTTAAAAGTTATGTTTGTTTACTTGTCTGTTTAGGGTACGGATCAAGTAAGGAACATACTGTAGTGTAGCTTTTATTTGCAGATGTGGTACGTATTTAATTTGTCTATCTTCTCTTTTAATTTAATCTTTATATCACATCCACTACACAATTATGTAGTCTAGTAGTCTTATATGAATTCTATTTTATAATGTCAAAGTGACATTTCAGGGTGGGAACTCTCAATGTCACTTGTAATTCAGTTATTTATTATAATTTTGAAGAAAATTCTTTTGAAGATAAATTGGTGAGTAATTTAATTGTTTAATTTTGTAATGTATGTGCAAAATTCTAAAGTAATAAAGGTAATCCCTCGTTTGCCAAATGTTGCTACCTGTTACGCCCAATCGCGAAACAAGCGATAAGACTCCTATGATACTTTAGAACTTTATAACGTTTATATGTAGTGTAATGTTGAATTAGAATTTTTATATTATTATTATAGATAGAGCCTTATTTGCCAAGTGTTGCTACCTGTTACGCCCTATCGCGAAACAAACAATAACTCTTCTATAATAATAAAGATTCTTTGTAGATGTGTGTTGACAGTTCAAGTGATTGATGAATGACAAGATGTGTTATATGTAGTGTATTTTTAAAACCAAAAGAATTTTTAAAATTTAAATAAACTTACTTCAACGTTATGCAATAATGCATTCCTGGACAATGTTTAGATTTAATTGAATTATAGAATTGAGATTTTCTAAATGTATATTGTCAAGTTTTTCTTTTTTATAATAACAAAATTTTTAATGTTTATCGTTTGGTATCTAATGAAAGATTAACGTTTTGTGTACATATCCTCCCCATTACACCTCGGTTTGTTTATTCTCTTAGGTGATCAACCCCTCCATTTTATTTACAAACACTTCACTCAATTTTACACTTCTGTCACACAAAACGTCAATCTGACGGATAACTTAAATATTTCAAATTTTAAATTAAACTAAGTAAGTATTCCATTAACATTTCAATAAAATCTTAAATTAATTAACATTCTTAAACATAATAACCTAATTATTTGAACGATAACAGTTTTTAATTTATAGGACGCTGCATCTTGACGTATGCTCCATCTTGAAGATGTTTCATCCCGAAGAACATCGCGCCTGGACGAGTGCTGCATCCCGCAGAACGCCTCTCGCATGATAAAGAATGCTTTCATCTTGTGAAACGTTGTTGTCTTTGTGAATGTTATGAAGAAACTTATTTTTTCATTTTTTTGGAAATATTGCATGAAGAATATTGCATTTTGGAAAGTTTTTTATTAGATGTAAAATTTGTCGGAAACAGCATACGATGAATAAACTTCTGGACATAGGTAAATATCACTGCAATACGTGAACATGCGAAAAAATGAGAGCAACACACTAGATGAGAAAACTTTTTGTACACTTGTTATATAATAAAAATAAAAATACTACCATTCCTGAAAATCTTGCCGATGACACCAAACTTAATAATTATTTCTTAAAATTAATTGATAGCCTACCACTTAATTTACCGTTGTTGGACTTCTATACCAATAACAAATTTTGTTGATCAATTATCTTTCACTACAGTTTTTGAAGATGAAATTTTTAGAATTTTAAATTCCTTTAAAACTAAATCTGTTAGTATTAGATGCTTATTTTATGTTGTCCTTTTCTCCTGCCATATATAACTTTTATAGTCAATTTTTGTATATTGCATAACATTTCCTGATTCACGGAAGAAAGCTCTGGTTATACCACTCGATAATCATGTGATCAAGCAATATCATTGGAGGAAATTGAAACTTTCCTCCAATGATATTGCTTAATCACACGGTTACCTTGAACGAGTAGTTAACTACATTTTATGAAACTGGGCCTTAGTTAGGAAGTGGTTAGGAACATTCCTATCTTTTTTGTTAATCTTTGCTTCGATTGTATTAACCACAGTTTACTTTTAGCAATAAAATTCTAAATTTTATTGGGCTAGGTGAATCAAGTATACATTTTCTTAGATCATATCTTTGTAATCGTACGCAACAAGTTAAACTATGTATATGATAACACAGGCCTACAAAAAAATAATATTTCTTTGATGCGGTTTAATTTATACCAAATGTTGATAAGGTAAGTAACATTATATCCATTGATGCTTTTAATTGACATCTGTCAGCTCTAGTTTTGGCGCCACTTTCCTTTTCTCAATTTTTGAATTTTATTCGAAGAAATTGTAAACAACAATTATCGCTTAAATTTAAAATTTTTTTTGTAATGGTTAGTAAGTTGAGACGTTGTTTAAATAATCCTCATAAATTTTGTTATATTTATGGTGAGTATACAATGAAAGACCATCGAGAATCGATATCGGATTTTGTTAAACGTGCATATTTTGGTTACTTCAACATTAAAATTCAGAATCAAGATAAACCGTGGGTTCCCCCATATCGTCTGTAAAATATGCACTGAACATGTGCGACAATGGGAGAAAGGTAGTAGAAAATCTTTCAAATTTAGAGTATCCATGATTTGGAAAGAACAAAAAATCACCACGAGGACTGCTATTTTTGTATGGTGAATGTAATAGGCATCATTAAAAACAATCACCTCAAATGGCCACACCTTGACATCCCTTCAGCAAGAAGACCTGTTGTACATTCAGAGACCATTCCAATTCCTGCTATTCATCAACTGCCACAGTTTCAGGCGGAAAAAGATGAAGAGTTTGGTGCTAGCCAGAGAGACAACGTTTCTGACGCTAACAGTGACTACTCTGGACACTCATCCAATTCTAAGTTATTTACTCAAATGATCTCATCAGAGATTGGGATCTTTCAAAAGAGTGCGGCTAAATTGTTAGCATCAAGGCTAAGAGAAATAAACCGTTTATCTCGCGATGTAAAATTTACATTATACCGTAACAGAGAACAAAATCTCCTGCCGTTTTTTTCAGCTGATGAAAATTTAGTATTTTGCAACGATGCTACTGGTCTGGTAAAATAACATGGGCTTGGAAAGTTATAAAGCGAATGATTGGGTCTTTTTATTGACAGCTCGAAAAGGAGTCTAAAGTGTGTGCTTTTACACGATGGAAACAAACATGCTTCCATTCCGATCGCCCACTCTACTCGTATGAAAGAAGAATACCAACAGATTTCGACAGTTTTACAGAAAATCAAGTACCTTGAACATCAGTGAGTTATTTATGTTGACCTAAAAATGGTCAATGTTTTGCTGGGGCAACAGGGGGCTACACTAAGTATCCGTGTTTTATTTGTTTGTGGTACAGTAGAGCCAAATCTAGACACTGGATACAAAAAGATTGGCTCCCGAGAGATACTTTGGTGATTGGACAGAAAAATGTAATAAATGAGCGCTTGGGTTCTCGAGAAAAAATCGTCCTTCCACCCTTGCATATTAAATTAGGGCTCACGAAACAATTTGTTAAAGCTCTAGACAAAAATGCTTCGTGTTTTCAGTATATTTCACAAAAGTTTCCCGGGTTAAGTATTGAGAAAGTAAAAGCTGGGATTTTCGATCGACCCCAAATATGGCAACTAATTAAAGATTCAAATTTTGCTGCCTCTATGACTGAGGTTGAGCGACTCGCCTGGAATTCTTTTGTATTAGTTATCAAAAATTTTCTCGGCAGTTATAAGGCAGATAACTATAATATTGATTCAGTGAATGAGAAGCTTAATCACTTCAAAAATATAGGCTGCAATATGAGTATTAAAATACAATATTTACACAGCCATTTAGGTCACTTTCCGCATAATCTGGGAGATCTTAATGAAGAGCAAGGAGATGAAAATATTAAAACGATGGAAGATAGGTACCGAGGAAGATGGGATGTTCATATGTTGGCAGACTATTACTGAGGACTTATGCGAGACTGTCCAAACCACATTCATTCCAGAAAATCACTTAAACGACAATTTCTCCATGTAGAATGATGAAATAAATCAACTTTTTGTTAAAACTAGCTTTATTTCATAACTTGTAAACTAGAGCTCATATAGAAAAACTAATAGCATTTTTGTAATCAGCGAACCAGATATACTCAAAATCAGGACTTAAATCTTTGGCACCAAAATGAGTGTTGGCCAGTGTAATGTATCAAGTGAACTGTCCTTATATGTAGGAGTCCTATGCTAGGATCTTTGCTTTTTATCATTTATATTTGTCATCTTTTTAATATTTCATGTAAAAGTAAGTTTCACTTATATGCCGATGATACGCAGTTGTACCATTGCTTCCCCAGTTATAATTCTGACTCAGGGAGTTACCGAAGTCAAGCATGATCTCGACATTGTCTGTAGTGTTTCCACTGATCATTGTTTGTCCCTCAATCCCTTGAAATCATCAGTCTTAGTGTTCGGAAAACATAAAGAATGGCCGCGTTTGAGGGATGAGGTAAAAGTAAGCATTAATGGCACAGTTATTCCTGTAGTCGAATGCAGTAAAAGTTTAGGGTTATATTTGGATAAAGACTTGCGCTTTAAATCACATGTTACTGAAATGATTCAAAAAGCTTATTGTCTTCTTAAAGTTTTATATGGGTGTTAAGACTCCTTAAATGTTAATTTAAAAAAATGCTATGTGATACACTAGTTTTAAATCACTTTAATTACTGTGATTCTGTGTGTGGGCCATGCTTAGATAAAAATGATGTACATAGAATTCAACAAGTGCAAAACTTCTGCCTTCGGTTTATTTACGGAAATCGGCGCCCTAGTCAAATCTCTCATACAGATGTGCATAACATCATTGTCAGAAGTAAAGGATTACTTACCGCACTGCTCTTTTTCGAAGGTCCTTCTCTTTCAATATTGCTCATACATATTTTTAATACTCTGCGTAATCATTTGAAATCTCTGTCAATAACTAATTTTAAATCTCGTATGAAGGTCCACCTGTTATCTCTGCAAAATAATTGTGGTCCTTGAACTAATTTGTTGAAATAACTGTCATCTTTTAAAAAAATTATAATCATTTTACATTAAAAATCTTGTTGTGGTACCATTGTAATAATCATGTACTTACTTATTTTTGTAAAATTTCATCTTCTCTGTTAGCCTCTCAGTTTTTCGTCATAACAATATACAGTTCTTCCGCTCGATCTTTGCAGTCACGTCACACTTTACCAATTCGAGAAACGAAATCAACATATTCTTTTATTCTTATCTAATACGTATGTTAAAACAATGATAGAATTTATAAATTTGTCATTTTGAGTCGATAGTTTTCTGACGTAATTGCAAAGATCGAGTGGAAGAACTGTAGCTTTCATAAATATCCAGGTTCAGGAATAATAACAGCTATTCTAACTCGTGTCTAAATAAAAACCTGGTCAAGTAGGCTACATTTAAGTAATTCTGCTATGTAAATGCAATGGATAAGTTCTCAATCACAACCCACTTGACCAGGTTTTTATTTAGACGCTCGTTACAACTGTTCCTGTGCGTTTTGACTGCTGTTTTTTTTCGTTTTCTTCTTTTTCTTTCCTTTTTTTCGTTTTCTTTTTCTTTCCTTTTTTTATTGTTCTCTATTGAAGACATGCGAAATATCTCAGTGAGTTGTTTATATTTTTCCGGTATGTACTTGTTTTATTTGCAGTCAATAAAGAAAGCTTATTATTATTATTATTTTACACTTTCGCCAAAATTTCAAATCGCGACACGAAAATCGCTAGAACTTTTTCACCTTTGATTTAGTGCTTCGGTCGTGAAGGATAATCGTGAAAACTCGTGAGGTGCTATCCAGATCTTCAAGCAGAACGTGAAAATTACAAAAAAATTCCATTGTGTATTTTTCAAATTTTCAAATCGAGACACGAAAAATCGCTAGAACTTTCTTATCTTTGATTTTAGTGCTTTGATCGTGAAAGATAATCGTGAGAATTCATGATGTGCTATCCAGACTCCAAGCAGAACGTGAAAATTCAAAAAAAATCATTTTGCACTTTGACAAATGTTCAAATCGAGACACTAAAAATGGCTAGAACTTTTTTACCTTTAATTTGAGTGCTTTGGTCATCAAGAATAATCGTGAGAACTCGTAATGTGCTATCAGAACTCCAAGTAGAACATGAAAATACCAAAAAAATTCCATTTTGCACTTTGACAGATTTTCATATCGAAACACGAACAATCGAAAAATAGAGTTCAAAAAAGCATTTTACGAGTTCTAGCGATTATCCTTCAGGACTCAGGACCTAAAATCAATGATAAAGAAGTTCTATCGATTTTTCGTGTTCAGAAAACGGGGTAAACTTTTGCGTGGCCGGGTTCAAAAATTGCGCCCAAAAAACTGCAACGACAGCTCAAAGTTTACAAGTACTGGCCCTATGTGAGTTAACAATTATTATTCTTAATTTCTAGGAGGCTCTAAACCCAAAAATAAAATGTTTTTCGTATTTTGATCTTGTGTTTGAATATGTTTTTTCAAAATTTCGTATAGCATTTCAAGAGTTATAAAGAAAGATATTGGGTTATCCATGAGATTTGTGACTAATAATCAAATAATTTGGAAAAGAATTGCCAGTTGGCAATTCTTTTCCAAATTATTTAGTTATAAAGAAAGTCTTTATGGTGAAATTAATTATGTATTTCCAACGATTAAAAAGTTATAGCCAATTTTCAAATCCCTTTTTGTGAAAATAGCACTCCAAATTTTCTGTCATTTTTTATATTAAATTCGCTAGAACTCCAGAACTCTTCTGGATGCTATCAGAAATCCATAAAAAAATTATATCTTTCAAAAATGAGCCGCCAACTTCACAGAGGTGTCAATGTTTTCTGGCAGATTTTTACAAACGTTTGTCTTATTTTATTTTTTAAATATTCAGTCGTATTTGGTTGGATTTTAAATTTAAAAAATAAGTAATACTAAAGGTTACAATTTTTGCATATAAAACATTAGCGTTGTTGAGTACTAAAAAGCCACGTTTTTTTAAGCAAGAAAAGCTGATGAGCCGAAGGTGAAATTAGACATATTTTTTTAATTATTTTGTTTTTCGTTTTCAGCTGTGTACAGTGTGTTCAGAACTGATTGGAGAGCGTTTTAATTTAGCACGCTGTCGTATTAATAATTTTTTATTTTCTTATTGACACCATCTTGCATTTTACACTGTTAAATGAAGCTTCTCTTTCTGATTACAATAACGTATCACACTTGATATTTTAATTTATGCAAAGAGTGTTTTGGAAAAGCAACCTTTTTGTTTCCAAACAAAATTTAACGGTTTAATTCTGTTTGAAGTATGATAGTAACGTTTATTGTTAATTGCAATAATAATATGTCATTTTCGAACTAAGAGCTATAGGGAATTAACATAGAATTTCGAGTACAATACGAATGTATTCAACTTCAGCGAATCTCGAAATCAACACTAAAACGAATCTAAAAATTTCTGACTTCAGTGAAGCTCGAAATCAACACTAAAACGATACTGATCAATTCTGACTTCAGTCAATCTCGAAATCAATCGGAAAACGAACTTCAAAATTTCTAACCAGTGAATCTCGAAATCAATCCGGAAACGAATTTGATCAATTTGGACATCATATATTGTCTATTTTTATAAGTAAATAAGGAAAAAAATTAGCTAATAAATAATTAATTCAATAGAGATTGTTCAGATTCACGAACAGTATTTGTATAAAAAAAATAGATTGCATTGCAAAAAAAAAAACAATGTTTGTTGTTGTCAGAAAATATTAGCATTGAAAAGCACATTTTGTATTTCGAATCGATAATAAAAAGCTTCACTTAAGCTTAGTTGTGTTTTATAACAAAAACACTGGTCCTTCAAGAATCCCAACATAGATCATTTTAAAAGTATGTACACGTACACTTATCATCGCTTAATTTATGATTTTATTACTTTATTTAATATTATTATTGTATTCAGACTACACAAACAAAATTCTGTAGACTGTAGATTAACATGTATTCATTTATACCGTATGATTTTTAAAATTTTAGATAAAGGGAGGCCGTGAAGAGGTAAACATATAGCTTAAATCAACTCATACGTACGTTTTGATTAAAACCACTGCGAGAATATGGTTCAATTATGAATGCCTTTTGAAGTTTTGTAAATATCATTTTGAATAAATTGTTGTATTTGCTAATTTGCGCCATACGTTTTGCTTTCACGGCTTCCCTTTATCTAAAATTTTAAAAATCATACTGTAGTATATTGTGTCACAAGGGCAGAAAGTGAGCATTAGCAGCCCGCGGCTATGAGCTGCACGAGCGAGCGAAGCGAAGCGAGGGCAGCTCAGAGCTAAAGGCTGCTAATGCGTTTCTGCATGTGTGACACACAAGTGTTTCTCGCCTAGCATTAAACCAAATTCAAACTTTGTTTAAAACTGACGTTTAATGAAAAATTCTGTGAAATGTTAAAGCGCGCAAATGAAAGTCAAATGTGTCTGTCGCTAGGTTACCAACTAAAAAATCGTGTTGTTATGAGTTTAGCAGCCCAAGGGCAGATAAACATTACTTTCCGTCACATTTTTAGGGTTAATATGAGTTACTTTCACATATTATTATGCTAGGCGAAAAAAGAAATAAATGCTTTGACGTATATAATACATTCTCTTTTTTGGGTGTGCAGGTCACTCAAAGTTGCAATCGTAATGCAAACTAATATCGTTTTTGATTGATTCTCTGAGAGTGCTCCAGAGCACTCTCTGACGACTGGCGAATTTGGAGGAAAACGCGCCTTCAGTATTCTCATCGTATTTTAACCTCATGTAATAATAAGGGATGGAAATATTCGGAGAATGCTCTAGAGCAATTCGAAAACGCTATAAGTAATAATAACATTCATTTTTTTAAATCATTTTACAAATGAAATCACTTGGTCCCGGTACTTCAGTAAATAGTTTAACTTTAGTCATTAGTTTATTCCCATAGTAACAATTATAAGAACAATTGTTATGTTTAAAAGTATTAAAAATCATACACTCAAAATGTCTCGCTGTGAACTTGGCTTTGTTTGAAATTATTTTCGTTTTATAAGTTAAAATAATTGTCAAAGTGATAGGCTGACAATAACTTATAGCAACGTTGGTGAGTGCACGTGTTGTGTGGTTGTGCGTCCGAGAAGCAAGTTTAACAGTAAAAACATTGTTTAAATTGATCATCTTTTATAAGAACTTTCGAATCAAGTAACCAAAAAGCCTTACAACATTTTAAAGTTAAAGTTTAATATCAGCTATAAATATATTTGATAAATTTTAACGTTTAATCTTACTAAAAGATATCCAGTCATAATAATTTCGATTCACGTCGTCTGAAAAAGATATTTCATGTGTAAAACTTTACGTGGTATAGTGTAAACATCTTATCAGTTCAACAAAACATTGTGAACAAAAATGCATCGCATAAAAATAAAAGACTTGAAACTGGCTGATTTAAGAGAAGAACTTAAAAAACATAAACAAATTACCACCGGAAAAAAAGGAACAATTAATTAAAAGGCTTCAATTAATCCTGGACTCTAGTTACGTAAATGAGGGAAGTGATGATTCGTTTTCCAGTAATGACAGCATAGAAACTGTTGTTGAAATGCAACGCCCAACATCAAAGAAGAAAAGAAACAGCTACTGGAATTTAATAAATAAAATTCAGCAACTTGAAGATCAGATTAATTTTTTAAAAGTGTCAGTTACTAAACTGAGACAACGAACTACCAAACGACTTCATAAAAATAATGTTGAAAAGGCAAATCAATTACCAAATAAAAAATTGTCTCCGTCTGTGATACCTACCACTAATTCAGGAACATCCTCGGGATGTGTTGAGGTTACTGCAATTAAAACCAAATTGTCTACGTCCTAAAACAAAATAAAATCCTACTATTGGCTGACAGTCATGGACGGCGAGGTGCTGAGATACTGAAACCAACTCCGGAAGCATTTGAAATTTCATCCGTATTTAAACTAACGCTTTAATGGAGTATGTGCTTGAAGATGTAATCAATCTAGCAAAAAGGTTACTGTAAAACGATTATATTGTTATATTAGGCGGAACCAATAATGCCTTAAAGGGAAAAAAATTTGATTCAAACTTCTAAAGCAAGTTGAAAAATACTACAAAAACTACCAATTTAATATTAGTCAGTGCCATATTGGCCTAAACGAGACGTATTAAATAAAATTATCTACGAGTTAAACTGTAAACTTTTTAATATCGCTAGAAATAGTGAAAACGTGTGTTACATTGATCCCAACATTAATTTAAGAGAAACTGACTATAATAAGTACGGTCCACATTTAAAAATGGCGGCTAAAATTAAATTATTTGGTGCAGTTGCTGATCAAGTTAAGGCCTTTCATGAAACAAGACCCTGAAAGTAATTCATCTGGATGAAACGATATTTCCATTGAAGACGAATACTACTTTGGATTCGACAACAGTTGAAAATGATACAAATTTTCAAGGATTCCCTATAACTTTGCATGGAAACTTCTCTTCTTCTAATTCGTTAAAAGTCAACTCGTCGAATCTGACTTAGATTTTCTTGATATTGTGTCTGTCAACATTCAGTGTTTAAATGTATCTAAAATTGCACAAATTGAAATTGATTTTTTTAATAAAAATGTTAAAATTTTATGTTTATCTGAGATTTGGGCTTCCAGTGATGCCATTGATGCTTTACACTTTTCTAATTTTTAAATTAGTTAGTAAATTTTGTAGAACGGTTCACAAATGCGGTGGAGTTGCGATTTGGGCAGTGGAGGATCTGGAGATTGAAAATTTTGATTTAAGTCAATTTTGTGTGGAATTTGATATTGAAGTATGCGGAGCCAAACTAAAACTAAAAGGTGAGATGTATGTAATCATCAATTGTTACAGATCTACGGCCGGTAATTTTCAAAATTTTATAGATAATATGTCAGATATGTTAAGTCATGTTTTCAGAGAACAGGTTCATATAATTGTTCTGGGAGATTTTAACGTACACTTTCATAAAGAATGTGATGAAAATACTGACCGCTTAAGACATTTGTGTCAAACATACGGCATTTATGAATATATATTTAAACCAACT
Source organism: Dorcus hopei (assembly GCA_033060865.1). Taxonomy (NCBI): domain Eukaryota; kingdom Metazoa; phylum Arthropoda; class Insecta; order Coleoptera; family Lucanidae; genus Dorcus; species Dorcus hopei. The sequence goes on along the minus strand of CM065426.1, from coordinate 49,238,566 downwards.
AGGCAGGCTGCAATTCTTGACAATATTTTTTCTAGCATAGAACTTTTTTATTGTGATGTATTATGCTGTTCTGTTTCTGATCATGATTATGTGGTATGCAAATTGAAAGATAAGCAAGTAAGCAATATAGTGAGTTATACATCAGCTCGCCGTTACGACAAAAATTCAGTTCACTTATTTCAAACAACACTCGCTAGTGCTGTTTGGCCAGATTTTCAATAAATTTGATAATTTTAATGCTGCTTTTGATTATTTTTATGACGCGTTCGTAAGTTATTTTAATGAAATTTTTCCCTAAAACGGTTAAGAGTAAACAATAACTCAAAAAATAAAGGTTGGATAACTGATGAAATTAAAAGATCAAGTATTACACTTAGGGATTGGTATCGAATGCAACAGAAGTTTCCAGAACTTAAATCAATATACATTGACATGAAGCGTAAACATAATTCATTAGTTAACGAAACAAAGAAATCGTACTATGAAAACAAAATAGCATCTTCCAATAACAAAATCCGAACTGCCTGGACAATTATATCCGAACTTACAAACGTTCAGCGCATAAATAAGAATATATCGCTTAATATCCACTTAGAAGAAAATCCTTCAGAAATTGCCAATGCTTTTAACAACTTTTTTCAAAACGCTCCCCACGAAATCATAAAAAATATTTCAAAGTCAAACAATATCGTGAAGCATATCAAAAACAGTGTTTGCGTTGATTCCAATATGTTTGTTTTTCCGTTTACAGAAAATGAACTAGCATCAGTATTTAAGCAACTAAAATACAAAGCTTCGTCTGGACCAGACGATATTCCTTGTTCAATTTTACGCGACAATTATTCATTTATCTTAACTCCCATGACTCAATTGGTAAATTTGTCATTTATTAAAGGAGAATTTCCGCAAGCCTTAAAAAAAGCAACCGTGATCCCAATTTATAAGAAAAATTCAGTGCAGGAGATAAATAATTACAGACCGGTTTCTTTAACTTCAGCGCTATCAAAAATCTTTGAGTACGCGATGCTCGACAGATTATTAGAACACTTAAATAAGCACAATATAATTACTAATAAGCAGCATGGTTTTCGTAAAGGGTTTTCAACAATAACAGCGATACATTCTTTCATTAACGAAATAACTTTTGTCTATGAACAGAGGAGTAAAATCAGCAGCTATATTATGACTTGAGTAAAGCATTTGATTGCGTCGACCATAATCTACTTTTGTCTAAATTAGAAATGTACGGTATTCGTGGGGGTAGTTCATGACTGGTTTTCTTCATACTTAAAAAATCGTAGCCAATATGTACAAATTAAATTTACCAAGCTGAATGAATTATTGACAGCAAATTCTGTGTGCTCCCAATAAACATTGGGGTGCTGCAAGGTTCGATTTAGGACCGATTTTATTCCTACTTTTGTAAATGATATTGTTTTTATTTGTAAATTACATGGTAATAATGTATGCTGATGATACATCAGCGGTTTTTGATGGCACAGATTTTAGAGATTTGGTAATTAAAGGAACTCTGTTACTGCAAAAATTAAGCCAATGGTTTAATATAAATAAACTTTTCCTAAACTCTAGTAAAACAAACTTAATTGTTTTCCGTTCAGCTTATCCTCAGTCTCCACACTTGGATATTCAACTAAACGGTACCATTTTGAAACAGGAATCTGTTATCAAATTTCTTGGTTTTTACATAGATGAAAGACTGGATTGGAAACAGCATTGCTATAACCTAATAAAAAAACTAAATTCATTATGTTTTCAAATTCGTTGCCTCAAATCTGTATTTAGGTTAAATTATTTTTTTTCATATTATTTTTCTCAGGTGCACTCTAAGATTGTCATATGGAATTTGCTTTTGGGGCAATTCAGTTCTTTCTAAAGATGTATTCTTGGCACAGAAAAAGAATTATTCGTTGTATTTTAACATTAAATCTAATGAATCTTGCAGACCATATTTTATTGCCTATAATATTTTACCTCTGCCTGCTTTGTATATACTTGAATTAGCATCATATGTTTATATAAATCAAGCAATGTTTGCAAAAATTCAGATTTTCATTCATATGACACACGACTTCGAGATGATTACAGAATTCCTGCTAGTCGTACCAACTTCACTTATAGAAGTCCGACAACTTCTGGCCCTAAACTGTTCAATTTGCTTCCTTCGCATTTGAAACACTTGACTAAGTACAATACTTTTAAATCTGAATTAAAAAAATTACTTATTCAAAACTGTGTTTATTCCATCGAAGAATATAAACAATTAATGGCATCACTGTAATATATATACATATTTAATATTATTTTTTCCCTCCTACTTGTGATACAAAATATTATTTTATAATTTTGCTTTGTACCATTTCTGTGTTATTATTCAGTTTCACACATAGTTTTTTTTTTCAGTTTCACACAGTTCATTTCTGTTTGTTTTAAAAATTTATTTATTATTTATTTTTGTATTTTTGTTGTTTACATAATGTTATTATTATTTTTTTTTTGTAATTGACGTGTCCTTTATATACGTATTTCTGGGACCAATAAATCTATCTATCTATCTATCTATCTATCTATCTATCTATCTATCTATCTATCTATCTATCTATCTATCTATCTATCTAACTTGCCCCATTGTGGTGCCCCATTTAAGTGTTGTCGAAAAAACGCAAATAATTACATTAACTGAAGAAGGGTTGCCTCTTTCGACTCCTAAAAATGTAAATAGGGTTATGCATTTTGTCAATTTACACATGATTTAATTGTCAGTGTTTATGTCAATCAGACAGAGATTTTCACTACTCTAATTTTGCAAAATTGCCTAAAGACTTGTATGTTTTTTTCAATTCTGCAACTGTACAGGCTGTCCTATACCTCCGAATTAAGTGCGAAAATGTCCTTTTCTATGCATTTTATCAAAAAAATTTCTTAATAAAAGTTGTGTATGTTTCCATTCCGCAGAATTTAAAATTAATTTTGAAGAGCTAATGAAAATGATATAACATTATATTTACTTATTTTGAGTACTTACCGAGTTATTTATAGTTTTATGCAAAAATCGATCGGTTGCCAAATTGTCATTTTTAATGATACGACGCTCAATTTTGGACTAAAATATTTCTACGTATCTGTTCTTTTAAAATATTCAACATTTTTGAAAATCAACTGTGGTACGGTTCAGTTCGCGTATTGCAAGATCAGTAAATTTTTTCAAATGGAACCCCTGTACGGCTAAATATGGGGAACAGAAGATTGTATCATATGGCCTGCCTAGTTCACAAAATTTATATTACTTCATGTTCACCATACCTCAGTTCTTTACTGACTCCTAGATTTACGCTGCATGATATATCTTTGCGGCGCACTAGCGGTTTACATATTCCTTTACATAACACCGCCCTCTTCGAGAGATCTTTTTCTTGTTACTCCACAAAAATATATAATTCGATGACTCATGAGCTGCGATCATCAGTATTTAAAATTTACAAGAAAATATATCGGAGTCAGCTTTTCTCTACACAACAGTGACTGTTCATGGTTCCATTATTAACCTGTACAAACGTTATTATTGTACTCATATTATGTTTTCTAATTGTTGGTTGGGTGGTAGAACAGCTAAAGCTGAACCCCGCCAACTAAAATAAAGGCAAATTATTACTATTATTATTATTATTATTATTACATACATATTATAACATTTGTATTAAACGGAAAGGTTAGCGCCAGGAAAATACAATAAATATATACTGTATAAGTATATACTGTAAGTATATACTGTCCTGATGAGGTCTAATAAGACCGAAACGTACGTCGACAGTACTTTTCCTTGCCAGCCAAGCCGTTATTAACTCTTTTATAACATTTGTAGATAGCTCTTTCTGTGAGCTTTCCATTGATACTACATTTTATGGGTTTATAGTTGATAACTTGTGAGTTATTATCATCAGTCCATAAAATGTGCTATCCGTACATGTTATAATACAGTGTGTCCATGGATTGTGTTCACTATACGTATAATGAACCAAAAATTTCTGAATTCAGATTTCATGTTCAGCAGTTCAGGTCTGCTTGGCGTGAAATGAATTTGTGCTAAATTTGACGCCGAAAGTCTTCAAGGTGGCGGAATTAACACAAGAAGAAGTAAAATCTGTTTAGGTAAAGTGGTTTTCCTTTTGAATTTAGGAGAAAAATTTAGTAAGATAAAATGATTCTCATTTAAAATTAGAGTGATATACCAAATTCTAACATCCTAGAAAGAAATTTGATTACTGAAAATTAGGATTTCAGTACAGTTGTAAGACATTAACACTGTCAGGTGCTAATATGGACGAAGTGAATAATCATATTTTATTTATTTTTGGTCGATAAATATGTACATGGCGTTAACATTTTACAACTTTACTGAAATATTATTTATAATTAGTAATTCTTCGTAATTCAATTCTTTTTTCTAGGATGTTGGAATTTGGTATATCTCCCTAATTTTAAATGAGAAACATTTTATCTTCCTAAATTTTTCTTCTAAATTCAAAAGGAAGACCACTTTACCTAAACAGATTTTACTTCTTCTTGTGTTAATTCCGCCACCTTGAAGACTTTCGGCGTCAAATTCACAAATTCATTTCACATAAGCAGACCTGAACTGCAGAACATGAAATCTGAATTAAAAAATTTTTGGTTCATTATACGTATAGTGAACTCAATCCGTGGACACACTGTATATAGGGGGTACTGTAGTTGTAGTGATGCGACGAGTCGCTGTTTTTAAGAATCGAGTCGACTCGAATACTTTTAAAAAAGAATCGAGTCTTGACTCGAGTCGAGAGACTCGAGTCCAGATCAAAAGACTCGAGTACTTGACTCGAGTCAAGAAACTCTAGTACTTGACTCGAGTCCAGATCAAAAGACTCGAGTACCTGATTAAACTCGAATTGAACTCGGGAGTCGCCGTTTTAAAGAATCGAATAAACTTGAGTACATATTTTTATAAAAGAAGCGAGTTGATATTCATTTTGCTAGATTTCCGATCGTCACTTGTTTTCTTTTTTCATATATATTCTGGCGGTTCAGATAAATCTAAAATTTTTGTATGTAATATTATTTGATATGTCTAATATCTAATAAAGTGTGCAGGCAGCGTGCAAAATATAAACAAAACTTATTTACTATGTAACTGCATGTAACTGACAGCGAGTCTACCCGACTCGTTGCAGCACTATTTAATTCTAAAATCGGTACTCGAGTACTCGAATCGAAATCGAGCTTCACTGACTCGGGTTCACTGCAATAGTTACTCGAGGAGAACGAATACCTTTGGGACTCGAGTCTGATAGCGATCCTACTCCACTCGTCGCACCACTATTTAATTCTAAAGTCGATACTCGAGTACTTGAATCGAACTCGAGTCGACTCGAGTATCGCTGACTCGGGTTCACAGAATTAGATACTCGAGTACAATGAGTACCTTTGTAATCGAGTCTGATAGCGAGTCTATTCGACTCGTCGCATCACTATGTAGTTGTACTATAGAGATTCTAAAAAGTATTTAGAATACCTGATCGGCGGTCATGCGGTAGAATGGGAGAGTCGACAACTGTCTGCGGGAAGCTTCAGGGCAACTTATTTTTTAAAAACTTGCTTAGATATACTATCTAATAATCTTGAAAAATGACCGAAAATAAATTGTTACTACGAAAGTATGTAAAGAAACTTGACGCCGAAGCCGCATTTGTTTCAAGTATCTTTTTTTTTTCAAAGTAACTTAGATAGCGGAGCATCTTGTATCTCGAATACTTTTATGTAGAGTATCTGTTTTAAAAATATCTACAAATATATTTGCAAAAGTATCTTGTATTTAAACACTTTTCAAAAGTATCTATCCCACCTCTGATTTTCATTAGCTCTTCAAGAGTTAACCAAACTATACCAGTAAAATATACCAATAAAATACCGGGTGTTTGTAGAACGGTTGCCAGTCGATAACTTCGTTAATAATAGAGATATTTTAGTAAACTTTTTTTTTGTATTGTTTGACAGGTAGACTAAATGGCAATATGCATTGTCTTTTCCTAGGCCTACTGTGATTAAGTTATTATATATAACTTTGTTTTTCCAAATGGAACACCCGGTATATTTTGCGATATTTGGAATCTACTTTAAAAACTCTATCCAATAGCAAAGTTTCGACAAAATCAAAGACATAGTTTAATTTTTTCAATAATTTTTTAATTGTGTACAAGTTGGCCGTGAATTGTTTAAAACAATGTGTCTTACGCCGTTGGAAAGCTAATTTTATGCACTTGTCAAATATGCACTGAAACTCATATGTTTCCATTAAAAAAAGAGTTTTTTTAATGAATTATATTTTTAGAGTTTTTAGAGTAGATTCCAAATATCACAAAATATACCGGGTGTTCAATTTGGAAAAACAAAGTTATGTATAATAACTCAATTACAGTAGGCCTAGGAAAAGAGCAATGCATATTGCCATATAGGCTACCTTCTGTCAAACAAAACTAAAAAAGTTTTCTAAAATATCTCTGTTATTAACGGAGTTATCGACTGGCTACCGTTCTACAAACACCCTGTATATAGTATTCCATTAAAAAAATCATAAGTTAGGTCTGTAACTTTTAAATGAACCACCCTGTATAGTTGGGAATAATTTTAAATAATGCGGAATGCAAACCTACACAAGTGATCGTGAATTTTGCTAGAGCTTTATTGTTTTACGATGTGTTATAAAAACCGCAGTTTCACGTGTACCGTAAGTGTAATTCGAAGTTCAGTCACTGAAATCCAACCATTCCAGTAAAGGCAGGTTTCCACGAGGCCAGTAGCTGGAGTCCAGTCACAGGACTCCAGTAGCTGGCCTTGCCAGTCCAGAGAGGCGCGTTTCCACGAGGCCAGTAGTTGGAGTCCAGTCACAGGACTCCAGTAGCTGGCCTTGCCAGTCCAGTGAATTCCTATTTCAACGTGGCCAGTTCACTGGAGCCAGTTAGACAGTCAATTCGGGCGGTAACCATGGATGTGTGCGCATGAGCAAACAAAATACGCACTGGCTACTCCTCAAGCAAGTCGACTGGAGGAGCATTTTTCAATTGGACTGGACCGTCACTGGCATCCAGTGGTGTTTACACGGAGCCAGTCACTGGAGTCCAGTCACAGGACTCCGGCTACTGGCCTGTTTACTGGCGTCGTGGAAACGCGCCTTCACTGGACTGGCAAGGCCGGCTACTGGAGTTCTGTGCCTGGACTCCAGCTACTGGCCTGTTTACTGGCCTCGTGGAAACGCGGCTTAAATACAGCGCTTCCCCACTCTACGCAACATCTTGTAGCATATAGTTAGATACCTTGTAGAACAGAGCGGCACGTCTAATTTAATTTTCACTAACTGGGCTTCGAATTACACTTACGGTATCACGAAGAGCAGAAGTTTCAAAACAAAGGCGCTCTTATGGTAAGTCAGTTTTTTTTATTTTTGAGCTAGACCATTGATACTTGCAGAATTAATTCTCTTACGTGATGAAGAACAAATATTAAAGTATATAAAAAAAAATTAAATCATAAAACGAAGAATTCATCACCAATTTATTGTTGTTAATACACAAGTGCAATTCGGAATATACCCATAATTAAAGTCGAATACCAGAGGTGTGGGGCGAGGACTTACAACTGTTGGACGCTGGGGGTATCGCCAAATAGAGGACAGATCAGCTTCCAGATGGATTCGACCTCGCCACCGGTGTCGATGCAGTGATTGGCACAGTGCATCAGCAGTTTGCTCTTGAAACAGCCATCACAAGTCAGGATGCAGACGTCCGTTGAATCGATTGCGTGATGCTGGTACGAACGACCTTCGCAGAGCAGAAGAAAGGATAGAAGAATTACCAGGAAAGATGTCATCTTAGAAGCTGGAAGAGAAAAGATTAATGGGACAATAAGAAAGGTCGGGGAAGTCCGTGTTTATTTTTTTAAATTATACGATGTATCGGATACGCATCCAAATAACAAATGTTTTTAAGTATAGCAAGATGTTCTAGGGAAGCCTTAATGAAAATGAACACCCCAAAAAGAGTTTAATTCCCGCGCATCGAAAATTATTGATCTGCGCCCAGCTGCGGCCCCCCCGAGTATTCGCACCGCTGTGTTCACCCAGACAAGCGGTGATTGATGTACGCGGGCGCTGGAAATTAAGCACAAGGACGCACGCACTTTAACCGAGAAGTACCTGGGAGCGCGAGGCGATATGGAGGTGCTTTGATGGCACTCACCTTGCTCGGGGATGTGATCGCGTCAGGGGCGGCGCGCGGCTTTTATGCGGCGCAGCACCTGTCGCGGCACACGCCGATTACGCGCCGTAAATCATTCGGCGCCTCTAATGCATGGTAATATCCATCCGGGGTTTCATTAACTGCGTCGCGACTTAAGGGATAACGATGATGGGCTTCTATTGCGCAGTAATTATTGCTTTCATGAATGCCGAAAGCAATTTTTAAGTTGGCATCACTGTTTACTTGCGATGGTAATTGTTTTGCGATAATACATAATACCTATAAACTCATCCATTGCATTCTTGCTTACTCTTCTCTTCTCTTATACAGTGCGAATGACAATTGTACCGACCAAAAAAAAAAAACGTATAAGAGAATCGATGTCACAGATTACGAGAAAAATGTTTAGAAAATGCTTGTGAATAGTTTATAAATTAATTAAAAAATTACACCAAAATCAAGCTCCGGCACTGCGTACGAAATAATAATAATAATAATAATATGGTCTTTATTATAATATAGCTATGATGTGAGTTTTACAATGAAATACATATGTGTAAACATAATGAGGCGAAGTTCAGCAGAGCTGTTCTTACACTTAACCTCAACTTAATAATATTGAATAAATATAAGATAATAAGAAAAGAAAGAAAAGAAAAGAAAAGAAAGTAAAAATACAGAGGATATAAATTCATTTGAATGCACTATTATTTCTAAGCAGACGCTTAACATGTGTTTTGAACTCAGTAAGTGGAGATTTGTCGGTATGGTATTATACACTGTGTTTCCTAAAATATGTAAATGACCGTTGAAACATCGCATATTGATTGTATGAATATCTATAGACCTTGTTAACTTTTCGAATAAATAGCTTGGTGATTTAGCCATTAAAACTTTATGTGTTAGATTTAACAAATGCAATTGCCAACGCTCTCTCATAGTTAACCAATCGTAGAAACATGTTCCCATCGTTTTAGTCCAAAGGCAAATCGAATGCAGTTATTTTGAATAACCTGTAATCTTCTCGCATCACGACTGGTCAATGCAGGACCGTAAATTACATCACAATAACTAACTCTAGATAGTATTAATGAATCGGTTAAAACCAGCCGTAATTTATTATCAAGAATGTCCTTGTTCATAAACAAGCCCTTGAGAGTGATGTAAGCACCTTTAATTAACGTACTGACATGATTACTATACCGCAGGTTAGTGTCTATCATCAGACCAAGATTTCTACATTCAGATACTAATTTTAAGATGACTATTAATTGTGATTTTAATATGAGTTATGGCTAAATGTCTTACATTGTCCGGTCCAAATAGCATTACGTGTGATTTATTAGAATTTAGGTGTAATCCATGCAATTCAGATATCTTAATTAATTGCAAGACGTCCGCATTAATTTTCTCAATTGCATCCTCCGTTTCTGAAAAATAAAATGATTTATATAGTTGTGAATCATCCGCGTATTGATGAAGTTGGCAGTTTTTTATGGTGTTATGAAAATCTGAAGTATACAATAAGAACAGGAGTAGACCCAAAATAGGGCCTTGTGGCCTTAAATAGCTGCGTAGAAAGTTAACAGTTGTTAAATCAAAACCAAAATATAATTTCTTAAGCAGCAGATCATGTTGTAACATATCAAATGCTTTACTGTAATCTATCATAGTGAGAACAGTTAATTTACCGGAGTTTTTGGCACGAATCACATCATCAGTTATTTTCAGCAAAGCACTCGTAGTGCCATAACCAGCCCTAAAGCCAGATTGACAGTCGGGTAGTAAGTCATGCTCATTTATAAATACTATACACTGAAAAGATATGATTTTTTCAAATACTTTTGATAGTACTGGCAGAATACTGATGGGTCTTAATTGCGACAGGTTTTCTGGATGCGGTACTTTCGATAAGGGAATAACATTAGCAATCTTCCAGCAAGATGGAAAGGTGGACGAGGCTATGGCGAAATTAAATATATACGTGAGATGTTCAATTACGAAGGGATAAATTAAGTTAATCATTTTTAATGAAATTTTATCATAACCGCAGGATTTGGACTTTATAGAATGTAATATTTTTTCAACAAACTCAGTGGTGACAAAGTGTAACATCAAAGAATCATGGGGAAAAGGCGAGTTGGAATCGTACTTCAGCATAACATCGGAATCATTAGGTAAGAGAACATTTGGAATTGAATCTATGAAATGAGCATTAAGTTCATCGGCATTAATAAAGTTGATATCACTTACGATCATTTTTGTATATATTCAATTTACGCAAGGCATTCAACATTGTACTGGAATATTTGTAACGCATCTGATAACGAAGGAAAGCCTGTTTCTCACGCCGAATGGCCCCCGTTACGTAATTCCGCATTTGCTTATAGTATATCCAATCATTCGGGTTTTTCGTTCTTTTATATTTGGATAATGCGTTATTTCATGTTCTAATCATTAATTTGATTGTATCAGTAAGCCACGGCGCAAACGGTTTCGTAATTTTAATTGTTTTATAAGGGGCATGAAGATCGAAAATTTGTTGAACTTTGAGATTAAAAAAGTGTACCATACTATCTACATCAGTGAATTTGTAAATTACATCCCAATTAATCATAGAAACGTCATGTTTAAAACTGTTATAATCAAAATACTTAAAGTCTCTGTAAGTGTGTACACGAGATTTTTGTTTGGGTTTAGTATATTTTAAAGTACAGCTTACCAAGTTGTGATCAGATACCCCATGTAGACAGATAACATCAGTATTCACCACTGCATTTACGTTGGATGTAACAATGACGTCCAGTAAGGTTTGTGTAGACTGCGTAATGCGTGTCGGTTCGCTTATTGTCTGTGTCAAGCTATAGGCTTGCAAAAATTCATTAAATAACGCTGCATTATTTGATGGCGCCAACAAATTAACATTGAAGTCGCCGCCAAAAAGGAAATCATCGAACATAGGCAGCATCACTGAAAAGGCTTCCTCCAAATCATCAAGAGTATTCCGCAAACCTGTTGAAGGAGGTCTGTAAATAACACCTACTGCAGTTTTCCTGCCCGCAATTTGTAACGACACCCATAGTTGCTCTAAATACGTGCTTGAGAAATCGAGATTGATTAATTCGCATTGGAGAGTATTGTTAACGTAAATTGCAACACCACCTCCTCTGCTCTCACGGTCCTTCCGAAAAAGTCGATAACCGTTCTATAAAAACGGCATTATAATAGGACTATAAAGTTTTTTTTATTGACTACTCGTTTGCACACAATGCGACCTTGGCACATATTTCAATTGTTTTTTTTTACACGTTTAACAGCTGGGAAACGGAAGTTTCTCTTACGCGACGTAATTATTAGTAATTTATAAAATAACTGGAATTGCGTATGAAATACGCATAATAATAACGCAAATAATTGTGTAAATAATGGTTTGTTAATTCGTGCGGATTATTTACTAGAGCGGAATGTATCAGCCACAAACAAAAATCGCAAGGATTTTAATTAGTGATCGCAGGGGTCAAATGCACAGCCCGACAGGCAACTGATAGTAAAATGTTCGTCTGGATATCACACGGAGACAATAAAACTATTAGGATACTATCTGCTGTTTTAAACGTCGCTAGTATTATGCATAATACTAATTGGTAATAAATAATTATCGCCACAAGAGAATAATTACTAGATTACATTTGCAAGGAATCGCTTCAACGAACCGGTTTTCTCCGAAAATGTGAAACGATTTATTAGACCTGAAGTTCACTGCCGACAAGCGGTTTTGTTTATTAGACTATAAAAACTTTATTACCTACAGCTGTTTAAACGTCGTTGGTGATACGCGTACAGATTCGAATTAAATCGCGTACGTGGAAAGTACAGTTTAAGAATTTAATTAAAAGTGAAATGAATGCTGTATACGCTAGAACGACAAATGATTGACAACCAGTGCGCCAAAAACACAGGATGTGGAGTTGTAAACGCGACTTGAATTTGTTAAACTTTTAATAGATTTGTGTTAATATGTCCTCACACACAAAAGGAAATTATATTAATTAACATTTGTTGAAGAAATATATGCGATATCAAGCGTACTATATATGATACAAGTGTGCGCTGTTTGTTTATATATAATCAGTTGTTCAAATATACCTGAAAGTTACACATTGTACTGCATTTCTCTTCGTATTTTCCTTGCTTATTGCCTCTAGTTTCATCAGGTTATGGGCCCAGTAACTACCCAGAAACGTGAAATAACGCGGAGCAAGTAGAAATAGTTAGTACTCAAGAATTTTTTGACGTTGGTTGGTTTTGATATTTGGTTCCTGTTTTATGCTATAATGAATTCTAACAGTATCGTTTGTTTTGAGCCTCTAAATAAGGCAAATTACGAGAAACCTGGAAAATCCAAATGCGAGCAGTTTGATAAAAACGATGCTTGGGGATATGTCAGTGGTACAATCGTGAAGCCCGAAATAGGTGCAGAAAATGCAGCAGCATCGGCTGAAGCTCTGAGACGTTGGACTGAAGCGGATTTGAAAGCTCAGTCGGACATAATCTTGTCAATAAGTCCGTCAGAGATAAAACCCGTAAAAGATTGCAAGACATCTCAGAAAATTTGGACCGAGTTAGAAGAAATTCATCAGTCAAAGGGACCGGCACGGAAGGCAGCGTTATTAAATCAGTTAATTTCTCATCAAATGCAGGAAGGCGATGATGCACGTGATAATACTCAGGAATTTCTTCGACATTGTTGATAGATTGGCAGAGATGGGTATTGAAATAAATGATGACTTACTAACTGTAATGTTATTGCGAAGTCTACCAGAAAGTTTTCAAAATTTTCGATGTGCAATTTCGTCGCGTGATGACCTGCCTAAACCAGAAATGTTGCGAGTAAAAATATTAGAAGAGTATGAAGCACGAAAAGAAAGTAGTCGGAAATCTTCAAATCAAAATGCTTTGGTGGCTGGAAAATTCGTAGATAAGAAAAGCAGATTCAAGAAGAATGAAGTCGAAAAGAACGAAGTCCGAAAGAAGAATTTTAAGTGTTTTAAATGTCACAAATTTGGACATAAAGCAAAATACTGTAATTCAACCAAAACTGTAGGACAGTCTGCAGGATGTGTCGATAATATGTGTGTGAAATGTACATCTAGCGCTGAAAAAGTTTTCTCAGTAGACAATCATTCAAATCATGACATTTGGTGCATTGACAGTGGATGTACGTCACATATGTGTAAAAGTATTGACAATTTCGTTCAAATTGATTCGTACAAATTGGGTAAATTGAATCTGGCGAACAAGGCATGTACGGACATTAAAGCCAAAGGAAGTGTTTCTTTTTCGACCAAGATAGACGGTCATGAACAAAGAATACGTCTTCAAGAAGCTCTGTATGTACCTGATCTACGATCAAATCTTATTTCTGTTGGTAAAATTACTGATAAAGGCCATACCGTAATTTTTAACAATGAGAAGGCTGAGGTAATCTACAACGAAGGAAATGTGATTCTTGTCGCAGAACGTTCAAATGGGCTTTATTACGTTCAAACCAGTAAAGTAAACGAATGCAGAGCGATCAACCAGTCGACAAATTCAGCAAAATTACCAAGAGTTAATTCTCTGGAAGATTGGCATATTCGTCTAGGACATCTGAATCTGAAAGATTTGCGTGAAGCCATTAGAATTGGTGCAATTGAAGGAGCACGAATAAAAAATACGAATGAAGATTTTGTGTGCGAGGTATGTTTTGAGGGGAAGATGTCCCGTCTTCCATTTCCGAAGAATTCTGAGAGACAATCTGAATTGGGAGATATGATTCATTCAGACCTATGCGGGCCGATGAGAGTCATTTCAAATGGGAAAAGCAGATATTTCATCACATTCATTGATGACTATTCAGGATGGTGTGAAATAAAGTTCATCGAGCATAAAAGTCAGGCAATAGAAATGTTTGAAGAATTTAGGGCATGTGTTGAAACTCAGAAGGGGAAGAGAATCAAGATTTTTCAAACGGATAATGGTTTGGAGTACGTCAACAACAAGTTTGATAGTCTTCTTCGATGTCACGGGATTAAACGACGTTTAACAGTACCCTACAATCCCGAACAAAACGGCGTAGCAGAAAGGCGAAATAGAACATTGATGGATACAGCGAGATGCCTGTTGATTCAGTCAAAGTTGCCATCATCTTTTTGGGGGGAAGCTGTGAATACGGCGAATTTCATCAGAAATAGATGTCCTACAAGTAAATTGCAGGGAAGACACCTTACGAAGCATGGCATGGAAACCCCCGAATGTAAGTTTCTTCCGACGTTTTGGCTGCGATGTACTTGTAATGAACAGAACCCCAAACAGAAGTAAGTTGACACCTAGATCAAGAAAAGGCATTTTCGTGGGTTATAGCGTAGAATCCAAGGCTACAGAATTTGGCTTCCGGATGAACAAAAAATCGAAATATCACGCGATGTCAGATTTTTGGATAACATTTCTATCCAGACTGACCAAGTATCAGATGATCCTTTTTCAATGAAGAAAATTGAGACTGTGCGATCTGAGGGCGATTTTCGTACTGATATTCAGCTGGTGAGATCACAAAACTCAGAAGACAATTCTGATGTTATCGATGATAACGATAACGTTGAAGACCCACTGAATGACGAACTTCAAAGAATTCCATCACCAAAAAGAAGCCGTGGAAGACCGCGAAAGGTATTAAGTGGAAAAAGAGGGAGACCACGAAAGGAATACAAATTAGTCCAACCTAATGACGAAGAGCAGGCCGACATTGCATATCTAACTGAAGTACCTGTGATGCAAGCATTGTCGAGTCCAGAGTCAGAAGAATGGATAAAAGCTATGGCGAGTGAAGTCAAATCCATACTACAGAACAATACTTGGGAGCTCGTGAAAAAGCCGAAAGGGCGGAGTGTCATAGGTAGTCGCTTTGTGCTACGAAACAAGTATGGCACGAATGGAAATTTAGAGAAGCGAAAAGCCAGAATTGTGGCCAAAGGTTTCTCGCAACAGCCCGGTACAGATTTTCATGAGACATATGCCCCGGTTGCGCGACTAAGTACAATTCGTCTGGCAATTTCACTCGCAGTACAAAGAAAATTTTTCATTAAACAATATGATGTGACGACTGCATATCTAAATGGCATACTTGATGAAGAAATTTTCATGGAAGTCCCAAATACGATGGAAAAGGTTCTGAAATATATGATTGACAATGAGAACTTGGCTGGTGGCTTGGATAATGAGGTGAAGACTTCATTAGAGAAGTTGACATCTGGAAATTATGTGTGTCACATGAAGAAGGCCCTTTATGGTCTTAAGCAAGCAGGCCGTGCTTGGAATAAAAAGTTAGACAAGGAACTTCGTAATCTTGGTGCGTTTCCATCAAGTGGAGACCCATGTCTATACTTAAAGAACCGAGTAAATGATTTGATGATGATTGTCATTTACGTTGATGACATCCTTATCATGTCTCGAAATGTTGAGGAGATTAATCATTTTGGTGAAGAGTTGGGAAAGAAATTTAGTTTGAAGAGTCTGGGTGATATAAAACGTTGTCTCGGAATAGATTTCAAGAGAAATCAGAATGTAATCACAATTAGTCAAGGGACTTACATTCGTGAAATTCTGAAACGTTTTAAAATGGAGGATTGTAAACCAGTATCCACACCTCTCGACGTAGGAATGAAATTGACAAAAGATAATTCCTGGAGTGACTCTGATGGACCGAAGCCACCATACCGTGAATTGGTTGGAGGGCTGTTATATCTTTCCGTTGCAACTCGACCCGATGTGCAGCCATGCAGCAAGTGTTTTGAGCCAATTCAACGAATGTTTTGGCAAGACTCATTGGACAGCAGCAAAACGGGTTTTGCGCTACTTAAAAAGGGACAGTGGATATTGGGATTACGTATGGTAATAATCTTAGCAACAACAGAAATAGCTTAGAAGGTTTTGTAGATGCCGATTGGGCTGGATCCGTCTGCGACAGAAGATCTTTCACAGGGTACGTTTTCAAAATGAACGGGGGAAGTATATCCTGGGATTCAAGAAAGCAGAGAACTGTTGCTCTATCTTCAACGGAGGCTGAATATATGGCTCTCAGTGAATCTGCAAAGGAAGCTATTTATCTTAGACGTTTTCTTTTAGAACTTGGTGAGAGAGTCAACGTTATACGATTGTCAATAGACAATATTGGTGCACAGAAGTTGTCAACAAATCCAATGTTTCACGCAAGAACGAAACATATAGATATTCGTCACCATTTTATTCGCGAAACAGTTGACTCAGGTCAGATTAAATTGGAACATGTGGCATCGGAAGAGATGCCTGCAGATGTTTTTACAAAGGCATTAACAAAATTTAAACACGAGAAGTGCGTCGAACATCTAGGACTTTCTGAAATAACAAGATAGGCTTAAACGCTTTTCATCGAGGGGAAGTGTTGAAGAAATATATGCGATATCAAGCGTACTATATATGATACAAGTGTGCGCTGTTTGTTTATATATAATCAGTTGTTCAAATATACCTGAAAGTTACACATTGTACTGCATTTCTCTTCGTATTTTCCTTGCTTATTGCCTCTAGTTTCATCAACATTCGAAACAGATTACGAACGAGTTTACTGAGTTATTTGTTTACCTGTCAGAGCCAGTGTTTAAAGTATGGCCGTTGTTATCCTTTGCGTGGAATAACCTACTTCAGGTATTTTTTTGCATGCATTTGTCAAGTAAATACTTTCAAGTTCGTATTTCACGTCGGGCGTTGACCTAAAAGCGGAGTTGTGAAATGCCACTTAAAGGTCAAGTTCATGAAGCCACCCCGCCGTATTTTAAACTATAAAAAACTTTTATGACAGTATTTATTTCGTTCATCTGCTCTTTGATTTTTTAACCAGTGACGCATCATCGTTTTAGGGAAAGGATTTTTTTAACATTTTTTTATACTCTCGGACATTGCTTCTTATTGTGGTGTCATTTTGTCGGGTTAATTAACAGTCACCCTGTATAGAGCAAGCAAAATAAAAATTATTAAAATGGAGGTTGCTACTTGCTACTTTTAATTTTTGTCTGAGGTAGCGTCGCATGATTAATAAATGAGTTTTCAGTTAAATTACGCCATTTTTTCCAATCTTTCATTCCTTATTATAGAAGAACTTTTTAAGTATCATCCACAATATACAGTGCACTCGCGCTAACGTGAACTAATTAAAACCGGCTCTGTTCATGTTTGCGGGATTGTTCATGTTTCCGAGATGCAGTCTTCATCTCTTAAAAAT
Organism: Dorcus hopei; assembly: GCA_033060865.1. Taxonomy (NCBI): domain Eukaryota; kingdom Metazoa; phylum Arthropoda; class Insecta; order Coleoptera; family Lucanidae; genus Dorcus; species Dorcus hopei. Next base: position 49,220,986 of record CM065426.1, on the reverse strand, counting down.
AATTAGAAACATACATGAAACATCACTTTCAACCTTTATTTATGTCCTACATATTATGTATTTTTGGAAAAAAATGGAGTAAGAAGTGATTCTTTGGACTTTGCGCGATTGTTCATGTTTCCGAAATGCAGTCCTCATCTCTTAAAAACAATTAAAAACATGATACATCACTTTCAACCTTTATTTATGTACTACATATTATGTATTTTTGGAAAAAATGAAGTAAGAATTGATTGTTTGGACTTATGTTGTAAATTTCTGTAGTATATAAAGTAGCTGTTCATGTTAGCGAGGTGCACTGTTCACGTTAGACAGTGGCCAATGCTAAAATTTAGATGTTCACGTTATACAGGAGTTTACGTTAAGCAGTGTTCACGTTAGCGTGAGTGCACTGTACTTACTTAGTGCAGAATAGTCGTGCAAATTGCAGATCGATAGTATAAATATTTATTTGGCGTGTGTAATTGAAGTAATCTTATACACAATTAACTTAGTACAGATTGGTAACTAGTAATGCTAGTAGAGAAAAAGCACTATAACAGAAAGTGAAGTCCAGTAGAATGCGTTTCGTTGCATCGTAGATTTAGCTTTCTCTCTAACATTATATCTTTTTTACTACGTAAAACTATCCCTACAGTACAAATATAATAGAAGTTTATAAAAGGATTATACAATTCAAATAATAACCCACGATTTGACAAGTCGAGCGCGGCTCGAAGAGAGAAAGCTAAACTTTGTAACAAGTATATAGGCGCCATGCACATCTCTGCGTTCAGCGCTGCCTGGCGTGGTGATTTGTGAATTAGTGATATGAAAATATTTCTTGAGACTCATTGCATGGGAATAATATCACTCTTATGACAATTTACGATTGTAGTACATAATACTTGAGGTTTCTGGTATTGAAATACATTACAATATTCAAGTTCAAATGTACACTAATAGTTTGAATTTGAAACAACTCGTATTTTCATACCACTAATGCACAATATGGTCATTGGTGGCGCTGGCTTCGCATGTGCATGGTTCCTATAGAAGCCAGACATTTGGTTTTAAGTGCGTCTTGTCATATTTTGATTAACAGCACCCCCTGCACCTAGATGAAAGAGTATACATAAGCTGTATTTCTTTTACCACGGAGTTGTCTCAGTTGCGAGACCAACTGAGACGAAATAACTGAGTTTTAATTAAGATAATCGAAATTAAAAAAAAAAACGGAATTCTTGTTTCATAACTGAGTTTTAATTAAGATAATCGAAATTAAAAAAAAAACGGAATTTTTGTTTCAACTAAGAAAGTAATAAAAATTATAATTATAACCTCCAGTATAATTCGACATTGTTAAAATAACCTAATTTTTACCAGTTGCAGGTGCACGCTCAAACGAAATCTAACCTCAACAAACAATCTCACATAAAACTCACTTCAAAGTATTTTCAAGAGCAGACTCAGTTTAATTGAGAATTGAGCAAATTGTCTCACTTAAACTCACTTGTTATAGGTAAAAGAAACATTAATTTATCTAAGCTATTGAGGTAAACTGAGACACTCAGTTAAAAGTGGTAAAAGAAATACAGCTTATAGATGTTTATGAGAGATACCATGGTTTCAAACGTATTTATAATTCCTCCCAGGCCGATAGATGACACTATATTTAGAAACAAAGTATAGCCCCTCTATTTCAAATAGTAGCGACAACCTTTGATCTTGCCGCTGGAGCAAAAGCACGTTGGTGTTTCCGAATTCCCTAGATCGTTGACGTGAAGCTGTCATCTGTTATTCTGTGTCTGTTATTTGTGGTGTTGTGTTAGAAGGGCTGTAGTGGTGTTCGCAAGGTGTGTGACTTAATAATGCCAGGGTGTCGCGTGAACGATTGTAAGAATAGTGCCAGAAAAGGATTTACATTATTTACAGTGCCGCGATACAATAAAAGACAAAGTGTGTGGCTTAATCAGATCCACCGTGATGATCAACAACACGTGCAAAATGCTAATAACTTGAGAGTTTGTGAGGTAAGTAGTACTTTCATCAGATTTCAAACACTTTAAAACATAAATGGTAGGTACATTCTCAGAGTCACAGTTTCATTCAGTTCGCAGTTCATTTCCCGCCGTTGCTTATATCGTATAGTAACTTTTGTCGTTGTCAGGTTCCGAGCAGGTTTGCTCCACGATGTCGCTACTATTTGAAATAGAGGGGCTATAAAACAAAATATTCTGTAATGTTTGCACGCACTGTTACCATGGTTACATTTTTATTTAAATTTTGATTTAAAGCGCCTGTCAGAAGTGAAAGTGTTAATTCAGTTTCTCCTTTAATTTATCATTAATTAACTTATTGCGGATTTCTGTTCATGTATTCTATTTATTTTTTCTGTTTATAGTGTTTTAATTTTCTGGATTACAAGGTAAGATTTCTATGTAAAAATATAGTCCGCTTAGAAGGTTCCCGGAATTTTGAAGTTTCTGTCAATATATTGCTTATCATGTTTTGGATATCTTAAGGCGATTTCGTTAATTCGATAGGAGCGCTATTTTTTCACTCTTAGGTGCACTAAGTCTCTAAATGTTCTCTCTCACATTTCTACTCGGAGCGAATTATCAAAAACGTCTTTAAGAGAGCATTATTTTTGTCAAAATCAGATTGTAAGTTTCAGTTGAGACGACGGCAAGTGCCTCCGCAACTTATGTTGTTTTAATTGAAAGAAATGTTTCTTAAATGTGTATACTTTTTCTGAATCTTGTAATTCTGTCTCGTATTTGTAAATAATGAAATAAAGAGAATTTTAACCATGTCTTTGATTTTTATTGCTGAAAATATAAATATTTCTGATTATATAAAAATGTTCACATGTAAAGTATATGTAGTACTTATTTCAGGGAACTAACTATTTAGTATCTTGGGCACATAAGAATGTTGCTCAACGTACTAAATTCTTTAGTTTCTTGGACAAAACCATTCAGTTTACGTTCAAATAGTTTTAAATTGCGCGCCTTTCTTGATTTTAATTCCTCCCAGGCCGTGTGAGGGCGCAGTTTATTGCTCTGCGTTAGGGTACCTATATAAAGAGGGTAAAGACACATGCGGATCAATCACCATTAACAGGCCAAATTCAAATAAAAAAGTGTAAAAATAAGGGACTTTTTCCGTCCTTTCTTATTTTCTTTCGTCTTAATATAGGTATCCTAATTTCTAAGTATCGAAAAAAATAATGGAGGATGGAAGAAGCCCATTATTTTTACACTTTTTTATTTGAATTTGGCCTGTTAATGGCGATTGATCCGCATGTGCCTTTACCCTCTTTATATAGGTACCCTACTCTGCGTATATTGGAGTTTGCAGCTAAGTGTTCGCCACCTGGTGTCAACTAAACAAACCCTTGTAAGCTACACAACAAATCGTGTTTTGGCGTCGATCCTGAGTGTATGATGTATCAAGATTGTGTTATGTGACATTCACATTAAATCAACTTGTGTATTTGTATTAGTACGTACTTAAACACGTGCGTTACAAAAATTCCGCGTAGCCATGGCCAACTCCATTAACATTCACTGACGTGTATGTATGGCCGTTTCAATTTGACTTTTAAAAATTTGACGGGTACTCCACTCAGCGCCTCTTGTGAGTTTTTAAGTAATTGCAGTTGCCATTACGTTACTGTCAGTAGTTCTGTAGTATCTTTAATAGAGAGCGCTGAGGGGAGTACTCCACGGCAAGCTTTCCGGAACCGAATTTTAGGCGAATTGACACGGCCATACATACACGTCAGTGAATGTTAATGTTGCTGGCCATGGTGTAGCTTACAGAGGTTCAGATTTGTCCACGGCAGCGCTGCGATTTTAAAATCAAACGCCTATAACGTTGGCTTTGACATCTAATTTTCTTTCATCTAAGCTCCTGCAGCAGGTATGTAGAAAATTTAACGGGGTGACAAGGTTTATATTTGTATTTCTCCACAATTAGATTAAATATTTACATTCAGTGTAGTGTCGGAAACACGTAATTGCTCTAAAAAGTGTTCACTAAGATGTGGTGAGGGGATCTCCACAACCGGAATAATACGGAATCCCGGACACATTCACTATGGGAATCATCTTCACCCCTTTACATATTTTCTCCTCGCAGTGCCTAGGTTCTTCCAGGTTCCAAAGCTGTGGAACGTGGTATAATAACATCAAAACCAAAAATGAAAGAACTTTTTAAAAGGGCATTAATTAGCAAAGTATCGTTACAGCTCACTGTAACCAAAATCTCAAGGTTTGGTACAGTTTCATGAAACTATTCCTGTTTTTAGGAGAACTGGGATTTAGTTGCAGAAGCGCCCAATTATAATCTGTGATCTTACCTAGGGTTATAAATGTTGAAATGTGCAAATTAAGTTCATCTCACGTCCGGCTAACTCGTGGAGATGGGGTTGATCAAACTGTTACAGTTCATTTCTTTCATTCCTGTTCTGAATACCCCCTGTATATGCATCGCCACCGCCCAGCCTTCATTTCTGTTCCGAACACGCCCTGTATATGCGAAACTCGACGTGTCGGATCATTCCTTGGACAGCGTCGTTGTACACATTGCAGTCAGTGTAGGAATACCCGTATTTCGCCGGCGTAATTTTCTTAAACTTTCGTTTTAGCATATTTCTATTAACAGGACCTTCATTTATTTAAACAAATTCATTTTATATAGGTAATCCCTCCTTAATTGAGTTCAAAATCGCGTGTATGTGAGGAATTGAACGAATTATAACGAAGTTCTACTTCTGGACGCGTATTATGCGTGACCTTTGTCCTTTCAGCCGATTGGTTCCCGCTGTTACTAAGAAAGTTCCCCGGAGGTAGGAATAGACGATGTCTCGCTTGTTTATAATCCTTCCTTGTTTATCAAACGAGAAATGTTGCGCCATTGTCAGAACGAAACTTGCCGTCTCTTGGGTCACACTCTCTTTTCGTAAATATTTTTATTTGTGCGTGCCATTACATCGAAGGGATGTTAGTGCATATCTACGGCTAATTGCCGACTCTGATTAGACCCAGGTGTAAGACAGGAAAACCGCGTATCCCGTGGGTGTCACAGCTTCGGTGATAGACCGAGGTAAGTTCCATACGCAGCAACTCTCGGTTTGACTTATGTGTTCGTTTTATTTCATTTCTTATAGGCTTTTAGCGTGAGCTTTTAGCGTGAGCTTTTATCGTAAGCTTTTATCGTAAGCTTTTAGCAAAAGCTATCATCAATCCTAGGCTTTAATCTGGGACCTACATCAAGAGGTATTTCTCGTTGGGTGCATCGCGAATTACGGCGGTGAAGGCTCCCTCCCTCGCCCCTCTACGCGGAAGCCGGCACATTACAAAGTGCCGCGGCGACATCGCCGCAAAGACACCGACAAACACGCCGGACATCAAAGGAATAAAGGTCGGAGCGTTATAATTTCTTTTCGTAGTTTTGAGCGATATTTCGCGGATTTTATTTCGGATCCATTACTTTAATTTTGTCGCAATAAAACTTGCAACTTATTGCATTCTCTTGTATTTTGTGGCATTAGTGACGATTTGAATTATTTTAAGATAGATATGTAGCGATTTCGGATCCGAAAAGTTAGGTAATAACGTATTATGTCTATGGTCTTGTTGTGTACTTAGATCGTTCGACTTGCGTTGAATTTGTTTTATTTTTTGTGTTGTTTGTGTTTCTAGCAATAAAAGTGTTCATGTTTTGGACGTAACGTGTTTTCTTAATTTTTCACGCGTTCCCTTTCACAAAAAAATTAAGTGGCGCCTGTTTTTGGTTTGGCCTTCGCGTTTTGGTTAGAGAACCCCCCGTCCCACTGTGCTGGCTGGCAACATTGGAGTAAAGTTTCGCTCCAATGTAAAACTTCTGCCTATCTACGCAGGTAGGTAGCAAGTTTTGGCGCCCAAACGCGTGTGGCCCGATTTTGCTTTGCGTTTTGTTGTTTTGTTTGTCGTTTAAGAGTATTACGTCCAGAACATTTATTTTGTTAGAATAAGTTGCGCATTATAATGGAATATAAACTATTACCGGACCGCCTTAATTCTGAGGAATTAAACTATGAATTATTGGTAAGAGGTATCCAAATTGACGGAACAGTTGCGCAAAAGCGTGCTAATTTAAGACGGCAAATGCGATTGGAAAAAGATTTACGCCTGCCTGTGCCGAAATACGACGTGACTTTTGACGATGACGTGACAGCTCTGCAGGAAAAGATTAGCGAGATTCGCTGTTTAATAGAGTCGCTTCCCGGCTCAACAGCTGTGTGCATTCACGATAAAATTTCCGCTAAGTTGGCTCATGCCATTGGACGCGCTCAGCGCTCCCAACCGACCAATAGTGACGAGACGCGACAACGTGCCGCCATCTTGAGAACGCTAGACGAACTTGCGTTCGACTTCGAACAAACCGCGCTCAATTTTGCGCCGAAAGAACCGAAAGTTACTGGGGTAACAGCATCCCCTTTACTTGATTTAACCGCGATTGCCGAGCATTTTCAGAACAATCCTTTATCGGTATCTTGCGTAGTTCCGGACTCTATTTCGCCGCCGAGTGCGACTTCAACACCTTTGGCTACTCTATCGCCGCCAAAAGCAAATACATCGCGAATTGAAGCCACGCCTCTCACAGTTAAGGCTGCTACCCACTCTGCGGCCAGTAACGAAATTAAGTCCGTGCCTGTTTCTAAATGGGGTTTGTCTTACAATGGGAATAATAAAGTCCTGTCTTTAAATGCTTTTCTCGAACGTGTTGACGAACTCTGCGTTTCGAGGAACGTGTCCGAAATCACGTTATTCGCTTCCGCATCCGATTTGTTTCGAGAGAAGGCATTAATTTGGTTTAGGGCTAATAGAAAGTTTTGCGATAATTGGACTGACCTCGTCAAACGTCTTCGCGAGGAATTTCAACCCTATAATTACGATGACAAATTGTTCGAAGAAATTAAGAAACGCACTCAAGGCCCTGACGAATGAATGGGAATTTATACGTCGGTCATGATCAATTTATTTAATAGGTTGAGCGTTCCGGTTGCTGAAAGCGTTCAGGTCAAAATTCTTCTGAACAATATTGCCCCTTTCTATCAACGACAATTAGGATTGGTCGAGGTTACTTCGGTAGCACACTTGTTAAGGTTAGGTCGACAGTTGGAAGCTCGTAAGTCAGCTGTTGAAGCATACGTTCCACCCCCACGTAAAAATATGGTCTTAGAACCGGACTTAGCGTACGTCCAAACCTGTGCACCGGTTGTATCCGAATGTAAGGTGGAGCCTCCCAAACCTAATAAGACTTTTAAGTGTTGGAATTGCCAGAAAATCGGTCATTTGTCTCGAGATTGTTCCGAGCCCTTAAAAAGGCATTGTTATCGGTGTGGTCGTCCCGACGTCACTACCAAGACGTGCCCGGCGTGTTCAAAAAAACTCCAGAACAACGCGCTAGATGATCGGTTAGTACGTTGTTTCAGTATATCAAAGCCGATCGATCCTTTGGCAGTCCAACCTGTTCTTGACTATGTCTTGGCTCATGCTAAAAATGATGAGCGTCCTTATTTAACCGTGTCGATTTTGGGCATCCCGTTTCTTGGCCTCTTAGACTCTGGTGCATCTCGCACAATCGTTGGCAGCTCGGGATGGGAAGTTCTTCAAACTTTAAACTTACCTTTTAATAAGCATGTAACGTCGTGTACCGTGGCGAATGGACAACCTTGTTCTAGTCCTGGTAATGTGGCCACCCCTATCCAACTGCGTGATCGTGTGAAAGTTATAAATGTTTTAGTTGTCCCTGAGTTACCTCATTCACTCATCTTAGGAACAGATTTCTGGAAGTTAATGGACATCGTCCCTGATCTGCGTTCCGGTGAATGGACCTTCGGTAGAGAGTCAATTGACGTGGTAGAACATCTTACCTCTCGGCAACATTTAACTGATCCGCAACAAAATCAGCTGGAGACTCTAACTAATCAGCTGTTTACAAATTCTCCACATGGTGAACTGGGTTGTACTAAACTCGTCGAACACGTTATTCACAGAGATAGTGCCCCGATAAAACAACGTTATTATCCCATCTCGCCAGCTAGGCAAACTGTTGTTGACAAAGAACTTGATGACATGTTAAAGCGTGGCATCGTGGAGAAATCCAAAAGTGCTTGGTCATCTCCCATTCTTCTTGTGCCAAAAAAAGATGGAAGTTTTCGCTTTTGTGTGGATTACCGTAAGTTAAACCAGGTCACGACTAAAGACGCATACCCATTACCGTATGTCTCGAACACCCTTGACAAATTGAAAGATGCTAAATACCTGTCATCTTTGGACATTAAGTCAGCTTATTGGCAGATCCCAGTCGCCGAAGAATCCCGCCAATATACAGCATTCACTGTACCTAATCGTGGATTATATCAATTCCGACGAATGCCCTTTGGCCTGCACAATTCTCCCGCGACTTGGCAACGTTTTATTGATCGAGTAATTGGTGCTGACCTTGATCCTCACGTGTTCGTCTATCTGGACGACATCATTATTGTCACGCAAACCTTCGACAAACATCTCGAAGTATTATCTGAAGTCCATAAACGCCTGACTGAGGCTGGTTTGACCCTGAATCAGGACAAATGCAGTTTCTGTCTTAGCGAATTGAAGTACTTAGGTTACGTGGTGGATCGCCACGGTCTTCATGTGGATCCCGAAAAGGTTCAGTCAATTTTACGAATGCCTAAGCCCACAACGGTTAAGGAAGTACGTAGACTAATTGGAACCGCTTCGTGGTATCGTAGATTCATCCCTGGGTTTTCCACAATTATCGCCCCTTTGACCAAGTTGCTCAAGAAAAATTCTAAGCATCGGTGGGACGAAACTTGCGATGAAGCGTGGGAAAAGATCCGTGAGCATTTGGTTTCCGCTCCAGTCCTTTCGTGTCCTGACTTCACTAGAGAATTCACGATTCAAACCGACGCATCTGATTATGACGTTGGAGCTGTCCTGACTCAACAACTCGATGATGGCGAGAAAGTCATCTGCTATCTAAGTCGCTCATTATCTCGAACTGAGCGCAATTATTCGACGACTGAGAAAGAACTCCTTGCGATGTTATGGGCGATTGAAAAACTTAGGCCCTACGTGGAAGGTTCTCACTTCAAAGTTATCACAGATCACCATTCACTGCTTTGGTTGAACAAGTTGCAGAACCCTTCTGGTCGATTATGTCGTTGGGCTGTACGCCTGCAGCAATACGATTTCAGTGTCATACACCGCAAAGGAAAAGAACATGTCGTACCTGATATGCTTTCTCGAACTGTCCCTATTATCGACTCCATCGACTTCGATAATGTTAAGGATAGTTGGTATTTGAATTTCTTAAAGAAAATTCGTTTGGCCCCGGAAAAGTTTCCGAGTTTTCGTGTTGAAGGAAACATCATTTATAAACTCGTTCGAAACACCTATTATCGACTAGCTGAGGATGAGCCTCACTGGAAGCCTGTTGTCCCTAAGGAATCTCGATTACAGATTCTTCACGAACATCATGATTCCCCGACTAGTGGTCACTTAGGTGTCTACAAGACTTACAATAGGATCGCCCAAAATTATTACTGGCCCAAAATGCACGCCGATGTTGCGAAATATGTTCATAGGTGTCAAACGTGTCTTCGCACCAAACCAGAACAGAAAGCTCCGGCAGGGCTAATGGGAGGTCACTCTCGAATTTCGCGACCTTGGGAGGTCATTAGCATCGATCTTGTTGGACCACTACCTAGATCTTCTCGTGGGTATCAATACATCCTTGTGGCAACTGATTGCTTCAGTAAGTTCACCTTGTGTTTCCCTCTTCGAAAGGCTACCGCCCCTAAGATCGTTCAGCACATTGAGGAAAATATCTTTTTAGTTTTCGGAGTACCTCGTACGGTCATTTCGGACAATGGAGTCCAGTTTAAGTCCAAAGAATATCAAAAACTTCTGACGTCATACCACGTGCGCCCTGCGTACACTTCGTATTATCATCCAAAAGCAAACCCTGTCGAACGCGTTAATCGCGTAATTAAGTCCATGTTGACTGCTTATGTGGCGGAAGACCACCGCGAATGGGATTTATTCCTGCCCAAAGTCGCTTGTGCTTTACGAACTGCACGTCACGAAGTTACTGGTGTGACTCCATACTTCCTCAATTTTGGTCATGAAATGTGCTTGAAAGGTAGTTTAACCCCTGACAATGACCCTGTTAAAGATGAATCCTTGGAGGTTGCTCCTCAAGATCCTAAGGATCTACAATCTCGTACCGGAAAGTTCGCGGTCCTCTACAAAAACGTACAGGAAAGGTTGCAAAAGGCTTACGAAAAGGCTAAGGGCCGATATGATCTTCGTAGGCGAAAGGTTGTTTACCAGCCCGAGCAGCGGGTGTGGCGTAAAAATTTCGTGTTGTCCGATGCTTCAAAACATTTCGCGGCCAAGTTGGCCAATAAATTTGTTGGGCCTTTCCTCATTAGTCGACGTACGTCTGCGGACACTTACGAACTTAAGGATCTTGATGGTAACATACTTCCTGGTACTTGGAACAGTGAACATCTTAAACCTGATCCCCTGATGAGTAGAGATTGTCTTATTCATATTTCGGCCTGCGGATTGTGGCCTCTTAGAATTCTTCCGACGTATCTTCTGCGTGGAGTAAAAGGCTCCTAAAAGATTCTGTACATTCCTCACACCATCTGTGGAATCGAACGTCTTCGGATGTTCGCGTGCGATAGGTGCCCTAACGATCAGTCTCGTTGACTGTGAGATGTCGCCTTGCGATTTACTGAGTTTGTGGGAGTTACAAGAGAGTTGGATCTCGTGAAGACTCTTCTTGCCCTCTCTCTCTGTGAATCTGCGTATGAGCGAAGTCTGACAGGCCTCTTGATTGTGACTTGGATCACGCCTATTCGCCCGGGAATTTTTCTTTTCTTCTTGTTTCAACCTTTCTTCTACTCTAGCTCTGTCTCCTTTTCGGATTGATCAGCTCAGCCTTGACGGCTTTGAGATATCCTTCTGCATTCGTCAAAGCGTGTGGGAATGCCAAGCGTACTGGATCTCGTGAAGGTATGGCTTGCCCTCTCTCTCTGATGTACCGCTGTGGGATACGCTCATGGAAGTCACGTCTGTAGTATGGTGTGTTCCGTGAGGAAACCTTTATCTCTCCTGTTTTCTGTCTCTCTCGACTTCTCTTCTCTCTCTCTTTAGTCTCTACTCTCGGAAATTGGGAGAAAAATTCTGTTCCGTTTGAACTGATTGATACTCGGATTCGACTTATTTTTTTTTTGTTATTTATTCAACTTTACTGGACGTGTCTTGTGTTGTCAGATGTGACATTCGTCACTACCGAAGTTGTGATCTGGAGAATGTAGATTCTCTCCCCTTCTAAGTCGTCTCTACGTCAGGACGCAACATCTCCGGGGGGTGAATCAGTTAGTTCTCCTGACTGCAATTTCTTTCGTGGTCTCCGACCAAATCGTTTCGCGTAGTATCATTTCGTCCGTATTTCGTTTATGTTGGTTAAGCCGAACACCCAAATTCGAGATCTGTCGTTCGCCGACGTGCCATTTCATTTCGGCTGATTATAGTGTGGACATCAGAAATTTTACCTGTGGGCAAAATTTCCATCTTAGTAAGGGTGGGATTGTTACAGTTCATTTCTTTCATTCCTGTTCTGAATACCCCCTGTATATGCATCGCCACCGCCCAGCCTTCATTTCTGTTCCGAACACGCCCTGTATATGCGAAATTCGACGTGTCGGATCATTCCTTGGACCGCGTCGTTGTACACATTGCAGTCAGTGTAGGAATACCCGTATTTCGCCGGCGTAATTTTCTTAAACTTTCGTTTTAGCATATTTCTATTAACAGGACCTTCATTTATTTAAACAAATTCATTTTATATAGGTAATCCCTCCTTAATTGAGTTCAAAATCGCGTGTATGTGAGGAATTGAACGAATTATAACGAAGTTCTACTTCTGGACGCGTATTATGCGTGACCTTTGTCCTTTCAGCCGATTGGTTCCCGCTGTTACTAAGAAAGTTCCCCGGAGGTAGGAATAGACGATGTCTCGCTTGTTTATAATCCTTCCTTGTTTGTCAAACGAGAAATGTTGCGCCATTGTCAGAACGAAACTTGCCGTCTCTTGGGTCACACTCTCTTTTCGTAAATATTTTTATTTGTGCGTGCCATTACATCGAAGGGATGTTAGTGCATATCTACGGCTAATTGCCGACTCTGATTAGACCCAGGTGTAAGACAGGAAAACCGCGTATCCCGTGGGTGTCACAGCTTCGGTGATAGACCGAGGTAAGTTCCATACGCAGCAACTCTCGGTTTGACTTATGTGTTCGTTTTATTTCATTTCTTATAGGCTTTTAGCGTGAGCTTTTAGCGTGAGCTTTTATCGTAAGCTTTTAGCAAAAGCTATCATCAATCCTAGGCTTTAATCTGGGACCTACATCAAGAGGTATTTCTCGTTGGGTGCATCGCGAATTACGGCGGTGAAGGCTCCCTCCCTCGCCCCTCTACGCGGAAGCCGGCACATTACAAAGTGCCGCGGCGACATCGCCGCAAAGACACCGACAAACACGCCGGACATCAAAGGAATAAAGGTCGGAGCGTTTTAATTTCTTTTCGTAGTTTTGAGCGATATTTCGCGGATTTTATTTTGGATCCATTACTTTAATTTTGTCGCAATAAAACTTGCAACTTATTGCATTCTCTTGTATTTTGTTGCATTAGTGATGATTTGAATTATTTTAAGATAGATATGTAGCGATTTCGGATCCGAAAAGTTAGGTAATAACGTATTATGTCTATGGTCTTGTTGTGTACTTAGATCGATCGACTTGCGTTGAATTTGTTTTATTTTTTCTTTTGTTGTTTGTGTTTCTAGCAATAAAAGTGTTCATGTTTTGGACGTAACGTGTTTTCTTAATTTTTCACGCGTTCCCTTTCACAAAAAAATTAAGTGGCACCTGTTTTTGGTTTGGCCTTCGCGTTTTGGTTAGAGAACCCCTCGTCCCACTGTGCTGGCTGGCAACATTGGAGTAAAGTTTCGCTCCAATGTAAAACTTCTGCCTATCTACGCAGGTAGGTAGCAAAACGTAATCCCAATACAAAGGTTTGAATTTAAATCCGAAAAGAAATAAAAGTCACCGGTAATGCAGTCTTGTTTTTACTTAAGTTTGAAAGTTCCACACGCGAATTTATTAAATAAGTGAAATCCAAAATACAGTCAGTTAATCTGACAGTGCATATCAAATGACATAAAAACAATGAATTATTAAGCATAGAAATAGCATCCAATATTAAAACTTTGAAGGCGACATAACCTCTAAATTTGTTTATATTTCCCACAGGACCAATAGCGTACCGTCACAGCACGGGAATGTTTCTCATTCTTTCAGTATAAAATACACAACTGTGAGCTATTGGCACTAAATAAAAAGCTCTTACCAAAAATTTTGTTCTGTGAAATCCAATGTGTGATTTTAAACGTAAGTAAAACCACTGAAAACGGACATTCAGTTTCGATGTGTAAAACACATCCGACGCTGCTGACTTATTTACATTTCAACAAACGTTTACGAAACTCATAAATGATGTTTACAGTTGGTTCTTGTTCGATGAAATTTGTATCACAAAATCTTTTAAGCTGACGAAGCTGTCGAACGACTGCGAAACGTTAAGTGTATAGTGCGCGATTTAGTGTCCGCTTAAAAGATTTTGTGATATCATAAACGATGCTACAAATAGCCATTGCTTATATATGTCTAGTTAGTCAACCGACGGAAATTAATTTTAGTTCTGGACCAAGATTGATAGGGGGCGATGGACTAGAAGTGTAGCACTCCAGCGGACGTTAACAGGTTTGAATCTCCACTCATCAACTGTTTCCAATAAATGCCGTCTTGATTTGTTTGCGCTGTGTTGCACTGTGGTGTCGCCGTGTATTTCACCGAGTTTCGTTATAGTTGTGAACACAATACTTAAATTAGTCACATTTTCTTTAAATTTCTCGACGAATTTTTTAGGATGTTGGGGAACAAATGTAGTTATTTTATGTGCGAAGAGAGCCTGAGAAGAAACCCTGGACTTAGAAAATTTATTTTTCCCATTCATTACGATGTACGATGTAAAAAATGAATTATAAATTCAGGTTAACGAACATTGCCGCTAACAAGGGAAAGTTCTCAACCCGAAAATTCAAAAAAACTGAAACTTTGTGGGTTAGTAGTTCACCCTGCGGTGAACACGAAATTATTTTATCTGCCCAAAAAAGCCCTAAGTGACACCCTTTGAAATTTCTGCGATTTTCGGTTTTCTGCAAATAACTTGGCAACCAATAGAGATAAAAATTAAAATTATATGACAAAATATTTATCTTTTAAAACTCGGCAACCAATAGAGATAAAACTGGAACCATTTGGATCCTATTTCCATTGCGGCACTCTACATGTTTTAAATGGAACACTCTATGCTCGATATTTTGCTGGAAAATTCATTTTTTTGGCTTAATTAATACTTTTCAAATTTCATGTAAATAGATTTAAAAATAAAAATTCTGGAATTCACATGTCGAGGGACTCTCAATATATTTATACAATTTCTTAAAAATAGTTTGTGACGGAGAAATAAGAAAATTTAATTAAAAATTTTTTCACAGAAAGTTAACAAAAAAATAGGATCTTGTGATGAATTTTTCTTTAAATAAATGTAAAACGATAAATAAAAATAAAACAAAATGCAGGCGATTTTGATTTTTTTTTTAAATATACAATCGCGTACAAAAAAGTGGACTGTTTTACGGCAATTTTATAATATAAAACTTTTGCTTGGTGGTTGTAATTATGAACTGAAACTTATGGATTACAATCAGTAATATTTATTTTTTGTCGTCCGTAAATATCAGCTCATAATTACAACAACCTAGCAAAAATTTTATATTATAAAATTGGCTTAAAAAAGTAAACTTTTTTTGTCCGCGACTGTAGTACGATATCTTTGTAAATTTTAGTGTGATAACAAATAAAACAAAGTCTCAAATGTTCCAAAACTAAAGTAATTAAATTAAACACAGGCTCTCGTTTTCCTGCAGATACAGGGTAGCCCAACGAAAACGAAACAGACTGAATATCTCCCAAGAAAATTTTTATTTGAAAAAACGCAAAAATAGGTCGATTTATAATCCCAGTGGGACACTTTTCTATCCTATACCGAACCGTCATACGTCATCCCCCTCCCTTCCAGCTCTCTGACCAATAGAATTTAAATAGGAAATGTACCATGAATGGCATCTCATTGAAAAGGTAATTCTATAGAGTAATGTGAATATGAATGTCCGAAAATTTGATTTTAGCGCCCTCTTTCGGGGAAAAAATTGTTACAATTTAATTAAATTTAAGTTTGTGAAATCCGCCATTAGTCAGTTTTCAATATCTTTACGTAATTTCAATTAGCGCAGTGAATTACTATTAAAATTAGCTTTCATATGAGTTATCACACACTTTGGATTATTTAACAATTTCTTTCCCGAAAGAGGGCGCTAAAATAAAATTTTCGGACAAACATATTCACATTACTGAATTCTCTATAAAATTACCTTTTCAATGACATGCCATTCATGGTACATTCCCTATTTAAATTCTATTGGTTAGAGAGCTGGAAGGGAGGGGGATGACGTATGACAGTTCGGTATAGGATAGAAAAGTGTCCCCTTGGGGTTATAACATATGTCCAAATAAATTTCTGATAAAGGTAGGCCATGGAAGATAAATTATTACGTTATTTACATTAAAATATTGTCCAGTTCTTGAGTAGTTAAGTAAAATTGAAGTTTAATTCGCCATACCTTACAGTTTGATATGTCACTGACTTCAAAAACTGCTTGGTGTTGTAGATTTTTACACTCCATGACCTACCTTGATCAAAAATTTATTTGGACATATGGTATATCCACCTATTTTTGCGTTTTTTTAAACAAAAATTTTCTTGGGAGATATTCAGTCTATTTCATTTTTATTGGGCCACCCTGTATATGTATTTACAAAGCGACGACAATTTCGTTCATATTCATCAAATCGACTATAAATCAGATTTCAAGGAGCGGCTAAAACCTCCGCACGAGTTCTTGTGGTGGGAGGGAATTAGCGGTTAATTTGAATTGTGCATACGGATGTTAGGACTTCGCTATATTAAAAAAACCATTAAATACAAGCTTGATCATGAGAATAATTAAAAATGAGAATAATTAGAAATGAGGAAAAACTGGTATGAACACAAACATGCATGTACCGGGTGTCTCAAAACTCTCGTTTGAGACTGAAACAGTATATAGAGAGGCGCAAAAGAAACAACTTTTGTCAATACTTTCTTTTCCAAAAGTCAATAATAAAGGAATTATAAGCATTGAAAGAGGGTTGGAAAATATTGTTCTTTTGGCAATATCTTCTGGTTCCTTAAAGTTATGAAACTAACATTTTAAATTCAGGTATAAGGCACCTAACTACGCATTTACAACGTATTTGTTAGATCCTCTCTCCTTTTTATAGGGGGTGACGTTTCAGTATTTTATTCCTAACTTTTTATTTTTACATATTTCATCAAAAATTTACGAAGAGGGTATTCTTTAGATTTGGCACAAGAAGGCTCTCTTATTGCATTTCGATAAACGTAACCGTTTTCGAGTAATTGAGGTTTATAAGTTAACATACGTCCATTGCATTTGGTTATCATAAAATACTGACAGTAATCCCCGCAAACTACCCATTCAAAGGGAGGAAGGATCTGACAAGTGCGTTGTAAATGTTCAGTTAGGTGTCTTATATCTGAGTTTCTAATATTAGTTTGATAACTTAAAGGATTCAGAAGATGTTGCCAAAAGAAAAATAAGTTTCATCCCTCTTTCAGGGAATTATAACTCCCTTATTATTGACTTTTGGAAGAAAAGTATTGAAAAAAGTTGTTTCTTTTGCGCCTCTCTGTATACTGTTTCAGTCTCAAACGAAGGTTTGGGACATCCTGTATAATCCATGTTAAAGTAAATAGATATTTCTGTCTGGAAAGTAGAAAAGTACAGGGATTGGATGAGAGACCACATACTGTAATTAATTTTATTCATGATAAGACGGTCGAAAGAATTTTAAAAATTACTACAGGAGAGATTAATTGCCATATAACAATAATTATAAATCATCACAGAGCATCATTAACTTTTTATTGCAATATCAATCAAATCAAAATTAACACGTATCAGTTAAATACCAAAAAAAAATTTTATATTGTTATAAGAAACACAAATATGTTGTAAATTAATGTCAGTATTGCAAAATGTGAGTACAAACCCATTTTGTAAACATATTCACTCTCTTGTTGAGAACATCACTAGGGATAATACTTACGAAAAAAATAATTATTGTAATGAAAATGAGCAACCAGAAACATATTTGCTGTCTGCACCTATTACATCAAGTATAAAAAATAACACATGCAATAAGGTTAAAAATAAAAGTGATAATTTAATAAATAATTTGAAAGATGTATTTTTTAAGAAGATCAACAATCACTCTGAAATATACCGAAAATTGAAGGAAACAATACCACTTTCAATATTATTAAAAGGCCCCATGTAGGTGTGAATAGATATGAAGGAACATTAAAGGATATTCGGCGAACAGTTATTCAACGATTGTAAAACTAGACCTTAGTAATATCAGTTACAGAATCAGCAAATAAAAATAGCAGATGTCTTTCCATAGTACTAAAAGAAAAAGGCAAACCACAGAGAAAGAACTAAAAAAAAACAGGTAGACAGAAATTGAGAACTTGAACATTATAAGTTATTTGTAATTTTTTTCATAATGTAATATTTTTTGTAATAACATATAAATAAATATTTGAATTTTTCAGTATGTTATAATGAAATATTTTATGCCCTTAAATTAAACAATATTTTAAGTAATTTTGAAATGAACTTGGTTCAATATATTAATTTTTGTGGAAAATTTTAGCCTAATCAATCAATTTTTTTTTTTTAATTTAAATTCTTCAGTGTCTTTTCTAATTGCTCTTATGATCAAATATGTATTTAAGAGCTTCCGAAATCCTAACCTCCGTAGGCACAATTCAAATTAACCGCTAATTCTCTCCCACCACAAGAAGTCGTGCGGAGATTTTAGCCGCTCGTCAGATTTCAGTGACAGTAGATAAAATAATTTTTCTTTCAGCCGAGTTTCAAACTTTATAAACACATGCCGTTCATGTATTTTGTTTTAATCAACAGTTATTAGATGGCAGCACATTCTGAAGACTAGGTTGACTAACTATTAATACATAAACAATGAAATAGCATAAGAATTAGTCATGACACAAGTTATCACATTAATTTTCATTCAAAATTATTTATTAATACCCAAAATGAACAATTATTTGACTCCGGCAAGTCAGCTGTTCACGAATGCGTCCATGATATGCCCCTCGACCAATCAGACGCTGTGTCTGATCAAACAAACTCACAGGTTATGCCGAATTCAATAACTTGTATATCACGCTATTTCTAATTATCCGATTTCAATGCATAAAAATGTCAAGACGCGACTCAATCGGATCCGTTTTGTTCGTTACAAAATTATTAACTTAATTAGAAAAAGAAAATAAACTCCAATGACGTTAACTTTGCATGTCGACTAAGTCGGCATTAGACTGCGTTCAAAGTATTAAGCAAAGAAATGTAATACAGGTAAGATCCGATCTTCAACATCCAGCTGGGAAAGCACGCTAGCTGATTCCGGGGTTGCCAATATCTTCCAGATTCTAAGAACAGGATGCGTGTCCGGTGTAACCACTTTCATGATACTTTAAGTGACCACTTGCGTCAACTTCAGTGACTATTTTTGTTTCAAGGAGTGCGCCCTGTCGTGATGTGCGGCGTGATGGATCGTCGTGTTACCAAATACCAAAATGGACGGACAAAGTCGATTTATAACGACACCATCCAACTTTTCAGCAAGGATACACCACGAAGGAGATTGCCAGGCAGTTCCCAGTTAACGGAACACCGGTGCACCACCGGAGGAAGAAGAACCAATTAAGAATATATGAAAAAAAAACTACACAAAAAGAAAACACGAATTACGAATCGACCGCCGCCAAGGTGATTCTAAACAAGCTTGGAGAAACCTCGAAGAAGGTCTAGGCTCGCTGCAACCAAATTAAACTCCGAGTATCATATCCGTCTCCTTTTTGATTCCAAAACAATCACCGTTAAATGAAAAATGTATATAAAGCGAGAATAAATCTCAGTGCGGTCTGGATAGAAGGCGACTAGCCGTATCACTGGTGGAATTTCACATCGGGGCGACGTTCAACGCGAATGGTTGAGGGCAGGGGGAGAGGTCTATTGGCCAATGATAAGCCTTTAATATATCCCACTATCGACATGGGACAGTCTCATTATAAAAGAATAGGGTTGCCCAAACTTGTTTAGCGTTCTAAAGCGGACTTTTTGGAACAGTCCAAGATCCAAAGATCAAAGTACTGCGTAATTACACTTTCGCCAATATACAGGCTGACTCGAAAGCTAGAAATTATTTGCAATGAAATTTCTCACCGTGTTCTTTTTTTGGAGGTTTATAGAATCTTCTAAAGACCACCCTTGGCAAAGTACAATGCTAGGTAATGGTGTTGCATTCATACCGATGATCTTCTGCACAATACTATCAAACCTACGGCAGTCCCACTCAGGCAATCGATCGCCAACACACCTACTAACTGTACAGCGTTCCTCTTTGACATCAAATATTGCTGCGGCATCGCCATCAGGTATTCTTTCACAGCAACAGTCTAGTTCTTTCTAGTTAGGTCTACACGGTTTACTGCTCTTCTCTCTCCTTGGTCGTAAGAATCTCTTCAACCATTTTACCAACCGCTGTTCAGTTTTCCTGGCTTTCCAGCATAAGCTGCACCATATTATCTAGTGCTATCGGGCATGCTATGTTGTTAACGGCATTATTACTAGGGATTTCCGATATATTCGAAGAAGGTATGTTCGACCGATTCAACAGATAGGTGAGTGACAATACTTGCATTTCTTTATTCTATGTTTATACTGCTGAAAGGATTAACGTCCTGTGAGTAATAATTGTGTTAGGTGGTAAGAAGCCTCTCCAATACCACGTGTATAAATCAGACCCTATTCTGGTTAAAGATATGATCTTTCTTAATTTCTCTTCGACAACTCTTCCGGGAAGTGGAGCCCTCTATTTAGGTTCTGCTTTGGTCCAGTGGAATTTCGATCACCAGAGTAACTTAAGTTGCCTACCCTCCAGGTCAGTATGTAGGTATTTCGTCCGGTTGCTCTCCAACACGTGGTATTTCTCACGCGGTGAGAGTTCTTTATCGCGTAGATGTCTATTTTGGCATACCTAAACGACCGCTTGATTCAAGGAGATCGATATTTTTTGTCTAAACGATTTTCTCGCGCCTGCTTGTCGTTTGAGACATTTTATCTTAAAACCAAAGTTGATATTTTTTCGTCTATTCGCCTAAAGTAATTCTTCTTTAAATTTAATAATTTTAAGGTTAAGAGAAAGTAGATCAGCGGAGTAAAAGCGAGTAACTTAATTGTACTGAGTCCAATAGAGTTAATTCAAAATCTACACACAACTGATGCCATAGTATTTTGGTTGACGAAGTGCTTCTGGAGGTAGCAGTAACTAGTCACTACTAGTATTTTAGTATTACCAACCGGTGGAGTCAGAACGGGCTCGCAGGAGGTGAAATGAGTCCTGAGTGAAGTTTTGTTTTAAAGTGTTGTTTTAAATATGTTGTTGCCCAATTAACTGGCCATAAACAATCTAAAAAGAATTAGACAAGAGTTAAGTCATCGGTTACGATAATGTATATGTAGGTAGTGGATTTTTTAGATAGAAAATGAAGATATTTACAGTTGGTTCTTGTCCGATGAAATTTGTATCACAAAATCTTTTAAGCGGACACTAAATCGTACACTATAACAGATAGAAAATGAAGAATTTTAATTAAATAAAATAGGGTACTTTTAGGCAGTTAGGTAATGAAATATTATTAAGTGCTGGTACTTTAGTCACCAGTTAATTATAACTTTTTGTTTATTCCCATAGAAACAATTGTTTTTACAATTGTAGTCATGGGAACAAAACAAAGGTTAAAGTTAATCAGAGACTAAAGTACCCTAAGGCCCAGTATTATAAATTCACGTTAACTTTAATTCTCAGTTGACTGCCATAACAATAATTGCATTCATAATTGGGAATAAACCGATAGTTAAAGCTGACTTGCCTTTATAATGCCGGGGCTAAGGGCTAGTTTCATAATCGAATTTAAAGGAGACTTTAAATTTAGTCACTTTCAGATGTCAAAACAAATATGAAAACACATTTGTTTACACATCTGAATGTGACTTTAATTTTAAAGTCTCCTTTAAATTTGATTATGAAACTGGCCCTAAGAGTTAAGTAAAACACAAAATAAACTTTTAGTTAAGGCAATATTTAATTTATATTAGCAATTTCTTTGGAAAACAGGACACTTTAAGTTGATTTTGAGTATGCGAAGTTAGAAAGTTAGGTTGTGCGAAGGAAGATTTGATTTCATGAATCAAGTTAATTCATTTAGCGATTAGATATATTACAAATTTTTTTAAAAACAAGTCTGTACCTTGGAGGTAAAGAATCGTATCTCCAGTTTTTGGTTAAATGCCTTTACATATTTCTTATCCAAGAGCATGTTACTGCAGTTGTAATGTAAAACATGTTAGTTAAATTAGGTACTTAATAAAATAATTCAGAAGTTACATTGCTATTTTATTTCATTATTGTAAAAAATACTGCATTTTAAAACTTTAAACTTCATTTTCTCTAAATCTATGATAATGGAGATACGATTCTTTACCTCTGAGGTGCAGAAGTATTTCTAAATTACTTATACATATTATTAAACGTGAAACCAATTTGTTAATTTGTAAATTTTGAAAACTAGTGTTAAAGAAGAACGTTAAACTGAACAAAAACATATGAGATCGTGAGTTATTTATTTTCTTATTACAATTTAAATCAATTTAAAATAAAAATTAAATAAATAATTTATAAAAATAATTGGAGTCGGTTGTTATTCAAACACGTCGGATCCTGGTTATTTAAAAATTAAATAATTCTCTCCCCTTTAAATAAAAACAAAAAGGGAAAGGTGCTGCTGTGCAAACACGTGACTTTACCTCAAACGATTATTAGATTAAAATAAACAAGGGAAGGAGTGACATTTTAGTCGTGCAAACACGAGGAGTTACTTTGAGGTTTGTATGTAATCTGATATGTACTCATTTAAATAAAACAAAATAAAATTTAAATAAAAGAGAGACTGGACAAAATTGTATTGTGTGAATTACGGCGAATACTATATAGGTATTCTCGAAATGAAAAAAATAATAAAGATTTTCTAAAGACAACAATTTTCAAAATTATGAACGTGATAATTATTGGCTCCGAATTAAGGAGTACACAAATACATAAAACAGCAATTTTTAGTGCCTAACTAGGCAGCAAAAGGAAAGAAAAGGGCAATACCCCATAACAAAGCAATTTTCTAGCAATTGCCTATAATAAATAAACAATTCGTCAATTCTGTATAATAACATCATAAAGTCCCGTGACCCCAGTAGGTCTTGGATGTATAAGGGCACGTCTTTTCTTAGAAAATTGA
Organism: Dorcus hopei; assembly: GCA_033060865.1. Lineage (NCBI taxonomy): Eukaryota > Metazoa > Arthropoda > Insecta > Coleoptera > Lucanidae > Dorcus > Dorcus hopei. Next base: position 49,198,247 of record CM065426.1, on the reverse strand, counting down.
ATGACGTTTATAATTTGTATGTGTCACATTATAATTAGAATTCGACAATATGAAGCCACGTGCAAATCTTTGCCGTCAGCGAAATGGGCACCATTTTCAACAACTTTTACGAATATGCTTTAACATTGGAATTTTTCGTTAATATACACGTTTCTTTAGCCTTTGCGTTTTGATATGTGTGGATTGATTAAATAACGCGTGATCAATATCTTTTCTAATCAAGTGACCTATGGAAGAAAAATATGTCTTTGTTTAGTTCATTATTTCAAATGCCATTTGAATTATTTTTATTGCATTCTTATCGTTTTGTATAGGAATGCAACATAAATAATGAACTAAACAAAGACACATGATTTTATTTCCATAGGTCACTTGATTAGAAAAGATATTGATCACCTGTTAGAAATGTCTTTCTGATTAATTAATTACTTTAAGAAAACACATGCGCTCACACTTCCAAAGCCTACTGGGGCCACGGGACTTTATGATAACATGTTAGTTACATTCGTTAGTCCAGTCAATGAATGCCCAAATGGGGGTTGTAGAGGACATGGAGAGGGGGGAGAATTTTTCTCTTCAGGAATGTGTTGGGGGTAGTTAGGAGGTAAACATACTAAAAGTCACCACCCCTACCCCTGCTGCTTCAGGGGGGAGGGGGAGGAGAAGCTCCCTTTTTTCGGTTTCTCGCTTATAACTCGGAAACTGCGTCGTACGAAAAAAGTATCATTACAAAATTAAAGATAATTAAATTTCCTACAAAAATTCATTTTCTTCCTGTGTGTTACAGTTTTCGAGATACTCGCCACCGAAAATCGATAATTTTCGAAAAAACTTTTTTTGCCTCACGTTTTTCGTCAATCTTGTCCTTTTAATTCCTCAGCCTTTTGTTTTACAGATTAGTCGTCAAAAAGAAAGTTGTAGAGCATTAAGTGTCCTTCAAAAAACATATATAAATACTAATTTATCTTCAACAGGTCAAAAGTTACAGCAATTTGGAGTTTTCTGCTAAATTTCGTGATTTCTCAAGAAAATTGTACACTCGTTATATTCGTTATTCAAAAGCTACAATTATATAAGCTAATGTGTTATGTATGTACACATAAATTGTATTTATAGCTCCAAAACTGATGGCCCCACAACAAATGCAGCAGGTGGGATTGAAAGAAATTTTGTTCTTACATGCTTTTGCTAGCTACCCCCAACACATTCCTGAAGAGAACAATTCTCCCCCCCCCTCCATGTCCTCTACAACCCCTTCGTTGACTGGATTACTTCTGTTTGAAACCGTAAAAGATTTGAAGTTTTCACTACATAGGTTTCTGTCGCCTGGATTTTTTTAATGCTTTTTTAATTTTCTCATGGAACCCCTCTCGCTGGTGGAGCGTGACAAACGTATTACCACTCGATGACCGAAATTAGACTCCGGAGAGAATTACAGCCCTTTATCCCGTTCGCATATAAATACTATCTGCCGCATTGTTTGTGAACCGTTCTCTTGTACCCTGGAGAGCAGTGTTAATTAATTCATACGCGCGCTGTTTTTAAGCTCACCGAGCTAGAACAAGGCGCAAATTAAAAAAAATGAAATAAAACAACGGCGTTAATAGTTTCGCCACGGAAATTTATTGTTATTAGGTTTTAGTGCATAGTTCTTTCTGGCTCAACTTAATTTTTAATTTTAATTATCCAGCTCTCTACAGGGGCTTAACCAGGATATACCTATATATAAATATTGGGGAGGGGGCAAGATCTGACATCTGACATCTAATCTATTGTCATTCACAACGGGTATTTGCTATTAGGATGTCAATTTATTTGTTTCTTGGGGTTGGTTAATGTGTGTTATTACTTCTTATAATAATATCAAGATCATGGAACTTGAGCTTTGCGTCATCAATCACCGAAGTTACAACCGACAATTATTTCAGTATTATGTATTTCTTTGTTAACGGTGAATGAGAAAAAAGGATGGAGTTATGCTTCTTATGTCTGATGATGCAATACCAGACGCATTTTATTGATGAAGCAGAGCTCTTATGAAAACAACTGTATTATCTGTCTATTCTGTCTCAAAATTAAGAAACCACCATCTGTTGAATTATGTTGCCAAAAAATAAAATTCCCAGTGAATGTAAGTGTTAAATGACTACATGCAGGAAAAGTTAGATGAGAATTAAGATTTTCAAATACGGCAAAAATTATTATAAAGAATAAAATTTTCTGAGAAATCCGTAATAAAATAGTTTTTCCTCTTATATCACCTATCCGTGGACACACTATACAGGCTGTTTCATTGAAGGTGCATCAAATTTGGTATGCGGGTAGATGTCGGGAAAAGAAGGTTTCTTTGTAAATTTTTCTGTGTAATAAATAAATTGAGAGAAAATCGAAGGGAAAGCAAAGTCGCATATTTTTAGGATGGACTTTAAATGAGAATGAATGGATTGTTACTCATTCTCATACGAATCGGTTTATTGGTTTATTACCTCTAGAAAGTCGCCCCAGCTGATTCGGCAAAACACTTTTAAAACATCGTGGTTGTTGGCAATCAATAAAAATAATAATTAGTCGTTTATGTAAGTTTAAATATCCACGCGATTTCACATCGCTGCTGGCAAAGTTGAATGACAGAGCGAGTCTTTCGGTCAAGGGCAAGGTTTTGTTTCACGATTTCGCGCGCTACAGTATTTAAAAAAAAATCGACTCCAAATTATGCTAATTTCAACTTGCTTCGATTAAAAGTTTTTATTAAGATATTTTGTTTGAAATAATGACAGAAACGTCCCTCAAGTTTGATGCATCTTCAATGAAACACCTAGTATATATGTGTGGTGGGCAAGGGCTGAAATCCCATTTTGTATAAAGAGGGTGTAATAACAATATGTGGCTCAAAGCTCAAACCAGATACCTACAAAACAAAAAAAATTGCTACTTGGGTCCTTTACGGTCTGATTAAAATTTCAGTAAAAGAGTGAGGAGAAGAAGTAGAAATTGTTGATTATTGTGGTGTGATTAATTTTGGACCTAATTTGAGACCTAGTTTGGGCCATCACAATAGAACTTCTCTCTTACTCTCGTAGACGGACATAGTGTTTCGATGAAGTTTTGTATTAAAAATTGATAAAGTTGAAAGTAAAGGATAATCCATCCCCTTTCTTCTGTTATCATCATTTTTAACCACCCGTCCTTCACATAAATAATAGTAATTAAATGTATGTCATTAAAAAGAAATTCAATTGAGTGTTAAGATAATTATGCAAAAAGATAACTGTACTCTAAAAATAAAATCGAATACTAAAAATCGAAAATATCATGCAGGACGAAAACGAAATGATAAATGCTATTTCAACGACGCCGCTGGTACCCTCTAGCCGCTTTATTGCAATGACGATCGCGCAAGCGTGACATTTCCATGCCGGTCTCAGCGTCTCAGGTGATAACTTAGACAACAACATTAAATATTGTACGCAATTTTGACAATGATTTTTATTTTATACAGCCCGTATCATAACGTCCGACAAATATTCACACCACGCGATTTTCCGTTAAAAACTGTATCGACAGATATATAATCATTTTCTCCAAAAACTTATAGTTTCCAAAATATAGCCAGTCAAAGTTTTTTAAATGTGGCAATGTAGTGTAAAGAACAGCACATTTTTAATTTAATTAATACCGCTATTCGGGAACATGTATATACCGTCGTTTCTTAGCAGTTTTTAGTTTTAGTTTATCAGTTAGAAGTATGGAAATTTTGCAAAAATACACTTCAAATTTGACACTGATTTTTAAGTTACCTGGATACACATTTACACAGTTGTAACATCCTCCCAGATTATAAAATGCAAACAATTTACGTATTTCATGTACTGCTTGACGAAATTAGTATCGCACCTTACTGCTTCGCAGCTTATCCGTTACGTTATTGGTGATCCTTTTTCCATGCTGGGATCCTTACCTTTCTCTCTACCGGGTGTCCACTTTGATTACGCACCTTAGAGATTTCAATGTAATTTTTTTAAATTAATATTTTAAAGATTCCTGGCTGGTGTTAATTAATGACGTGAAAAAAAAAACTCTTGAATCAACAGCCAAATTTTTAAAAATTTTTTTTGTAGTAAAAAATTACATAAACGTTTTCAGCACAAATTTGTGCCGTCTTCAGATGTACATAGCTACAAGATAACGACAAACAAGAAACAAACAAACAAGAAACGATCAATAAAGATACCAATCAAAAACATTTCGGTTTCACTTATATTCCTAATTTCTCGGATGCGATGAATAGGATCTTACAACCTTATAACATAAACTTAGGACTAAAATCTTCAAACTTTAAATATAATTTTTTCAAAAACACAAAGGATAACATTCCCAAAAATAAAAATTCCAATTTGATTTATCAAATTAATTGCAAAGACTGTGATAAATGTTATGTTGGGCAAACTAAAAATCATTTGAAGACCCGAATATATAGTCGTAGTTATAATATTAATAAATTAAATTCTGAAAATACCGCTCCATCAAATCATGTCATAACTAATGGTCACAAACCGGACTTTGAAAATGTTAACATTCTTCATAAAGAAACTCACCAGTTTGAGAGGAATGTGTTGGAAATGATTTATATAACTAAAAATAAAAATAATGTAAATCATAGATCCGACTGTAATTCCCTTAGCACTAGATATTTATCTATTATCGACAAATTATAGTACTGGATATATTGGCGACCGCGGACTTTGGACAAGTTGAAAAATATTAACGCTGTTTAATTCTCAGTCAGCGTTCGCCAGTGTCCAAATTAGGCACATAATGTTGACTCCAATTGTAAGTTACCTTTCACAAATTGTTTTTTTTGTAAATTGATTTTTGTCGTTATCTTGTAGCTATGTACATCTGAAGACGGCACAAATTTGTGCTGAAAACGCTTATGTAATTTTTATTATAAAAAAAATTACTAAAAAAAATTTGGCTGCTGATTCAAGAGTTTTTTCACGTCATTTTTTTTAATTGTAAATTCCTGCTCTTCTATCCAATATATCATAAAGCACTAAACGGTATAATACGTAGCTTTGTGTTATGCATTAGCTAAGACTACTTTTACTGTTTTGATCTGTTCTAATGTTTTTCGAATAAATGGGCTTTCAAAATTAAAAAAGAAAAAAAATGAAATAAGCAGATATTTTTGTATTCCACAGTTTTGATCAAGCAGGCAAACTAATTGACAAACTTTATTGATTTTTAAAATTTTGTAATGAAAAATAGAGACTTCAAACATAATTCGCATTGAAAACATTTATTTATAAATTAATAGGTACCACCTCAAATATTCAAATAATTCGTCGTTTGCGGCCAACCTGCCCTAGAAGCTTCTACGAACATTGTTTAACATTCTAGAAGTAATAGTTGCCCATTCTTCCACGATTCTACTTCTCAACTCATTCAAATCGCGAAAAGGAGTCTGATTTTAAATAAGGTCATAAGATGAAATCGTTTGGTATTAAATCCGGTGATCATGCGGACTATCGTGGATCAACAAGCCTGCATTCAGTATGGTGCTCTTTTTAAAAATAACTTTAAAAGGGAAGCAGGAATTTACAATAAAATAAAATTGCATTGAAATTTCTATGGTGCGTAATCAAAGTGGACACCCGGTATACATAATTATACTATGTATCTACAGTGCCTTTCATAAAGTTCGTAACAAATGGGAAAAAAAATTATTATTGGTTTTTGCGAAAAAAAATTACTACAGATAGTTCGTGCACCAATCAAACAATTCCGTCCAACCAATCATTTTCTTCTAGAAACGATGTACCCAGATAAAATTAAGTGTAATCAACAATTTACAGTGTCTAAATAAAATGCTTTGCTAGAATTATGACCAAAAATCCATTTTTTTAGAATTTTATTTTATGTGATCTTAAATGCTGTTTTATATCCTTCAAAAACAAATATCCTCTCGTTCCTTGATCTGTGTACACTAAGACAAATACTACTAATCTGAAATTATTACTCTAGGGAGGACGTTTTTTTAGAGCTCTCTATTTCACGTATATGTTAGTACGCGTCTACACGTGTAATACACGCACCATGATCTTAGTCTTAAAATTACACGGGTACTCTTATATTTTAATTTCACGGATACACGTGTAGTTACATTACACGTGTATTTAATATAAAAACACATCTGTTGCTATGTAACCTGGATTTGAACGTACCGAACGGACGTGTAATTGTATCCGTGTATACGTAGAATAAGAGTTAATTACACGTGAATTAATAACACGTGTATTTAATTCGCGAATGTCGTTACACGGATTTCCCTGTACGCGTGTACCTTCAATACACGTTCAAAACCGTACACTCTAGTTTTTTTTTACAAAAAAATAAAATTTTCGCTTTAAAAAACACGTTCTTGTTACATTGCGTTTATAACAAATAAAAATAAATTGTTGCCGTTTATTTTTCGTATAATAGAAAGATAAGATGTAAATATGTTCTTTTTATACAAATGTCCTTTACAGCATGTTAACTGCATACTTCTGGTCTTTCGAAAAATATTGCAGATTTTAAGCGATAATTCGTAAAATAGTGTTAGCCGTGACGTAAACTTAACGTTAAGCGAAAACATCAGTTGGTTCGTTAATATTTCTTGTTCATAGCGAAGTTAATTTTTATACTTATTTCGTTAAAGATGCCGACAAAGTTGACTCAACAAGAAATAACAACGAACCAAGTGATGATTTTGCTTGACGTTAATTTCACGCCTAACATTATTTTACGAATTATCACTCAAAATTTACAATATTGTAACGTTTTTAAAGGTTCATTAATTTTTATTTTAAAACAAAACACGAAATAGTTAATAACTAATTTATTTACAAGCAAACTAATTTAACACATTTAACAATAATTTATTTACAACCTTAAATCTAATTTATTTATAACAGCCGAGCGAAAGTTTATTACGCGGACTTTTGTGTCGAACTCTAACGCTGCATTCTAATCGAACTGACTCCACCCCCCCGGCCGCGTACATTTTATAAACCGGCTCTTTCTTCTCGAATCGCCTGGAATGACCGAACTCTCTATTCTAGTTCTTTCTGCCGTCAGAATACTCTGGGCTGTCGCCTGACACGCGTCGACTAGGTAGCTGTGACGCAAGAGACAATTCGGCTGGCTGGCGCCGGCCGACGAATCATTACACTGCCCCCTTCTTAAAAACGTTTCGTCTCGGAACGTTCCTCGTGACAGCCTTGAAGGAGGATGTCGAAAGCGGCATGCTGGACCCTTTTTACAACTTCCGGTCTGGAAGAAATAGCAGTCCACGGTTTTCTTACTGCCGACAGCTGCCTGTGGGTGGTGACTGCAGACTAGGACTTCAATTCCCGTTTCGTTGAAGATGATTTCTATCATGCTTCGAATGACCCTCCAGTCCAGTCCGTCTAGTCCGCAACCCAATTTAGGAATGGCTAATTTCGTCTCCTTGTCTTCTACCAGCTGTCTCCTCAGGCTCCATAAAGTTTTCCAAACGTTGCGATAGTTGGGCTTACCGCTTGATGTTCTCTTGGTGACTAAGTAGTACACGTGTCGTCTTTGACCTGCTTCCGTGTCGATGATCTGCAAGCTCTTGCCCACCATGGGATGCTGTCTTCGGAGTTCCTCGACTTGACCGAATTTCTTCCGGAAGACCTGGGCTATCCCTTGGACATTTTAGGTCTTCTGCCACACAGTGGGCCAGACTGTACTCTGGTGGTACTTGAAAAAGGTCTTGCTGCCTCTCTGTGGTTACTCCGAATCGTGCCTTACTTCCTGTGGCGTGATGAAACATGAAGGTTTCGAAGTTCACTTCGGAACCTTGCGTCCGTTGTACTGTCCCTTCATTTTCTTCTCCGTTGTAAGGAGCCATTCGGTTGAAGTGGATAACTTTGGGTTTGCCATGTGGAATCTTCCTGATGCGATAGATGACATCGTTGATCCGTTTCATCACTTTGTAAGGACCTTCCCAAGACGTCTGCAATTTTGGGGACAGACCTCGACGTCTTTGAGGATTGTAAAGCCAGACCAGTGCTCCAGGTTGGTATCCCCCATTCTGAGCATTGATGTCATAATGCTCCTTCATTCGATCGCTGGCCGTCTGTATATTGTGACGCACTTGATTGTGAATGTCGTCCATTTTCCTGCGTAGATCGCTCACGTAGTCTTCGTCGGCAGGGACCTCACCAGGCTTCACGCCGAACTTCAGGTCGCAGGGCAGTCTTGGCTCTCGCCCAAATACCACTTTCGCTGGTGTCTCTCCTGTTGTCTCATGAACGGACGAACGGTATGCCAGTAGAAAAAGGGGAATGTACGTGTCCCAGTCTCTCTGATGATCGGAGACGACTTTGGACAAATGGCGGTTGATGGTTCTGTTGAATCTTTCCACCATTCCGTCCGACTGCGGGTGAAGTGCAGTGGTTCTAGTTTTCCGGACGCCGAGCAGAGTACACACGTTCTTAAACAAAACCGATTCGAAGTTCCTTCCTTGATCTGAATGGAGCTCCATGGGCGCGCCATATCGACTGATCCATTCACGGACAAGAGCTTCAGCAATAGTCATCGCCTCTTGGTTTGGTAGGGCGTATGCTTCAACCCACTTGCTAAAGTAGTCCATCACCACGACGATGTACTTATTTCCACTATTCGTTTGTGGAAATGGGCCGGCTACATCTATGGCAACTCTCTCAAAAGGACTTCCCACGTTGTACTGTTTCATAGGAGCCTTGCCTCGTCTGTGGGGGCCGTTACTAGCTGCGCAGACCACGCACTTCCTACACCAGTCCTTTACGTCTTCCTTGCAGTTCACCCAGTAGAATCGCTCGCGCACCTTTTCCATAGTCTTCTTGATTCCCAGATGCCCTCCCGAAGTTCCATCGTGAAGTTCCCTCAGAACTTCCGGCACCCTATTCTTGGGGATCAGTAACTGTGTCTTCTGTTCCGTGCCTTCCTGGTTCTCGATGGTTCGTTTCAGAAGACCATGATCCAGCACTATGGAGTCCCACTGCGCTCAGTACGATTTTACGGATGGTGCACACGGTGCTATCTCTTCCCAAGTAGGTCTTGCCTCCCTACTTTTCCATTCCAGCACCAATTTCAAATCCTGATCGTTCTCCTGGTCTCGTCGCAATTCTTGACCTTGCCATTTGTCGTCTACGACGGCCGTCCTCGCAGTCGAGGCTACTTTCTCCTCCAGACGACTACAGTGCTTACAGTCTTCTGCACAAGGTCTTCTCGACAGAGCATCGGCATTTCTATGGCTAGTTCCGGCCCGATGCTGGATTTCAAAATCGTATTCCTGAAGTCGTTCGATCCATCGTGCGACTTGTCCTTCAGGATTCTTGAATCGGAGGAGCCATTTTAAAGCGGCATGGTCCGTCCTCAAGAGAAAGTGTCTGCCGTACAAGTACTTGTAGAAGTGTTCTACCGTCTTTACCACGGCTAGCAATTCCCTTCTAGTGACGCAATAATTCCGTTCCGGCTTTGACAGGACTTTACTGAAATAGCCGATCACCTTCTCTTGCCCATCTTGTATCTGGGAGAGTACGCCACCGATACCAACGTTGCTAGCATCTGTGTCTACGACGAACTTGCCTTCTGGGAGAGGGTAGCTCAGAATAGGAGCACTTATCAAGTACTGTTTTAGTTGTTCAAAACTAATTCGGCAGTGTTGGTCCCATTCAAACGGACGTCCTTCTTCGGTGAGTTTTGTCAACGGTTTAGCAATGTCCGCAAATCCGGGAACATAGCGACGATAGTAAGTGCATAGGCCTAGGAAACTCCTTATCTGGTGTTTATTCTTTGGAGTTGGCCAGTCTTTCACGACTTGAATCTTTACTGGGTCCACGGCGATGCCTTTCCCATTAACAATATGGCCTAGATAATTAACTTCCTTCTGGAACAGGTGGCACTTCTTGAGACTAAGCTTCAGTCCAGCTCCGCGAAGCCGCTGGAACACTCCTTCCAGGTTCTTCAGGTGGTTGTCGAACGTTTTTCCCACCACAATTATGTCGTCCAGGTATACCATGCACGTCGTCCAGGAGAGACCCTTCAGAACCGTCTCCATTAGCCTCTCGAATGTCGCTGGGGCATTACATAACCCGAACGGCATCACTGTGAATTGCCATAGACCCATACCAATGGAAAACGCCGTCTTTTCTCGATCTTCGGGCGCTAGTTCCACTTGCCAATAACCACTCTTTAGATCCAAGGTCGAGAAGATCTTTGAACCAGCCAGAGTGTCCAGGGTGTCATCAATCCGTGGCAGAGGATAGCTATCCTTTTGGTGACGTTGTTGAGCAAGCGATAATCTACGCAGAATCGTGTGGATCCATCCTTCTTCTTCACAAGCACTACCGGTGATGCCCATGGGCTGCTCGATGGCTCAATTACATTGTCTTTTTCCATTTCACGAATAATGCGTTCTGCTTCCTCACGCTTCGCCAATGGTAACCTCCTTGGAGCTTGACGGATGGGCCTTTCTTCCCCGGTCTCTATCTTGTGTTTGACGATGTCGGTTCTTCCCTTAGATCCATTTTCTACCTCGAACACATCTTGATAGCGACATATCAGGTCCTTCGCTTTTGTCTTTTGTTCTGGAGTCAATTCCTGGGCTGTTGACATGACCATTTCCAACAACTTCTTCGGGACCTTCCCCTCTTTCACGTTTGCTTCTAGTTGGCGGGAGATTGAGGATACCATGGCACTGCTTCCCAAGACCGTACCTTTCTTGATGTTGACGGGGAAACAGTTCACATTCATTAGCCGGACTGGTATCTCCTTCCTCGCTGTCAACAACATTTTTCCCACGAGAACTCCTTTTCCAATCTTCTGATCGTGGGTATTAGGTTCGACCATAATAACTTGCCCATCTTGGAAAGCGCCATTCAGGTTTCCGTCGACTATAACCTCGGTTCTGCTAGGCAATACAACATCTTCTGCGAGAACAACTCGAGCGGCCACGTCCTCTCGTTGATGTAGAACCAACTCCTCGTTATTAACCGCCATCACGCCACGCTTCAGATCCAATTGGAACCCATGAGCACACATGATGTCCATGCCCAGAATCGCCTCATCCTCTATTTCTGCTACCAGCGCACGGTGTTTGATGGGAGTCGCTCTAATGGTAATGGTCACCTCTACTTCACCATGGACAGTCGCTGATGTTCCGGTTGCTGTCCTCAGTCTCCATTTAGTCGGCTCGGTGCGTCTTGATGACTTGATAACGTCGGGCCTCAAGATAGTCTTCGTCGCACCCGTATCCAGTAGCATGGTGTGAGGAATGTCATCAATGGTGGCATCCACGAAGACACTGCTGGTTAATCGCCGCAGGGCTATCACTTTCGTGGCTTTTGTCTTTGGAGGCCTTTGAATACGCGTCGACGTTTGTCCATTTGCAGCGACCAGGCTTAGTTTCCCTTGGGGCTTCCTTCGTGGAGGATCCTGCCTAGCCTTGGGACACCGCCTGCGATCATGTCCCTCTTCCTGGCAATTCCAACACACCAGAGCATTCCTCTGCCTCAAGACTTGTTCCACAATGTGGCGAACATCCTCGGCGGTGGCACACTCCTTGGGCCGCTCTTCTGTAACAGATCGCACCTTGACGCTGGTGGGTTCCTCTTCTTGGGAGTCCATGGCAGCTCGTATCTTGACATGTCCTCTTGAAACTTGCTTCGCCACCTCATATTCCAAGGCGTAGGCCAATGCGTTCTGGGATGTCTTGGGGTGGGCCATTAACAATGCCTGCTGGTTGTCTGGATCACAGATTCCATCCACGAAGGTCTGCACCGTCAAACGTTGCAGGAATTCTTCAGGAGCTGCAGGATATGCCAACCGGGCCAGTCGCACTACGTCAGCCTCGAATTCCTGAAGACCTTCTCCAGATTTCTGGTAACGGTTTCTCAGCTGCGCACGGTACACCTCGGTCAGATGCGCCTGGCCGTAACGCATTTCCAGCCTGTTCACCAGTTTGTTGTAGTCCTCTTGTTCCTCTGGCGGCATCGTTTGTAGCACATCGATAGCGTCTCCCCTCAATGCCACAATTAACGAAGTGGCTTTCTCACTGACCGTCCATCCGTTCCCCTTTGCTGCTGCAAACTTCCCATCGAACGTCGGTGGTTTTATTTTCAATTTCGAAGTTTCCACTGGTCCTACCACACTTTGGGCCTCATTATTTTCTGGCATTCCTGCTGGTAACGGATCCCCGAACACTCGCAACCCTGCCATGATTTGCTCGAGATTCTTAATTTTATTATCCTGCTGGAATAGTATTTCTTCGACATTTTCTTGCAGATTCCTTGTCTCTTCGGATATTTTTACTACTAGTTTATCTTCGAGCCCTTTTGACTGCTCTAGAAATTCATCCTTCAAATTTCCAGACCGTTCTCGAAATTTCTCGTCTAAATTTCTAGATTGTTCCAGCAATTTAGTTTGCAGTTCATCTTTGAAATTTCCAGATTGTTCTCGAAGTTTCTCGTCTAAATTTCTAGATTGTGCCAGCAATTCATCTTTGAAATTTCCAGATTGTTCTCGAAATTTCTCGTCTAAATTTCTAGATTGTGCCAGCAATTCATCTTTGAAATTTCCAGATTGTTCTCGAAATTTCTCGTCTAAATTTCTAGATTGTGCCAGCAATTCATCTTTGAAATTTCCAGATTGTTCTCGAAATTTCTCGTCTAAATTTCTAGATTGTGCCAGCAATTCATCTTTGAAATTTCCAGATTGTTCTCGAAATTTCTCGTCCAAACTTCTAGATTGTTCCAGCAATTCATCTTTGAAAATCTTACTTAAATCTGCAGGACCGCCCGAGATTTCAAATAGAAAGGCTTCTGGATCCTCCCCTGCTTCTAGTAGCGCTTGGTGTAGTCTCTCTTGCAAAATCGATTTCTTTCCGGAGATTTCTAATTCGCGCTCTTCTAATTCGGCTTTTAATTCGGTCACTTTTAACTCTTTTAACAACACTTTCTTTGAAGCCATTGTTTTTTTTTTCTTTTTCGACACTGCACTTTGTTTAATAATTTGTTTAAATTTAATTCAATTTTAATTGTTTATTTATTTTCACGAACCCACACTTGGCACCAATGTAACGTTTTTAAAGGTTCATTAATTTTTATTTTAAAACAAAACACGAAATAGTTAATAACTAATTTATTTACAAGCAAACTAATTTAACACATTTAACAATAATTTATTTACAACCTTAAATCTAATTTATTTATAACAGCCGAGCGAAAGTTTATTACGCGGACTTTTGTGTCGAACTCTAACGCTGCATTCTAATCGAACTGACTCCACCCCCCCGGCCGCGTACATTTTATAAACCGGCTCTTTCTTCTCGAATCGCCTGGAATGACCGAACTCTCTATTCTAGTTCTTTCTGCCGTCAGAATACTCTGGGCTGTCGCCTGACACGCGTCGACTAGGTAGCTGTGACGCAAGAGACAATTCGGCTGGCTGGCGCCGGCCGACGAATCATTACAATATTTTTCAAAAGACCAGAACTAATAATACTACGCTAATAAGGCATTCAGCCGTTTCTAATAGAATAGAATCCGCAGGCACCCGCTATCAGGAAAAACACAGGAAATGATCGGTTTGCGGAAACGCGGAAAGTTTCTCCTAATACACGTATCTTTAGGTGCTCCCCTCTGATTACGCCCTTGGCTCTGTATTTTGTATTCCAGCGTATTTACGCAATCGTATTGTTTAAATAAACTCCAAACGAAAGCATTTGGATTAGCTGAAAGCGAACAATAAATTTCGAATATAATTATGAAATTTGCATATAATGCATTTTTAATGCGCGAGCGGACGTTCGATTTTATGCAATCGTAGTTAACCACGCCTGCTTCGATTGCATACATAAATAATAGTACATGATTTTTGAGAGCGTATTTGTTACGCAATCGATTAAAAATATCCGACTTTTGAAAATACGTGCGTGTGCGTCACGTCGTAAAATTTGTCCTTCCGTTTCGCCGTCTTCTTTCGCGCCACTTTCGGAACGCTCCCAGGGCGTTCATTCCGGTTTGTCCCCAAGTGAAATATGGCTTTTTTTGTTCGGCGCCTTCCGGATGTGCCTTAGAACGCCCTCGGTAGTTGTTCGCATGTAAGTGACTACAAATGAGGGTTCGCATTTTGCCACAGAAAGTCCGGCCCTGCAGCGAACGAACGCTTATAGCTCCGGTCCAATTTAATTTCGCGTGGAGGCTTTAATCATTGAACGGATTAGCGAAGTGAGCAGAGCTAAGCAGAAGAAGAGGGAATAATTGGAACTTTAAATTGTGTCGCGATTAAGGCTGGCTGCATACTGAACTAGGCACAAAGTAGCACAGACTAGCATAGGAAAATTATCCCTGCAGAGGCCGAGGAAAAGAGACAGCCGAGACAGAGTAAAAATTCACTACTGTCCATGTGTGACGTGCGTGCAATGTGCGGTGTTGCGTTTACTCAAGTGTGTTACATAATTCTCGGCAGCGCTGCTAAGTCGCTTGGTATGCGGCTAAATCGCGGTCGCGAAGTCGACGTAACCATGGTAATGATGAAAAATGGCTTATGTTGCACCATCTTCCTCACCCCGATTTAGTCTCGTGCTCCTTGATTCAGTCCAACGCCCACTGAATAATAGGCCTGCTCAAAGCAGTGGGAGAATACCCCGAGAACTTGAGACAATGCCGCGCGCGCCGCGCCGTTACCTGACATATTATTTATCTAATGCCGAATGTGTAATGCGGAGTCAGAGTTGACCATAAATTTATTATTGTAAAATTAATATATTCATAAAACTAATTCCAACATGTTAAAATATATACAATGCACATGTGTGGAATATAATTATGTAAACTCACGAGCACGAGTCTAAAAATAATGTACTTAATTATTTTTGTTGTTCCAATACCTTTAAATTAAAAAAAGAAATAAATTATTTGAAACAATTGGAAATATGAACGATATAGCAGAGTTAGCTGAACTACATACAATACATAATAGTTCTAACTACTATTGTCTAGGAGTCGCAGCGAGGACTACTATGATTCTTAAAAAAAGGAAATTTTTAATAATGTTAAAAAATAAGTTCTCTTAATAATTAAATACGAGATGTGATAATAATACATAATTAAAATAGATGAGTTACTTTCACACTGCGGTACTGAACATGAATCAGTAAGCCATTGCCGACTAGAGGTATAGGCCGTGTACATACTGAAATCCCCACCAAATCTCTAAGTCGCATATTCTAAATTCGAAGTCTTCACAGTCGCTTTGTAGCTGCGTGAGAGGACAGAACGCTAAAGTTGCGTTTGCCGTTGTGTTTCATTTCTGTTTTGTCGGATAATTTTTTCACGGCTTTTAATGAATTATATTCCAAAAGAAATTAAATTAGCAATAGATGTTTTGAAATTGTTACAAAACCAGAAGAAATTCATTTAATGACTCGTATATCGGGCTATATGTATAATATTTAAAATTTACCAAAACTGAGTTGTCAAGAATGTATCAATTTAATATCGACTAATAAAGAACTTATTTTGCTTGAACAAAATGAAATCTGTATCTATTAAACTTTCTCGCAGAAAATTAAAATATCCAACTGTCGATTTTGCGGCTACTTGTGTATCGTTCCTTTGTACGTTTAAAATAATAGTTGAGAAACATGAAAATATTTTTAAAGTTGTGGGGCATCCAAAGAAATTATTATCAAGTATAAGTGTAAAAAAAAAACGTTGCGTCAGACTTCAATTTGGCAAATTGAAGTCTGACGCAGCGTTTTTTTACACTTATATGACGACTACAAACAGCAATGGAGCTCCTTCACAAATTATCAAATATGATTTTCTACCATTTGGAAAATAATTAATATTAAAAGATGTTTTATGAAATACATTATTAAATATTTAATTTTGGTTAAGAACACGAAAAATTCAAAAAGAACGATGGTAGTGTTAATAAATAATCATTTAATTATATTCACGCTTGCATTCGTAGAACCCTGAGAGAGACTATCCCATTGCCGGCCGCTACTCTCTCGCTAGGTGACGACTTCGACTCCCACTCTTACAACAGAGCCTGTATCTTCTAGGAAGCTTTGAGTAAGCCCATTTACGTACGCGCTAACAGTTCAACAGCGAGACGCGTACTGACCGAGTCCCCCTAAAATCTTGGAGTCCCCCGAAATCTCGATGTTCGCCACTATCTAACTTCGGCCTATCAAGCGACTTAGCAGTGCTGCTGAATCGCGCTGACAAGGTGCCAATGTGAAAACGGTCTAAGAGGGGTACCCCCTCGACACCAATGAACATTTTGAAGCAAGCGCCGTTTCGATTTCAAGAAATTACTTCTTCACTCTTCAATCTTTCAAAGGAGGCTTCTTAAAGAAAGTGAATTAAAAAAGACATTTTGATCAATAAATTTTAAAAACGATTAAAGAATAATTCTTAAAATTTGAAGAAGACTTATAGCGTTTTCGATTCACGTGCACCGGTTGCACTTAGTGTATTTGCATCTTCTTTTAACTTCATGTAATAACACGAGATGAAGATACTCTGAGTGCGCACTAAAGGGGTCAATCGAAAACGCTATTAAAGAATAAGAATTTTTGAGTCAGAAGACTTTTCAATAAACTGTTCTCAAAGAATTGTTACAGAAGGTTCTTACACATAGAAGCTCTTAGTGTTTTTAAGAAATCTAAAAAAAAATATTTACTGAAGCTTTCCTAAAGATCTCCGAAAGAAGGCACGTCAAGGACGTGATTTCATAAAGAGGATTCATTCAAATAAATTTTTTTTTAAAGAAAGAACTCTAAAATTATGTAAAAAGTTAAGAAGTAAGTAAGAATAGGGTTACAAAATGAAAAATGCGACTATTTAATGAATGCCGTTAAAGAAGATTAAAAAAGATCTCTCAAAAATGAGAAATTTTTGAAGCTTACTTAAAAAACTTACTAAAAGTGTCTCTCCTAGATGTGTCTTAATGAAAACCTTTAAACACGATTTCCGTGAGAAATTTTCGTAAGGTTCTTAAAGTTCCTTAAGATAATAAAACATTTTTCAATGAATATGTCTCAAATTGTGGAGAAAAATTTTGAAAAGAACCACAAAGAAAGGAAAATAGTTCTTGAATAATTATTCTCAAAAGAAAGATTCTCAAATAGACACGTGTATATATTGTCTCAAACAGAATCTTCAAGGGAGATCTATCTAGTAGTAGTATTGCTTTCAAAAGAGTTTCAAAAGAAGTTTCTTTCTGAAAGAATAATTAAAGAGATTCTTAAAATTCTTTAAGAGAATTAAAAGGGAATAATAAGTGTTTTTAAACAATTTTGGAGAAGAAATTTGAAGAAAACTTCAGAGTTTTAAAAAAGAGATCTCTTAAAAGTCTTAAACAATTCTGAAAAGGAAGCGTAGATATAGTCTTAAAGAAGATTTCTCTAGGGTGACCTCTCTAGTAATAGTACTACTTTAAAAAGAGAAATCTTTAGATTAGAATTTTTTTTTCAGAAGATTTAAGGAGATTCCTAAAATTCTTTGAGAGAGTAAAAAAAAGATAATAAATATTTTTACAAAAAAATTTGAACAATTTTCAAAAGGAAGTGTAGATATCGTCTTAAAGAAGCTTTCTCAAGGGTGGCCTCTCCAGTAGTAAATAGTTTTTCAAGAGGTATCTTAAAGGTTCCTTTAGATAGAATATGCCAACATTTCATTACGTGCTTCAAAAATATATTGAAGAAGTCTCTTTTAGAAACTATCTCGAAGAGATCCTTAAAATTGCTATCTACCTGATGGTCACAAAATTGAAGGAGGGCAAATTAAGTTCTCCAACACAGCCGGCTAACTCTTGGAGAATAGGTCAAGGTCAAACGTTACCCCGAAGCAAAGGGGAATATGATATAAATAGAATTTAAAAGAAAATCACCAGCTGTGCACACTTGTTTTTAATTGGTATTACTCAAAAATTTAAAACATAAACAAATCGTAAAACCCAGACGGGGTCTCAATAGGTTGAGTAAGAAAATTGTAAAAGGCATTCCGATTATTTAATAGGAATGCCTTTTACAATTTTCTTTAACTTAAATTAACTTAAAACTTTAACCGAGAAACAGATCTGCCTTTCGTTTACAAAATAAGTAAAACAGTAAATATTCAAAATTATTCAGTTAAAATTAAATTAACGCAACACAGCGTCTAGAACAACGATAGAAAAACAATAAAACAAAATAAATCCGATCTTGTGATAAATTGTCTCTGACACTCAATATGAGGTTGGAAAAACCAACGAAATGAAATCCAGGTGGAGAAGGTCGTTGTCGAAATGTCCGTCTCTAAACAGGACGACGTTAAGGTGTCGCGTCACTGTCCGAAGCGAATCCCTCCTGTTAACTCGTACCAACAACGGTCGAGTCCAACTCCAACGGGCGGAAGGGGCAGGACAGCGATGCTTTGACTACTAGGGCGGCTCTTACGGTTTTTCCACTCAAGGGTCAGTTTCAAATGGCGTTACAAAAAAAGGAATCAGAAAGGGGTACGACTACAAGCCTAAATCAGTGGCGTACGCAGTAAGGGGTTATGGGCCTTAACCCCCCCCCCCAAATCAACCGAGTGTTACCAGTTTATTGATATGAAAAATCGCAACATTTCCGTATTAAATCGCTCATTATGTATATTTTATACGGTAGATAAAAATTTTTAGTCGCTAAATTAAAAAGTCGCCCACCAATGCATTTTGTATGGACAAACAAATTTTTTTGGTCGTCGAATGTTACTTAAAAATCGCCCAATTTGGCAACACTGACGCGACCAGTCACTGCCTTCGGCTTCGACCATAAAAGTATAAAAGATATAGACGAAGAACACCGATGCTTTGTTTGTAAGCATGATGTGCAGCTGCAGGGGGGTGCAGGATTCGGTGCGAAAGTGAACCTTATGTACCCCCTCACCTGATTGGTTCCTTCCATCTAACAAGATCTAACCCACCACATGCAACACCGAGTCTATTATATTTCGACGTCGTTGGTCACTGCACACAATATTGGTACTTGAACATGCGCGAAATATGACCCAACCCAACCCCTCCCATTCACCAATCCTGCGTACGCCACTGGCCTAAGTAGAAAAAAGAAAAATACGTGTTACAAACTGAAGGACGCACAAAGTTGCCAATAAAATCCTACCTGTTCTTTTCTCAGCAGCAACAGGCTTAGAGAAGCTTATAAGAAAGCTTGTATTGCTTAGCGTGCACTTAAGCAAATCTCGGAATAAATAACTTTCGTTTAGGCTTCGATCAAAAGATCCAACATGATCAAGGCACAAAGTGGGCACTTCACTAACAATAAATTTGGCACCGTAACAAAATTCCTTAAGAGAGTAAAGAAGAATTTTTTAATGAAAATCAGCGTTTTTAAAGAAACTTTTGAAGAAGAATTTTAAAGAAAATCTGAGAAAGTTAAAAAAGAGAAGATCTCTTTAAAGAGAATTCTTAAATAATTCTCAAAAAGAAGTCTCCAATAATGACTGGCATAGATGTCATCTTAAAGAAGACTCCTCAAGGGCGACTTCTCTAGTAGTAAATAGTCTTTCAAGAGATTTCTTAAAAATTCCTTTAGATAGTTAAAGAATGAAACTAATTATGAAGAACCTCCCAATAAAAATATCTCATTATTAAGTGCTTTCAAAAAGATTTCGAATAGGGGTCTTTTATAGACAACTTGAAGAAGATTTTTTCAAAGATTTCTTAAAGGAGATATCTCAAACGAAAGAAGATCTTTCAAAAAAGGAAAGATTCTTCAAAGAACACTCAACGAGTCTCTCGTAGATTTTCTTTAAAAGAAGATTTCTCAAAGACGACTGTTTAAGTAGTATTGTCTGATGTGCAGACTTCTAAAAAGTGTGTTTGTGTAATATTCCTGACCTTTTTCCATCAAACTGTACAGGATCAGCCATGGCCAAAAGGTAGTCCAGTCTGCAAGGACTTAAAGCAGATTGTGATGAATCCCTTTTCAGACGGTAAAGAGCAGCGACAGGTTGATGTGCCGAAATACAGTGATTCAAGGATAACTTCGTCTTTTAATGAAAGAGGACACTTAGATCACATACTAAAATCAGGAAGACTCAGGAAACCCACAATTTGGATGGATAGGCGGTTCAAAAGAATTTTTGAAAACGATCCTTGGAACTCTGTATTGCGAATTATGAAGTTTTAGAAATTCCAGAAATAAACGTTGCTGCAAGAATCGTTCAAAGACGATTAGTAGAAGCGAAATTACTTAGTAGACACTCGGCTAAAACACTGCTTATATCGAGAAGAAATAGGATGTAATTTCTTGGTTTAAACCTCGTAGAAAATATTTCTCACAGTCACTTATTGATAAAATCAGTGAAGTATAGATAAACTACAAAAAAGTTGCGCTATTTTGAGGTCCACAGAAATGTGCAAATAAATCTCTTCAGTGGAGTATAGATAAACCTCTCGAAGCCTCTGAGTCGCGACGTTGTCTATTAATTGTTAATTTCACGTTACATTTTCATCGTTAAGTTTTTGTTAGATAATATAAAAATAAATTCTTTCCAATGTTGCTTTACTATTGTCGTGCGAATTTTTACTCTAATATCTGAATTTTGTGATGTAATATTGAATTAAATTAAATAGCACAGCTTCTTCATTCAAAAGATACATAAAAAGACTCTGTTGCTCTACTTTTGTCCGATAGTGTATTTCAAAGATGACCTTGAATGGTACTTTTCGAAAACAATCTCAAAATTTTATGAAAGGATACTCTCCCAAAAAAGAGAATATCTCTTAAAGAATTAGTTAAAAATTATTAAAAGAAAATCTCTCAAAAATCACTTTGTAGATTCCTTACTAGGTAGTCTGCTTGAGGCAATTCTTAAAGATTGCCCAAAAAATTAAAGTTTGATTCTTTTATAAAGAAGTCGAAGGAACTATCTTAAGGAAGAACTTGAATAGAGAAAGCCCCTTACTGAAACCCTTTTTTGAAGACGACGAGAACGAGAATATGTTTCAAGGAGAAGATTTGAAAAGAGAAATATTTCTAAAGAGTCTTTAAAAAAATAGTAGTCTCTTATTTTGTCCTCGAGTCTTTTAAACATATCAAATCATTTTAATTTCGATATATTGCGGTATTTTTGCAAGTTAATAAAATTGTTTGTTAAATTTTTCTTCTTGTGAATTAATTAACTTAAATGACAAAGTCAGCATAAAAATTTAACATAGAGACTCTTTTCGTTATTAAATTGTTTATTGAATTTATATCTCAGGGTACCAAATTGTATTGCAAAACAAATTTGTTTAAACTGGGTTCTAAATTATACTTGTTCTAATGGTGGTGATTTTAAAATGTCTGTTATTTTTGTCACGCTACGTGAAATGTATGGAGGTAAGTAAAAGTCGATTTTAATATTCATACACAAATTATTTATTGATAGTAACTCATTGTTTATTAACATTTTTAAAGTATTGAAAAGTACATAATAGCAAAATTGGTGCAATGTATGGTTACTTCAATTCGAGGTTTAGTACAAATGCACATCAATTTATGTTTTTGGCACAAATTGAGTTGTCATTCACTTCGACGTAGGACATGGCAATTTTAATCAAAGAATTTAATTAAAAATGCGATCATAGTCTCCTTTTTCAAGAGCACTCTATGTTTGAAATTGATTCTCACCTGTTGGTAAGTTTTGGTTTTAATTTTTATTAAACAAATTCGAAAGAAATTTATCATCAGAGTACTATCATTTACAATGGATTCTAAGAATTTAATCTTTTTCTTCAAGTTAAATGATAGTCCTGTATTGCAGTTTATCAAATTTCTCGGTTCACGTTAATCCGTACTTTCTCTGTGATATAGCTTTTAAACTCCTCACTTATGAAAAAGCAAAAGATTAGCACTTTACCGGAATTTTGGTAAAAGAACTTCAAATAAACGTTAATTGCGGCCAAAATCAAAATGATTCTTATTGAGTTTTCACACAATCAAAATTTATTAAGTTATCTTACAATGTGGTAAATTTCAATCATCAAAGTTTGAAATTTAATTTACAAAATTATTTTTAAATAAGCATTTTTAATCAATCATATTAATAAATGGAAAATTCTTACATGTCCAGGTCACTACTTTCAATTACAAGTATGTTGCTCAAAAGGAGCTCAACATTTGACTGCAAAGTCTTGACTTTAAGTGCTGAGAGCTGAGGTTGAATGCTTGAATTACCCAGAAATCTCCCCTTTTATATACTTTTTAAGGCACAAAAACTTTGTAACCTTAATTATAAAAAAATTAAAAATCCTAAAATGAAAACAATTCAAAATTCTAATACACAAATAATATCAATCTTGTTTCGTAGATTCTAAAAATCAAGTTACATCTTGAAGAGGCCCAATCGAACAGCTTCTATCTTCGAAAGGCGGATTCTGCTTTGGTTTTTGAGTTTTACAAGAATACGACGCCTTCCACCGTTCTTCTTGTAGAAGTAGGCTCGAGGTTTGCTTCGGATTACCTCTTCTAGCGTCATAGATGAACTTGAAACGCCTTCCACGATGCTAGGATCGGCTCGTTCAGGAGTTTCGACCTCGGAGGACAGCATTTCATCCTTGGATGTCTCGGAAGTTGACTCATGTGACTTGGGTTTGTCTTCCCAAAATTTCTGAGCATCCTGAAGTACTTCCTGGAATTTATAATTGAACCAGCTTTCGGTTGTGGGAGAAATCGTCCCTTCAAGTATGTGGTTTGACATAATATTCTAATTCGGACAGAAAAATGTTTTAGTTATTTGTGTAAAAATAAAATTATTCTTAATGTTCTGGAATATGTGAAGATATGTACAGCAGTTCTACATCTTTACTTTAAATCACGACCTTAAAATAATATTCTAACCTTATATACACAGGGTGTAAAAATTTAAAAATATGAAAATAACATAGCAATATGTATAAAAACCCGGTTTGATTGCGTCCCCAATATTTTGCGAACGATTTTGTTTACGGCCTCCGCAATAAATGTTTCGAGCACGTTATAACCACTATTACCGATTGTTATTATATAATGCGGCCTCGCTAATGCGTTTGCATATTTGCGTCGCGATGCAGTTGGCAAATACGTTTTTTTTGCGAATAATTACCGATTTCGGGCAATTCGATGTTTTTTATGATATTCTGCATTTCACACACACATTAAAGTCGCAGTATTACTCAATACAGGGTGTTTCATTGAAGATGCACCAAACTTAAGGGACACGTTTCTGACATTATTTCAAACAAAATATCTTAATAAAATTTTTTAATCGGTGCAACTTGATATTTGCATAATTTGGAGCCGATGTTTTTAGAAATACCGTAGCGATTTAAATTTCTGCAGCCGTGAAACAAGACGAGCGATTTAAATTGTTTTATGAATGGCACGCGCCTGCAAGAAGACAGTAAATAACTATCGTAAACGAAAAAATTTATGAGAGGCTGTTAAGTTTGGCCTTGACCGCAAGACGTATTAAAGACGAACACTTTGAAAAAAGCGTGCGTTTTCATCGCACTAACATTTATGCAAACCGTAATTACATCAAATTTGCCGAGTCTTAATAATGTTCGATAAATAATTAACGCTTGTAACGTTTTTATTTGTTTCTCTATCCAACAATTACTACAATTATGTACAATTAATAAATTGGAATTGTTGAATAGAATTGTTGCTTCCGCCACGCCGCGCACCGGTCTGTTAAATTATTTGCCTATCAGACTGAACTTGATCACATGAGGAAGAAACAATTTCGGAAGCGGGCGAATTACGCAAATGGCAATTACTTTACAACATGTGTTCGAATAATCTGCGTATTCTCGAAATGTGTAATTGCCCATCGCACCACCAACACACCCACACACACACTTACATAATAAACTTAAAAATGAAAAGTATAAACTACACCAACTAATTACTCGCCACTACAACGTTAGTCAACGAACGGAGTGAACGAACTAAATGTGTTTCATCATATCATCTGAGGCGCGACAGTTTATGGGGTAATAAAGTAAAAAACCGAACGTTAAGGTAGGTTAAGAATTCGGGCCGCTCTCATCTATTGTACGTTTTAAAAATATACGATTCTCCTTTCCCTTCGATTATCTCAAAACCTATTCATTTAAAAAAAAAATATTATAGGAAACTTTTATTTCTTTTCACGATATCTACCAACATACCGAGTTTGGTGCATCTTCACTGAAACACCCGGTATTATTGGTGAGGACGGTGTTGAAATGTATATACATTCAACTTGAAAGGGGAGGATAAAAATAATTACGCAAAAGTTTTGCAAGAATTTGAGCTGCATTGCACACCAGGAAAAATATAACGTACGAGAGATTTGTGTTCAATTCAAGAAGACAAAGGGAAGGTGAATCCTTTGATCAATTCTTAAATGACTTGAAAAAACTTGTGAAAACCTATGAATATGAGAACCAAGAAGAGTCAATTATAGTAGACAGGGTCGTGTTAGGCATTGATAACGTAAAGCTGCAAGAAAAGCTCTTGAGTACAGAAAGTGAACGCTTTTGGGTCCTTTGTAGGGATGGCAACGATATATCGATATATTAGAAATATCTATACCGTCTGTTTGATTATAAAGGCCCCAAGCTATAACTCATTTATTTTTGCTTAAACACCAAGTAAAGTGTATATATTCTTAAATGGGACGTTGTTTTCTAGAGAATGAAGTAAAACAATATTTTTTTGGCTACACTGTATAGGAGTCATGACGTCATCGACATTTTTTTTAAATGGCACGATGAAAATTTTTTTGCGAAATACAATAGAACATCCTTTTCTCTTTTCAACCACATAAAATTTTTATATCCTTACATAAGAAAATGTTCGAGAAAACTGAAAAAACTACCTAGATAACTTACCATTTAACATTTAAGGCACGCTAATATTTCTAGCATGCTATGAGTAATTTTACTGAAATTTGTCTTACTTTATCTAATTTGGTAAACAATTTCTAAAATACCGGCCACATGTCAGGAGTTTTCATCTTTGCACCTGGTAACCCTAAATTGTACCCAAAGTACTGCTGAGAAATTTCAGTTTAAACTTAAATATCCCTTGAGGGGCATCTCAGATTTTTTTTATCGCACCGTACTTATTATGATACATCGTCTTATTTAATAGCAGATTAATAGCATGTTTTGTTCATTTCGACACCTACTACGCTAATCCATTAACGATCATACCGGCACACATAAATTTGCGTTAGGGAGCGTGGAATTCATTATCCGCCGATAAACAGACACGTGTTAAGTGCACCCCTCGTTCCCGACCTCAATCGATGACGGCGGTTGCTTGGCACGGCCCGTTGCTATTTACTCGCGACGTAAACAACGCCGCCAAATTTTCTCGTCGGCAGAAACTTCATGGAGGAGGAGGAGAAGGAGAAGGAAAAGAAGGATGACAAGAAGAAAAAGGAAGAGGAGGAAGAAATTGATCTTCGCCTGGAATTCATCAATAACTACCTGGTCAAGGCCATCAAAATAAAGCAAGAAAAATGGACCAAAATGATTCAGATAGAAGACAATAAAGTAAGAGGCCATCATTTGTTTTTAAAACGCTTCATAAACTCTTGGCTTACAGAAACTCATCGTGAGCTTCTTTGAAAACCCCCAAATGAAGATGCTGCTTTTCCTGGTGGCCTCTTCCGGAGCGCTCGTGCCTATGTATACGTTCCCTGTCGGACACAAGTCGAAGTTGACTTATATGATAAGAAGGCGCGAAGTGGAAATCACCGATACAAATCTCAATGACGTCCTTGTCATCGGTGACGTTTCGTACAAACCCGTAGAGGAACTCGCCGTTTTGTCGGAAGAAATTTTCTTACCCCTACTGACGAATCCCAATAATCACAAGGACTGGCCGGCAGTTGTCTCTAGAGACGTAGTCATGCACATCGAGGCTTTCAAAAACACCATGTACCAAGTAAGTCCTTCAAATTTGTTTTAAGCAATTTTGAGTAAAAAAATATGCGTAGGTACGAGGTGCTCTAAAGAGCCAGACCCTTCTTCCGATGCCACCAGGAACCAACAGAATTTACGACGTCGTTAACACCTTCAACGAGTCAATGGGCGAACAGGTGGATTTGGGAGTGAAAGGTTCGATCGAAAACGCCGTTATCAAGTGGTTCAACGTCACCACTAAGGTTCTCAATCAGACTTCGAGAATTGCTTTCGCGGGGGGCGAGCATCCAATTCCTCTGTTTGAACTCGAATTCTGGAACGCCCGTCTCAAAAACATGGAAAGCATTTACGATCAATTACGCGACCCTCGCGTCAAAAAAATGATCAGCTACTTAGAAATGACCAACAGTACCTACCTGGACTGCTTTCAAATGACGTTCAAGAACGTCGTGGCCGGTGTTTTGGAAGCCAGAGATATATGCCTTTATCTAAAGCCGTTGACGGGGCATTTTTCTAAGTTTGACGAAGACTTCTTAGATAATGAAGCGAACATAAAGCCACTGGTTCATGTCATCGGGCTAGTCTGGGCAAACTCACGCTATTATTGTACCAGTAGCAAAATTGTGACGCTCTTGCAGGAAATCGCCAACATGCTTATCGAAGCTGTGAACAGGCAACTCGATCCAAATTCGATATTCCAAGGCGAACCAGAAGAGGTCCACCAAAAGATCGTCAAGTGTATCGAATACCTCGACCTCTTCAGATCCTCGTTCGAGGTAGTCAGAGCTAATCTCGATTCATATTTTCCGGAAGGCGTCGAGCCAGTGCCCTGGACCTTTCACCCTAGAAACGTTTTTCAAAGACTGATGGATTTCACTGATCGTCTTTCGGTGGTTAGAGATATTTTAGGAACGGCTTTGGAATTTGGAAAATTAGAAAAGGTGGAAATTGGCGGTTTGAAGGGACGCATCCTCTCCCAAAAATGCGAGGAAATTTTCGAAGAGTTCAATACCGTGTATAAGATGTTCATGAATATTCAGTATGACATTCTCGACACGGAAGATGATGGCATCTTAGAAGATGAGAAGGAATTTTCGAAACGCTGCGCAGATTTTGATCGGCGCCTGGCGGCAATTTTCGGTCAGGCCTTTGATGACTGCGCCAATTTGGAGAGTGTATTCAAGTTGATTTATATTGCTGGGAATTTGTTGGAACGCCCCATTATTAAAGCGGAAGTTGCTCCTAGGTATAATATGATCGTCGAAATTTTGAATGACGAGGTCGATACAGTGAAGATCTTGTTCGATCAAGGTCTTCGACAAGGTGCACCTATCGACAAGTGCTACCCACCAGTAGCTGGCGAGATGCTCTGGTTGCATAAATTGAGTACAAGGATTCACAAACCGACTGAAGATTACAAACTACTCGAAATTGGTATTTTGCAGACCGAGGATAGTGTACACGTACTTGCGAAACACGACGAGATGATGGACCTCATCCGTGAAAGGCAAAACCACATAATGGAGGAATGGATCAAGAAGGTGCCTGAACAGATCGCGCAAAGCTTGAGCAAAACTCAATTGCTCAGGGATGATGAACTACTGACGCTTAATTTTGACGCTGAATTAGAGGAAATTTTACGAGAAGTTCGTTACATGAAAATCCTGGGGTTGGAAAACCTCCCAGAGGAAGCACAGAGATTATTTGAACGAAACGAAGAGCTCTTCAATTGCGTTCAAAGCCTAAACCGCATCGTGGAATGGTACAACCACTTGAAAGTGAAGACTCTCGAAGTCGAATACAACCTCATAAAGGACGAAGTGATAGTGATCGATGCGGAATTGGAATTATTGACTAATCAACTCACTTGGACCACTGACAGTAAGTTTTTGTTATCTTCTCTTTAAAGAAAGTTGCCTAAAAATTTCATCGTAGATACTGATACGGTTCGAGATATTTACAACAAGATAAAGCAGTTGTATGATCGGGTGGTTTTCGCTCAAGAAAACGTCAAGTCTATAGTTCGGAACATTGAAGTTTGGTCAAAAGAGTCCTTGTTTGAAAGGAAAGATGTCAAAAGGGAAAATCTCCTGAACCTCGACGATCGCATCGAGAGAGTCAACAGAAGATACGATCAGGTAACAGCATCGGCCGATGAAGTCAAGCGAATGGTCGACTTAAACTACAAGTTGTTCTTCGATATTCCTTTGCCTAAAGAAAGCGAGGTAAGATCACGTGATTGATTAAGTTCCTTTCAATTTATTGTTGGTTAACGCAGGAAGAAGAAGTTACAGAACCGGAACAGGAAGCTTTTCCACCACCACCGCCACCACCGCCACCACCTCCGCCACCCCCACCACCACCTTCCAAAAAAGGAGAAAAGAAAGGCAAAGGTAAAAAACAGAAAAAACAGGAATTACCGTCCGAAACGCCGGCCGAAACCTCTCAACCCGAACCAACGGAGGAATCAACCAAGAAAGCAGAGAAGCTCCCGTACTGGTCCAACTACTTGGATTATTTGGATACGGTACTTTCTACAAAGCTGATCGAAGCGGCTGATACCAGTTTCGAATTTTTCGTCAAGGAAATGAGGGATGACGGGAAATCATTCCCACTTTTTGAATTACTGGCGGAGCTACATGAACCTTACGTCTGTTTCATACCATCGATCAACTTGGACGATCCCGTCAACTTTCTAAATTACGTCCAATCTCTTTTGACCGACATTTACAACATGGGGCATCAAATGCCTTGCGTCAATTTGCAGTCGCCTACATCTGAAGAAGATGCCAACGCGAGGGTTGATTATTTCAACGATATCATTAATAACGTGAATATTCAGACGATGTACAATGAAATTTTGAATAACGTTGCTAACATCATCGATGCGGTTGCACACTACGAGAGTACCTTCAATAAGTACGCGTATTTATGGTTGGATGACAGGCAAGAGATTCTCAGTCAATTCCTATTGTACGGTCGTATGCTGACGCCTGAGGAAGTTGAGGCGCTCAAGGACGAAAACGCTCCCAAAGTCAAGGAAGTCAAACCGGCTATCGATAAATTCAAAGAACAAATCGATTTTTATGAGCAGCTTTACAAGGAGGTTGAGAAAATTGAGACAGAGAAGATTTTGAACACGTGGTTAAGGATAGATGTGAGGCCTCTGAGGCAGGCCATCCTCAACACCGTTTGTAAATGGGGGAATATGTACAAACAACATTTGGTCAACCATGTCTTGACGAGTATCGAAGAACTCGAGAACTTCATACAGGAGTCGATTAAAGTCATGCAACAACCGCTCGGCGAGGATGATTATGACGGTTTGATAAAGGTCATGAATTACTTGTACCAAGTGAAGGAGCGACAGGTTACCACGGATTTAATGTTCGAACCCTTGAAACAAATCATCGACTTGTTGAAGGAATATGGCGTGGAATTTCCTGAGGAAGTTCACGTACAATTGCAGGAATTGCCTGACAAGTGGAATAACTGTAAGAAGGTAATGTCCTTAGCTCTTGAATTGCGGGGTTTTCTATTTTGTGTTGTTATAGGTGGCTCTGACGACCAAGCAAATCGTTGCACCGTTGCAAGCGAAACAGGTGAACGCTATAAGAAAACGCATCGCTCTTTTCGATATTCGCCAGACGGTCTACAGAGACCAGTTCAAAAAGTTCGCCTTTTTCTATTACGATTGCAAAGACGTGTATAAGCTGCTGGATAAAACCAATCGGGAAATACGGGAGTTCGAGAAGACCATGGATGATCTTTTTCAACAGGGCAATCTTTTCGAGCTGACGCTTCCGGAATTTAAGCAAATCAAGGCGACTAGAAAGGAGGTGAAACAAGTGAAGCAACTGTGGGATTTCGTCAATATCGTTCGATCCTGCATAGACGAGTGGAAATACACCCAATGGAAGAAGATCGACGTCGATAACATGGAGATGGAGCTAAAGAAGTTTGGCAAAGAAATCAAAATGATGGATAAAGAAATGAGAGCGTGGGACGTCTACATACAAATGGAGGCCACCGTGAAGAACATGCTGACGTCATTGAGAGCGGTCACAGAGTTGCAAAATCCAGCCATTAGAGACCGTCACTGGATACAGTTAATGCAAGCCACTAAGGTAAGTCATGTCTTCATTTAAATTACATAATTACTCTAATACAAAAACACCCGTACTCTTAATGCTGCCGGTCAGGTTGAAGAAAGATTACCATCATACTACACAGTGAGTACCACCACACCTTAAATGGACAAAAAATGCTATTTTTATACTTTTATACAACAAAAAATAATAAAACATCTGTCACACGTTGGTTTCATTCCGAACCATCCCTAATTTCAGGTGAAATTCGTGATGAGCGATGACACCACGCTCAACGATTTGCTCGCCCTCAATCTTCACGAGTACGAAGACGAAGTGAAGAACATCGTGGATAAATCAGTGAAAGAGATGGCCATGGAGAAGGTGTTGAAGGAGTTGAATGCTACTTGGAACGTCATGGAATTTGAGACTGAAATACACGATCGCACCAAACTGAGACTCCTGCGCGCCTCTGAGGAATTGATAGAAGTCCTCGAGGAAAACCAGGTGGCCTTACAGAATATGATGACGTCTAAATTCATCGATTTCTTTCTGGACGAGGTATCTGAGTGGCAAAAGAAATTATCCTACGCCGATCAGGTAATCAACGTGTATTTCGAAGTCCAACGCAAATGGGGTTACCTAGAAAGCATCTTCATCGGCTCTGAAGACATCCGTAATCAATTGCCCGAAGATTCGAAACGTTTCGATAAAATCGACCATGATTTCAAGGAGGTGCTCAGTGAGATGTCGAGGAATTTGAACGTGGTAACAGCCACGAACAAACACGGGTTATATGAACGTCTGGAGGCCTTGAACGACCAGCTGCAGTTGTGCGAGAAGGCGCTGAATGATTACCTGGAAACCAAAAGATTGGCGTTTCCGAGATTTTACTTCGTCTCGTCCGCTGATTTGTTGGATATATTGTCCAATGGGAATCAGCCTGAATTGGTAGGGCGTCATCTGACGAAACTTTTCGATTCGTTGGCGAAACTAGTGTTCGTTCAGGAAGGTGGGAAGAACAGCAAACAGGCGAAAGGCATGATTTCTAAGGAGAATGAAGAATATGTGAAACTCGCGCAGTTGTGTGATTGCACTGGCAAGGTGGAAGTTTGGTTGAACAGGGTAATCGATATTATGCGTTTGACCATCCATCAGTTGTTTGGCGAGGCCGTCATGACCTACGATGAGAAACCGAGGGAGGTGTGGATCTATGATTATCCAGCTCAACCTGCCCTTTGTGGCACTCAAATTTGGTGGACCACAGAAGTCAACATAGCTTTCGCTCGTTTGGAGGAGGGTTACGAAAACGCGCTCAAAGATTACAACAAGAAGCAAATTAACCAGTTGAATGCGTTAATCTCACTTTTGCTGGGGGACCTTACGGCAGGCGAACGCCAAAAGATAATGACAATTTGCACCATTGATGTGCATTCCAGGGATGTCGTGTCCAAAATGATTACCATGAAAGTAGAAAACTCTCAAGCTTTCCAATGGCAGAGTCAACTCCGGCATCGTTGGGACGAAAAACTTAAAGATTGCTTTGGCAATATCTGCGATGCCCAATTTAGATATCAGTATGAATACCTCGGAAACACCCCTCGGTTAGTCATTACACCTTTGACTGATCGCTGTTATATAACTCTGACGCAAAGTCTACACTTGATATTGGGAGGAGCCCCGGCTGGGCCTGCTGGGACGGGTAAAACAGAAACAACGAAAGATTTGGGCAAAGCCTTGGGCGTCATGGTGTACGTCTTTAATTGTTCCGAGCAAATGGACTACCGTTCAGTGGGTAATATTTATAAAGGGCTATCGCAAACCGGCACATGGGGATGCTTCGATGAATTCAACAGGATTTCCATTGAGGTCTTATCCGTGGTAGCTGTCCAGGTCAAAACCATTCAAGACGCCATGAGAGATAAAAAGCAGAAGTTTATGTTTTTGGGGACCGAAATTAAATTGATAAACACAGTTGGCATTTTCATTACAATGAACCCTGGATATGCCGGAAGAACTGAACTACCAGAAAATTTGAAAGCCCAGTTTCGACCTTGCGCTATGGTCGTACCTGACTTTGAGTTGATTTGCGAAATCATGTTGGTCGCCGAAGGTTTCCAAGAAGCTCGTTTGTTGGCTAGGAAATTCATAACTCTCTATACACTGTGCAGGGAACTTCTTAGCAAACAAGATCACTATGATTGGGGTTTGAGGGCTATTAAGTCGGTGTTGGTAGTAGCCGGTTCTTTAAAGAGGGGTGACAGACAAAGACCTGAAGACCAAGTTCTAATGAGAGCATTGAGGGATTTCAATATACCTAAAGTCGTGACCGATGATGTTCCAGTTTTCATGGGTTTAATCGGCGATTTATTCCCCGCTCTTGATGTACCGCGCAAGCGCAACATGGATTTTGAAAAGGTGATCAGGAAATCAGCGGTGGACCTCAAACTTCAGCCAGAAGAAGGTTTCATACTTAAAATTGTCCAGCTTGAAGAATTATTCGCCGTGCGCCATTCTGTGTTTATCGTTGGCTTCGCTGGAACGGGAAAAACGATGGTTTGGAAGACATTGAACAGAACCTATCAGAATCAAAAACGTAAACCCCTATACAACGATCTTAATCCGAAAGCTGTGACTAACGACGAGTTGTTTGGTATTATCAATCCTGCTACAAGAGAATGGAAGGACGGGTTGTTTTCTGTAATAATGAGGGAACAGGCCAACATCAGCGGTACTGGGCCCAAATGGATTGTCTTGGATGGTGATATTGACCCCATGTGGATCGAGTCGCTCAATACTTTAATGGATGACAATAAAGTGTTGACCTTGGCCAGCAATGAGCGTATCGCGCTAACTCCTTATATGCGTTTACTCTTCGAAATCGCCAGTCTGCGCACAGCAACCCCTGCCACGGTATCGCGAGCTGGCATTTTATACATCAACCCTTCAGATTTAGGTTGGAACCCTTACGTAACTTCCTGGATAGAGACGAGAACGCAACAGAGCGAAAGAGCTAACTTGATGATTCTCTTCGATAAGTACGTGCCACCATGTTTGGAAGTGGTGCGTGGAAAATTTAAGAAGATCACCCCCATATCCGAGATAGCCCATATCCAGATGCTCTGCTTTCTCCTGGACTCTTTCTTAACTCCTCAAAACGTCCCTCTGGATTGCCCCAAAGAATGGTACGAGATATATTTCGTATTTTCGACGGTGTGGGCGTTTGGTTCTGCCCTATTCCAAGACCAAATCGTTGATTGGCGGAACGAGTTCAGTAAGTGGTTTACCAACGAGTTCAAGGCAGTCAAATTCCCGGTGACGGGTAACATATTCCAGTATTACATCGAACCTGAAACTAAAAGATTCTTACCGTGGACGGACTTGGTTAAGCCTTTTGAGTTAGACCCGGATATTCCCCTTCAAGCGACCCTGGTTAATACGGCCGAAACTACTCGCCTTAGATTCTTCATTGACCAGCTGATGCAGCACAAACATCCGGTGATGCTTGTCGGTACTGCTGGAACTGGAAAGACTGTCATCGTCTCTGAGAAGCTAGATGAACTTCCTGAGAATTATTGCGTGACGAATGTGCCCTTCAATTTTTACACGACATCGGAGATGCTGCAGAAAGTGCTTGAGAAACCGTTGGAGAAGAAAGCAGGACGCGTTTATGGCCCTCCTGGAACCAAAACCTTAATCTACTTCATCGATGATATGAACATGCCGGAGGTCGACAAGTATTTTACGGTACAACCTCACACGTTAATCCGCCAACACTTGGACTACCAACACTGGTATGATCGCCAAAAATTGATTCTAAAGGAGATACATAACGTCCAATACATATCCTGTATGAATCCAACGGCCGGCTCCTTCACCATCAACCCTCGTTTGCAAAGACATTTCTGCGTGTTTGCCGTGAGTTTTCCATTGCAGGATGCCGTATTCCACATTTACAGCAATATACTCTCACAACATCTAGCAAATTCGTTCAATAAATTTCCCCCTGCTTTGCAGAAATGCGTGGAACCGCTGATTAACACGGCATTGGCACTGCATGTGAAAATTGCTCATACGTTTTTGACAACCGCGATCAAATTCCACTACTTGTTCAACTTACGTGATCTGTCAAACATCTTCCAAGGAGTCCTATTTACTAAAGGCGATGCAGTCAACACTCAGACCAATCTTATACGATTGTGGATGCACGAAGCTACAAGGGTCTACTGCGATAAATTGGTAGACCACAAAGACATCGATACTTTTAACAAGTTAATGACGGATATCGTTAAGAAAGGGTTTGAAGAGTTCGATGAAGGTGCCGTCATGGAAACGCCTTTGCTTTTCTGTCACTTCGCCGATGGCATGGGCGATCCCAAATATAACCAAATCCACGAATTCGAACACCTCAGCAAGTTGCTGCACGAGGCCTTGGAAGGCTACAACGATTTAGTCGCCGCCATGAATTTGGTACTTTTCGAAGATGCCATGAACCACATCTGCAGGATTAACCGCATACTCGAAGCACCCAGGGGAAATACAATGCTTGTCGGCGTGGGCGGTTCCGGAAAGCAATCCCTAACAAGACTATCAGCCTTTATCTCTTCCATGGAAGTTTTTCAAATCCAACTTAAAAAGGGTTATTCGATTAACGATATGAAGGCAGACCTTTCTGTCGTATACTTGAAGGCGGGGTTAAAGAATGTGAGTACAGTTTTTCTCATGACCGACGCGCAAGTTCCGGAAGAACGGTTTTTGGTGGTCGTTAATGATATGTTGGCATCTGGGGAAATCCCAGACTTACTGAACGACGAAGACACCGAAAATATCCTCGCAGCTATGCGAGCGGAAGTCAAAGGAATGGGATTGCAGGACACGAGAGAAAATTGCTGGAAGTTCTACATAGACCGAGTACGAAGACTCTTGAAGGTCGTTCTGTGTTTTTCACCTGTTGGCTCGACATTGAGGGTCCGAGCGCGGAAGTTTCCCGCTCTTGTTAATTGTACGTCTATTGACTGGTTCCACGAGTGGCCACGAGAAGCGTTGGAATCAGTCTCGAAGCGATTTCTGGCAGAAATCGAAGACCTACCGCCGGAACTGGTGAATTCCGTATCTCTTTTTATGTCTGAAGTGCATGGCGTTGTAAACGAGCTGTCTACGCAGTATCTTATGAACGAAAAGAGGTACAATTATACGACACCGAAATCATTCCTCGAACAGATAGCTCTTTATTCCAAGTTATTGACTGAAAAGACCAAAAATATAGAGTACAGTATAGTACGTTTGGAGAACGGCTTATTAAAGTTGGTTTCGACAGCGGAGGAAGTGGACGGCCTAAAAGATATTTTGGCCGTTCAAGAGGTAGAATTGGCAGAGAAAAATGCAGCTGCTGATAGCCTGATTCAGGTTTTGAGTGCGGAAAATGAGAAGGTCAGTAAAGAACAGGAAATTGCGAGCGAAGAAGAAGCGAAGGTTAAAATCATCGAGGAAGACGTGGCTGTGCAACAGAAAATATGCGCCGAAGATTTGCAGAAAGCTGAACCTGCTCTTCTTGCTGCGCAGGCCGCCCTAAATACTTTGAACAAGAATAATTTAACCGAGTTGAAATCCTTCGGAAGTCCACCTGAGGCTGTGGTCAACGTTTGCGCGGCTGTATTAGTTTTGTTCGCTCAGAAAGGACGTATACCCAAGGATCGAAGCTGGAGGTCGTGCAAGGGAATGATGGGGAGGGTTGACCTGTTCCTCAACGATCTCATTAATTACGACAAGGAGAACATGCACCCGGAAGTGGTAAAGGCCGCTCAACAGTACGTCAAAGATCCGGAGTTTCTTCCCGAGAAGATCGTCACTAAATCCTTCGCCGCAGCTGGAATATGCGCATGGGTAATTAATATCTTGAAATTTTATGACGTGTTTGTAGTCGTTGAGCCTAAAAGAAAGGCTTTGGCTAAGGCAAACCAAGAACTATCGGATGCTAGAAACAAACTGCAGGAATTGAAGGAGAAGCTTAATACCTTTGAGGCTCAATTAAATGTGCTGAAGGAGGAGTTCGAAGATGCGACGGCTGCCAAACTAAAATGCCAGAAAGAAGCAGACGCAACCGCTTTAATGATCGACCTTGCCAATCGACTCGTCAATGGTTTAGCATCTGAAAACATACGCTGGCGTGAATCTGTTGCAAACTTGAAACTATCGACCGTGACTATTCCTGGCGACGTGCTTCTGGTGACAGCCTTCATCTCATACGTGGGTTGTTTCACGCGTAATTATCGCATCGATATGATGCAGAAGTACTGGCTGCCTTATCTTAAGACCTTAGATCCACAGATACCTATGACTCCAGGCCTAGATCCTCTCACTCTGTTAACAGATGATGCCCAAATCGCTTCTTGGAACAACGAAGGTTTGCCTACCGATCGCATGTCATCTGAAAATGCCACCATTTTAACCAACTCCGCTCGCTGGCCTTTGATAATCGATCCCCAGTTGCAAGGAATCAAATGGATTAAGAACAAATATGGTAACGAATTGACCGTAGTCAGGTTGAACATGCGGAACTATTTGGATGAAATCGAGCGTTGCATTGCGAACGGAAATATTATTCTTCTGGAAAATATCAGTGAATCCGTTGATGCTGTTTTAGATCCGGTCATGGGAAGAGTCCTCATCAAGAAGGGGAAGGCCATCAAAATCGGCGATAAAGAAATCGATTACGATCCGAATTTTAGGCTCATACTACATACTAAGCTGGCGAATCCTCACTACAAGCCCGAAATACAAGCCCAGTGTACGCTAATCAATTTCACCGTGACCAGAGACGGACTTGAAGAGCAACTATTGGCGGAAGTAGTCAAAGCAGAGCGACCTGACTTAGAAAGTTTGAAGTCCTCATTGACCAAGCAACAGAATGACTTCAAGATTACCATCAAAATCTGTGAGGATAATTTACTGGAGAGGTTATCGTCGGCAACCGGTAATATACTTGGAGACGTGGCCCTCGTTGAGAATTTAGAAACTACGAAGAGGACCGCCGCAGAAATTGAAGTAAAAGTCGTCGAGGCGAAAGTCACCTCTGTGAAAATCGACGAGGCCAGAGAACAGTACCGGCCGGCAGCAACTAGAGCTTCTCTTCTGTATTTTATTTTGAATGATCTAAACAGAATTAACGTAATTTACCAGTTTTCCTTGAAGGCCTTCACGGTGGTCTTCAAGAATGCCTTGGCCACCGCGGAACCTGCCGAAAAATTGAAAGACCGTGTCGTGAATTTGCTGGATAACATCACCTTCTTCGTGTTCATGTATACATCGAGGAGTCTCTTCGAATGCGACAAGTTGACTTTCATGGCACAGATGTCTTTCCAGATACTGCTGCAATCGAAAGAGATTGATGCGTCCGAACTTGACTTCTTACTTCGATTTCCTGTAGTAGCGAACGTGACGTCCCCCGTCGATTTTCTGAGTAACACTTCTTGGGGTGGCATCAAAGCTCTGTCGCAAATGGACGAATTTCGAAGCTTAGATAAAGATTTAGAAGGTTCGGCGAAGCGTTGGAAGAAATTCGTCGACAGCGAATGTCCAGAAAAAGAAAAGTTTCCAGGAGAATGGAAGAACAAGACCCCGCTTCAGCGTTTGTGCATGATGCGAGCGTTAAGGCCGGATCGCATGACTTACGCCGTGCGCACTTTCATCGAGGAAAAGCTGGGGGCCAAGTTCATAACGGCCAGGACTGTTTCATTCGCGAAATCCTACGAAGAAACCAGTAATTCAACTCCGACCTTCTTCATTTTGTCACCGGGTGTTAACCCATTAAAGGACGTTGAAATTTTGGGGAAGAAACTGGGGTTCACTTCCGACAATGGCAATTTCCATAGCGTTGCTTTGGGGCAAGGGCAGGAAGCTGTGGCTGAAACTGCCATGGATGTGTCGGCCGAGGAAGGTCATTGGGTAATTCTGCAGAATATTCATTTGGTGGCTAGATGGTTGCCGACCTTAGAAAAGAAAATGGAACAGTACAATGAGCAATCACATGAAAATTACAGGTTGTACTTAAGCGCGGAAGCTGCGCCCGACCCTACAAGTAATGTTCTACCCCCCGGAATTTTAGAATCCTCTATTAAAATTACGAACGAACCACCCACCGGAATGTTCGCAAATTTACATAAGGCTTTGGATAATTTTACTCAGGAAACGCTGGAGATATGCTCGAAAGAAACGGAATTCAAGGCGATACTTTTCGCTTTGTGCTACTTTCACGCAGTCGTCGCCGAGCGGCGTAAATTTGGGGCGCAGGGATGGAATAGGAATTATCCCTTCAACGTAGGTGATCTGACAATAAGCGTGAATGTCCTTTATAATTACTTGGAGAGTAACAACAAGGTACCATGGGAAGATTTGAGGTACCTTTTTGGGGAAATTATGTATGGTGGTCATATTACAGACGATTGGGATCGTCGTCTGTGCAGAAGTTACTTGCTACAGTACATGCAACCAGAACTGGTTGAGGGCGAGTTAATTTTGGCAGCGGGCTTTCAATGTCCACCCAATACAGACTACGTCGGTTATCATCGTTATATAGATGACCGCTTACCTCCAGAATCTCCATACCTGTATGGTTTGCACCCAAACGCTGAGATTGGCTTCTTGACAAATCTTTCGGAACAGTTATTCAAGACAGTTTTGGAAATGCAGCCAAGAGACATCGGTGGTGCGGAAGCCGGAGGATTATCAAAAGAGGAGAAAGTGAAATATGCCTTGGATGACATATTCGATAAGCTTCCACCTAAGTTTAATATTCAAGAAATGATGGCGAAGGTCGAGGATCGTACGCCGTACATAATCGTGTGCTTCCAAGAATGCGAAAGAATGAATACGCTGACGAGGGTGATGCGCAGGTCGTTAATGGAGTTGGACTTGGGGCTGAAGGGTGAACTGACGATATCTCCGGATATGGAAACTCTGCAGGATTCACTCTTTATGGATCAGGTTCCTGAAAATTGGGCCGCCAGGGCCTACCCGTCTTTGCTTCCGTTGGGACAGTGGTTTGCAGATCTGGGTCTTCGTATCAAGGAATTGGAGTCGTGGGTTAACGATTTCTCTATGCCCTATTCAGTGTGGTTAGGAGGTTTCTTCAACCCTCAGTCGTTCCTGACGGCCATCATGCAGCAAACCGCTCGTAAAAACGAGTGGCCTCTTGATAAGATGTGCCTCCTTACCGATGTAACTAAGAAGCAAAAAGACGAGTTTACGGCCGCACCGCGAGAGGGCGCTTATGTTAACGGGTTATTCATGGAGGGAGCCAGGTGGGATATTCAGTTGGGAACTATCGCCGATTCGAAACTAAAAGAGTTGTACCCGATGATGCCGGTGGTTTTCATTAAGGCCATCACGCAGGATAAACAGGACTTGAGGAATATGTATGATTGTCCGGTGTACAAGACGAAACAGAGGGGACCGACTTACGTCTGGACCTTCAACCTCAAATCCAAGGAAAAGGCGATCAAATGGACGCTAGGCGGAGTGGCTATTTTGTTACAAATATAAAAAAAATGTTCTTGTGATTTATTCATTGTTGATGGTAAAATGCAGTTACAAAAAACGTGGTTGTGTTTCAATGAATCATTGTTTCTCGGAATCGACGGGCGCTTTAAATTGTTTTTTTTCCCAGTGGCTGAACCTTGGACTTAAATAACAGCAGAAACGGGTCACGGGTGCAAACGAGGGGACGTAACTCATTGTCAGCGCCGTTGTTACGGTTTCGGTGAGCCGGAACGCCTGGGACTTCGCTTATATCGTAATTTATGTCGCGGTCGCAGATAACCAGGGTATCTAAGACGGCCGGGCGCGTGATTAACATCGGAGGCTCACCGGAAAAAAAGGGAGATTAATTGGCCGGAAAATCAATTACGGGGATGATGGGCCGCTCTTTTTTTACGTGGGAATCCCCATCGCGCACGGTTGATAAATTGGGTTGATTAAATTTAAGTTTAAATTAGAGCAATCGTAGGAGTTTACCGACTACAACACTTAATTGAGGGGGATGAGCAATTATTTCGTAGGTCAAATAATTTATGATTTCTTTTAGGTTGAATCGGTACGATTCGTTTTAGGCTCGATCGTGCATATAGCAATTTTTAATTTGATGAAAGTGATGTGATTCGAAAGTGCACCTCCTATTAATAGAACAACTATGGGGGTTCTATGCCAATATCTCTATCTAGAGTATCACATGGACGTTTTAAATGAGTAGGTATGGTTGCCTAACTAACCGGCATGCAGGTCTATTAATCGTTGCTGGGTGA
The DNA here is from genome assembly GCA_033060865.1 of Dorcus hopei. NCBI lineage: Eukaryota > Metazoa > Arthropoda > Insecta > Coleoptera > Lucanidae > Dorcus > Dorcus hopei. Next base: position 49,157,872 of record CM065426.1, on the reverse strand, counting down.
ATTCAAAACATAGTAATTCTTAAATAACGTAAGGTACATACCTGCTATTTGAAAACTGCTACCTGTTATTTACGGTCTGCTACCTGTTTCGCATTTGGCGACCGCCACCCCACTTCCTCTAGGATTAAAACCTCCAAGAATGTTAGTTACGAAACCACATCTGCATATTTAGAAGGTCCATATAAAATTGCATGGAGAAATTAGTGCAAAAATTAGTCCCATTCGCCTCAGTTTGCTTCTGATTATTTTCAGATGGCCAAATTTGTTAAAGAAGGTTCATCATAAGCATATATTTTTGGACAACTAAAGAATGTCAATGTAAATTTATTGCCACAAACTCATGGTTTACTGTTAAGAATGACACAAAAAGCAAGTAAAATCTTGAGATGGTTTTGAGAACGGGTACGTCACCAACACATCCTCGTGCAACCTGACTTATACTTTCTAAAGTTTGCCGCATTTCAAATTGGATATACATACGTAGAATCCTCAAGTATTTTCTGGCTAGCTATTTCGGGCCAAGTCAGGATCTCATCAACGCAAAAGTAGCCCGAGAATTCTACCGCAGTCTCACTGACCAGACTTCTTACGCAAACTACTGATATCGGGCTGTCGATTTTTGACATAAATTGTAAACAGCTTTGTTATACTTTGAAAACCTTCATTTTTATTTCGAAAATTCGAATCAATGTCCTGCGCGTCTCCACTAACTTGGCAATTTCTCGGTCTGCGCGCGTGTAGCATAAATCACACCCGACCTAATTAATTTAAACCTACTCCTGCAAGACAACGAGGCACAGAAACCCCAATTATCCGGCGCGCCGTACGTTGTTAGTGTTATAATTAAATCAATTTGTTAACTCAATCGCCGGCGATTCACCCGTGTGAGGATTCACACGATCTACGTAAAGTAACGTTTACCAAATCGATTTTCCCCCCCAAGAAGGACCGCGCGTTTCTTCATAGAGGGAATTCAATTACGGGGCACTTTGCAGCGCACAATCTCGGCGAGTGCAGAACACCTTTCTCAGGTTCCGACGCTCTTTTTATTGCGCCTTTAAACTTCTCAACGTATGTCGAACAAACGCGACAGGGTGATCAGATGAAAGCCAACGAGTGCGCTAAAAGGGGTTGAATACGATGACTTCATGTCCATTTGGATCAATCTGCGAATAGTAACTAACCAAGATGCTACTAATAATTATTTTTAGTTCTATAAACGAACCGACAAGACTGAATTGAGTCTTTCTGTTATAAACGAAGGGCGGGGACTAGTTCTCGAAAGTTTTAATGTTTGCAATTATGAAGAATTACGTCACAATTATTATAAATAAAGAAAAAATATTGGATAATCTAGTTTTATTTTAAAACTTTTTTTAGAGTTTCATTTGAGTAAGTAAGTTGGCCAAATTGCACAATCTCTCCGTGGTCTCTCCCAGCTGCCGCTCGGATATATGGGGTTCATAACGTTTTCTTTTTTTATTATTATTATAATTTTTTATCATCTACATTTTAATATGTAATAATAATTTAAAAAAGAGAGAAAACGTGATGGGATTCAAACTCGAGGAACCAGAGCTGAAGCCGGGAGATTATGCAATCTGGCCGAATTGCTTGCTCCAAACAAACGTTAAAAATAGGATATTAAAATAAAACTAGATCTTTTCTTTAATTATTTAAATAGTTGTTTCATAATTCTTCATAATTTAGCGAAGAAGGAAATATATTGTAAAATTATATCTTTCGCATCCTAAAGTTTTAAAAATTTTGTTGCAAGTCGGTCTTGGTTATAATGGATTCCTCGAGCATCCTCTGGACAGCTGTTTCGGCACTATTTGGGGCCTCGTCAGCAGAAGCGTAGCTCGAGAACTCCACTATAATCAAACTGATCTATTGTAGTTATTCGCAATTGCGATACATTAGTAATGAATTCATCTTATAGTTACTAAGGTACAAGGTTGGCAGTGTACAACCCGAGGGCCGTCGGCTCGAGGGGTGTACGCCGACCGAGGGCGTATACTTTTAACGCCCGTGGTACCTTCAAAGTTTAATGTGCGACTATCTTATATTTATATTTCGTTAGATTTATATTTATTTAGATTTATATTTATAATTGAATCGATGAGATTAAGAATAGTACAAGTGCAAATTTGTTTCTCGTGAATTTATAAAAAATACATGAATTGACATACAATTTGATATTTAGATTAAAGGATGTCAAAATGATGATTTTAGGATTTGGTGACCGGTTTCTAGTTTGTGTTCAAATACCACTTTCCGAGACAAAACTTCTAATCCGCTCATCTCATATTTTCGATTGAAAATAGTTTACAGTTTTACGATTGTAAAACTCGTGAAGTCATAGAAATCCTCAAACACCCCAATAATCTGAATCGTGATACTGGCTTTTACCTCCACAATACCTGAAACATCTCATTAACGATTCGTCACGCCCCAACAGACCAATCCCCGCTCACCGTTCCGACCACTATAAATACCATGACAACAGACATACCCTCTCAGTCTCAACGACTACAGAGAAGCAGCAGCAATACCACCAGCAGCAGCAGCCCTGAGGAAGTTCTTCTGCAATGGAGAACGAAATGCCGGCAATAGAAGAAGTCAACGTGACGCGGTTCCAACCGGAAGCCAATTCAAACATTGTTATAATTTTTTATCATTTTTCTAGATACGTATAAAAACCACAAAAAATGTCACAATTTTTGTTCATTTTTCTAGTAGCGTGTAAAAATCATAAAAAAATGTTCAAAAAATTGTCACAACTTTTGTTCATTTTACGGGATGCGTGTAAACCAATTTTTTTAGTAAGAAATAAATCACAAATTTCGAAACGTCTGTTAACACAAAAAATTGATTACGGCGATTTGCAAATGTTTTGTTTCCAAAGCACAGGCACCTTTGATGATTTTGTAAAAATGAAAATATCTTCTTTATTCATTAATTTATGAAAAAATGACAAAGGACAATTTTCATTAAGAATTTTATTCTCTATCCATTGGTAAGTAATATACAGGGTGTTCCATTAAAAAAGTGTCTTTTTGACTTTATCTCATAAACGCGACGCTCAATTGTTTTTTTGACTGCCTCATTGCAATCAGCGTAAAAAGTATTACTAAAGGGTTTTCCAATAAGTGCGTCAGAACTTTTAAATGAGACACAATAATAACTACAAGTGATAATCCTTTAATCTTTATTTTATTTTGAAGAAGAATCGATGTCATTATGTTTTAAAAATAATATCGTTTAAATGTCCTCCTCGACTTCGTCTGACTGAATGCATTCTGGAGGTTAATGGTGAACGGTACAGAAATATGCTAATGCTAACTAAATATCTTTGGCCTGAACTGAGAAATTTCGACATAAACAATGTTTTTTTTCAACAAGACGGAGCGACGTGTTACACATCTCGTCAGACAATTGTTTTATTGCAACAACAGTTTCCTGGACGCGTCATTTCGAAAAATGGTAATGTCAACTGGCCACCAAGATCATGCGATCTCACGCCCTTGGATTTTTTCCTATGGGGTCATGTGAAATCTCTGGTTTACAAAAATAAGCCACAAACAATTCCCGACCTCAAACGGAACATTCAACGCACCATTACAAATATACCACGCGATATGTGTGAAAGAGTAGTCGCAAATTGGGCCTCCAGAATGCATTCAGTCAGACGAAGTCGAGGAGGACATTTAAACGATATTATTTTTAAAACATAATGACATCGATTGTTCTTCAAAATAAAATAAAGATTAAAGGATTATCACTTGTAGTTATTATTGTGTCTCATTTGAAAGTTCTGACGCACTTATTGGAAAACCCTTTAGTTTGCTAATTTAACCGTATTTGTAGCTTTTATATCAATTTATAATTAGCAATAGCGCCGACTGAGTGAATAAAATTTGTATTAAACGTCAGAATTACTAGTGACATTTTGTATATGCATTAAACGTCAAAAATATTAAAGTCCAAATGAGGTACCTGGATTTCATTGTCCTCTGCCGTAACTACTTCTTAACCTACAATCAATGTGAAATATCTAAAAAAATTTATAAAAATATTGAAAATACATTTGCCTGCTAAAGATTTAGGCCCGATTTAACAATCGACGGATAAGCATTATTCTTGGAATAACGTGACGTAGTGTGACGTAGATATGGAGGAGCATTAAAGGATATTTGGCGAACAGTTATTCCGTCCTTATTCCATGATTGTAAAACTGGGCCTTAATCACACATCGAAACACAATTCACTATTCTATTTACATAATAAACCAGAAATTCAAGAAACAACCAAGGCAAATTTCCTGGAAATTTTATACAAGGAAAGCACGGGAGTAGAATGTGTTGCCTAGTTTCCAATTTGAAGGGGCAATGATTTAAAATGGGCACCTAGTGTAATAAAATAGCGTCATGATTTTATTGATTTTCGACGAAGCGTGATAATTTATTGATATTTAGGTCTGATTTTACAATCGTCAGTATAACACTATTCCTAGAAGGAGCATTCCACGCTAGAAGAGCCGGCCAAACGTCGGCATTTCACTGTTTATTAATTTTTAATTTGATTTAATTTGCAAGATACACAAAGTGTTTACCCACAATTTAAGTCACCAGTAACCATTTTTATTTAAAAAAAATAATAAACCCAATAGTCACAATTAGAAAATTTGTAACACGTTACGAGCAGAATGTGCGTGTCCTCCACGTGACGGGTTACAAATTTTCTAATTGTGGCTATTGGGTTTATTATTTTTTTAAATAAAAGTGGTTATTGGCGACTTAAATTGTAGGTAAATATTTTGTGTATCTTGCAAATTAAATCAAATTAAAAATTAATAAACAGTGACTCTGTTCTTTTTACAAATTTCGTACGTTTGTCGGGCACGTGACCGTGGAATGCTCCAGAATAACATGACGTAGAAATGCAAGAATAGCAAGGGCCGTTCGGCAAATAGTTATTCTGTCCTTATTCTATGTTTATAAAATTGGGCCTTACTGTGTTATTATTCGTGGTAACTTTTACTAGAGCGAGATTCAATATGGCGAACGCCTGCATGGTCTTACCGTCTTGAATTGGATGTCTACCGAGTGTGGTATTTTATTTCTTTCTGGCGTCTAATATGTTCTCTGCTGGGTGTTCCAAAACAATGTTTAAATATTTACATGTAACGAGCGTCTAAATAAAAACCTGGTCAAGTGGGTTGTGATCGAGAATTTATCCATTGCATTTACATAGCAGAATTACTAAATGTAGGCTACTTGACCAGGTTTTTATTTACACATGAGTTAGTACGGTCGAAAACAATTTAAAAAGACTAGGGCCGGTACTTTAGTCACCGATTAACTTTAACCTTTGGTTTATTCCTATATTTACAATTGTAAAGATAGTTGTTTCTATGGGAGTAAATCAAAGATTAAAATCAACCAGTGAGAGTACAATACCGGCCCTTAATGTAGGTACATATGTAGGTCCACATATCTACCGTTTCCGAGATAACAGCGATTTTGGAAAATATTCTATCTGAACTTTTGGGAGATCTATCTTTAAAAGAAGCCTTATTTGAACGAAGAAGCAGATCCTGTATATGGAAGGACGACATTTTGAACATCTTGTTTAACATTGTAAAAACCAACAAAACCTTTGTAAAATCCAGTAAAAACCAATAATAGTTATTTATTTATCTAGGACGAAAAGTTGAGCTTTAAAGTATGAGCAAGTTTAGCTACACTTTTCGTTCGAGGTAATTAGGTAAATACGAAATATTATTTCATACTGAACTCTTACCTTGTTAAATTAGTATGAAAATAAATTTTGAGATTAATTTTACACAAATAATCTGTAATAATTAAAGTGTGCGATGAGTAATTTCCATAGCAGTGGAATTGTTTACAAACGACAAGCGAATTAAAGTCACGTCACGTTTTGCTCTATTACAACGATTTTAATGTACTAGGACTTTAAAAGTATCTGGGCTTTAGAGATGTATTTTTTGTATTATAAATAAACGTTATTTAGAAACCAGTATGAAATAAAACAAGATATTATGCTATTGCAATTGAATCGCTGTTATCTCGGAAACGGTTGATTTGCGAACCTATGTACATTAAGATTTTTTAACTAGTTTTCAACTTTACTACATGCCCTGTAAATATTTAAACGTTGTTTTGGAACACCCTGCAAACATAACGGGTTTTCAATAAAAAAACTTCTCGCAGTATGCCATGAAATGACAAAGGTCGAAAAAGGCATCTCTCAGCTTATAGCACGCTTGCGTTGTTAACTGACAGATGCATTTTGGCGTTGTTAAAATTTAATTTCTCTCGTACTGTACTGTGAAATGGTTTTCATATTAGAGCAGAAATCTTTTATGGTTAAATCCTATTTTCGCCACCAATGCAAGACCTTGGAAATCGCAGCTGTATGAAGCAGTCCGCCAAAGCTTCCAGGAAACATATAAACAGTTACATCAGGCGGTTTTACCCTCGACGCAATCACAAGCATGAGACACTGGAAAAGTACTATTTATCCTTTAGAACGATTTTCCGATATTGCTGTGTTATGGACCCTTCCAGATTTAACTTTTCTTTTTCTGACCCCACGTTGGTGAAACCAAATTTTTGGTATGTCATGCCCCGGCTTAGGTATTTTTTTCTTTTTTTGTGTATTAGTTATGCGTGTGTGCGTGCGTGCGTTTCGTAGAAATAAAACAACAGTTTATTTGTCCAATTTCAGAGTTGCACAAACAAATTTATCCCATAAAGAAGTTCGGAAGTTTTAAAGAGAAGAAGTTTATATGTTTGCTCGGTTTTTCACAAAACCGCCAATATACCGTACTTACATTAGGTTCCGAATCGCGTGCTAGACTTGACTCCGTTCTTCCAGCGGTCGCTTATGAAGCGCGACCGGGTGCTTTCACCTAAAGTTACCGTGCCTAAAGTTAGAGTACCATAATGTTTAGATAAGAGTTGAGCCATGTGGATCCAATATCAAAAACCACTTGATTTTTCAAGCTATTTTCTCCTGTCATTCTTTATTTATTAATGACAAATACATTGATCGAATTATTTAAGAAATTATATTTATAGTTTATAATGAAGAAGGATACGTAAGAAACATGTAATAAATATTACAATATAATTTAAAAAGGTAATTCAAACAATTTTGACGTCAAATTTCACATTGCACTGGCTTTACCACTGCACGTTTTACTGATTCCTTTCCAAAGATTGTGTGTAACGTTTATACTGTAAAATCTTGTTCTGAAAATTGCATGAAATATGTAAAATACCTACCAAGCTGTTTATTATCGTTTTCTACTTGTGATAATTTGGAATAATTGATGAAATTTGATAGCTTTAAATGAAAAATTATTAACTTTTTCAGAAATTTAGTCTTTAAGGAGATTATTTCCAGTATCACTGCAAATACTGTTGGAATTACGTCTTGTTTAAGAATTCTTCGTTTAAATCGGACAACTATTACATACTGAAAATGTCAAATACACAATTGGCATCCTCCATTATACTTACAAAATTTTACCGTTTCTTATTGCAAATACCTTTTAATTTTGAATGTTTTTGAAATTGTACGAAACGAAAAGCCAGAATTTGTTCTTTTCTTACAATTAAATGCTAAAATACTTAAGCATAATGTCAAAACTAAATTGTCAAAATATACAAAATCATATACTCCTTGAAACTGGATTCAACCTATTAAAATGTGTATCCTACATGGCCCAACTCTTATCTAACTTATATACAGGAACTCTACCTAAAGTAACTACACGGCGCCCTCACTTATTTAATTTCCGAACTCCTTACTACCTACAGTTTCCTTCTAACATCCGGGTCGTCATGACATTCTTAAATAAATTTTTCTAATTATTACAATTCAGAGCTTAAATCCTATGTATTTACATTTCAAATTCTAAATAATTTATTTATAATAAACATTTAATTTTAAATCGCTTATTTCTAGAAATATTTACATAAACTTAAAATATTCGAAAAACACACTTGAATTCAACAATTTCACAAACAAATCCTGTAAAACACATTTAATACAGTATTCTCTACTTACTTTATTATTTAGAAAATTATTTCTTTATTAATATAAAAAAAAAAAATTACGTGCTGCTCATAAACACCGCAATATGTCACGATGGGATTGCGTGAAGCTTTCATAGAAAAACCTTCTAAAAAGGAATCCTATAAATACTTGAAAAACTCGCTTGTAATTCAGCAGAGTGTCATTCTAGCCAGAGGAAAGCTTCGTTCTCATGTATCGTAAATCATGTAAGTTTATTATTCGTTATTACTTATAATAAATGTATTATTTAATCCAGCTACGTCCTTCATTTTTGTTAAGTAAATAATTACGTAATAATATTGCCAATCCGGAAAGAGTAAGGAATATGAGCGTCTTTCAGCTTCAGTTTTCTGTTCAGACCTCATCTTCACTTCTGCATCTGTTATGAAGCTCTTATAAAGCTCTTATATGCATACACGGTACTGAAAAAAGTACCACCCTCCGTTCTCTCCATTTCAACCTGCATTCAAAGCGAAAATAGACACATTTTGGAAAGAGTAAGATCTTTAACACGCCATGTGCCTATTAATCGTTCTATGAATGTTCTTATTGCTGTGAAACAGCGATCCTGAAATTACTTTTGCATTATCCAGGATGTTTTTACTTCCGGTATCTTAAACAAGAAAAAATTTTCCGCACCGTTGGAAAAACGGTTGCACCGCACATAAATCAAGGCGATCGGCTCGCATTAGCACAACAAAAAGCCGTCAATATTTGCAAGCCTGAACATAGTTTTTCGATACCGGAAATTTGCGCTTGGAAGACGCAAGTGTGTGTTCGCCGACGGCGGCAGAAGTGGCCGTCGGCACTTTAATTAAAAATTATGGCGACGTTTTTGCACATGTTCCGCGGCTTTCATTACGGTGATTAACGTTTTTTCCCTCGACCGAATGCGCGCCGCATATCGCCGTGTTATTGTTGCATATATGTGTACATCGCGCAAAAAGCGGACCAGGAGCGGAATTAATTTAATTTAAAAACGCAAATAGACCAAACTGAAACCACACACTAGAACTCTGTACCACATCCTCGTCCATTTTGTAGTTAGTTGATTGTATCGCATTGTTGTTATTACCATATTTTTTCAGTTGATAATTTCCTTGCCGATTCTCGGTCAAACATAAACTACTTACCTCTGTGGTATTCTCAAGGGCACAGGTTGCTCTTTAATGCAAGAAAAGAAATTTAAGGTTCACCATAATGTCACGTCTCTAATGTGCTTTTGAAATACCGGGGGGGAAACTTAGCTCAGAGATAAAGGGTGCTGATCTGCTGGGACCAAAGACACCTTCCTCTGAGTTAAACAGAGAGACAAAAAAGTAACTTACTCAGCTCGGTTTAGTCGGAGATTCAGCAGGGGTCCGCCGTTGGCGCTGTTGAGAGAAACTACACTTTTCCCCAAAAGATAACTTTATTTGGGCATTTTACAAAAGTCGTTCCTCCTGGGCTACCTTGCTGAGCCACCGCGTCGCGATCGAATGCCGCCCCATCGTTCAATCGATGACCCCGTTCAATCGATTTAGATCAGCAAAATACCCCGTTAACAATGTAGTACCTACATTACCTGTGTAACCTTTCTCTATCTTTCATTCAAGTCCGATCCAAGCGTACGTGCTTAACTTTTGCTTATCACATGTTGTTATATGCTGTGAGGGAATTAAAACTTATTATTTTATTTTTTGGGCAACTGTAGGTGAAGTAATCATTTCGAGTACGCAACGCAGTCTGCGAAATCGAATTTCTTAGCCGTTACCAGTAGTAAACTAAAGGGCACATTTTCACACGTTGAATTGACAAAATTGATCTTATTTCTATGGTAACATGAAAGCCATCCTTCTAACATATATGTCCAACAATTATTGTATTTCTGGGGCCTATTCCTGAAAGGTATGGAGTAGTAATTATTAGTTACAAGTTCCTTGTTTTTTTGAAATATGGTGCTTTAAAATTGTTTTCCTCAGAGGAGAAAAGTGTTTTCTAATAATATTAACATTAGTAAGAACTTTTCCTTTGAGGAAAACGATTTTAAAGCTCCATATTTAAAATAAAAAGGAACTTGTAACTAATAATTACTACTCCATACTTTCCAGGAATAGGCCCCTGGGTGGCTGTTGAGTCAAACGTTTTTAACTAATTATTGTTTCAAATGGCAATAAGACATTAAATACGTAAAGAAACATTTATTTGTTGTTTAACAGTCAATATTTGAGACGTCAATTCAACAATGCGAAGTAAAAATCGACATTTTTGGTTGTTTCCACAGACACCCAGGACTACAATAATTGTTGGACACATGTTATTTATGACGAAAATGAAATGGAACGTTAAAGAATAATTTAGCGGCCTTGGTATACAAGTAGCTATTCCAGCATTGTAATAACAAGTCGGACGAAATACTGTGTGTAATGTCATTAAAGATTGCATAACATGTTTCAAGACGAATAATTTTCCTTTAGAATTGGCTACTGGATTAACAAAGGCAAATGCCTGTTAAACAACAGAGTACAAGACAAACAAATAAAATTAAAGGGATTACGTAAAATCTTCGTGGCCATAGAAAACGAAAAATTAATCAATGCATTGTCTATGGATAACACATCTTGGCATTTCAAGCCACCAGAGGCTCCAAACTTCGGGAGTATCTGGGAGGCGACTGTAAAATTTCTTAATACCATTTTAAACACATAGTAGGCAACTCATTACAGAGGTTTGGAGAAATCTTCTAAAGACATTTTCGACGGTAATCCAAGTCGATGACGTGTTGGATTTATATTGCATTCCTATACAAAACGATAGGAATGCAATAAAAATAATTCAAATGGCATTTGAAATAATGAACCAAACAAAGACAATTTTTTTCCATAGGTCACTTGATTAGAACAGATATTGATCACGCGTTATATAAAATCTATCTCTTACGTTCAGTCTTGTGTGGAGCTCTTTCTCCTCTTTTGTTTCGGTCTTCATGATCTCTCTTAGCAAGTCTGTTACGATCTTCCACTGTTCCTCGCTCTCTAGTATAAGAACTACCATGTTTACCGTGGACATCGTTCTGCCGCATTTCCTGTTTGTGTCATCTCTCTGCTCGGCCCATCTCGGACAGTCGAAGATAGTGTGCTCTGGAGTGTTTCCATTGCCGCAGTACCAGCAGGCTTCGCTAGGACATTTCTTGATCTTGTGCAGGTACGTTCCGAAGGCTCCATGATCCGTTATCGTTTGAGTTATGAAGTGGTCGAGTTCGCCGTGCTTTCTGTTGTACCATTTTCTGATATCATTTATGAAGGTCTTTGTCCAGCCTTGATAGTTTTCCCAGGCAGGCTGACTGCCATTTCTCTAACAGGTCTTCTCCGCCATCCGGGTTACTTGCAGCCTTCTCGGTGTACGCTCCCAGTTTGATCGGTGGCACGGCCGCCAGTGCTAGAATAGCTTCCGCGTTCACCGTCCTGTATGCAGATGTAATCCGGATGGCCATCCTCTTGTTGATTGACTCCAGGAGTTTCTCGTAGTGCTTGTATTTAAAAGTTTTAACCTATATTGGGGAGGCGTAATAGGATGGTCGAAAAAACGACTCCCGACAGTACTTCCCTTGACCTGGGTCCGCCTATGTTTGGCATTAGCCTGACCAGAATTGTCGCAGTTTTATTTGCCTTTTCGCATGTTTCTTTCACGTGCGCAGTCATCCTGAGGCCCCCTATCAAGGTATACTCATAGATACTTCAGGTTTTCCTTGCTGGTAATTTGATGCTCATTTATATTTAATGTGATGTTCTTCAGCTTCCGCGGTCCTGCTAATATAATCATTTCCGTTTTTGCCGAGGCTGGTTTTAATTCGTGCGTGTCGAGCCAATGTTGTATCTTCATTATGGAGTACTTAGTTCTTTCTTCCAGGGAAATGGTCGTTCTGGCCGTCACGATCAAGGCCAGGTGGTCCGCGTAAGCTAGTGTATTTACGCCTTCCCCGAGCTGTTCGTTTAGCAATCCGTTATACAGAACATTCTACAGGGTTGGCCCCAGAACCGAATCCTGGGGCACGCCGCAAATGTGCAAGTTAACTCCTATAAGATGAGTCTCCATGAAGCTGAATTAAAAGCGTTTTCTATATCCAATGTTACCATTCGACAGAAATGCCTGTTCTTATAGACCGCTTTTCGGGTATTTTCCACGATGTTGCACACCATATCCAAAGCGTCCACTGTAGATCTGCCTTTCCTAAAGCCATACCGATTGTCGTGTATTAGGTCTTTCTTCATCAGTTCTTCTGTTAGGCGTTCTTTAATGAGCGTTTCTAGAATGTTGGCGGTTACGTCTAGCAGAAAGATAGGTCTGTACGTGGGTTCATTTTGGTCTGATTTTTTAGGCTTTTCTATCAATACCAGTAGCGACTTCTTCCAGGTCGTCGAGAAAGTGCCTTCCCTCAAGCAGGTGTTCATGACTTGCAAAAAAATTTCTTCGTTTGCCTTTCCCACTATTTTCACCACTTCCAGCGGTATTCTGTCCGGTCCTGGCGACTTCTCTGTTTTCATGTATTTTAGTGCGTATTTCAGCTCGTCGTTAGTGAACGTCCTGATTTCGTTTTCCTCCATTTCCACGGTTGGCCAGTTGTTGATTGGCCTGTCTGGGAAGAGTTTTTGAACTTGAAAATCCAGTTCGTTTTTCGTCAGCGAAACGGGGTCTCATTTGAGCTTCTTAGTTGCTATTTGGTAGGCTTTTCCCCACGCGTCCTTGTCCAGGTCTTTGCAGAGATCAGTCCACATCACAGCCTTTTGCTTTTTGATTTCTTTCTTGAGGTCTGCTTTGGAATTTTTGTAGCTTTGCAAGTAGAGCAGAATTTTTCTCCGTTCTCTCTCTTCTTTGTTTGCTCTTGTTAGTATTCTCCTCTTCTTTGTAGATTCTCTACGCTTTGTGGAGATGACTTCTGACCACCAATAGACCGGTTTACGTTTACCGGGGTTGGATTTCTGCGAGTTAGGTGTCTGTCACACACTCGCGTGATCTCCTGGATCAGATCTGTTGGAGAGTATCCGTCCAGTAGATTGGGAAGTTTGCAGTTAGTGCTCAGATTCGTAATTCTGTTGCTGCTCGCATACCACCCGGAAGTTATCGGGGGGCTGTCCACTCTTACTATTTTCTTGGAATATTTGTAGGTCAACAGCCGGTGATGGCTCAGGCTCTCCATGTTTTCCTCCACTTTCCAGTCTCTTACGTGTCACCCAGGCCTGCTGTGGTCACTGTGATATCAATAAGGGAACATCCCAATGCATTTTGGAAGGTAGGTGTATCCCCTGTACTCAGAACAACCAAATCCAGCAGTTCCACCTACTCCTCCATTATTCTACCCTTCTCGTTTGTCATTCTTCGTCCAAAGATGGCTCACCTAGAGTTAAAATCGCCCCCTGTTAAGCATTCCTTTTCTTGCGACTTCACGTCCGCCTCTAATTCCCTTAACTACACGTTAAATTCTTGTATCGGTCGGTTTGGGGAAAAGTAGCAAGAGTAAACTACAAGGCCCCCCAATATCATTCTTACAAATCCATTATTTCTGTGTACTCCAGTAATCTGGATTCCCTTTTTGACTCCTATAAATGAGTCCTTATTATTATCACAGAAATACCTTTGGTTATATTTGCGGTTCGGCTCTTGTCCGATTATTACGTCAATTTGGTTTTCAAAGACGGTTTGGTTTGGGCAACTCATTACTTACCATTGAGGAAATGTACACAATCAAAACGCAAATAGTACCCATCGTTAATTCACGTCCTCTCTTGCCTTTGTCCGAAGATTCATATGACTTAATAATACTTACCCCGACCTGTTTCCTGATTGGGGACTCATTCAGAGCCAACTTGGAACCCAATTTAGTTGAATTGAAAATAAATCGCTCGTTCAGACTACAGCTGTTACAGAAAATGAAGCAACACTTCCGTACTCACTGGTCTCGTGAATATCTGCAGCATCTTCAACAAAGAAACAAGTGGACAAAAAATGCAGGCCGTGAACCCTAGGAGGGTCACCTGGTCAAATTTACCTCCATTATTATGGACAATAGGACGAATTTTGAAATGGCATTCGGTGTAGATGGAGTCGTAAGAACAGCCATCATCAAAACCAACCGTGGGGAGATGAAGAGGCCAGAAAACATGTTATGACGATTAACGAATTCTTTTTGTTTTCTTGTTTCTTCAATAAATAAAGTTTTGCATGAAACTTGGTGTTTTTCTCGATAAATACAATCCAAAGACTAAGGCTTTATTTGTCTTTCAAGGATTTACAACAATATCTTAATTTTGAAGCCACATAATAAAAAATTTCAAAAAAGGCCATTTTTGGTCAAATTTTTTGTAAAATATTGCCTTCAGACACTGCAGCTTTGTTTATACTTAATTTGTGTGTTGCATCTGTTCTATAAAAAACGATTAATACTTTTCGATTTAATTGAAATTTATCTCCGCCCACATTAGCTGCCGAAATACGTATCTACGGATATAAAATTATTGTGGGCGGAGATAAATTTCAATTATTCCTTAAACCACAGTCTCCTTTACTAATTTTTAGTTTTACTTTTCGATTTATTGCAATTTTCCGTTTTTGAGAAATTAGACATTTCGAGTTTTCCTGATGCACGAACTGAAATCTAGTAAAATCTGTTCGTAAAAATCAATAATAAATTTTTTTATCATATGTTACGAACTTTATGAATGGGAACTTTACGTATAATTTGGTGAATGTCGAGGAATTTTTATCTCAACATTAAAACTATACGCTGACAGGAGACATACAGTCGCGAGCAATAAATTTTTGGTCGTCATTACTGTCAAAGATTTGTACTTGACCTGTGTTTTACTAAAAATAAGGAGGTTGATGTCTTAATTTTGACTATTGGGAATAATCTCTTAAAAATTTAATTTATTTTCGACACTTTTTTGGTAAAACACAGGATATACGCGCCCTTGGCGGTAGCGGTAGTAACGGTGGCGGTGGCGTTTTCTAACAGAACACATTTATGCGGTGGCGGTAGCACAGCGGTGACTGCCGATGTCAATATCATGAATGAAATTGGTCTGTGTGCAAGTTGTATTTTATTATAGTAGGGATAGTCCGATTCTGGAACCTCCTCCGACCTTGACCGAAAAATTCAAGGTCAAGGTCGGAGAAGGTTCCAGAATCGACCTATCCCTGAGGTGACCTTCACCATGACCTAAGCATGGAGCAAGTGTTTTGTTTCTAAAGCACAGGTACCTTTGATGATTTTGTGAAAATCAAAATATCTTCTTTCTTTACTAATTTACGAAAAAATAACAAAGGACAATTTTAGTAAAGAATTTTATTTGCTATCCATTGGTAAAGTAATATAGTGGGTGTTCCATTAAAAAAAGTGTATTTTTGACTTTATCTCATAAACGTGACTTTCAGTTGCTTTCTTGACTGCGTCATTGTAGTTAGCGTTAAAAAGTACTACTACTTTGATAATTTAACCGACTTTGTAGCTTGAACAGGCTGTATACATTTAACTTTACTTACTGTCGTTTCGCAAATATCATTTCTTGCTTTGTTAAATTGAATTATTTTTGTTGGATCTTTTGTTGTTTTTAGGTAATTTTCTCTCTTTATCACTTATGTGGTTTGGTTTTTATATTTTGGTTCTGAATTTTGTTTTATTTTTCTTTAGAGCTTGGGTTCCTTACTTTACTTATTTTTATTTTGTATAATTGTTTTTTCGCGAGTTTTTGTTCATTTATTTAGTTTTTTGAAGACCATTGATTTGTGTCGAAACGTCGAAGTAATTTCCTGCGTTTGCACGAGAAATTACTCTCTCCTTTGTTTGACACAAGCCACTATCCTCGTTTATGAGAAAGTCAAGCTCGTTTGCTTTCCCTTTGTATTAAATTTTTGTTTAAATCGGGTTGAACTGCTTGTTTTAAATAATCAAACACTGACAAGCTTGCACTCGAGTCAGACTAAATTACTAAAATCTTTTAAGCGGACACTAAATCGCGCACTATACACTTAACGTTTCGCAGTCGTTTGACAGCTGTCAAACGACTGCGAAACGTTAAGTGTATAGTGCGCGATTAATTTCATCGGACAAGAACCAACTGTAAATATAAATTACTAAAGTTTAAAATAAATGATTTAATTCAATTTTAATTTTTAAAATAATACGCTTTCCGCTTCCTTAAATTCATAACAATAGGATTCTAATCCTTTTATTACCTATTAAAAGTTTGTTCTATTTCACAAAAATTGAAAACGGTTTGAATCGTTGCGATCGAAAGGAAACTTCAGAGTATTTCCGAAGAATTTATCGGATAATGAATCAATTTCTGCCCTCGCTTTTTCTTTTATGACTTTTCTCCCTTCATCATTTTTGTTGCCTGCGCATGCCAGAAATGACGCTTTACAACGAAAATCACTGAGCGAAGTCGATTTGTCAAAATACATTCTCTAAACAAATTTTAAGTTATATGCTTGCATTTAAATTTTAAGTTGGCACACACGCTCCTTTGATATGCATCCTACGCAAGTACTTCATATTTTACCAAAAAGTTTGGAAACCAACGCTAAGGAGGTACCAATATTTTCGCATAATTTTAAACTAAATTAACATGCTAACATCATTGTTGACTTCATAATTTTCAAAACAAATTAAATTCTCCAAACAAATTAAATGAAAGTTCAAATTTTCAAATAAATTAATTCAAAATATAATTAAATTAAATGTTTGCTCTCTTTCGATTCAATTAAATTAACATAATTCCCGCACTTCACTTTATTTCTACTTTTAGGTGCTGCTGCAGAAGTCGGTGGTCATCGACTTGAATGTCTGCGATTTTGGACATCTTGAGCCGAATTCTTCGTGCGTCGTTTAAATATACCAGCCTCCTCTTCTTAACTGAGTAAAAATTCAATAGCATAAACCAAACTAAAAAAAAACTAAAATAACGGAAAAGAACAAATATTGTTATAAGTTTATTTGTTGCAACAACTATAACTATTATGGCATTTCGAATTGCACAAGAGTCCCTTGCTTTTACAACTGTATTTGCATGTAGAACACCTTTCTTGCAATTACAACGCTTATATAGCCCTGTCCTCCACTTTTTGAATTAACTGAAGTTGCTTCTCTCAGTGACATTTCTTGCGAAGAAATTTCATCAGCGGGAGGTAACTTTTTTGTTTGCTAATTTTTAAAAGTCGGAATCTTCAATTTCCACAACAGCTGCTAACACATTTTGAGGATCTGTTCGGCCACGATCAACATCTGGGACTTGTATCCATACGGTATCATCGATTTGAGCACGAGGAATTTTTTTTTGAGGTTCGTATCATTTTCGTTGCTTGTAGAACAAGATTTTCTTTTGCAGCTGTTCTTTTGACAGAAATTAACTCTTGTGTTTCGGATAAAGACGTGCTAGATTGCGGCTCCTCTCCAACGTCTTCATTTTTTCGACAGAATTAACAGTTCCTCGAACTTTTTCTTCAGTTTCAATCTTTCCAATTTGTTCGCGAGGTAAAGAAGATGATGCTATACCCCTTTATGGTTTAACGCCAATCATGGCTTCATATGGGATTGGCGTACCTCTTCGTGGTATGTTGTGTTTAACAAACTGGACAAAGGTAACGATCTATCATTTATTTGTATCGTTATCGGTCATCCACGCGGTTAACATATTCTGTATATCTGTACACCGAGCCTTGTGTGTGACTACACCGCTGCTCTCCGTGCACTATGTTCTTTCATTGCAATTCGTAATTCTTCCTATCAGCCTCCGATTGCGTTTGCAACCACTTTCGCCAGAGCTCCTTTTTTGTCCATTTCTGTTTTGCATCCACCGTCTATCCATCCTTTTCTTTTGTGACTCTCCTTCATTCCTACATTTTCCTTTAGCTTCGCTTATCGCTTTCTCCATAATTTGCTACATTTCTTCCACTCACTTTGTGTGCATTGAGCTTTCCCTTCCGTATATTTCACGAATACTTGTACGGTACATTCTAGCTATTTCCGTGTGTTGTAGTTCTGTCTCCAAATTTATTTTAAACTTAACAGCCTCATCCTTACTTTGACCATGTGACAAATTCTGCACTGTATCTTCCACCAGCTTTCCCCTCGACTAGCAACAGTGAGATAGGGGTGGGTCTAAAATGATGTTAAATTATTAAGGGCGCCAGGACGGGCTATACCTAGCTGATCGAGAAACGACTTCGTCGGTGTCCTCGTACCGATTCGATCGTGCAGAAGGCCAAAATTTACAACACGAGGCTACACTTGACTCACGGGCGGGGAGGTGAAGGGAGGGTAACGTAAACACGCACTTAAAATTAACAAATTTAAACTTTATTGATAAACAAAAGTTCGAGCAAATGTAGGTTCAAATTACACCAGGTTATACAGGTTGGTCACAACAAGCAAAATTCGAACAAAGATAAACTGCGTAAACTCTAAGTTTATCAATTTATTTACTCAATGACAAAAAAACTATATATGCACTCTCTGCATTCAGCCGAAAATTCGCTTTCCAAAAGGCATGCAATAGTTGTGCAACGATACGAAATTTATAAATAATAAATCAAATAATTGAATTCACGACTTTTCTGTCAAACTCAGTCGGTAGTGTCAGTTCCCTTGTATACGACGTGAAGTTGGCGGTCACCACGCCATCTGCTGTTCGTGTCCAACGTCGCTAACTCGCTAATCTGGATTGAACCGGTGGACAAATGCCGCGAATATGGCGTGACTGCGTTTCCAGGTAAGGCGTAGAGGAAAAACGCTCGGCAGCGAAGATTGAGTCGACTCGGCCTGAGTCAAACCCAAGGCAGCACGGTAATACTAAAGCGTGAGACAGAAGTAGAATTAACACGTGAAGTAGAGTCAAACGTAAAAGCCTGAATGGAAAGGAAAGAACAGACTCATTAGCGGCCAAAATGGCGTCAAACAATTCGCACAATTTTTACCTGAGATTTATAATTTTCTCAAGCTTGGAATGGGGCTCAATTGGTGGTGCACCAGGGAAATTTCGGCAGAGCCGTAGATAAGCACTTGTCAATTCTTTAAGCAAGAGCTTCGAGAGTTTCTCTAAGCGGTATAACGCATCAACTTAGCACCAGGGTCCAACGAGAACTAAGATATTCGAGGCGCGAAACTTAGGTGGAAGGGTTGCCGAAAATTCAAGTACGCCATAAGCGATAGCCATGGACTTTCAAGGGTAGGATCATGCGGCGCTTTCAACAAATGAAAATCGCGGAAAGCAAAAACCACGCGGGGTTGCCAGATGAACTCGAGACGCAGCAGACGATGCTTTGTTGCCACGTTTTCGTAATTCGAAATTCAAACGTAACATTTCTTCGAAATTATACTTACCCTATCTTCTAATTTTTTGGTTTGGATTTTTGTGAAGTGCTTTATTTGTACTTACTTTTGCTATGATCAGAAAGTGATCTGACCCCTCTTCTGCTCCTCTATACGTTCGAACATTTATGATCATTTGAGCATTCTCTTCTATCAGAACGCGGTCAATCTGGTTCGTTTTGCTGCTGCCCGGTATTCTCCACGTTCCCCTATGCACTTCCTTCCTTTTAAAATGCGTACTCACTATCTTCATTCTTCTTTCTATTGCTAAAGCTATCAGCTTTTCTCCATTGTTATTCGTGGTTTCGTGTTTACTTTCACCTCCTGTTATAGTTTTATATACGTCTTCTCTTCTCACCTTAACATTTGCATCTTCCATCACGATTATTACTATTCTTTCTTATTCTTTTGGAACTTTATCTAACATTGCTTCTAACTCTTCATAATAGCATTCTCTAATTACTTGTTCTTTTTCTTCCGTGGGGGCATGGATATTAACTATTGTTATTACTTCTTTTTGTCCTTTAATTCTTATAAAACATAGCTTATCCGATTGTCACGTATACCTTCTCTTATCATGAAACCTACCCCATATGTTCTTCTATTACTTCCACTCGTGAACATTGTATAATTTGCAATTTTTTTTATGTCATTCCCTTTCAGATGTGTTTCCTGTACTGCTACTATTTCTAAATTGTACTTATTCAATTCTTTTACTAAATTTATTACTGCTCCCTCCTCGTATAAACCCCTCACATTCCAAGTTCCTATTCTCATTTTATTCTGCTTTTTTGTTTTTTTGTTTCTTCCATTATATTTTTCCTGTTCTTCCTATGTATATTACTAATATCTTCTGTTTTTCTCATTACCCTTTCCATTGCCTTGTCCGTCGTCGCATCTCCTACCCTTAATCTTTTTAGTTTTTTGTTGGTTGTTTACTCGATGTTGACTTCTCCGTTCTCTCTTGTCTATTTTGTACTTCTTCTCTTTTACTATTCTCCCCTCTCCATTCTCCCATATCCATTTTTCTTCTTCTACCTACAGCTTTCTATATCCAATCTTGACCTGTTTTCCTGCCTTCTTTTCTTCTCTTGCTTTGTTCCTTATTTGCTTCTGTATCTCCCTGTCTTTTTTGACTTGCGAAAAAGGGCGATTAAAGCACGCCGTGTTTTAAAGTTGCCTAGGAACAACATATACAACCTCCATGTTAACGATTAAAAATGCGATCTACAGGCAACTTTACAAAAATTTAATGTCTTTCTAATTTTCACATTTTAGCGTAGGTATAATAAAAAATATCGTATAATACACGTGCATAAGAGCCTTTAAAGCGTCGCGCGTGCTTTAAAGACTTTCTTATGCACTTGTATTATAAGATACTATTTTGGAAATTGTTATATTTTGTTTGAAAAATCTTATTTGTATTTAACGACAAATTTTACGAACCGTTTTTGGGCACAGTTAGGAGTTTACTTTTATGTGCTGCTTTAGCTAAAATTGTTAAGGCCGCTTTATACGTATGCAATGCAATACAATGAACATTACATACAAAAATTACATTTGCTGGTGACTTCGTATTTAAGTAATTTGTGAGTATTTGCATAAAGAGTACCAATTTCTGAATTTAAATATTTACGAAAAGTTTAAAAGTTTTTGGAAATTTTGCTTATATCTCGAAAACTATGTGCTTCAGAAAATTATAATGATGAGCAATTAATTTTACGCCAAAAAATGTCTTAAAAATGTTTTTACAGAAATCAGAAATTTTCATAAACAAAAGAGCTACGATGGTTTATAGAAATTGCAGAATTTTGAAAAATACCTTGTAGCTCGAAAACCGTGCACCACTGAGTTTCTAATAAAAATGGAGCTCCAGGCGCCGAGGTCAGTTTTTGTCTAATTTTTCAAAGAAGAGGTGTTTCCTATAAAAAGTGTCAAATTTGGCCCACCCTGTACAGAAGATACTCGAGGAATCCACTGCAATCAAAACCGATTTGCAAGAAAATATATAAATATTTACGATGTTTTATATTTGAGTGAGCTTATCGAGGCTAATTAACAATTATTGTTGACAGGCATTTGCCGATGAGCATGCGCACAATAAAAATTGCGTCTTGTTGCAAGACAAATTGTGTTATGTAAAGTGGCCTTTACGTAGGATCGCCTTACAATTTAGCTTTATATTTTCATTATGTAGATATTTTATTGGTTTCAGATAAAGTAGATTTTGTTTAATGTACATTTAACACTTTTCACAATAGATTACATTCCATTGTAGAAAAAAAATTTATTGGAAGTAACGAAGATATTGGCTTATTAATGATGGTTCTATGTTCCTTTAATAAGACTTCTTTCTGAGTCAAATATTCCACGAGGCGTATACATGGGGCCAGAGATGGAGCTATTCCTTGAGAAATTATGTAGATGGGCTATTGTTACTATAATAAGTACAATTTTTTTGGGCTCTAGCAATGTAGGTTTACGAAGTATCGCCGAGGCAATGCCTAATACGCTTTCATTAAAGTTGCAATTAAAGCAGATCCCTCGTCCTCAATAAAAAAATGGAAGTTTTCGTTGTCTGCTATTCAAAAGTTCTGCTTCAGGAAAATGTAATGTTTCTTTCTGTTTTTCTTTTTTTACGAAGGGACAGTTTTTAAATATACTACCATCGGAAATTCGTCCTTGACCTCCAGCACCGGTGTACAAGAAGTTGTAATGAGTAAAGCCCGGATTTTTAGACAATTTTTGACAAACGTAGATTTATAGTCTCTATTTAAAGTTTGTTTTTACAATACATTCCTTACGGCGAATTATGTGTTTGATTTACTTGTAGAATTCCATGATCCCCTAAGAATCTCCCTCTGATTTCTTAATAAATGACCATGTAACTAGAATAAGCATTAATATTATTTTTTTAATTATAAAACGACGAAAGAGGAGAAATTATTAAACGCCTAAATTTTTTATTCTGCCTAAATGTGCGCCTATTTCTTAGACATTAACTGCCTATTTACCTGCCTAATTCAGTCTTTTTAAGTGCCTAAAAGTCCGGGCTTTAGTAATGACCATCCACTAATGCAAAAAATACTATGCTAAATGTAGATTTGTAAAACGTGTGTTGCCATTTAGAGCACGCAGACAATATGGAAAGAACCAGATTTCTTTATATGTATTATGTTTTTTTTTTAAATGATGTGTCGTATTTTCTTTCTTGAAATTACTTTTAGGCCGATCGCAGTGGTAGGGCAGTATGATAGTGACAGATTTCCTACTTCTATCAAACAACTTTGTATAGATTTTCTCCAACTTCACATTACAGCTCGGTGCGATACCAACACCAAAAACTATAAAAGATTAAGAGGAAGAGAGAAAAATATCTTCGGAAGAAATATTGAAAAACTGTGTTGGAGAACAAGCGCAATGGGTGTAATGTCAATGTGAATTTGTGGTCGACGTGGTGTAAATTAAAAGCCGTCGCAGGAAAAAACGGGACCGTAAGTGGATGATAATCTTAGGGAGTATAAGGTGCAAGGGCTTACTCCAACCTTAACGCGACCGCTTACTCGGCAATTAATTGTCCTCGATCCTCTCCAGATCCCCGAGGACCGGCCGTAAAACTATAAACCTCTTCACCCCCACTTACCTTTTACCCTCACCTCTAAGTAGCTGCGAATATCTTGTGGTGCAATTGTTTTCGTAGGGGTTCGGATCTATGTATTTCGAAAAGCTCATGCATGGTAACCGACGAGAGCGTCCGAGTTTATTGCCGGTAATTTATTGCGCCCCCGGGGATTAATACATTTGTTTATAAATTTATCCGAGCATGAGACGCGTTCTCCTTTTGTTTCGGACGCTTACGCAAATATTTGCTCAACGACCCAAACATCAGAATACACCTTCGGCGTCTAAATTGCAACGATAAATTAGAGCTCCATCCCGTTTACATCTCGAATTGAGTCGAACAAAAAAGGGCAAAAATTCTGTCGGCCGCAATAACACCTCGGAGGGATACGTCCGTCGAAAACGCATTACGCAAATTAAACCGGAATAAAACACAAGGATGGGCTGGGGAAAAAGGTTAAGCCTGTCATCCGCGCTCGGATTAGAGATATTGTCCTGGTTTATGGCGAGGAGATCGTGACGTCCACATAAAGAATGGCATTTTCATTAAGCCTGAGACTTAATCACTTGTTCTTCGATGAACGAATTTTCTTTTCGGCCAGTTTTATTTATTGAGGCGATCACGTCTTTGAGCCAATATCTTGACTCATCATTTAATGTTTGTCATGGTTGGAGTACACTCAGACTGGTAATGTTTAATGGTTTAATGTTTGTCACGGTTGGAGTACACTCGAATTGGGTAGACTTGGAGGCCATCGAGTTCAAGTTAGGTTTCACGATCAAGTCACATTTTCGCCATCTTTGACAAGTTGGCAAAAACCAGACATTTTGTTAAAGAAACTAATATTCAATCTTAGTATTTGGTTGTTGTCCGAGTGCACTCAGTTTGGATACTGAGACAGTACCAATAGCGTCTGAACAGATGCGCTTACTTCGTCTGGGTGTACTTTGATTAGGTCAACCTACCTTGAGTAAAGGAGTCTCGTTTTACTTATATAAGTTCCCATCACGTGCTGCGCGTCTTGGCATTTCATAAGCTTTTTTGTTCAGTTGTTCTGGTTTCGGATTGTACCGTTTATACCACAAATTTGTCTTACTGGCTTCGAGGTTTCATCCTTCCTTGCAGCTCCACCGACAAATAACGTTGGCGGAAGTAGTCCTGAGGAAATTCACATGGAAGAACGGATGAAATGCCGGCAAAAAGAAGAATTTGTAACGTGGTACATTCAGAAGCCAAAATTGTATGTATGTTTTAAATGTTGCGATGACTATAAGCAATGTCAATGCATTGAGTGGGAGGGCACGGTTGAAAATGTTTTAGAACTATCGTTATTAAACCAGGTACTAGACTTACTTAACCAAATAAATTAACAACAAGCCAATTAACTATTAGCTGACACATTCTTCAAACCACTTCTTTAACTTTTTTAAAAACCAGTGAACTGGATATGATTAAATTCTGTAGAAGCCAATCGGTCGTCAACATGTCTTTAAGCCAGCTCTTAATACTAGTCAGTATTGTAACGATTTTAGGGGTTCTATTAATTTTTATTTTAAAACAAAATACGAAATAGTTAATAAGCTAATTTATTTAAAAGCAAACTAATTAACACTAAATTAAACACTAAATTATTTACAAGCTTATCCCTAATTTATTTTAACAGCCGAGCGAAAGTGTAACGCGAACTAAGGTGCCGAACTGTCCAACGCTGAATTGTCTTCCATTCACCGGCCGCGTGCTTTTATAAGCCGGGGTTGTTTTTCGCGAACATTCCAGTACGCGACGGAATGTCTAGGGTTGATTCCACCGCTAGCGTAATCTTGAGATACCCGAAGTTTCTGGTCTAAGGCGATGACGCAAGAGACAGACTGACGCCGGCTGTTGTCGGCGAATCATTACAGTATCTATACTAAAGTCACTAAGTAGACCTTGCGGAATAACGTAATTTGGTAAATAATAAAAACAGAAAATGAATCGATAAAAACAGTCTGAAAATAAAATCTTATTTAAATTTTGAGCTGTTGTATTATTATTTTCATCGGTTTTAGAAAAAGTCTCACCCGACACAAATCTTAACATCACAACATATTGCGGTGTTTATGAGCAGCACGTAATGGTTTTTTTAAATTTCATAAACAAATAATTTTGTAAATAATAAAGTAAATTGAGAGTAATCTATTAGATGTGTTTTGCGAGATTTGTTTGTGAAATTGTTGAATACAAGTGTGTTTTTCGAATATTGTAAGTTTATGTAAATGTTTTTAGAAATAGGCGATTTAAAATTAAATGTATATTATAGATAAATTATTTAGAATTTTTGAAATGTAAATACCTTAGAATTGTAAATATTAGAAAAATTTATTTAACAATGTCATGACAATCCGGACGTTAGAAGGAACTGTAGGTAGTAATAAGGAGTTCGGAAAATGAACAAGTGAGGGCGGCGTGTTTAGCTACCGTAAGCTAAAGTTTCCGGTCGCGCTTTATAACCGCGAGGCCCGAAACATGAAGGAAGTCAAGTACGCGGTTCGGAAGCTGATGTAAGCAAGCCATAAGGGCGGTTTTGTGAAAAACCGCTCAAACCAATTTGAACTTTTTTATTCTACGAAATACCTTCTTTATTATTCACCCACACACGTACATACATACACACACACACTGACACAGATAATTTTGAACGTGAAGGCTCACGAGTGCCATCTACATCCAAAATTTATAACATAACAAATACACTCACAAGCAAGAATCAGTCTACTGGATGCACTGCAAAATCCACCATCGAAGCAGGAGCCTAGGCGTGTAAACAATGAAGTAAGAAAGCAAATAAGAATAACAATAAACAAATAAGATTTAGAAAAAAATTGCAAAATACCCTGAGATACCATAACACTGCATAAAATTGGCGCCCAATGTGAGGCTAAAAAGAGAAAATTTGCAATAAAAGCTAGAATCTGGAAGGGTCCAGATAACATTTCAATATGTTCAAATTGGTTACCTTTCACATTAATACTTATAGGTTTAAGCAGGATGAAGAAGATTTTCCCAGCATTTTCTAGTGGTTGTGAAAGTTCTTCCATAATATTAATCTCGTTGTTTCAAGCCTATACATT
Organism: Dorcus hopei; assembly: GCA_033060865.1. Taxonomy (NCBI): domain Eukaryota; kingdom Metazoa; phylum Arthropoda; class Insecta; order Coleoptera; family Lucanidae; genus Dorcus; species Dorcus hopei. The sequence continues at coordinate 49,131,687 of CM065426.1, read as the reverse complement.
ATAATATGGCAGCGAGTTTTAGTGTTAGTGCACATTGAGCTATAGCTGCAGCATACCAGTGCAATCAGTGACCTCAATTAGGTGACTATTTACAATTATATCCGATGTTACTGCGTTGGTGTTCATCTAGCTACCGCGGTTAATAGGCACGTTTGAGAAAAATGGCTAAAAGGATTTCCTTTTCCTTTCAGAAATATACTGTTAATGTTTCGAACATCAATTTTGGGAGAGCTTGTACACCGGATGAGATACGGTTCTGTATTTTAAAAATAAGTTTCTTATAATTAAATAATGTGGTTGATTTTTGACTGGTTTGTGTAATTAAAAGGATAATTCTTAGAATCAACAGTCATGTATTGTTTTATTAAATTGGTTTGATATTAAAACATTAACGTTTTCGACAAAGGGTTTTTGCCATCTTCAGATGTTAACTAAAAAGGTTGACAACAATTAGTAACAATTAATCCAATTTAAAAACTAAAAACTTACAAGTTTGAGTCAAAGGTACACTAAACACGTGAATTGGTCAGGTGGTGGACCGAGACTAAACGGACCGCGTAATTACATTTAAAAATTAACGAAATCCCGTCTACCAATCTGGCCAACCTTACAATTTATTGATGATAGAAAGATACCTATTACTAAGGAGATTACAGTCAGACCTATAATTTACGCTGTTTTTATTTTTGTAATATAAATCATTTCAGGATGTTTCTTTTAGCTGAACTTGTTCTTTGTGTAATATAGTGATATTTTGAAAATCTGGGGAGTGATTGTTAGTTAAGGCGTGGTTCGATAGGGCTGTGTTGTCAACATTGGATTTTCTGATATTGTATTGATGACTGTATACACGATCTTTTAAATGATTTTTGGTTTGACCTACGTAACATTTGTCACAGTCTCTACAATTTACTTTGTAAATTAAATTTGAATTTTTTTCTATTGGGATCATGTCTTTAATGTTTTTATGGAAATTATGTTTGAAATTAATAGCTTTTAATCCGAGTTTTATCACGTGTGGTTTCAATACTCTACTAATGGCTTCTGAAAAATTTGGAATGTAGATGAATTTAAAATATTTATCCGTATTAGTACCCTGCTTTGTGTATGTGTTAACTGTCTTTGTAATTTTTTCATAACGGTTTTTGACAACATTCTCAATTAAACCTATTGGGTAATCATTAGCTAATAAAACCGATTTTACTATATTAATGTTAGTCCGATGATGTTTTTTATCAGAAAGTAATATTGCTCTGTCCATCAAGTTATTGATCACGCTAATTTTTTGACTTTTAGGGTGGTTGGAATTATAGTTCAAATAACGTCCGGACCATGTTTTTTTTCGATACCAATTAGTTGTTAATTTTCCATCGTTATTTTTTGTAATCGTGATATCTAAAAAGTTTAAACTCCCATCATTTTCAATTTCGCAAGTAAATCTAAGTCTGTGGTGAAATTGGTTAAAAGAATTAAGTAATGTCTCAAGTTCATTTTTTTTAATGATTAAAAAAATATCATCCACATATCGTTTATATAACAACGGATTTATTATGGTATTAGACAGAACGATATTTTCTAAATGATCTATTACTAAATCTGCCAAAATAGGGCTTATAGGAGATCCCATGGCTAACCCGTGTTTTTGCTTGTAAATAACATCATTATATTTAAAAGTTGTGTTGTTTAATACTAGTTTAAGCCCATTTATAAATTGTGATTTATCTAAATTTGTATGTGGCTCAATTGACGGCCATTTCTGCTCAATTATCTGTATAGTTAGATCAATGGGTATATTGGTAAACAGTGAAACGATATCAAACGAGACCAGAATATGATCCTTAGGTAGAGTTAAAGTTTTAAGAATGTGAATTAAATGAAAAGAATCTTTAATATACGATTTTATCTCATTTGTTAGGGGTTTCAAAATCTTATTTAAGAATTTCGCTAAATTATACGTTGGACTCTGGTTACTTGAAACTATGGGTCGTAAAGGATGACCTTCTTTATGTATTTTCGGTAATGCATACAGTCTAGGACAAATGCTATTATGTGTTTTTAAATGTGATTTCTGTTGATAGTTTAACAAACCTAATTTATGCCAACTTTCTACCAATTCATTTACTTTATTTTGAATATTGTTAGTAGGGTCTTTTTTCAAAATCGTGTACGTATCATTGTCATTATTAAGTAAAAGTGACAGTTTTTGGTGATAATCTGTTTTGTTCAGAACAACAGTTATATTACCTTTATCGGCTTTTGTAATTAGTAAATCTTTATTTTGTTTGAGGTATTTATGGCAAGCTAGAAAGTGAGGGTCTATTTTTTTAACTACCCTATTCTTTTTTATTAAGTTCTTGACGTGGTTACAAAAACTAGATCTGACTGTATCTTTACTAGTATCATCTAATGATTTATACAATTCTCAAAATCAGCAATGAGTTGTGGAATTATAGTACTATTTCCACTAATATTTTTTTCGAATATAAAATTATGGCCTAATTTTAAAATCTCCTTAACATTATCTGGAATTTCAGTATTAGATAGATTCATGAGCCAGAGTTCTTTATTAATGACCTCAATTTTATTATCGAGAACAACTGGTTTACCCATTGAGACCTGGGGAAGATTGTTGGTTTGTTTTACTGTTGGCACGTTTTCATTAATCAAATTATTAATTTTATTTATATGTCTAGTTTTTATAATTTCAAACAGTTTATTATTTTTCTCTGTTTCATAAGCAATAAATCTTTCCAAAATTTCAACAGATAATTCTGACGGTATAGTATTAAGAACATTTTCCAAATCTTTCTTTAAAAAGATAGTTGCAAGGGAACCGGTTTTTACAAAGAAGTAGGAGTGTCCTACGGAGTTGCAGTAAACAAGTCGCTGAAAAAGATTTCAGCTTTGAAGAGGAAAATTACCCATACACACAACAGGACGACTTTTTTGGAACAATGCCGTAGAAAAAAATTGACCCCGAAATGTTTACGAATACATCGAGGTAGGAATTACACCCACCTTCCGAAACAGAAAGTCGAATTAGCCATAAATCGATTCCAGAAAACCATTTTAAATTTAGAAATTTCAGAATCTCATAAAAAAACTATCTTTTTAAAGAAAGATTTGGAAAATGTTCTTAATACTATACCGTCAGAATTATCTGTTGAAATTTTGGAAAGATTTATTGCTTATGAAACAGAGAAAAATAATAAACTGTTTGAAATTATAAAAACTAGACATATAAATAAAATTAATAATTTGATTAATGAAAACGTGCCAACAGTAAAACAAACCAACAATCTTCCCCAGGTCTCAATGGGTAAACCAGTTGTTCTCGATAATAAAATTGAGGTCATTAATAAAGAACTCTGGCTCATGAATCTATCTAATACTGAAATTCCAGATAATGTTAAGGAGATTTTAAAATTAGGCCATAATTTTATATTTGAAAAAAATATTAGTGAAAATAGTACTATAATTCCACAACTCATTGCTGACTTTGAGAATTGTATAAATCATTTAGATGATACTAGTAAAGATACAGTCAGATCTAGTTTTTGTAACCACGTGAAGAACTTAATAAAAAAGAATAGGGTAGTTAAAAAAATAGACCCTAACCTTCTAGCTTGCCATAAATACCTCAAACAAAATAAAGATTTACTAATTACAAAAGCCGATAAAGGTAATATAACTGTTGTTCTGAACAAAATAGATTATCACCAAAAACTATCACTTTTACTTAATGACAATGATACGTACACGATTTTGAAAAAAGATCCTACTAACAATATTCAAAATAAAGTAAATGAATTGGTAGAAAGTTGGCATAAATTAGGTTTGTTAAACTATCAACAGAAATCACATTTAAAAACACATAATAGCATTTGTCCTAGACTGTATGCATTACCGAAAATACATAAAGAAGGTCATCCTTTACGACCCATAGTTTCAAGTAACCAGAGTCCAACGTATAATTTTGCGAAATTCTTAAATAAGATTTTGAAACCCCTAACAAATGAGATAAAATCGTATGTTAAAGATTCATTTCATTTAATTGACATTCTTAAAACTTTAACTCTATCTAAGGATCACATTCTGGTCTCGTTTGATATCGTTTCACTGTTTACCAATATACCCATTGATCTAACTATACAGATAATTGAGCAGAAATGGCCGTCAATTGAGCCACATACAAATTTAGATAAATCACAATTTATAAATGGGCTTAAACTAGTATTAAACAACACAACCTTTAAATATAATGATGTTATTTATAAGCAAAAACACGGGTTAGCCATGGGATCTCCTATAAGCCCTATTTTGGCAGATTTAGTAATAGATCATTTAGAAAATATCGTTCTGTCTAATACCATAATAAATCCGTTGTTATATAAACGATATGTGGATGATATTTTTTTAATCATTAAAAAAAATGAACTTGAGACATTACTTAATTCTTTTAACCAATTTCACCACAGACTTAGATTTACTTGCGAAATTGAAAATGATGGGAGTTTAAACTTTTTAGATATCACGATTACAAAAAATAACGATGGAAAATTAACAACTAATTGGTATCGAAAAAAAACATGGTCCGGACGTTATTTGAACTATAATTCCAACCACCCTAAAAGTCAAAAAATTAGCGTGATCAATAACTTGATGGACAGAGCAATATTACTTTCTGATAAAAAACATCATCGGACTAACATTAATATAGTAAAATCGGTTTTATTAGCTAATGATTACCCAATAGGTTTAATTGAGAATGTTGTCAAAAACCGTTATGAAAAAATTACAAAGACAGTTAACACATACACAAAGCAGGGTACTAATACGGATAAATATTTTAAATTCATCTACATTCCAAATTTTTCAGAAGCCATTAGTAGAGTATTGAAACCACACATGATAAAACTCGGATTAAAAGCTTTTAATTTCAAACATAATTTCCATAAAAACATTAAAGACATGATCCCAATAGAAAAAAATTCAAATTTAATTTACAAAGTAAATTGTAGAGACTGTGACAAATGTTACGTAGGTCAAACCAAAAATCATTTAAAAGATCGTGTATACAGTCATCAATACAATATCAGAAAATCCAATGTTGACAACACAGCCCTATCGAACCACGCCTTAACTAACAATCACTCCCCAGATTTTCAAAATATCACTATATTACACAAAGAACAAGTTCAGCTAAAAAGAAACATCCTGGAAATGATTTATATTACAAAAAATAAAAACAGCGTAAATTATAGGTCTGACTGTAATCTCCTTAGTAATAGGTATCTTTCTATCATCAATAAATTGTAAGGTTGGCCAGATTGGTAGACGGGATTTCGTTAATTTTTAAATGTAATTACGCGGTCCGTTTAGTCTCGGTCCACCACCTGACCAATTCACGTGTTTAGTGTACCTTTGACTCAAACTTGTAAGTTTTTAGTTTTTAAATTGGATTAATTGTTACTAATTGTTGTCAACCTTTTTAGTTAACATCTGAAGATGGCAAAAACCCTTTGTCGAAAACGTTAATGTTTTAATATCAAACCAATTTAATAAAACAATACATGACTGTTGATTCTAAGAATTATCCTTTTAATTACTTATAATTAAAATTTTGAGAAAAATGAGAAAAACTGTTATGTCGTGTTAGGATGATTCACGATCCTGTATTTTTAAACTAACTTTTATTTGATATTTATTTTTAAATCGCAAGGTGTATTTTTACGACCGATAATGTACATTTGAACCCTGTGTTATCCTTTGTAAAACGTTTACCCAACGTATTATGATGCAAATGCAAATAACTGACGCATAAGGGTATACTATAGACATCACGCGAAATGTCTACATATTCCAGTGATAATTACCTTGAACGATTACAAAAATAATAATATTTCTACGATATAGACAGTAAAATGCACCAAGTTCGACGTCAAGTATTTCGGAGGATGCATGTCATAGGAAAGGACCGCTACGTTTTGAGGAAAAAGTTCCTTGGGAGAGTATTCGGCATACCAGGACGAAAGAAACCATCGTACGCAGCTATAAAGTAGAGTCTACGGTTTTAATTACTGATGCGGCCAGACTCGTCTTAACAGAACTCTAGTATTCTCTGCAAAAGTTAGGGAAATCCTGGTAAAACCTAACTAGAGTATGCAGTGTAATTGTTGCAATTAAAATTAAATAACTACATACAAGAATTGTAACAATAACATTAATACAATAAAAATTAAGATTACAATAACTAATTATGTATTTGTAATATAAATAATTATGTTTCCGATTATTGCATTTCATTTAAAGACTTTAAAAAATTGCAAAAAGTATCATTTAAATTTGCAGTCTGTTCGTTTATTAATTGCATTATTAGACATTTTTATAGACATTTCGATAAATTTACGTTTCAAAGTATTGGATTCACGAAAAAGAACTTTGGCATTTTCAAAATCAAAAGTATGATTACACACGTCGATTCAGAATTGTCTCCCAATATCTTCAAGGTGAATAGAACATTAAGAAATGAGGTCACCTTTTTATATAATATTTTTTCCAAAAGTGAATAATAAGGGAGTTATCTTCTCTCCCTTTTAAAGGGTAGTTTTAGGGAGTGACTTTTCAGTTTTTTATTCCTATTTCTTTATTTTTACATATTTCATTAAAAATTTACGAAGACAATATTGTTTAGATTATTTGGCACAAAAAAGCTCTATTGCATTTTAATAAACGGAATCGTTTTCGAGTAATTGTGGTTTAAAATGACAAAAATCATGAAGCAAAATGAAAACCAGAATTATCTCACAGACCGTAGGTTCTAGGTATAGGACTTTGTTAGACAAAATTTAATTTTACATTGGTCGATGATTTTACTTACGGGGTGTTCCATAAGAAAAACTTCTTGAAATACTTCACTTCTAAATTCAGCAGAAAGAACTGTCGGCCACCAACAATCTGCGTAGTCTTCAGGTTTGTTTAATTTAGTGTTACTTAGTTTAAAATATGTGTAATTACACGCTAATAAATGATAATGGAGCAAGATAATGATGAGGAAATGATAATTAAGCAAGTTAAAAGCAATTTAATAAGGGCCCTGCATTTAAGATGTTTCTTCGTTGACGACTTTTATCTCGGTAAATACTATAGGTTTAGGTATAGAAATATGTTAATAAAATATTTTCCAAATTGATAGATCTATCAAAATCTCTAATAATATGTAGGGCATTCCGTTTGAAATATTAAAGGTACTTGCTGACACTTGTAAAATGAATACCCTGTATAATTGCAAATAAATTTAAGGTGTAGATTTTTTTTATTAGAGGATGATAGCGTTTGAATTTCTTTTCTGTATTAAATTGTTTAAACGCCACAAAAGAAAACCACACTCGGTGGACACGTGGTATATTTGATATTTGATTTTTTGTGAGTTTGGTAACATTTACATTTGTTAGAAGTTTTACACGATTATTTATTACAGATTCAATAAATTTTTTAGGATATGAATTTTAAGCAAGAATTTCTTTACCTAATTAAATTTATATTTTCAACAATGAATAATTTGGTTTTTGGTTGATAAGAGTTATAGTTAATATATCTACCTAGCCATGTGGGTTTGTGATACCAATTTGTTATTAAATTAGCATTTTGTCTAATAATATTTACATCTAAAAAACTTATGCTATTATTATTCTCTCTTTCGATAGTAAATTGCAACCTATTATAAATAGAATTGAATTGATTTAAAATATAATTTATTTTATCATGAGGTAAAATTAAAAAAATATCGTCAACATATCTGTAATATAAAGTTAATTGTTAGAATAGTTTAGAACTACTTTAATATCACAGCAACAGAACGGCGGATTAAGCATTTTATTTGATAAAGTTCGCCGTTCGGCGGCATTATTACTTTTTAAAGTAGTGTTCCGCCGTACGTGTGCAAATCAGTTGAATTTTCGGCGGAACTGTAGGCTATTTAAATCCGCCGGACGGCGGAATTTCGAAATACAATGCATGGTTCCGCCGACGGACGTTTAGCCACGTCGTAATAGTATATTGTAGACCGAGGTGGTAAAGTGCTTGTTTTCCAGGTCGAGAGAAGATATGGACAGGCGAGGCGAGGAGCCGAGCCTGGCCACTTCTCGAGACCTCGAAAACTGCTTTACCGCCATGGTTTACACATTATTTTTTTTCCTACACAACATTATAATTAATTTTGTTAATATCACACAAACGTTCTTTTTCTCGAAGTAAAAATATTAAAATTGAGTTACTATTAAAATTATTATAGATGTTTTAAAACACAGTGTTGTGTGTCAGCGTGGCCGAGCGGTCAAGACGGTAGTTTAATACACCAGTCTCTTCGGGGGCATGGGTTCGAATCCCACCGCTGCCGAGTTGGTTTTTTTTTCTTGATAATTTTAATCCTTTTTAAAACCAAATACCAGTGGAATTAAATAAAAAAAACTTACGTTTGTTAATTTTTTGATGTCGATGAGAATGCATTCCAGAAATTATTGTCGCGCCACCTAGTGGTAAAGCCTCGTAAATTATTTTCTCGGCTAGGCATTTATGTTCATTTTACCGGGCTAGCCGTGGAAACGTTTGCTTTCTCCTCTCTGATGAGCCGGTAAAATTGAATTTTCTACTAGTGTAGGAAAAAAAATTTTACCTTTGTTTTAAAAGTATACTTTATCTTGGAAGTAAGTTTGCGCATTTCATGGCCCACTCTGGCCTGTTCTATTGTCATTTTACTGTCATTGATTTCTGTGGTAATCATAACTAGTCGTACACCACAGATTTTATAATTGACATTGACAGATATAATAATTCTTATATTCTGCGTTACCTGGGAAACGGAATTAAATATTACGTACGCACACTTTTGATAATCCTACATGTTGATTATTATAAGTTATTCACGATCTCTTTAGACTCAGAGTAGGCTATGTTAGGGTGACATTTTAGTTGATATTTCCAAGTGGATATGTTCCATTTTAATTTGATGGTTATATTTTGCAAACTGACGCCGAAAAAACATTGATAATTTTTAGCATTTTGAGTTAGAATTAAAAAATCACAAGTAATTATGTATTTGTTTTAATGTTATTATTTTACTTTCTTCATGCCATCGTAGAGTATAAGAAGCAATATAGTCGATGCGTTAAAATGTCACAATTTTATATTTGTCACATGTTGAGGTGTTGAGTTCTAACAAAATACATGCACGTAACTTAACGATAAAAAGCATGGGCCTCTAGAGTCTAAAAAGATCGTGAATGGATATTATAACGAGCGTCTAAATAAAAACCTGGTCAAGTAGGTTGTGATCGAGAATTTATCCATTGCATTTACATAACAGAATTACTAAATGTTGCCTATTTGACCAGGTTTTTATTTAGACACTTGTTATTATGCAGAAATATAAACGCACAAAACTATTTTCCTAATACGTTCCTGCGGCAAATCAATCAATTAGCGTTTTAGTACAATTATTTTTCCTATAATTTTATTGGTGATCCTTTTCTCATGTTGGGACCCTTACTTCTCTCTCTACAATTAGTTTAGTTATAAACACATAGGCCCGGTATTTCAGTTTACGTTTAAAATAGAGTTTAACTAAACCAAAGCTTAAAATTACACGGCATTAAAATTAGTACGGGTATTTCAGATTAATCCGATAGTTCCGTTTAATTAAGCTGTAGTTTAGACATGTTGGTATTCCTGTGAGTAACGTTGACGGTATTATTAAACCTTTAAAATGTAAGAAAACAATGGAAATGGTATTCATTACGCTTATTAAGACGGTTTTATTTGTTTGATGCAATAATAATTGACAAATGTTATAATTTAAATACGGATTTAAGCGGCAGATCTCGGAACTACATAGAGCTCAGTTTAAACCCTTAAACCAACGCCTGGGTGAAGTTTAACTTTAAACGCCGCTTATTGTTGCAACACATTTAAACGAAAGTGGAAATACACCCGTTTATTGTTAAACTGAGTTTAGCGCAAAACTGCGGTTTAAACCGAACCTGAAATACCGGGCCATAGGCTCAGTTGTAAATGCTAGTTTAAATTTAAGCTGAAGCTTAAATCCATAGCAACGATTATTTCAACAATTGTTGTTAAGGATTTAAGTTTGGGCTTAAAGTTAAACTAGTATTGTACGTATAATTGGCCCTAAATCTATGTTGTATACCGTTACTAGCAGATAATGCAACCTTAATTATGATTTCAAGACAACAAATTGGTTAAGGGGTACGTTATTACTGTTGAGAAGTCCTATTTTTTGAGCCTTTAAAGCTATTTTGGCCGCGTGCTCTGAATAAAAGCAAACTGAAAGGTTTCTAACGATGTCTCTTGTTTAAACAGGAGCCAGTTGTATGTATTTACTAATGGGCGTGTTATGCAGATTTGGTGTCTTGAGCAGCGGGCTACAGCTACTTCTGGGGAATGTAGTAGTTTCAAGTTTCACATAGAAACCGAAATTTGAAGCAAACGGTTACAAGCAATCGCTAGTCGTAAATTTGGAGGCATTAATATTTCCAACTTAACTGGGGAAAGATGCTCAATCATTCCGGGCGTTCGTAAATAATTAGGGTCCATCTCTTGAAAACAGGACGCTTCGAAAACAAAAGCAGGAGATGGTTTGTTATGAGATCCTTATAATTTTTTTTGACTGCATCTGTTTTAATCAGTTGGAATCCTCGCTGGCGAGTGGCGGTGAGTTTTCGCGCTGCTTATTTCCGGGGCTCCGGTAGTCACAGTCGAGTCGGTCTAGTTCGTGTGCCGTCGTCGTTCAGGGGTAGTTGTCCGGGCGGAGTCAGTCCGCAGTGCTTCTGCAGGATGGGGGTGAATTTCTGTGCCGAGTTAATAGGCGCAACACCTGGCTAATAATTCCGAGGTATGTGCGTGCGTGTACGCGTTGCACTGACATAAATCCGGGTCGATTCCGGGCACTTCAGCGTCGTTCCTTACAAGCGCTCTTTTCGCACAAAAGAGGAAAAAATTCGCGATGTAAATATGAGTGCTTGCGTGGTGTTGTTTCTGGTAGTCGGAGTGACCTTTGGCGCGGATTTGGGGTACGAAATCGCGGAGGCGACTGAAGGAGGGACCGGAAAATTACCATGCAACTTGACGCCGGTGTATCCTCCGGACAAAGTGAGTTTAGTGTTGTGGTACCGCGATAATCCGGACGTACTTCTGTATAAATACGATGTGCGAGGTTCTAGACCTCAACACTGGTCCAACGCGACGCTCGGAGATCGCTTTTTCCTCCAGGTCCTCGACGAAGAGCGCGCCGTCCTCACGATCGGCCCCGCTAGGCTCACCGACGACGGCATCTATCACTGTCACGTTGAGTTCTTTCGCACCTCATCCAGAACCACCCGTGTTAACCTCACTGTCATAGGTACGTGGATTTAGAGATCTCATTTATTGTGATTGTAATTTAAACCCCACATGGGGACGCTTTATCATAAATCTTATGCGGAGTACGCGGATGAAGATATGTATTTATGGGCATGGAATGTTTCATGTGGAGGCTAATTTATTTAACGGAACATCCGGTCACTTAAGAGCTCGTTTAATGCAGCACTCGCTGTGAAACGCGGTCGGCACGTTCTAGCCATAAATCGGGTGAAATATGTAAACACTTAATGGAGAAATTATTAGTCGATTTTCACTATGGAAAGTGGGTTTCCAGTGAGGTCGACAGAAAATTATGAGGTTGGTCCTCCGAAATCTGCACGTCATCTACTGTGTTTAAAGCTCACCTTTGACTTCTTATTTTATAGTGATAGATTATGTGATGCGGAGTTTGAGTCAATTTCGACCTCAAACAATTGTAAAAAAGAGTCATTTTCACTTAGCACTATAATTTAATATGGTCCTTCAATCTAGATTTATTATCTCAAAGCTTACGGAACGATCATTTCTTTTCATAGATCTCTTCATTTTCAGGCTTTGGTAACCAAGAATTTCTCCAATTGGAGAAGAGTTTCAATAAAAATGTTGCTTCCCTTAGGCTAGGTTTCTCAGTCCTAGTTTAACTTTAAACTCCTGTTTATTTCCATGGTAGCAATTATAAAAACAATTGTTCCTTTGGAAATAAAGAGGAGTTTAATGTTAAACTAGGGTTGAAAAACCCAGCCTTAGCTAACTTTTGATATGAGCAGTCATGTAGGAGATTCGAAATGAATGTTTTTTTTTAAATATCAAACACTGTATTTTTTGGCGCTAGTAAAAAAAGTAGTCGTAAGTTTTGATATATTATTTTATTAACTTCCAATATGTGTAGGAAGAGATGGTAAAGGGTGGGTAAGAACCTATCGTTCATAGCGAAAGAGGTTTCAGAATTTCAGTGTCTTCCAATTCGTGAACAATCTCGTAAAATCGGAATTCATACAGGTAAATTCCGTCTTAGATGGGGATCTTAACCAGCAGCCTTCAAAAGCCGAAAAGAGATAAATAAATTCTAAAAGGGATCTCCTTTCTGTATAACTTTCTTAAATCTCCTAATTTCTTTGTTTTGGTCGACGAAGACAAAGCAACAGCCTCGAGGAAAGCAGGCAAGGAAAAAAGCGAATTATTTCGTGTAGAGGCGCAAAACACTGCGTCGTCAAAGGAAGCCGTCTGGCCGAGCACGCGGATGAAGGAATCATCATCGAATTAATTCCCTTGAACGGTTCCTCTCGTAAAAATTCCCTCGCTCCGAATTTCTGCGTCATTACCGCCGTCTATTGTTCGCTCGGAAATACGCGTTCTTGACATCGGCCGGCAAAGGCGCTCTTTTCTATATCCGGAATTAATATTGACGAAATTTTTCTGTTTATAACGAAGAAAGAAACTTATAATTTTTAAGGAAAAATACAATGAGGTATCAATCAATGGCACCTCGCGCACACTCACTAAACTCAACCACCAAATTGAGTTTGTTATAGATATCATTTGAATGGTGGACATGTTTTCCTTCATGGCTCAGATAACACTGTGATTTGCAAACTAATATGTGGAGCTACTCTAGTGATGAGTTGTAGTATTAAAAAGAACTATGGGCGTTGCATTGTTTGAGCTCCTTCGTTCTAGAAGTTAAAAGTAATTCTCCTTGTAGGCGGGAAGTCAGTAACGTCGGCGGAAGCTCGACTTTTTGGAGAGATGCGATGGCGGAAGCGCGACCCTGAAAGCTTTTAATAAAGCATCGCGCCTCGCCCGCTCTAGAGCAACAAGTAAGCGCGCGACAAATTGCGCCCGGGTCCTACACGCGTCCTCTTAATTGGATAAGCGCAAAACAAAGGGCCCGCAAAAGTGATCGCCTCTCGCTCGTCTTCTCTGCAAACGTTATTCCCTAATCAATTATCTGAAGCAGTCATAGACAAAGCATGATGTGTGTTATGTGTTCGTTGTTAGAATTTCTAATTGGAAGATTTCTCTGAGGGAGAAGCTTCATCAACTTATTATACAACAAGAACGCTGATTCATTTTTACAAGATACAAATCGATTCGAGCAATAAGGTGTTAGGTATAGGTATACCTAAGACCAGTAATTTCATCAAGTGGGGAGTTCTTTTGAATCCAGCACCGTTACTCTAGTTTTTTTTTTCTTGCATCTAATCTAATCAAGTGGATAAGAATTTAAGAATGGTGTGATGCATTTCCTTTTTGTTACAAATTTTTAATTGAAAAATCTGTTGGATCATCCTAAGTGGGAGGAAAGGAAAAGCAACTTTTGTGTTTGTATGTTGTATTGTTAGTTACCTTAGTATATACGAGAGACTCGACCTACCTTTATTATTCCTTCAGCGTTTAACCACGGTGAGGTAGTCCAGGTAGGATGGGCATCCATTGAAGTTGGCTGGGTGTGGGCCTTCGCAGTTTGCACAGGTGGCTGCAGTGTCCTTGGTTTTCTCGCATGTATAGGTCTTGTGGTCCTTTCCACATTTTAGATATCTGGGCGTCTTTTTGCAGTATGTAGATCCGTGGCCAAATTTCTGGCAGTTTCTGCATTGAGATGTCTTATCATTTCTGGTGTATTTTTGACATGTGATCAGAGTGTTGTCTATGGTTTTGACTTTTTTCAGTTTTTCGATGTTGGTATTTTCGGGGAGTTCCAGGTAGTAGGACGTTGATAATTTCCCAATAGTTTGGTACAGTTAATGATCTTTATGTCTTGTTCTGCATAAACCTTTGTAATTTCCTCAGGTTGGCTGAAGGGTGCTGCTTTAATAATTACCTTTTTGGTGAGTTGGTGCTTAAGTGGGTGCGTGTGGTATTCGAAGTTGTTCATTAGTAGTATTTGCAGTGGTCTTCCTCTGTTTTAGTTCTAATGCTAATAGGTTTACCGTAGAATATTATGCAGCCATTCTTGGTTGTGTCCGTGATCCTGGTGTGAATGTCCTTGTAGTTTGTAGGCGTTGTTTCTTTAATTGGTGGGGGTTTTCCTTGTGGGATATGGGATGTTGTGTGCTGCTCGTCCTTGTGGTTGTCCGTTGTTTCCATTTCGTTTGAGGTTTCTTCTACCTCAGGCGGTTAGAATCTGTTTTTTATTGGTACTTCTTGTTGGTTCTGTTGTTCTTGCTGTCTTTTCCATGGGTATCTTGTGACTTGAATGAAGCATGGATTGTCTCCTCCACTGTTCATTTCGTCAGACAGAGCGCCTAGGCGCCTCCTCGGGTGCTTGGCGTTATGGTGTGATTTTGCCTTGAACTTCACTTTTAGTAACTATTCTGTGATGATAGTGTTAATGAACTTGTGGTTTTTAGACTTCTAACTTTTTAGGTTGCTTGACGTTACGGAACGTGAGTCCTACTCAATCGCTCGCTGGAGAATTCCGGTATGGTATCCAAGTGGGAGGAGCTCCGTCGAATCATTCTTCTAAGTGGGCGGTCTGTCAATTAATCTGACCAATCATTAGTTTCATCAAATGGGATGAGCCTTGTCAGTTAGGATTTTCTTTCTCCATCGTAACTTATTAAACTAATTTTTTAATCAAATTCTTGAGGTGGGAGGAATTTGATAACACCTCCCAATTCGAATTCGAAGATTTACCTATTAAACTATAAAGAGATTAAACTATAAAGAGATATTGGGTGGTATGCAAAAAACGAAGTAGATGCTAATATTTCTCAAATTAGTATATTCTTCGAAGTATCTTCTATTACATAAAGTATCTACTGCAGCTCTGAAGCATACACTACGAAGCAAAGTTTATACTACCGCACGTAGTAAATACTACCCTATTTACTATTAAAATGAATCTGAGGCTTTGAAGTAGATACTACAGTAGGTGCTTCTACAGCGAAGTAAAAACTTCTATGTGCTCTTGTGCTCTAGTATCTACTAGATCGCATAGTAAATACTACGTTACTATAGTTCACTTTGAAGTACTTCACTTTCGAAGTAGATGCTTGAAGTATTAGCATGTACTTCGTTTCATGCATACCATCCAATGGAGTAGGACTTCCAATTTGAGGGAGGAGTTTCATCAAATCTCTCTTCAAGTTGATAACGCCTCTCAATATGAGGGAGTAGTATCATCGAATCTCTTTTGTTGAACACATTTTTTATATAATAAGATTTATGAAGTGGAAGATTTGATAGCATGTCCCAATTCGTGGGCGGAGCCTTACTGAATCTCTCTTCTCCTATTAAACTAATTTTCTAATAAGATTCATGAGATGGAAAGAGTTTATCAACTCTTCTTCATTTAAAGGTGGACCTTCATCGAATCTCTCTTCTAAATTGGGATCGATCTGATCAATCAGAAATTACCAGTGTATTTTTTTCGTGCAACGCTATAATTCTTTAACATTAACAGGATACACCTTCAAGTAGGAGGAGCTTCACCAAATAAGAAATGAATTCTTGATAAATGTTCACCAATAATTGATTTAACATTTTGATTTACATGATGGAATTGACTATCAGTTTTTTTTATTTAAAAATAAATGGAAGCTTAAAAGTCAGTTGATTCTACCAATCGCTAGTTACATTTTTCCTTGTATGTGACAGTTTCATGTTAACCTGTCCCTATTTTAAACTCATTTTTAGTAAGATTCATGAGGAGGAATTGAAAATATCTTCAATTGTAGAGAGAAGTTTCTTTTTTTTATATCAAAGCTCATTTATTAATAATATACATTTTGCATTTCTAGAAATGGTGGAGGCGCCGCACAATATTAAAACTTCATCATTTTCGAATTACCTGCCCGTAGTACGTTTCGATATTCTTTTCCAGTCGGTAGCTTCATGTGGCCTGTTTATTAGTGGTTTTACCACATAAAGTCACAAAACGAAGTGGAAGGTGCTTTATGAGGGGACTCTAACGATTCATTCTTTGAAATGCGGAGTCATATCATTCTCTCTGTCAGAGGCTTTTCAAGATATGTTTCTAATAACAGTCACCCTTCTATTTTTGGCTCTCTCACTCTTACGAATTCATCCTTCAGTAGAATGCTTCATGAAGTTATAAAATCATTTTAAATTTTGTTCACGTCACTTTAATCATATAACGATTTTAAAATTAATTTTTTGCGTACTGTTTCGTTTGCAGCAGCCGTGCCTTTGAAAAACTTTTTCTCCTCTCAAATGATTAACGAAATTCGAACCTCTTCGAAACTAAGTACGCGCAAAATTCTCGAATTTCGCGCTTCAAT
This sequence comes from Dorcus hopei, assembly GCA_033060865.1. Lineage (NCBI taxonomy): Eukaryota > Metazoa > Arthropoda > Insecta > Coleoptera > Lucanidae > Dorcus > Dorcus hopei. The sequence goes on along the minus strand of CM065426.1, from coordinate 49,115,029 downwards.
CGAGCGGGTAATTTCATTAAGGCGCCGGTTAATTAAGATAAGTAATTTTGCCGAAAACTTTTTACTTCTTCTTTTTCTGTCATCGCGCTCGGTGAGATGGCGATCGATGGTAATGTGAGGAAAGGGCAAGGACGGAAGATCAGGTGGCACGTTAGATACACAGACATCGGCCTTAATCAAAGCCTCTTTACTTTATTGGCGTTCGGTGTGTGTGTCCGCGGAGTAATCGAAACCCTTCGCCCGAGATTTCTAGGCGACGAAGGATAAAAAAGGGGGATTTGTGTGAACGAATTTGCAAGTTAAATTCCGATTTTTTTTTTTTTTGGAGGATTTACGTTTTTGTAATGCGATTACGTCTGAATGAGCATAACTGTACGCGTGGGCGTAAGGAGCACAATGGGGCGCACGAATTTACAGGCGTTTCAGACATATTTGATCCAAGAGACGGTGTTGTAAAGACGCCCACTCGTTTATAGACCCATTCAGCTACCTCGAATTACACGTCATTTCCAAACTGTAATTTCAGCTTCGCGGATCGCCTTCATTAGGAGTTTTAAACTCATTTAACTTTCTAAAAAATTTTATTCCCCGTCGATCCACCTACAACCATGTTTGCTGTGAATGTAAAGGTCAAAAAGGCCTATATGCCCGAATTACAAGCAAATCCGTGCGTTTTTTATACAAATATTATTTATTTTGTTATTACATATTCCGCTTTTGTACATTTTGGACAATTAGGGCCAACGGCCTCGTTATCAGTTTCCAGTCTTTTCTACTGTTGCTCTTAGCTTTCCAGGTTCTATCCTTTTTTACAAGTTTATCAAAACTGTTTTAGAAAGTCTGAACTTGGCATTTCTTGATAAGTGATAACTTACTGTTTTGCTTTAATAGATGGTTAAGATCTCTGTCGTTTTTATTAGTCCCGACTTTCAAACCTATTTCTTTTTCTTGTTCATATTTGTTTGTTATTCTGGCAACAAATTCCTCCGTCTCTTCAAATTTAATTTCCTCTAGATTCTAATTTTGAAGTTGTGTTGTGCTTAGATCTTCCTATTTTTTTTTTACTTTGCATTTCTTTTGGTTTAGTTGCAGCCCCATTTTAAATTCCATGTCCTATATTCTAGTACCTAGTGATTCTTATGTCCGTATTCATAGTGCTTCCTCGAGGCTTCCTTGAATGAGGAACCCCTTAGAATGTGAGTTGTTGTTATGCAACTGCCTTACTACAATTCCATTCTAAGGCGTTCCTCATTCAAAGAAGTCTCGAGGAAGCACTATGAATACGGACATTATAGTCTTATGTGAGTTTTAAACTAATCCAGACTGATAAAAGCGAATTGATTCCATATGTGAATCGAATGCAGCTTTAAACTGTTAGCCTTACAACATTTTCATATCGCATCGTAACTATGTTTTATAAATTAAAGCTTAGAAAAGAAGGGTGATCAATTAATTATCATTAAAACGTGTTTTGGTAATGTGAAAATGTCACAACGCCAACGCCTTGTGGACGTTTATAGATACAGTCTTTTACTAATGTTGTACAATAAAACTGTATATATAAAATAAAATCACTGAAGTTTTATCGCGATTAATAGACAATTTATTCTTGAACATCCACACTTTAATCTTGTCATAGATCGCTTTGGCTGATTTTTCGACATCAGCAAACAAATGGCGACAACTGTCAACAATTTTTCTGTTAAATCTCCAATTCAAGTTTTTATAGTTTATAACATTTAAAATATGGACAACAACGAATTAACTGATATGCTTCAAATTTATTTTGAATGCCAGAAAAATGGTTATCGTGCTGCACGAGTATACGGTGAACGATTTCCAAATAGGCAAGCTCAAGATCGAAAAAAATTTGTAAGGTTAGAAGAAAATTTACGAAAATACGGCTCCTTTAAGAAACCGAAAAAAATTAAGCGGCAATTTCGAGATGAAAATTTAGAAATGAACATACTTTTTTGAGTGTTGAAGAAAATCCCAAAGTATCAACGCGCGAAATTGGACAAAATCTTGGCACTTCTCAAAAACATGTTCAAAGAATACTAAAGAAATACAAATATAAGTCATACATCCCACAAAAGATTCATACAATAGTAGATAACGATCGAGAACGGAGACTGCAATTTTGCCAATTTTATTTGAACAAAATGCAACAAGATCCGACTTTTTATGAGAAGATACTATGGTCAGACGAATGCACATTTAGCAATAATGGTATTTTCAATAGAAATATTCATCCACACTGGAGTACCGAATGGTAGCCTAAATAGTGAAAGATATTACGATTTACTAAATCAAGATTTAGAAATTTTTTTTGATGAACTGGCACTCGATCACCGAAATGGTATGTACTTTCAGCAAGATGGGGCTCCGCCACATAATGCAAGAATAAATACGGACTATTTAAACGAAAAATTTGGAGCTAATTGGATTTGGAACTGATGGACCAATTAGATGGCCTGCTCGTTCCCCAGATTTAACCCTACTGGATCTTTTCCTCTGGGGTTATCTTCAAGATATATTGTATTTTCAGTTACCGGAAACACGGGAAGTTTTACAACAAAGAATTGTCACAGCTTGAGCAGTTCTTATAATTTCAGTTTTTTTGTCTTAATCTTACTTTTCCTTATAATAATTTTTTTTTCAACAGTTTAACGGTTAGTTTAATTTATCTTAGACGGGTGAAATAAATTCTTAGTAAATTGCTAATTAAACAATAGGAATTTTCTATGCCAATAAATTTACTCGGCGTTTATAATACATATGAAAAATCCACCGATTAAATTATTTAGTTGGAGAGTAAATTTGAAAAGTAATTGGATTATAATATAAAAATAAAGATGACACGTTACAGACATTGATAAATACAATCCATTTGTAATCCAGCAACTGTTTATTACGTCATTTCATATTCATAATTTAATTTTTTATTTTAATTATTTTCAATTAATTTGAAATTTTTGTAGCACATCATTGAACGCAGAAGAAAGACTTCTTTCGAAATTCATTACAATAATTATACCATTGCATTTAAAAAACAAAAGTTGACAGCTGTCATGCAGCTGTCTTAAGTGTATTAAAGACGTAAGATAGAATATATTGTAGAGTTTTTTCTGCCATTTCATTTGGTTTTTTGACCACTTAAATCCGACAATAAACACCGACGCTATTCGCGTAGGCGTTTTTTTGGACTCAGCCTGTATATAAAGCGTTCACAGGCCATTTAGGCCCATAGTTTGGTAATCGCCCTCCATCTTTTTCTGTTCTTCGTGATTTCCTTCCATTTAATAATCCCTTTTTCTTTTAAATCGTCTTTCACTGCTTCTCGCCATTTTTTTCTTAGTCTACCCCTTTTTCTTCTTCCTTCTGGTGTCACCCATCCACATTTCTTGTCCTTATCCCCCATTCTCTCCAAGTATCCTAACCATTACAGACGTCGAGCTTTTATCACTTGTGATATTGCAGGTTCTCCATAGTTTTCATACACCTCTGCATTTGTACGCCTTTCCCACAACTCCCCCACTTTCTTGCCTCCAAAAATTCTTCTTAATATCTTTCTCTCCCATATTTCAAGTTTCTCTGTCAATTTCTTATTCATTACCACTGTTCGGATTTCTATAGAAATTAAGTGAAGACAATTTTATGTCTAGATAATTTTGATTATTTAGTTAAATGTACATGTTAAGTTTAAGAATCATTTTTAGTTTCAAATTAATAATACCGTCACCGTTCCCAAATGCAGCTGCAGTTCTAAGTACGGGGCTAGTTAGGACATTCCGAAGCCCTTTCTTTGAACTTCGCTGGTCGCTACTTCCTAGCTTAGATTTCTCGGAGCGACCGGGTTCACATCGGGCCGTTTTAAATGTGCAAGTAAAAATTGAATATAACTTTCTTACGAAAATACTTGTGCATTGTAAGACGGTCTGCATGTAACCCGCAATTTTTGTATATTAAACTCTGTATTTGAATTTTTAGTCAAGTTCGGTCGGGTATAGCCTTACAGGGAGGTGATACCGCCACTTCGCGTTATATTTTGTTTGTTAACCGTATCTGTACATTTATTTACTTTTATTAAATTTACTATTAATTGTTACACGCGAGTTTAATTTCACCGATACAACAGTGACGTGGAAGAGTGGGCAAATCAGTGTATTTGTCGACGAAGATTTACAACCTTTGAGAATCCTGATTTGTCGAGGCCCCAGTTCCGTCTGGGAAGAGCATTCAAAACCGGAAGCTCACACAACCACGTTTCGCAGTCATATAACATTGTTATTTTCGCCTTCCTAGATATTTCTATTGCCCTGAACAACCTGCTCAGACTTCCTGCACATATATTCGCCTTTGCTAGCCTTAGATTTATTTCTATCTCTTCATTGCAATTCTTGTCCATCAGCGTCCCCAGGTACACGTAGCTTTCTACTTCTTCTAAATGTAATATCTCTTCCCTTCCTATTCGTATTTTAAAAGATTTATCTTCTGTTGCCCATTCCTTCCCTAGCTTCATATATTTGCTTTTTTCTTTAGTTACTTGTAGCCCAATGCTTTTTGCTGTCTTTATAAAGTCTTTTGCTTTTTGTTCCAGTTCTTTCTTATCTCGGGCCATTAGCAAGACATCATCCGCATATACAAGATACTGGTGACTTTTATTGAAGAGCGTTCCCCGTCTGTATATATTGCTTTCTTTGATTACATATTCGAGTGCTAGGTTAAACAGTGTTGTTGACCTCAAACCTTTTCTACTTTGAAAGCCTCTGATAGTCCTCCGCCTCCGCACAGATGGTATTGCTTAAGGTTAGTTTCACTAGTCTTATTATCTTTCCAGGTATTTGGAAGCCTTTCAGCAAATTCAGCAACTTCTTCCTATCTACCGAGTCACAAGCATATGTGTTTCGATGCTGTGCTCGTAACAGCCTGTTATTATCTGCTTCAGCATGAAAATCTGATCGGTCATAGATCTATTTTTACGAAACCCAGCCTGATAGTCTTCCGCATATATTTCTAATCTTTTCTTTACAATGGTAGCGACTATTTTGTATGTAACGTCCAGCAAAGTTATGCCTCTATAGTTGTGACATTCTGTAATATCTCCTTTTTTGAATATTGGTGTTATTATAGCTTTTCTGAAATCCTGCGGCATATCTTCTGTCCTCCAAATCTCCCGGACTAATTCATATAGCTTCATTTTCAAAATATCACCCCTATATTTCAGATTTTCCACGGTGATACCGTTTTCCCCTGGGATTTTGTTGCTTTTCATCAGCTTTAGGATCTCTTCGACTTCTTCTTTGCTGGGCTCCTCTATTTCTTCCTCATCTCCTTCTGTCTCCTGCTGGTCTTCTTCTCTCCTGGCCGTTATTCCTGAACCCCAAAGTTTCTTAAAAAACTCTTTCCATCTTCACTTCCCAGTAACTTTCCCTCTTTATTCTTATAAAGTACTGCTCTCTTTTGGTAACCTTTCCTTATGTTTTTAGTGTCTTTATAAAAATTTCGTAGCTCCTTTCTTCTATATTTTATTTCTATTTCTTTTAATTCTTCTTCCATAAATTTTCATTTTCTATCCCTACAGATTTATTTTACTTTTTTTTCTGGTCGCTTTATTTCCTTATACTCTCTTCAGTTAGGGACTGTAACATCTTTTGCCTTAACTTCGCTTTATTCCTTAAGCCCTCCTTACATTTTTCATCTATCCAAGTTCCTTTTATTTTTATTTTGCTTTTCGACAAGATAGCTTGTGTAGCCTCCTGCACAGTCAATTCTACTTTTTTCCATTTTCTTTCAATATCCTCCGCATTTTGTTCCCAGTCACTTCTAAGCTTACTATCGATGTCTCTTTTGTAATTTCGTGCTATCTCTTCGTTTTGCAAGTCCTCCGTTTTGTATCTTGTTCCTCTCGCTCCGCGTTGTTTTTTACTTCTGCACTGATTTCTGTTTTCTTTGTGCTCAATTTTTAATTTGACTTTTACTAATAAATGATCCGACTCAGCCTCCGCCCCTCTGTATGTTCTTACATTTGAAATTAATCTGCGAAATCTTCCTTTATTAATACATGGTCAATCTGATTTGTTTCAGCCCGTCCCGGTATCATCCATGTTCCTTTGTATATGCTTTTCGTTTTGAAGTGAGTGCTCATTATTTTCATATTATGCTCTATTGCAAAGGAGATCAATCTGGACCCATTATTATTACTTTCCATATGCTTGCTCTCTCCTCCTGTAACCGATTTATACATGTCTTCCCTACCGACTTTTGCATTTGTATCACCTGTAACTATGACTACCTCTTGGATTTCTAGCCCTCCCATAGTATTTTCTAGTTCTTCATAGTATTCGTCTTTTACATCGGCTTCCTTTTCTTCTGTTGGTGCGTGAATATTTATTACTGTTATTGTTCTATCTAATACTCTAATTTTTATCATACATAGTCTGTCAGATTTTGGTTCAAAATACATTATTTTTTCTTTCAAAGTTCTCCTTATCAGGAAACCGACCCCATGTCTTCTACTTTCGCTTCCGCTAGTCAAAAGGATATAATTTCCGATATTCTGAATGTTATTTCCTGTCAGGTGCGTTTCTTGCAGTGCTGCAATGTGTATATTATACTTATCTATTTCTGAAATCAGGTTTATAATTGCTCCTTATTCGTATGTCCCTCTTACATTCCATGTTCCCAAATTCATATGCTGGTTACTTTCTTCCTCTTTTTCTTCGATTTCCGACATCTGTGCATGCTCCTCGTTTTGTCTTCCTGTTCTTATGTCTTGTTCTGTGCCATTGTTTACTATTCTTGTTTTCCTTTCACTTCCTAGCTCCGTGTCCATATTACTCGTCATCCTCTCCTTTGCTTGTTCCGTCTTCTTATTCCTATTCCTCTTTTTTAGTTTTTTGCTTTGTCTGTCTCTGCGAGATTCTGCTTAATTAGCTTTTTTCTTCCTTTTTCTATATCCATGGCTGCCCGTCTATTATTAACTTCCTAAATCCAACCTTCACCGTTTCCCTTTGGCTCTCTCTTCCTTCGCAAGTTACAAGGTACAAGCAGAACTGAAAATAAAACTATAAAGCAAATTAATGGCCTTACTAATTCTGCAGGTCTTGCAATAAAATTTAAAACAATTTAGTTTTTAGATAGAAATTTTCATTCATCAGTATATATTTTTACTAATCACATACTATCCTCAATTCAGGCAACAATGAATTTAAATTTACTTTAATATTAAAATATTATGTTTAAAATATTAATCATCAACGTCATGGCCGACGAAAATTAATTATTAAGTACTTAATGAAAATTTGAAATAAAATTAGTATTTCAAACATAAAGTTTTAATCTTAATTTTATTTCGAATTTTCATTAGGTATTTAAAATGATTTTCGACGGCCACAGATTACAACTTGCCTTACATCGCATCATCAGTAAATGTACACAACGCGTTGTGGCATTTTCACATTGTCAGAACGTTTTAGTCGATTATTAAAAGAACCTCAGCACGAATTTCGCTTTGTGGCCTTTTTGAATATGTCCAAACGCGTTATGAACACTTTTGAAAGTGTCACGACACGAATTTCGCGTTGCGGCTGCACGGTAGACAAATAAGACAAATATACCAATGAATCCGGTTATGGGCTGAGATACGTGGCGTACGAGTGTAAGGTAATGCAAGAAAGAATAAAATTATTGTTGTTTAAATATTTTTCAATTTTTGTGTTTATTTTTAAACCTAGAAATTATTGAGTCTTAAGTGAGAATGAAAGTAGATATTTAAATTTTTTAATCGGTTTTGCAAATGTTTTAATTGAAATCTTCGCCCGCTTCGTGCTGTCTCTCTCACTTTTAACTGAAATCGCGCCCTGCTTTTTGCTATCACCCTCGCACCGTTCACCTGTCGTAGCCGAATTCAACTACCACCGTCGCGTCGTCTAACGTTGTCTGTTCTCTGGTAACGCGAAAAGATGTTTCTTGTGGATGTGGATTATACGAGTATTGCATAATTCTGAAAAATATTGCACTTTGTCTACACAAAGCCGTTTTTTTTTCTCGAACATCGCCCAAGATTAACCATAAAATCCGCCAGCGACCGAATAAACCAGTCTGCTCGTCGTATATTAAACCGCGCTAAACACAAAGAGACGCGTTGGTTGGTAGCGGATTTTATGACCCAATCCGGGATAAAAACCCGGATTCATCTAATACGTATACATAATCTCCATCCGAGATAACAACGTCGGTTCATTTCGGGGCGACTGTAACAACGCAGCGACACAATTATTCAAATTAAGACGCGCCATCTAACGGATTTCGCCATTAAGACGCTAAATGCGCACGTAATTCTTCTTTGAGCCCGGAGAGCGTTTTTAAGAGACTACAAGACGAGGTGATAAATCGCGCGTGTTAACGAAATAATTAAACGAAATTGAGTGGAGTGAGGCCAAACAGCTCGCTCGAGATTAAGTCTTGTAGAACGTTAAAAATGGCGGCCGGGAATTATCGTAAATTTTAACGTTTTATTGATGAACCTTTTCGTCTCTCCATCATCATACCCACATCAATTGTCGCGTTACCGGCCCGATAAAACCGACATCTCATATACTCGTACCGAGAGGCATTCGTATGTTAATGAAGGGACGGTCGGGTTCACATAAATCGAAGAAATTCGGCCCGTACAAAAGCAATCCACGAACATTATCGAATTATACGACCCTGGCGGATATGTTGTTGCAAATTGCGAAATAAATAATTCCTAGATAATAATACCTCGTTGAATCTTGATCTTTTAGTTGCTCTGCGCATAATAATAAGACGACGTTGATTGACTGTCTTCTCTTGAAAAATGTTACGCAGAAATTTACTAGAAAGGTCTATTCCATTAAATAGGTAACAAATTAAAATTATAATGAAATTTTCAAATGGCTCAATCAGTAGGATTTTTAACACCTAGAGTAAAATAACTTAAACGTTACCTGATCTATTTTAAGAGAAAACAGAAACACGAAATAATCGATCCTTTCAGTGTTTTCCTCTTTAGCCTTCCCATAACATTAATTGCCTGTTAAGGTAATTAAGCAAAATGTGCTGGGAGTAATAAATTTTAAAGTAACTCAGACTAGAATTTCTATGTTTTGCTTTAAGGAATCACTGAAATCACTGCACGTGATTTCATCATTCCTTAAATGAATGAAGCCCTATTATAATATCAGTTAGAAAAGCAGTCGTAATAAATTTTAAAATGACTCGACCGACAGGATTGCTTTCTCAACGGGAAACCAAACAACTTCCAGCATTCGACCGAGTCCAAATCCAACTCACAATCAGGAGATACACCATCGGACTTCCCATACACAAAACAAATGAAATCCGAAAGAAAAGATGCTCCCACGTGATCGATTGTTTCAGGCATTCCGCTTTCGTGCTCCCTTAATTAATTATCGTTCGGCTCGGCAGCGAAGGCCAAGGATCGTAAATACTTGATTCAAACCTTTCCCTCTCGAGGGTACTAGAGGGGCGAGGGCGAAATTCGGCGCTCGTTTCCGATTTATCGAACCATTTCGCGAGGACGCGCGATAAAATAAATTCCGGGCTTGGATTGAGACTGTACGAATTTTGGTAGGTTAAGGTCAAAGAAGAAATCGATGTCAACTTGTATAAATGATGAGATGAAAGAGATTGTATGAGAGTGAGAGTTAAGTTTATGTATACAGTGTGTCCACGGATTGAGTTCACTATACGTATAATGAACCAAAAATTTTCGAATTCAGATTTCATGTTCTGCAGTTCAGGTCTGCTTGGCGTGAAATGAGTTTGTGCCAAATTTGACGCCGAAAGTCTTCAAGGTGGCGGAATTAACACAAGAAGAAGTAAAATCTGTTTAGGTATTCCTTTTGAATTTAGGAGTAAAATTTAGTAATATAAAATTATTCTCATTTAAAATTAGGGATATATACCAGAAAAGACTTGAATTACGGAAAATTACTAATTATAAATAATATTTCAGTAAAGTTGTAAAATGTTAATGCCATGTACATATTTATTGACCAAAAATAAATAAAATATGATTATTCACTCCGTCCATATTAGCCCCTGACAGTGTTAATGTCTTACAACTGTACTGAAATCCTAATTTTCAGTAATTCAATTTTTTTAGGATGTTAGAATTTGGTATATCTCCCTAATTTTAAATGAGAATCATTTTAACTAACTAAGATTTTCTCCTAAATTCAAAAGGAAGACCACTTTACCTAAACAGATTTTAGTTCTTCTTGTGTTAATTCCGCCACCTTGAAGACTTTCGGCGTGAAATTTGGCACAAATTCATTTCACGTCAAGCAGACCTGAACTGCAGAACATGAAATCTGAATTAAAAAATTTTTGGTTCATTATACATACACTGTGTCCACATTTCGATGCTCACCATTGGTATCTCGGTTATTAGAAAACATAGAGCAACGGTTAAATGGGGAATGTTTTGCAGAATTCAATGATCGCCACATATCTCATTTCAAATTTACCATAACTTTTTTAAATTTTAAGATAATTAAAGAAAACCAAAATTTGCCGATTTCAATGTTCCTCAATAACTCGATAACACCTAATGCGATCTCTTCTAAAGTTTTACAATGTTCAGACACTTTTTTAAGACAAAGCTTTTGATATAAACAGAAGCCCCCGATTGTCATTTGTTTTCAAATTATTAGTGCTAACTTTTGTTTTTCATATGACAGCCATATTGGATTTTTGATTAGTTAGATAGTCTTTAAAAAGAGCTTTTCAACGATGTATAACATACCCGAAAAATTTTTATTTGTAGGGGAGATATTAACAAAAACATAAATTAATTTCTAATATGAAATTAGTAGGCTATGAAATTAAACAACAATAAGGAATGAAAGCTTAAAGATATGCTAAGTAATACTGTAAAATAACGAAATGTTACTGATGTTTAATTTCATATTAACAAATACAGACTACCCAATAAAATTAGTAAGCCATGGAATTAAACATCCGCGTGAAACAAAATGACAAGCTGTCAAATTACAATTAGTGCTGCAGAGATTAGTTAATTAAAATCTTGTGTATTCTTAATTCGTAATTATTGATAAGTAATTATTTTTAAATATTAACATTAATAAGTATTGATGTAATGGCACATAAATATTCAAATGATGAAAAAGTTGACATGTTGGAAGTGTATTTCAAAGCAAATAGAAACTCTGAAAATGCTTGTACGAGTTACGCTGAGTGTTTTCCGGAAAGACAACAACCTCACAGGACAATGTTTGGAAGGATAATTAGCAATTTACGGAACTTTGGAAGTTTCGAACAAAAAAGAGCTAACTACGAAGTTAGTGACGCTGTTTTACGTCGAAATAATATTTTGCAAAATGTTACGAACAATCCAAGCACATCAGTTCGCCGAGTGGCTCGTGAAACTGGAATTCCAAAATCGACTGTTCACAAAACCTTGAAGAAAAGCAAATACCACCCTTACAAACCAACAATTGTACAGGCTGTCTTACGAAAAACGCCCCAAGCCGTAACTCCGTTATTTATAGATTAATTTTAACAAACAAAAAGGCAAATAAAATGAGACTAAAAGTACTATAAGGTGAGTCCAGTTTCAATTTTTTTAAAAATTACCTTCAAGGTCAAATGACTGTCAACTTTTATTTTTCAAATGGCTCGGTATATTTTTTATTATTATATCTGGTAGAGATTTTTTTTCTAAATCCAATGATGTGCAACACTTTGACATTTAAAAAATATTTTTCGTAAAAGAAAAATGAACTAGTCTATTACGCAAAACGTGCTTTTCATAAAAATGTTAAAGTTTGTCGTGAAAACAATGTCACTGAGCGTTATTTTTCACATTGTTTCAAGTTGTCAAGTTATTCTCTTTGTATGATTCATTGTTTCCTAAAAAAGCCGATTATGGATAATACTCCGTTGATTGACTTACTCCAAGCATATTTTGAATGCAATAAAAACACAAGCAGTGCGTCTCTATAGACAGGGATTTTTTCCCAAAGCAACTTACACAGTTGTAGACTTAATTTTAATTATTTCATTAATGTTTTCTGTAATGCTTGATTGCTGTTTTTATTGCATTCAAAATGTACTTGCAATAAGTCAGTCAGGTGATTGTTATCCATAATCGGCTTTTTTTTAGGAAACAATAAGTCGTACAAGTAGAAGAACTTGATAGTTTAAAACAACTGTGAAAAATAACCTCAGTGACATTGTTTTCACGACAAACTATAACATTTTTATGAAAAGCACGTTTTGCGTAATAGACTAGTTCATTTCTTTTTTTTACGAAAAATGTTTTCTAAATATCAAAGTGTTGCACATTATTGGACTTAGAAAAAAAATCTCTACCAGATATAATAATAAAAAATATACCGAGCCATTTGAAAAATAAAAGTTGACAGTCGTTTGACCTTGAAGGTAATTTTTAAAAAAATTCAAACTGGACTCACTTTATAGTACTTTTAGTCTCATTTTATTTGCCTTTTTGCTTGTTAAGATAAGTCCATAAATAACGGAGTTATGGCTTGGGGCGTTTTTCGTAAGACAGCCTGTACAAGGTTTAAACGATAATGACTATCACCGAAGATTACAGTTTAGTAGGTGGTACCTACGAAAATGTGAAGATGATGCTAATTTTCCTAGGAAAATAGTCTGGACAGATGAAACACGATATACCAATTGCGGAGTGTTCAATAGGCATAACTATCATCATTGGTCTACTGAAAATCCACATTTGGTAAATCAAAGAAGATTTCAAGTTCGATTTGGTTTTAATGTCTGGTGCGGTTTAATTGGTATGCAGTTTGTTTATTTTTTGTTTTGTTTTTTGAGTTTAGTTTCATTTTAGATAATCACTTAATAGGTCCTTTCATCTTTGATTACAATTTGACTGGTAACAGATATGTGGAGCTACTAACAAACGAGATAATACCTGCTTTGAGAGAAATTATTAATCCTGAGAACATGCAAAACATTTGGTTCCAGCAGGATGGTTGCCCGGCCCATAACACTCGTGACGTACAATATTTTTTGAGAGAAAACTTTAATGAGAAAGTGCTTTCAAATAATGGACCAGTGCAATGGCGGGCGAGATCACCTGATCTTACCCCGCTTGACTTTTATTTATGGGGTACCACTAAAAATGAAGTATTTAATTTTGCACCGCCAGAAACTCGAGAAATTTTAGAAGAAAGAGTGGTGGATGTACTAAGATCATCAAACGGAAACACACTTCGTAGAGTTTGTAATTCTGTTAGAATAAGGTGTCAAAAGTGTGTGGATCAGAATGGTCGTCATATTGAACAGTTTATTTAAGTAAAGCTGAGCTTTTAGTACTCTTTCTTTACTTTTTACTTTTATGACTTTTCTTATCGTTTCCTATTTCGTTTTCAGTATTACTTAGCATATCTTTAAGCTTTCATTTCTTATTGTTGTTTAATTTCGGAGCCTATTAATTTCATATTAGAAATTAATTTATATTTTTGTTAATATCTCCCTTACAAATAAAAAATTTTCGGGTATGTTATACATCGTTGAAAAGCTCTTTTTAAAGTGTATCTAACTAATCAAAAATCCAATATAGCTGCCATATGAAAAACAAAAGTTAGCAGTAGTAACTTGAAAACAAATGACAATCGGGGGCTTCTATTTATATCAAAAGCTTTGTCTTAAAAAAGTGTCTGAACATTGTAAAACTTTAGAAGAGATCACATTAGGTGTTATCGAGTTATTGAGGAACATTGAAATTGGCAAATTTTGGTTTTTTAAAATTATCTTAAAATTTTAAAAAGTTATGGTGAATTTGAAATGAGATCTGTCACGAGTATTGAATTCTGCAAAACATTCCCCATTTAACCGTTGCTCTATGTCTTTTAATAACCGAGATACCAATAGTGTGCATCGAAATGTGGACACAGTGTATAGTGAACTCAATTCTTCGACACACTGTATATGTGTATAGATACACGTCAGATTAGACAGAGTATATTTTTGAACGTTTGTTAAGGTATAGTATCTATTGCAGTTTGGGCCATACAAGCGTACTCCAGGTAAATCCGATCTTGTAACTCATGGCTCAGCCAGTAGCATTTATGTGAGAAATAATGTAGAACATCTTCTTTATTTGATAACTAAGTAAATATTATCACCGGATCCTAGGATTGTAAATAATGTTATGAAAAGCCAGACGTTTTTAGAGCGGTGGTAGATGAGGAAGTATTAAACCTATAGATTGTTAAAATCAAAATGACGAATTCTAAATTATATCAATGGGTATAATGTGGTAAAGGGTGTACGCATAATAATGACATGTTACTGGATGTTATGTATTTAATTGCATAATGTTTGTTACGTACATTCTGGTTTTTGGGAGAGTTATGAACAAGTTCGTCACAATAATGTTAATAACATTGGTGATAATATACCTCCGGCTGCTGGTGAGAAAAAACGAATATTTCGGAGATGATGTGGGAACAGCAGTAAACAATAGAGCTTTACTTACTATATAAAACATTAGAGTAATTGTATTGACAAAAGAGAATAAAAAAACCAGTTCATATTAATTTTTCGTTAAAAATATTGTTATGGTATATTTTGAATAAGGGATATAGTCCGAGCAAATAACATTTATGAAAATAATAAAGTAATTTTCATGTACGGGCAGCCTCACACTTGCACTTACACAACAAAAGAGAGCTTTATATGCTTTGATGATCAGATTTTGTTATATTATAATTTGGAAAATGCGAGAAAAAAGAATACTGAATACAGGAATACTGAATACAGTATTCCTTTTTCTTCCTTCCAACGATGGTGTTTTCAAAATTTTATTCAAATTTTAGACGTTAGTTGCCTGATGAAGATAATGTAATTTATCGAAACCGGTAGCTAGATTAAACATATTAATAATTAAGTACTTTTCATTACTATACTAAAATTTTATAAAATGTTGTAACTACTCTACAAATAATGAAGCCACTATCCATCCCCTATCAGAAGAAGTACACAATGTGTTAGGTGGGCCACCTCGCTTGAGATCATCTGTCATCCTTTTACGTTTAAATATGAGCACAGTGGGATAAACTCTTCAGCTGCGTTCATACAACAAAAGTATGTCTGTCGTATTCGTCCCGCGTTCTCCGCTTGTTACGGCTCCAATTTGATGTTTCCTTTTCTGAGCTAAAATTTTAGCAGGCTTATAGACTATGTTAAGGCCTATTTCGTCCACATTGTAAATTTGGCGTGCTGTAAATTTTTTTTTATCTATGATTGCTTCATATTTATTAAAGAATTCCATAACAACTTTCTTATTAAACCCTTTACAGCGAGCCATAGAAGTTGATTCTGGCGTTCTCAATGAAATTTCAGGATGATTTTTCATGAATTATTAATGCCAATAATAATATTCATAATAACGAATATGGTGCAGTTTTTACTCGTGATGTTATACTCGTAATATCATAAGTGATTCACTTTTGACAGAGCGAACAATCAAATTTGCGAAACGTCAAGTAAGTACTTTAAATATAGATACTTTTACTCGATATAAATTTGTTTTCTTTTCCATATTATATCACGTGTAAGAACTGCACCACATAAGTTTTTTTTTTTACAAAATACAGTATTATTTCGTTTCAGTTTTAAGACAATGATAAATAGCAGTATTTACTTTAGGCATGACTGATAGTGATAATTTCTTTTAAATTTATGGTCGGTAGCAATTTTCCACAGTTTAAAAAGTTTTGTCCTAGTTTTTTTTATGATAGCAATGGTACAGAAGATACAGCCATTTTCAAGATTATATAAACAAATCAACAGATAAACGGACCAAGCCTTCATATCCGATACCTATTCAGTTGTTTAATGAAATTATACAATCAAGTTAATCTCATTAAAACTAGAATTTCTAAGAAATGTGCTGGTGACGGTTGAATGTTGTTTCACTAGAAATGGTAGTCTCAACTTCCATAATTTTCACATATGGGCTGATGAAAATCCACACGCGGTCCGCCAGAATAATTTTCAGATGCGATTCACTTTGAATCTGTGGGCTGGGATTGTGAACAACACCTTAATAGGGCCTTTCGAATTACCAGCACGAATTAATGGCGATTCCTACTTACATTTTCTACAGGAAAATGCGACGTGGCGTCAAGTTTCGTTCGAGTTCCTACCCCTTTCCCCTCGAGGACCACCTTTTGACTAGGGGCGTGAAGCAACAACAACAATCTTGTTAATAACCTGTGAGCAACTAAAAATCAGATTAGGGCAGGCGGTGCAAAGAAAATGTATGTCTGTGATTAAATGAAAAGTCAATAAATTTGACAGTCCATGAATGTATTAGATTAATTAATTCAGTTAATCACAGACATACATTTTCTTTGCACCGCCTACTCTAATCTGATTTTTATTTGCTCACTTTTTATTTGAGGTTATACGAAGCTCTATCTGACGCATAAATACTAATATCTGAATAGTTGAAAATTGTGCTAATCGTTTTTTTGCGGAAAATATTTAAAAATCAAATTTAATTGATCAAACTGGTTATGTTGAAGGTGACAGTTATTCGCGCGTAAAATTTCGTGTTCCATTTGCGAACTATCCAGAGCAGCTCCGAGAAGCCCAGGGTTCTAAGCACCACGGACATTACGCTCTCAAATGGAAAGCACCTATTAAGTGGTTTATGCACGATGACTGTCCACTTTAGTCATGCTGTTCGAAATTATCTGGACACTACTTTTCCGCAAAAATGGATCGGTCGGGGTGGATTTATTCCATGGCCCCCACGTAGTCCTGATCTGACTTGACTTTTTCTTATGGGGTATATGAAAGAACGGGTTTACGCCACTGAAGTTGATACCATCGAAGAGTTACGCCATCGCTTCAAGGTTATTTCAGAATACTTCCGCGAACAATTTCCACAAGAATCCGGAAATTGGATTCGTCGTGCGTTGAAATGCAGGGTCAGCAATTTACATGTTTTGTGAAATTTTTGTCTCGATAAATTTAAAGTTTTATTTAAATTTCATTTAATTTTATAATTAAGTTGTACTTTGTAAAATAAGTTTTATTAATTGAAAAGATTCCTACGTACTGCTTTTGCCACTATTTCTTTTATTGGACACATACGTTTAAATTAAAATAACTTCAAGCTATCAGAATTTGTAAGCAATATATTACCTTGGAAATGGGAAAACTATTATTTCAAATTCTTTCATATTAATCTCAGTGGTAGTTAATAAGTGCTCGTTTATTTATGAGAAATTTAAATTGCTTCCTTGTTATTGAGTTTTTATCCAAAGTTTCGTAACAAAAAAGTTTTAGTTTGATCTCCTCTAGCTACTATTTCAATATTCTCCGTATGTTATGAGACACCCAGTATACCTACTTATTTTCAAAATTCAAAACTGAATTGTGGAAATGAAATTATGTTTTCAGTAAACTTAACTTCTATTAATTTGTAGAGATGAATTCGATCTTTGTTGGGTAGCTTTACCAGCACGCTCTAATGTCTACAATTGCACTTATACTATTTAGGAAAATTGACAAGAAAATTTTTACTTATTTTCTAATCACATTCGTTAGAATCTTCAGAGCCTCTTTTTCTTTCCCCTTTTTTTAAATTTTTTTCCATAATTTGAAATAAAAGCCATTATCTGTTAATGGCATTTTGCACTTTCTTTCTGAAATAGACTTGAAATAATCGTTGTTTTAAATTATTTTTTTATCTCCATTTGATTTTCTCTTTGAATCATAGCAAGTTCCTTCACACTTTTCTTAATGTTATCAAAACGATGCCGTTTTGATGTGGCAGCAAGTTCTGTATTGCTGTAAGTTCTGTTGCTACTATTTATTACTAGTTGCTTGTTCTTCCTTTTTTACAGAAGATTTTGATACAAATACTGGTTTGGCTACTTTATGTTTATCTCATACTTATATTTGTTTTTTCAAATGGTCAATCCTGTGCAATTGTCAGATTTTCAAACTGCCGTTATTCAATTTTTTTTTAAACGCAACCCCCTCTATCTCTTTTCACGAATAAACAGTGTTCATGTTCCCCTTCAATTCTGTTATAGGTTTTCTGTACCTACTCCTTACAAATTTTTTAATAAACTTTTTACATTTTTACTCTAAAATCATTATTAAATAGTATATTATTTTACAAGTTTCACAAGAAGGCTTATTGTAACACGAGTGGGGTTAGGGTACTACGAGCGAAGCGAAGCAAACTCGGAGTGCCCTAACAGAACGAGTGGTACAATGCCTCTTGTGAAACGTGTAAAATATACTATTTTTTCTACTTTGCGTCACTTATTGAACAAAAATATGAAAAATATTGTTAAAAATCGGATCTCGTTAGTATATGGGGAATTATAGTTGTAATGCGTGGCAACACTGACAACCTTTCGTTTTAAACAAAAATCACATTGACAAGTTATTAATTTTTCTTATCCAGCTTCATTGTGAGTACTCTGTTAAATAACAAATAAATAATGAATTATTTTGTAAAATCTATTAAATATTTTCAATTAAAAATTGACTAAAATTTCCCCAAAAACAGTTTCACAATGAGCTTCATTGTGAAACTGTTTTTGGTGTCACAATGAGTTCATTGTGAATGCAAAGTAGAAAAAAGTTATTTAATGTACCGTATTTTAATTTATTTAACACAGCGCCCCGTATTTCATAAAACAAATAGATAATATCAATGTTTACAATTGATTACAGATTCTTATTACATTGTAATCATCGCATTTTTGTTGTAATGCAGTTCTTTTACTTTGTTGTAATTAACAATATTTTAAAATTGATTCGTTGTAGTTTCTAAGCTTCAGTTGTCCTAATTAACATTAGATTTAATAAAATCTGACACAACAAAAGAAATTATCAGTGTTTTGCAAATAATTACCTTAATGTAAAAATTGTTTTACTTAAAAAAGTTATATAAATAATAAAATAATAACCTAATAATTTTTGTTGCTCCAATATTCAGATTTTATTCAATCAAATGTTAATTAAGACAATTGAAGCTTAGGAACTACATCGAATCAATTTTAAAACATTGTTAACTACAAAAAAGTAAAAGAACTGTATTACAACAAAAATACGTTGATTATAATGTAATAAGCGCCTGCAATCAACTGTAAACGATGAACTTATCTATCTGTTTTATGAAAAAGTGGGCGCTGTGTTAAAGAAATGAAAATACGGTACATTGATTTTAGAGTAAAAATGTAAAAAGCTTATTATGGCAAAAAAACTGTAAGGATTAGATACAGAAAACCTATAACAGAATTGAAGAGGAACATGAACACTGTCTATCCATGAAAAGAGATAGGGGGGTTACATTTAAAAAATTAAATTATGGCAGTTTGAAAATCTGACATTTGCACAGTCTTGAACATTTGAAAAAACAAATAAGACTAAAAGAATTTATATCTAGGTTATTCCTTATTCTTTAATTTAATTTATTACTACCGATTTTAATTGCTGTACGACAAACAATACGTTTACAGTAAGTATTTCAAGAGAAGTAGGACCGTTTTCAACAAAATATTAATTTACTCTAAGTTGGTTAATAAATATAAATAAGAAAATATACTGTGTGTTCCATTAAAAAAAATCCCGCTGCTTGCTGCCAATATTTTACGTAACACTCTATATGTATCAAAATAATTTTAGGTTACAGTGCTCAATAGGTAGAATGTCCTTGTGAAAGGAAAAAATTCTATCTCTTTCTATAAATGAGCTATGGAAGAAAGGGCGCTTAAAAACTCACCCTGTATAATTATATAAGGTTCAGTATGCGTTCACATCAAAATTACACACAGTAAGGCCTAAGTTTTAAAAACAGCAATTATTCCAACTTTCAACTTTTTTTTTTGTTTATAATATAGTATATTTTAATTAGAAAATCTGTACTCAGTTTGTTTATAGTTGATAGTCTGTTAAAAATTATACTCGTTTGATTTGTAACGTAAAAAACGGTATAGTTAATTTTTATTTAAGCAGCACTGTCTAATTGTTTTTAAATAAGATTACGTAACACAACAGTATCAAACTATTAATAACAATAACCAAAATAATTAATGTAGAAATGTCGCGAATCGTTCTCTTCATCATAGAATATAATTTAGAAGAGAACGTCACGGTCAACATTTGCTAAATTATTTTTAATGTTAAATTATTTGTTTTTTATGTTAAATCAATTGTTATTGTTATATTCTACTTCTTTTACGTCTACGCTTGTTTCTGCACAAGAAACAATTTTTGGCGTAGCCTATGGGATTATGAAACAGTGTACTGTAGAAGGTAATACTCAGTGTGTTCTTTTTAGTTCATTCAAGTGGAAATTCTAACAAATTATGACGCGTTAAGTTAATCCTAAAACATCTGCGTTCTTTAAAAATCGAAGCCTTGACGATTAATGATGTGCAAATCCAAGCCATTACAGCGAGCGGAATTACGCCGTAATCCGGACCGGCCGAAATTGAAACCCGGACGGAGGGACAACGGGGCGTTAATTCTTGCAAATTTTTGCCGCGTCGCGTCTTCGCCGAATAAATCAACGCGGCGGGAGCTAAAAACAAGAGAGAACCGAGCGTGTCGAACAACTGTTGCTCGTTGTTTCCTATGTTTTGGAAACTCGATTAAAAAAAGTTGAATTAGCATGAAGCACAAGGGGGGGACTGTTAAACGAGTGGATAAAAAGAAAAAAAGCCATAGCTGATCATCGAAGGTTGAGTTAATTAATGCGTTCGTGGCATAAATATGTAATTTTGTACATTCCTCACCACCATCGATATTTCGTAGTATCGTGTTTTTTATATCACCTCCAACTTTTTGCCTAGGAATTAACTTATCAAACAAACAAAAATTTGGTATAATCTCAGTTACACACACACACGTAAGGGATTTCGTCGTTAGTCTTATCTGAAATGGTCCGGTTAATGAACGGTCTCGGTTATGGGATATCCGAGGCTGACCAGACAAAGCTTTGCCTCTTAGGCGTGTGTGCGACCCGGCGAAAGGCAATTAACGTCCGCCCGTCGACCGACATTAAAGCTCGACGGCGGTGAATTTCCGCGCTTTCAAATTACCACCCGAAGCTCACCACTATTAGAGGGATAAAAGTACTCTGAATTGACGTGTCTGGAATTATGCCTGAAGTCTAGCTCGACTATTCACCGGAAGCTTTTTAATTGAATCTTCACTTCGCCCCCCCCCCTCTTTATCCACATCTGGCAGCTGCTTTAATTTGGGATTTCTAAATTCATCCTTTCGTCTACATTTTCAATATTCAAACAAGTTTTTGCTCGGCTAAATTGTTTGTCCTGGATAAACATGGGTAGCAGTTTTGCATGCGTGATTAACTGCACCGCCGCACGAGCGCTGCTTTTAATGGAGCCGGATGAAATTGTTTCCAGATTAAAACTGGCTTTTATTTTATTTGAAACAAATCAGCTTTTTAATTAACGTGACATTCGCTTTTTTTGCGCCAGCATGTGGACAGGTTGAATGTGTCACTTGTATTCGGCTTCAACGGGATCTTAGGGGAAAGTCCGGCAGTACTGGTCAGCTGGCAATATCGGTCACCAGTAATTGTAGCTTGCTATTGAATAGATGTCCCATAACTTTTCACCTGCTGCATGCGGAAATTGTATATGACCTATGTGATGTGCGCCTTAATGGCTTATTGTTACGCGTTCCGCCACGGAGTAGTCAAATATCTGTTTAGTCCCTCACGTGCGTTGCATTGTCCAATTTTTCACAGTTACTACGAAATTTAGAAGAAGTATTCTAGCAGTTATTATTGGTACGTACTCTTCATTCATATACCTACTATAAACAAAGTTATCTAATAATAGATACCTATGTATATGTAATTCTGAACTTATGTTAGAAGAAATATCTTTTGTGATTCTGACAGTACCGGACACCTGATTGTCTGACAATATCGGACATTAATTGAGTATACATATTTAAGATGTTTTCTGTTATTTCAGACAATCATGACAGATACGGTAAAAAAAGAGGGGAACCTGGAGAACAGAAGATATGCATCAAGCGGTAGATAAAGTAATATCTGAAGAGATGAGTTTAAGAATGGCATCTGATCGCTATCAGGTTCCAAGGAGTACATTGAACGACAGAGTTAGCGATATCAAACAAAGGAAGGAAATATGTTTTGAACCAGCAATGGGCCGCTTTCGAAGAACCTTTTCACCTGAATATGAGGAAGTCTTAGTAGAGCATGTTAAGGATTTGGCATATAGATTAATGCCTTTAAATAAAAAGGAATTTCTTGCTCTTGCTTTCAAACTTGCTGAGAATTTAAACAGTTCCCATCAATTTAACAAGGGAAAACAATCCGCTGGGAAATATTTCTACTATGAATTTTTGAAAAGACACAGCCACTTGTCACTCCGAACTGCCGTTGAGTCTAATGAGAGCTGCAGACTTTAATAAGCCTCAAGTAGACAGGTTTCTTGATTGCCTCTATGATTTATTTGAAAAATTTAACTTCACCTCATATAGAATATGGAACTGCGATGAAACTGGAGTTAGTATTGTACAAAAACATGCCAAGGTTTTACCTCCTAAAAAACAAAAGCAAGTGGGAAAATTAACTTCCGCCGAACGTGGAAAGAATGTGACTGTGCTTTTTGCCATGAGTGCTGGTGGACAATTTATACCTCCATATTTTGTTTTCCCACGTCAAAGGATGAATGACAGGCTTATGATAAATTCTCCCAATCTCCCAATGAGAGTATAGCTGCAGCTCAACCAAATGGTTGGATGAACTCTGAGTTATTTCTCAAATGGATGACCCACTTTGTACGATACACCAATCCATCAGAAGAAAGTCCGATTTTGTTGATTTAGGATGGTCACGCCAGCCACAAAGACTTAGACGTGATTAAATTTAAATAAATTAAATATTAAGGATGTTGTTAGCGAACATATAAATTGAAAAATTACAGAATCCGATTCTAATTTCTATTAGACGATAAATGAACTCGGTCTCGTAATGGCTCAGTGGTCTGAGCGTCTGGGGCCAAACCAGAAGGTCTCGAGTTCAATTCTCGATTGCGGCGGAAAATTTTTCCGCCAAAATTTGTTAGTGTTATTTGTAATTTTTCAAGTGATTAAATTTGCTAGGAATAATCACATTCATATGCTAAGTACATCTCCCCATACTACACACAAACTACAACCCCTTGATCGAACGTTTATGAAACCATTTAAGACTGCTTATAATGACGCCTGTGATTTGTGGATGAGAGCAAATGCTGGCATAAGAATCAGTGAATACGAGATTGCAGGATTTGTAGCTTCGGCTTTCAATCGAGTATCTCGTGTAGATATCGGTGTCACTGGGTTTCGCTGAACTCGTATTTACTCCCTTAACAGAAATATTTTTAATGACTTAGATTTTCTTCCATCGGATATTACCAATGTTCCTGAAGATAATTCTCAGTCAAATGTGCCGATGTTGCAAACTTTACCTATGCCTCAATCTCCATCTTCTCATCAGAACGACCCTCAATTGATGACACAGTCTTCATCTTTTCACCAAGGAAATATTAATCTGAATCCACAGCCATCAACTTCTCAACAATCTACTGACCGTTTCAAAGCAATAGTTGCAGACTTATCTCCAGTTCCCGATGCTTCGATACGAGGAGTTAATTCACGACGCCGAAAAGCGGAAAAGAGTGAGATACTAACTTCTTCATCTTACACATCGAAACTCGAAGAGAAAATAGTAGAAAAACAAAAGACAAACAAAGAAAAGAAAGAGAAGCAAGAAAAACGAAAGAAGAGCAAGAAAAACGAAAGAAGAGCAAGAAAAACCAAAGCAAAACAAAAAAGGCAAAGATTAATAAAGATTAATTGAAGTGTCCGGTACGGCCAGCAACTTTTTTTAATTTTGTGTTTTTAGGAGATTCCTTATTTTTTATGTAAAGTAACTATTTTCAAATATAACTGCGTTTTATTTATTGCGTGTATAATTAAAAGGACAATTAACATTTCTCAACAATTAAATTATAATTATCATACAGGATTTAATAGAAAATATAAAAATACCTTAAGAGGTCGGTACTGCCGGACTTTCCCCTAAGGGTCTGTGATCGGAGTGTTCTTATTTTTAAGGAAAACTAGAGGATTTTTTAATATAGTTTGTAAATTACAGGGTGCCAATTTTAAATCGTGACCCTTTAAAATTAGAAAACACGCAACACATTTTAGTTCCATGCTTTTAGGACATTATGAAAGCACAAATCAGTAACTGTTGGTGTTAGCTGTAAGCAGTTTCATAGTGTTTCATTTTTATGAAATTCTGAATATCGTGTACCTGCGGTGTCTTTTCGTTAATAACAATAATAATTTTGACATGTAATGTTTTTATCAGATTAAAAAAATATATATAAGAAATCTTGTTGAAGAAGGCAGTAGTCAATTTAAATTTTAATGAAATTCCACTGCAAAAGAGATTAAACGCAAACAGGTTATGGACCCAGCAGTAAAAAGGTCCGCCAGTTTATTGTAAGAAAACATCGAGTCAGACACAGGAGTCAGATTTGACGGGTACAATTAAATAAATACGTCATTGATATTTACGTATGAGAAATGGATGTCAAATTGAATCTTGAAAAATTCAGTCCACTGAAGGAAATGGAAAGTCAAATTACATATCTTGGAAATTTAAATTGAATTTGCTACTGCGAATGAAAGGTCTATTAGATGTTGCCACTGCAACCCAAACCATTTGAAAAAGATGAGGATTATCTCAACTGTCTTAGAAGCTCAAACTATCATTGGATTGAATGTGGACGAAAAGATTGCTTTAAAAATTACAGCATGTAAATCTGCGTTGTCTATGATTGAAAGACTTGAAGCACTCTAAGGCAAGCAAAGTCAAAAGTCTCCAGCAATGTTACAACAGCAGTTTTTTAGCTATAAATACGATGATTCAAAATCAGCTGTTGAAAATTGTCTCGAAGTAGATGAGCTGGCGCAGGAGCTACGAGCAAATAATGAAGATGTGAAAGACAGTTGCATAATGTCACGTATCCTAAATTGTTTACCACCAAGGTTCGACCACTTTTATGCTGCATGGGAATCAGTTGCTGAAGTCGATAAAACCTTCACCAATCTGCGTGATCGTCTTCAACAAGAGGAAATCAGAATTAAAAGTCGTGAGTCGTTAGTCGTCGGAAACACACTTATAGGAAAAGGTCAATTCAACAAGTCCAGTAGAAATCAACAAAAGAGAGGTCAAAAAACATATGGAAAGAAGTCAGGTCAGTCAAGTTCCGGTCTACAAAGTCAGTCAGGTCTGTCTGGACATGGCCAGCAACATTAACATTCACTGACGTGTATGTATGGCCGTGTCAATTCGCCTAAAATTCGGTTCCGGAAAGCATGCCGTGGAGTACTCCCCTCAGCGCTCTCTATTAAAGATACTACAGAACTACTGACAGTAACGTAATGGCAACTGCAATTACTTAAAAACTCACAAGAGGCGCTGAGTGGAGTACCCGTCAAATTTTT
The DNA here is from genome assembly GCA_033060865.1 of Dorcus hopei. NCBI lineage: Eukaryota > Metazoa > Arthropoda > Insecta > Coleoptera > Lucanidae > Dorcus > Dorcus hopei. The sequence goes on along the minus strand of CM065426.1, from coordinate 49,089,436 downwards.
AAAAGTCAAATTGAAACGGCCATACATACACGTCAGTGAATGTTAATGGAGTTGGCCATGGTCTGGATTGAAATGCTATAAAGTCCGATTGTTCAAAGAAATCTTGTGTTGAATACATCGAGTATTGTAAGAAAAATTATAAATGTAACTACTGTCGAGAGACTGGACACTTTGCAAACGAATGTCCTAAAAAGCTAAGTGATTATACGAATAGAGTAAAATCATTCATCTCAGTTGCACTTTCGTCAACAGTTCTCGAAAGTTTGTCAGACAGTCATGAATCGTGGATTAAAACTCACCACTTGACTGGGAATTTAAAATGGTTAACAAATATGCGTTCTTTAGATATGGTGGAAGTTGGTCATTCAAGTAAATCGCAAGGAATTGCATTTGGGGATGTTCATCTACATGCATACGACATCCAGAAATGGTATCCTATTGTTTTGAAAGATGTTTTGTTTGTGCCAGATCTCACATTTAAATTTGTTTACAGTTACAATTGTACTTGATAAAGGTTATTCACAACAAGCTACGGCAAAAACATCTTTTATTTTGGAGGATAATAAACTAGTTTTAGTAGCTGAAAGGTCTGGGGGACTATTTTATATGATGTTTCAGCCAAAGAAACAATACAGTTTGTCAGTAGTCAGTTCCCTAAAACTCTGGCATGAAAGATTGGCACATCAGAACATTCTATATGTAAAAGATATTCTGAAAAAGAATAACATTCGTTACAATGACGATTGGGAAGACTATGTCTGCAAAGGTTGTGCGTTTGGTAAGCAACATCGAATTTCTCATTCAAAAGATAACGTTGTTGCAAAAGCCGCTCTTGATAAAATTCATGTTGTTCTCGGAGAAATGAATATTCCATCTTTAGGTGGTGCTAAATATTTTTTATTGTTTAAAGATGACTATAATCATTTCGGTACCGTATATTTTCTGAGACAAAAGTCAGAGGCTGTTGATAAGCTAAATATCTATCTAAATTTAGTTGAAAATCAATTCGATTGTATAGTAAAAGTTTTGAAGTCTGATAATGGAACGGAGATTAAAAATGTCAGAAGTCGGAATATTTTTGAGCATTTAGGTATATTTCATGAGTGTTCAGTTGCGTACACACCAGAGCAAAACGGAAGAATCGAGAGAGAAATGCGTACCATTGTTGAAGCTGCACGAGCTGAACTTTATGCGAAAAGTCTTGGACAATTTCTACGAATAGAAGCCTTGAACTACTCCAAATTCACAATAAATCAAACTGGCATCAGCAGCATTAACGGAAAGAGCCCAGCTGAACTGTGGTTTGGTCGTCAAATTAATTTGAAATATGAAGAGTTTTGGCTGCGAATGTTACATGATGATGTCAGAACATCAACGTCAGAAACTTGACAGAAAAAGCAAGAAAGGAATTTTCGTTGGATATAATGTTGAAGAACACGGTTATCGCATTTATTTTCCACATCAACGCCACATTGAAGTTTCGTGCAATGTTATATTTGATGAGAAAATTGGTACAGAAAAAGACTGCACTGAAATTGAATGCAAGATGTCTGAAGAAACTAAATCAGAGACTAGTAGAGAGAGTTTATTTGAGTCAGAAATAAATAATGACACGAATCATCAGGAGGAGCTTCATGATGGTAGTGACAGTGACAATCAGATAGAGTCAAATGAAGAAACGAATGAAAACTTGTCGAGGTATAATTTACAAAATCGTCAAAATATTAAGCCGCATCCAAGATATTGTCACGATGTCATTATCTGAGGAAATAAGTAAATTTAAATTCATTTCGTAATTATTGCAATCATGTGCATTTCAAAATTATGCAGAATCAGCATCCATTGAAAGTTAAGTAGAACAATGTCGCGATACACATACTTGCATAAACGCAAGCTATGCGGAATGCAGGTGTGTTGTTTACATGTGCCAATTAAGATCGAGGCAATTAGAACGCTTTAAGAAAAACAAATTTGGCAAGGATCAATTGATGCTGATGCGGTTTAGAACTTTGGACTTTGATCGAACCCCGGCCACCAGAGTAAAGGAACCAATTGTGACGTAGAGATAGGGATGTATAAAAGATCGACCCGCAGATCAGGAGAGTAGTATTAAATCAGTAGTATTAAAAAAGAGTTAGTGATAAGCAGTATTAGCAGTAAGTGAAGAGTATTAAATCAGTAGTATTAAAAATGAGTTAGTGATAAGCAGTATTAGCAGTTAGTGAAGAGTATTAAATCGGTAGTATTAAAAATGGTTAGTAGTCGGTAGTAGCAGTATTAAAGTAGTGAAGAGTATTAAAAGTAGTTAGTTAGCAATTAGTAAGATAATTAATTGGACAGTAAATTGTGAACGAGTGCGCGTAAACCAGAGACAAGCGAGTGAGCTCTCCACGAGCGCAGGGCTGGCCGGCTGGGCCAAGCCCTTTCCTCCGAGAAGTAATGTAGAGTTAAATAAAAGTAAAAGAGTAGGATTAGATTTAAAATAAGTGCATAGTGATCAACAGTAAACGTAAGATTAAATTAATTTAAAAGGCTTCTTATAATTTATAGTTTAAAGTGTTAAGTTAGATTGAATAAAATTAATTTAAGGACATTTTCCGTATCTTAATTCTCATAATCGTAATTCGTTAACATAAACTAAATTAATACTTTCCTCGTTCGCGACAATATAATGAATACCTTATGATAGATGAAGCTGAAGATATATCAGTCAAACATGCATTGAAAGATCCTAGGTGGAGAAAGGCAATGTAGGATGAAATAGATTCTCTGATTTATATGAAGACTTGGAGGTTAGTTGATTTACCAGAAGGTCGCAAACCATTAACATGCAAATGGGTTCTACGCGAAAAACCGATGGTCGTCTGAAAGCTCGTATCGTTGCTCGTGGTTTTGATCAAAAACCAGGAATTGATTACATAGCGAAACATTCGCATCTGTTGCTAGATATGCTAGTATTCGACTATTATTGAGTCATGCTGCAAGTGAAAAATTGCTTATTCGTACATTCGACATTAAAACAGCTTTTTTAATTGGAGATTTATCAGAAGAAATTTTTATGCTCCAGCCTGAGGGTTTTAATGATAATTCTGGAAAAGTTTGCCTCTGCAAAAAGAGCTTATACGGCCTAAAACAAGCTTCAAAGGCTTGGAATGACAAATTTACAAACTAATTTAAACTAATTTAAGAAGCTTGAAACTTGAAAATACCGATGACCACCCATGTATTTTCTACAACAATGCAAAGTCAATAATTATAGGAGTATTTGTAGATGACGGTATTATAATGGCCACAATGAAGACGAGATTCAAAAAATCCTATCGAAATTAGCAAGGAAATTCGAAATTACGTCTGAAAGTCCAAAGCAAGGTAAATTATTTTATCTCGGTATGGAAATTCATTTAAGAAGAAACGGTATTCTTATTACGCAAGGAAAATATATTTAAAAAATATTGTCTCGATTTGGTTTTGAAGAAGCATATCCAGTTGCAACACCTATTGAACCTGGAATGTTAACCGAAAAGAAAATGAATGACAAAGAATTAAAGAACAAACCATATCGTGAAATTATCGGAAGCCTACTGTATTTGTCGACAATATCAAGACCGGGCATTAGTTCCACAGTAAATTTCTTAAGTCGCCAGGTCAGCAAACCAAATGTCAGCCATTGGAAAATGATTGGACGAGTTTTTCGGTACCTAAAAGGAACAGAAAACTTAGGTATATTTTTTGATGGAAAAACCAAGCTAAAAGCATAATGCAAACTCCAATTATGGCGGATTAGAATCAGATATGATATCGACGAGTGGAATTTTAATTGAACATGGGGGTCCTATTGTTTGGATTGCACAAAAACAGTCAGTTACATCTATTTCATCAGCGGAAGCAGAGTATCGTGCCGCAGTTTCTGGAATTCATGAAGTTTGCTGGATTCGCCGAATGATTGTGGAATTGGGTATGGCAAATCTGACTGAACCAACAGATATGTTCATTGATAATAAAGCAGCAATTCATATGCTAGACAATGCAGAAGAAGGAAAGTTGACAAAATGAAAGAAACATATCGAGATACGCCGTAAGTTTATAAACCAACATGTCGGGAAGACTGTACGTCTCGTTTATGTAACTACGTAAGAAACTGCTTAAGGCCCGGTTTTTCAATATCAAGTTAAACTGTAACTTTCGGTTTATTTCCATGGCGACAATTGTGTTCCTATGGGAGTAAACTGAAGGTTAAAGTTAACATACGACTGAAAAACTGGGCCTAAGGAGGAGTGTTGGTGTTAGCTGTAAGCAGTTTCATAATGTTTCATTTTTATGAAATTCTGAATATCGTGTACGTGCGGTGCTTTTTTGTTAATAATAATAATAATTTTGACATGTAATGTTTTTGTTAGATTAAAAAAAAAATATAAGAAATCTTATTGAAGAAGGCAGCAGATAATTTAAATATTATTGAAGTTCCACTGCAAAAGAGATTAAACGCGAACAGTTGCATTGCAGATGCAATAGATGTGTTTTTTTTATTTTATTTTTTCGCGCGACGCAAGCAAGCTAAGCTGCTCTCTGCTCCAATTGCCGATTGTGCAAGAAAAGAGTAGTTGATTCATCGGTTTCTGCCCGCGTTAGTGGAGATAAAAGCGAAGCTTTTTCCCACGTAACTCTATACTCGACACATTTCTAAATCACAAATTTTTATCTCTGCAACCTGAGATTTCCGTTTCGTTTTGAATTTAACATTTTCAAAGGTACAGCCTCCTTTGTTCTAATTCTTTGCGTGGGAACTTAATTTTTATGACTTTTAGTTTAAAAACAGCATTTCCGGGTCCTTTACACACAGAATCTCGAGATGCAAAAAATCCATGGCATGAGTTCAGCTTTAGAGAAATAAAGAAATAAAGCGCGCGGCTGCTGTCAGGAGGTAGGTGGGTAGTAGAGACTTGGTCAACCGATAATTCGTTTGGCGGTGAAGAGTGCAACAGATAAGATTACATGAGGGTAGTTCAGATCAATCCCTTTCCCACCAATTTCTTGAACAATCGCCATGAACGCTTGCATAACCATAGTTCACCTCTTATTTTGATGTCATTTTTGTTTTTTTTTTTCAATCTGAGACTCCTACTTTATTTCTTGTGGAATTTTGAACTAGAACCCAGAGCATCCCACTTCTATAGAGTTGGCTTAACTGCCTTCAGTTCCCGAACTGTCAAAGATAGCCTGCTTGTTGATAATAATCAACTGCTATCTTAACACTACGCAAAATAGTTTTCTTTTAGAACTAATTTAATTAATCCACTTAACTTTTATTTGTTTTGACGATAAGTAACTAAACAAATGCAGCGCAGTTTTTGGTTTCCTTTTGTAACAAAAAACTCGTCACAAAAACTTTTTATAGCGCAAGAAAAGTTTAAGGGGGTTGTAGGACATGTTAATGGCTAACTAATGGAAACATAACGCATATGAAAGTCATTTACCTCACATTATACGCGAGCCTTTTTTCCCTGAGTCCCGCAAGGATGATATCAATCTAAATTACATCAACCCTTCTCCCTCGTACATACGGCTTCACCACAGAAGAGGCGCGTACTTAGGTCCATTCACTCTCGGAGTAACATTATGATGGTCTTTACATATTTGTCTTCCGCGCGAGTGAAATTGAAAAACTCGCCCAAATGAATTTATGGCATGACACGGACGTGGTTGTTTAATTTGGACGAAAATTGCGGCGAAGACGGCCCTACTTTCGCGTCGTGATTTACGTCTCCGATATTATTAGCTCTTCGAGATTTGGCGCGCGCCGCGACTCCGTTTTTAATAAAACGGTCTCGTGTTATTGGGGAAACTTTTGCCGTAGTTTAAGTCGCATCACGTTCGGAACAAATGAATAACTGCGAAGCGCCTTTCGCAGCTAACTGCTCTTGATCTGGATTAATTTCCGACGCCTCAGTTTCATTCGTACCTGAAATGATTCGTGATCAAGCAATGGTTGGCAGTGCTGTTTCATCTAAAGTGACCTACTTAATGGTAGAGATTCACTAATACACTGTGACATACTTTTTTGTAAGTAGATTCTCACCTGTTTGGTTGCCATAGCTCAGTTTAGTCGGAGGCTGAGGTGGATTCGGAAGGATAATTCTGTGAACTATATTCTTAAAAAAATAACTTGCATAATTCATAAAAAAATAAAATAAACGTTAGGTGACAAAAACGAAAGCTGTTGAGCGCCAAGTAATCTCTTTAAACTGTAATTACTAAAACAGTCCGGAACAAAACTAATGAACTCGAAACAGAATTTTAGGTTACGCAAATTAAGTTTTAAGAAATTAGTCTTTAATTGCAGCAAAAATAAAAAAAATTGAGAATGAAAAATTAATATAATTGATAAAAAAATTGGTGTAATGATTAAACATAAATGGTGATTCTGAGAAACAAATATATACATAGAATTAACGATGTACAGTAACTTAAATAAAATAATATGACAACTATGCTAAGTGACCCAACAAAAGCGCTAAATTAAATCGAAAGTGACCCAATATACAATTAAACAAACCATGACAATCAAAATAAAATTCAAAAGAATAAATCCAGACGGTACGGTAATATTTCCTAAACGATACGGTACGATACGGCACGATACGGTACGATACGATAATTTCCTCAATACGATACGATACGATATTTTTCTCAAAACGATACGATACGGTAATAACGATGAGAGTTAGCACTCAATCCTGACGATAGCTTAACCTGAGTTCCAATTACGACTCCGTTGAACTTATCTTCAAACGACTCCGTAATAACTTGACCTTGGTTCCATTTACGACAACGTTGAATTATTTCATCAAACGACTCCGTAATACTGAATTTGTTTCCAAAAACAACCACGTCAAATAAAAAGAGGAACTCCTGTTCGGTAGTATCTTCAAACGACAATGCAGTAAACAGCAAGGAATTTTCCAATAAAAACTCGTGCGGTAGGAGGAAATCTTCGCCCTCGGAAACTCAACACAATTTCGGTAGTCAAAAAAAAACTCTACATAAAGAGAAAAGGAATCTTAGAAAATATTCTCCTAAACAACTAAGGGTACTTACAATCTTCTGTTAGTTTTTTTTCCTGAGCGAGAACTTTAACGGAACACGTGCTCGGATACGTGCTTGAACGAAAACGGTAGCGTTTGTGGCAAAAAACAGACGACAAAATTGACACAGTAGGGCAGTACGAGAGTAGTGACGTAATATTTGCCAAACTGGAATATCTCAAAGCCGTTCAGCTTCACAAAACCACAAAAATTTGAAGACGCAAGACACGCGTCTTAATGGTGTACGAGCACACACCCAAGTTGCACGTTCATCAAGGAGGAGGACGGAAACTCGTCACAGATTTTACACGCATTTCCGCATACGCATACGCATACGCATCGATCAATAAAATCGACCCAGAACCATGTACGACATCTACAGATTAATTTCCGAAACAAAACAAATAGCTTTAAGAAGAAAATCGAAATCCGCATTACAAACTGAAATTAAGACACAAATCCTGAGAGATAGAGGCGTGAAAGTCATAAATACGAAATTAAACGAACGAACAAAACGGTGTTTACTTGAATTTCAACAGCAAAATAACGAGAAAATACGTAAAAAAAATAATGTAACGGACAGCGAAAAATGTGAACGTTACACACGCCCTCTCCCCAGAAATAAAAACATGAGACACTGCGAGATGTTTTTACCAACACAACATAAAATCTATCATCCATCACTATAAAACTTACGGTAACTACGCGTACCAAACGATAGACAAAATCGGAAAGTCTTAAATTGAGAAGGGGTCAAATTGGAGTGAGGTCATAATCGATAAGTCAAAGTTATACAGGATAGATGATACATGCAAAAAGGGAAACAAAAAAAATGAAAATGAAAGCGGACGACAAAACCTTAAATTTCGGAAATATCTGAGTTTGAACCAAAATGTTTCTTTAGATCTTTAACATGACAGTTTCCATGATCAACGCCATCTGATGATTCTAATTGATAGACCAATTTTGACAATTTGCGAATCACCCTACATAATACATACTTTGGAGCTAACTTGGATGAGAAATTCTTAGAAGCGTCTGATAAAATACGATTCTTTTTCCAAACAAGTTCACCTACGGAAAATTCTATGTGACGTCTCCTCATATTGTAATAATGACTATTTCGACGATAAGCGGCAGAAAGTTTAGACTGAACATCCTTATAAATTTCGGGTAATTTCGACAATTCATCCACATAATTATTACGATCAGCTGGCTGAATATTAACATCATGTGAAGTGTGAAGAGGACCATAATATTTACCAGAAAGTGGAACTTTACGTCCAAAGTTGAGAAAAGTTGGACTGTAACCGGTAACTTCATGAGTTGCTGTTCTCAAAGCATGACCAATTTTAAAGATTTCTTTATCCCAATTCTTATGTTCCTTTCCTTTGATGTAACTTCGAATAGCGGTACCAACAACCCTATTCACACGCTCGACTTGATTTCTACATGGGTGAATATCTAGCGGTAAAATAAATTTTCTGAACATCATAACTTTCAACAAAATTTTAAAAGATTTGCTAGCAAATTGACTTCCATTATCGCAAATGATAAATTGAGGTACACCAAGATCAAAATACTTCATTTTGAATAAAGGTAATAATCGGCTTTGACGTAGCTTGTCGAAGAGGTTTCAAAAGAACGTATTTAGAAAAGAAGTCCGATACAACTAAAAAGAAAACTTATTACCTTGGGAACTTCTGGAAAAGGTCCCATCAAATCGATATTAATGCACTGCCATGGAAATAAAAAATTTTTTTCTCACTACCCATAAGACCTTGTGGTGTAACACCCGGAATTTTTAAGATTGACAGATACGACAAGATTTAACATATTCTTGAAAATATCTATCCTCATTTTGGCCAAAATAATCCTCAGCTATTTTCTTATAAGTTTTAAAGAATCTAAATGCGACGAAACGTGGATCAGAATGACATTTCTCGAATATTTCATCTCGATAAGCGAGAGGTACAACCAATTTCCATTCTTTAACGTTAGTGCGAATACGAACTTTTGAGGAACAAACTTATATAACAACTGTCCTTGACAGACCAATTTGGATAGTTATCGGGAAAAATCATTCACATACTTCAACATCCTACTATACCAAACATCAAATTCATCAAAAGATATATCGATAAAAGAAATATCTGGAAGAGGAGCTCTAGACAAAGCATCAGGAACAACATTAAATTTACCTTTACGATGAACTAGTTCAAAATTATATTGTCGAAGTTTTACTGACCAACGTGCCAATCTACCAGACGGTTCCTTAATATTATTTAACCATATCAGTGAATGATGATCAGTTACAACAGTTACCACATGAGGACACGCTTTCAACATAACAACGAAATTTTCGAATGCAAACAGAATAGCTAAGAGTTCTCGTTCAATGACGGTATAATTACGTTCTAATCTACTAAAGGTTCGACTATCAAAAGCTATAACTTTTTCTACTCCATCTTGAATCTGAGTGAGGACACATCCTGCACCATCCTGACTCGCATCACACTGCATAGTAAAAGGAAGCCTAAAATCTGGACTACAAAGAAGTCGAGCTGACACAAGAGCTTCTTTTAACTTCATAAAGGAACTTTCAGCGTCATCAGACCATTGCAATTTTTGACCCTTCTTTTTACCTTTCAATAAATTATTAAGCGGAGCAGCTAACGAACAAAACTAAAAAATGAAGCGCCTATACCAGCCTGTCATACCTAAAAATTGCTTAAGTTCGGTATAAGTAGTAGGATAATTCACCATCGCTGATACCTTATCGGGATCCGTTTTTAATCCTTCAGAGTCAACAATAAATCCTAAATAACGAAGACTAGATCGAAAAAATTTACACTTCGAAATCGAATACGTTCGTCGAAAGTTTCAGAAATAATGATTAAATCATCAAGATAAACAAATATGTTAGGCTCATATTCCGGACCAAATATTGAGGACCATTACATAAACCAAAAGGTAAAACTTTAAATTGAAACAAACCGCGACCACTAATGGCGAATGCAGTTTTTTCTTTAGACTCATCGTCCAAGGGAATCTGCCAAAAAGCTTTGCGCAAGTCCACAGAAGATATACTTCTGCATTCTTTAAACTATTTAAGATACGATCGACATTTGGTAAAGGATAACTATCAGGTTTGGTTACCTTGTTTAAACCTCTCCCATCAAATACAAATCGATAATCAGAGCTACTAGATCTTTTGACTAAAAATACAGGCGAACACCAACTGCTGCAAGATGGTTCAACTACATCCAACCTAATCATTTCATCAAGTTCTTTATTAAGATGACCTAACATATAGGGCGACATGTTATACTGTTTCTGTTTAATTGGAGGAGCATCACCCGTATCAATGTGATAAGTAATTTCCTGGGTTCTACCTAACATATCATCATTATGGATTTCTTCAAATGACTTCAAAACCTGAGAGACCCTAATTCGTTGTTCAGAATTTAAACTAACACAATTTTCATTACTTGAAACAGAATTATCGTTAGATAAGAGAGAAATCGAAACAGAATCTGATTGTACAGACCACACATTATGTTTAAAGTTCAGAACAATATTGAAACTTCGACAAAAATCAATGCCTAATACAAACGAATGAGATACTGAAGGTACAACAAGTGCTTTCAAAATTTTTGTGTCATTATTAATTCTGATCGGCAAATAGGCAAAACCTGTGACGCGTTGTTTAGAGCCGTCGGCCATAGAAACATACTTATTATCTGCAGGGTAAACTTTCAGATTGGCTTTATCTAAAACATCTAATCCATTTTGTCCTACAACTGTTTGAGTACATCCGGAATCTAAAAGACTTGTTACAGCAAAATCAAAAATATAAACGATAACATAAGGTCTAATATCATTATCCTTATTCACTCACAATGGATTAATTTCAAAAGATTTTTCATAAAAATTCTTAACAACCGATAACCAAGAGGACCATTCATTAGAACTTGGTTTACATTTCTCTAAAGTAGTTTTTCGCAACGGAAATTTTTTGGAATTTTGCTTTATTTCTTTACTAGATTTTCTAACAAAATGACGATTGACTTTGGGCCTAAAGATACCTGAAAAATTATGTCGGCCACTACACATAATCCTGACTCTTAGTTTCCTGACACTTACGGCAAGTTCTGACAGTTTCATTTGGTTTCCACATTTATAACAAAATCTACGTTTCTCAGCAGCACATTCTGAAAAACATGCCCAGATGACCCACAATTCCAACAAACTAATAAATTTTTACTATGAGTTCGAGTTAAAGTTGAAATTACGTTTCCACTATCGGTACTTTGCGAGACGATATTTTTTGGAATTTGTGTCTGAGGAACCTTAGAACAAACCTTGTTTTTAAATTTTGTGTCCTTACTATTAGTCTTCACTTGATGTTCAACACAATTAAAGTGAGGCTCAGAATTTTGTAATTTACTGAAAACCTTTGACTTGGCCTCGAAAGCTTCATCTAACTTTTTACAAAGTGCACTGCAAATGTTTCAAATCGGTAATGTCACTCAAAGCAAGCTGCATGATATAATAAGGCAATAAATTACTTCGAATGATTTTTAATTTGGTACTATCTGAAGGTTTTTTACTTAGTTTCTTGAACAAAGACTCCATGATCGAAATGTAAATCGGAACAGACTCTTTTTTATTTTGTTTACGAGACTTGATTTCATCCCACAACTTTTCATCGAAGTTTAAAGGCAAAAAGGTAAGCTTTAACCTCTCTACTAGACTATCCCAATCAGTAACTTCTGTCCTAATACTCCTGTACCAAAGAAGTCCTTGACCCGTAAATAAATCACACACGCACTGTTAAATAAATCTTCAGAAGTAGCACCCCGAGAAATTGAAAGTTCACTAACCCTATCTAAAAATGATAACAAATTTTCGGAAGATCCATCAAAATGAACTCCCCATTTATGAATTGCTACCTTTTTATGACTCGATAATAAAGATGCAGGTCCTATATTCGTAGATCGAGCTAAAGGAATTGAAGTAGTAGATAAATTTGGACCCAACGATACATTATCAATACCGAAACTAAGAGGCTGTCGTACCTTTTCGTGCAATGAAGCTTCAAGTTCTAAACAGGTCGCATGACTATCATCTTTAAACGTTTTTATATCACCAGCATTATCTCCTTCAACTTTTATTCGCGAAACCCGATGAGTTAAGTATATCAATCTGGACTCAATTTTTTTTAAAGATGAATCTGACTCTGGTGCATCAAAATCATTAATCAAAGTCTGAAGTGATTCAAAAGTTTGCGATATTGTGTCACGTTCAGTTTCAAAAGAATATTCTGGGTCTTCATAACTTATATCTCTATCTGAGTCACGTGCTATAAGTCTATTCAATATCTTACGTTTAGCAATTAAATCTTTACGAGGAGCAATAACTCCACGAATTCTTAATTCATAGTTAAGTTCTTCCTTATGAAGATAAATTGGTTTCATCTGACTATAAGACATGATAGAAATTTGCACCAACACTTCAGTAATACTACTTAACTAATGTGTTCAAAGAATTACCTTCTCAGGCCCCACGTTATTCCGCGCCATTAATTATACGTGTGACATACTTTTTTGTAAGTAGATTCTCACCTGTTTGGTTGCCATAGCTCAGTTTAGTCGGAGGCTGAGGTGGATTCGGAAGGATAATTCTGTGAACTATATTCTTAAAAAAATAACTTGCGTAATTCATAAAAAAATAAAATAAACGTTAGGTGACAAAAACGAAAGCTGTTGAGCGCCAAGTAATCTCTTTAAACTGTAATTACTAAAACAGTCCGGAACAAAACTAATGAACTCGAAACAGAATTTTAGGTTACGCAAATTAATTTTTAAGAAATTAGTCTTTAATTGCAGCAGAAAATTAAAAGAAAATTGAGAATGAAAAATTAATATAATTGATAAAAAAAATTGGTGTAATGATTAAACATAAATGGTGATTCGAGAAACAAAATATATACATAGAATTAACGATGTGCAGTAATCAAATAAAAATAATATGACGCAACTATGCTAATAGACCCAACAAAAAGCGCTAAAATAAATCTAAAATGAAAAAATATACAATAAAACAAAAAAGAGACAAAAAAAATAAAAAAAAAAAGAATAAATACAGACGGTACGGTAATATTTCCTAAACGATACGGTACGATACGGCACGATACGGTACGATACGATAATTTCCTCAATACGATACGATACGATATTTTTCTCAAAACGATACGATACGGTAATAACGATGAGAGTTGCTTACTCAATCCTGACGATAGCTTAACCTGAGTTCCAATTACGACTCCGTTGAACTTATCTTCAAACGACTCCGTAATAACTTGACCTTGGTTCCATTTACGACAACGTTGAATTATTTCATCAAACGACTCCGTAATACTGAATTTGTTTCCAAAAACAACCACGTCAAATAAAAAGAGGAACTCCTGTTCGGTAGTATCTTCAAACGACAATGCAGTAAACAGCAAGGAATTTTCCAATAAAAACTCGTGCGGTAGGAGGAAATCTTCGCCCTCGGAAACTCAACACAATTTCGGTAGTCAAAAAAAAACTCTACATAAAGAGAAAAGGAATCTTAGAAAATATTCTCCTAAACAACTAAGGGTACTTACAATCTTCTGTTAGTTTTTTCCTGAGCAAGAACTTTAACGGAACACGTGCTCGGATACGTGCTTGAACGAAAACGGTAGCGTTTGTGGCAAAAAACAGACGACAAAATTGACACAGTAGGGCAGTACGAGAGTAGTGACGTAATATTTGCCAAACTGGAATATCTCAAAGCCGTTCAGCTTCACAAAACCACAAAAATTTGAAGACGCAAGACACGCGTCTTAATGGTGTACGAGCACACACCCAAGTTGCACGTTCATCAAGGAGGAGGACGGAAACTCGTCACAGATTTTACACGCATTTCCGCATACGCATACGCATCGATCAATAAAATCGACCCAGAACCATGTACGACATCTACAGATTAATTTCCGAAACAAAACAAATAGCTTTAAGAAGAAAATCGAAATCCGCATTACAAACTGAAATTAAGACACAAATCCTGAGAGATAGAGGCGTGAAAGTCATAAATACGAAATTAAACGAACGAACAAAACGGTGTTTACTTGAATTTCAACAGCAAAATAACGAGAAAATACGTAAAAAAAAAAATGTAACGGACAGCGAAAAATGTGAACGTTACAACACATAACTCTCTTTATATAGTATATATATTATATATCTTAGTAGCTAAGAAGAATAACTCTAGGAATTACATCCAACTTGCGTAATATGTCTTTAGGTATGTAGATATTCCAGTATTGATAAGGAGAGCTACCATTAGTGAATTTGTGGTACTTTGGGACCAACCAGAAGATGGTAAATTGATTTACAGGGACCTTCGTGACGTTTCAACATTTTCTAATCAAGGTCCAATAGGGATTAACGACCACAGCCTGAATTTGTAAGTATCTATTCTAGGCTCGCTTGTAATTGGTGGATATTGCGGATGCCAGATGCTAGGAGGCACTTCACGATTATAAAATTTTGTAACATTTGAGGTATCCTTTCTTAACTCTTCAATTACCCCCTGGATGTTATCTCACCGTGTGTGGAACACACAAGAACCTTTGTGATATTTCGACTCCGGCAAAGAAGCAGGACGACAGCCTGAATGTTTAAGTACCTGGGAAGAAATTCATCCCTAACGTTTGACCATTGGTTGAAAGTGCAGACGCTGCTTGTTCGGAATTTCGAGACACCTCAGATACCCTTTCCTGACGTCTCAGGTACCCTGTTCATCAGAAGACGATAAAGGAATCTACACGGACGTTTACTTAATTGAACTCTGGTAAAGGCACATGGAGAGATTCATCCCTAACGTTACGCCTTACCAATAGTTGAAAGGGTAGACGCTGGTTGTTCGGAATTTCGAGACACCTCAGATACCCTTCCCTGACGCCTCAGGTACCCTGTTCATCAGAAGACGATAAAGGAATCTACACGGACGTTGGTGATGCTTCAACATTTACTTTATTGAACTCTGGTAAAGGCACATACATATATTGAGGTAACAGCTTGAAAATTGAAGTATCTGGGGAGAGATTCATCTCTAACGTCTCGCCTCTCGCCTTACCTTTGGTTAATGGTGCAGACGCTGGTTGTTTGAAATTGGGAGATACCTCAGATTTCATTTCCTGACACATCAGGTACGCTGTCGATGTTACTTCATCAAAAGACGATAAAGGAACCTACACGGACGTTTGTGGTGCTGCAACGTTACGTAACTGAACTCTGGTGAAGGAACACATTGCTGTGATATTACCTGAAATTCCATATGGTCACTGTCCTTATGAAGAGCAGAAGAAAGAACAACAAAAGGAATAATCTATTTTCCACAAAATAGTAAACTCCAAATCACATATCATTCCAAAATCAGTCAATAAAATAGATACACCAAAAACAATTATCTGGAAATAAAGAATATTATAAAAATCATACAAAGTAAAATTCAAATTTGTAAGTCTAAAAGGAGTACCTACTAAAATAAAATTCAGATGGCAAAGTAAGTTCAAATTTTACAAAATTTTGAAGTCAAATCAATAATTCAATAAAGATCGAACAATGAAGAAGGAATTATCCTAAACATCCCGGATGAAGAAGTGGCCTGGCACCAGGATATTCAAAATAAGATGAATTGGATGGAGTTTTCTGAATTCCTGGACAGAGTTCATGGGAAAATTTACCATCCCTTGACTACAAGAAACTGGCCGGTGAAATTTCCAAAAAATAACAGAAAAAGACGACTCGTATATCTACCAGACGGAAGACGGATGAGAGTGAAGAGGTCAAAGGTGGAAGATGTTCAGGTGGATTATGTGGAATTGTTAAAAGAACATCTTAAGCTATGAACGTCAAGTTAAATTGTTGGGATTTATTAATTTATTTATTAATATTTATTAATTAATGTTTAGTTCGTAAGAAAATTATTGTTTTATAACAAATTTACACATAAGGATTCAGTGACGGTTATAAATTATGACATTAGAGTATCAGAACTGATCCACGAAAAATACGTTTTTCGAAAACTGACAATAAAAGTATATATGTATATTTACATGACAACTATTATGACGCGAAGCGACTGTTTTACATCCAGAACATAAAAGTATTTCGCATCCTGCAATTTTTGATTATTTAATGGTTGCTATCACAATTGGTTGGTCAGATACCAGATTTGATGTCAATATAATTGCACGATGAACTGATGGATAATATCTAATAATGTCTGGCCACAGTTTTCGAAAAAATGTTGTTTGTTACTCGATTGTGAAATGCTTTTGCTTTGTTACTGGTGAAAATTTCGTTAAATTTATTTTCTATCTTTCGAGTCACGCTGTATATTGACGAAAGTGTAACTATTGGAAATTTAACTTCGTAACTTGGACTGGTCCTAAAATTTCGCATTAAAACTTTATACGAGTCTAAACGTCCCTATTCGTTTATAATGAGACTAGCCCATGCCGAGAGTAGGAAGCATTACAGATCTGTCATTGGCCAATAGATCTCTCCCCCTTCCCGCAAACCGCTCTCGTTGATCGCCGCTTCGAGGTAAATTTTTTTTAGTCAATGTGACTACTCGGTTGCAAGCAGACCGTACTGAGGGTTTCTCTCAATTTGTGCAAACTTTTCATTAAACGGGGTTGTTCTGAAAGTGAAAAGTAAACGGGCTTTTGGGCTCGGATGTTATTTTGTTTGCGACGAAAACGGAAGCCTTCTTCGAGACTTGTCCAAGCTTGTTCCGTTGTATCTACGGCAGGTATGTTTGTAACGTTACACCGTGCGACGGGCGGTTCGTAATTTGTGATCTCTTTTGTCTAGGCTTTTTTTTTATAAAAGCTCTGTTCCAACATTACTTTCTGATTGTTTCGAAACTGTCATAATCAGTTGCCCACCGAAATAATGATCGATTTTGACAACTTTGTTAGGTGTAAAACTTTGATGAGTGCATGCTTTTGACGATTTCGAAATCGTCAGAAAGTGATGTTGGAACAGACCTAATATACTCTTAATTGGTTCCCCCATTTGTACCGAACGCTTCACGGAATTCTGGCGAGTAAGAGCTGCTCGGCTTGTTTTCGTGGTATGCCCTTGTTGAAAAGTAAGATGGCGACGTTGTAAACGGATCTTGGTCGACAAATTTGGATTTTTGTGCCATCGAGTCAGAAACCACAGGAGGGCGCACTGCGTGGGAACGAAAGTGGTAACTACAAGCCGCTTCTTCACTACATTCCGACTTCGTTGCCCTGAAGCCAAGTTGACATCTGGAGTGACGCGGCGCTCCTGTTACACCTAACCTCGACGGACGTTACTTTGACGTTTGTGCTTTGGATATTCAAAGTTGGGGATTTGTATCTTTCTTATTTCAATTGTTTATGTGTTATGTTGCATCGTATTTTGAGACTTATTTGTTTAAATCATAAACGGCGTTGATACAAGTACCTATTTTCGAATTGTTGCGTCTATTTTAAATGTGTTTTGTAAACGGATCCGTAAAGAGCATTTTAGTTTATTTTTAACATTGACTTGATACGATACGTTTAGAAGTTAATTTAATTTTTGATTTGAGTCATAAATAAAAACAAGTGTGCATTACTGGTGGCTCTTATTTCTTTCGGTTTAGTTATTTGTCCCTGTACTTTTAGGGTTACGCATAACTTATTCCCATCCACATCTCCCGAGTCAAGCCGGTCGGACACATCTCTATTTTTGTAACCAGTAAGGTCACAACTTTCGAATGAAGCTTGTAGCTTGTTTGGAATTATGACTCGTTCATCGTCAAGCAATATACCATCACTGTTGGTTGTGCTATCTGACTTTTTGTAGTTCTGGATCAGACTTATCTTCACTGCGCCATCCATTTTTGGCTCGGTTTATGACTTTGTTGAAAGACAAATCTTGCTTGGTGATTCGCGAAGCATTTTACGAGCTTTTGTTGATCCCATAGCTTCCAAAGTAATATCGTTGAGTTCTTGATCTATGTGAATAGAAGCAATGACATTTTTAATGTCGTCCTCCTCAACTTCTTGACCGTTTATTGAATTAATCGAGAGAGGGCAACAGCATGTCCAAAATCTTCCTTCGAATATATTCCTTCTTTCTCGACCTTCTTCTTTTTGCGACAAACTTTGGCCAAGTGGCCAACAATTTCGCAATAATTACATGTAGTATGCTTGTGTGGACAATCAATGTGCCGGTGTGATATTGATCCACAGCGTCGACATGACGATGTCGAATGTGATTCAGCCTTTTCCATCTGACTGTATTCGTTCGGTTTATTTTTACTTGATTTAAAGCTTACAGCGTTGACTTCCACAGTATTTATTGTTCTACAATCAACATTTGTGTCGACGACTCGGTTGGAATAAGAACGACACTTGCCTCCGATCTCAGAAAACGTTGATGACTGACTGTCTTTGAGTATAATGGCTCTAAATGGTTGATAATATGGATCATTCATTCGAAGTATGGCCAAGAGAAGCTTGAACTTGTCAAGATCTAATTTATCAAATTGAAATATGTCTCCCTCCAGGTTGACTTCATCCAAAACAGTGTCAATGTTGCGATTTGTTGCCTTCCATAACTTTAACAAGGTCATCAAATTTCATTTCCGTCGGTTTGTTCGGTGAAATGCGACCTTAAAGTTGGAGGTATTCGTGATCTCCAAGAGCATTGAGTAGGAGTGACATCTGCAGTTCTACCGGAAGGATTGATGATGCTTCTGAGAAGGTAATCTTGTGGCGTTGATACTAATGAGAGAATGTAGAATCGATCAACAAATCAAAGGTAAACGTTCCAATACGAGCAGCTAAGTTGTCCAATGTTGGCTTACTTGAGGTTGAAACCTTTTGTTGCTCTTCTAGAAGACGCAATTCTCCTTGTTGAGCCAGTAGAAGCGTGACCATACTTTGCAAAATACTGTAACGATTTTTAAAGGTTCATTAATTTTTATTTTAAAACAAAACACGAAATAGTTAATAACTAATTTATTTACAAGCAAACTAATTTAACAGTAACATTTAACATTTATTTACAACCTTAAATCTAATTTATTTATAACAGCCGAGCGAAAGTTTATTACGCGGACTTTTGTGTCGAACTCTAACGCTGCATTCTAATCGAACTGACTCCACCCCCCGGCCGCGTACATTTTATAAACCGGCTCTTTCTTCGGGAATCGCCTGGAATGACCGAACTCTCTATTCTAGTTCATTCTGTCGTCAGAATCCTCTTGTCGCCTCGACACGCGTCGACCAGGTAGCTGTGACGCAAGAGACAATCTGGCTTGGCTGGCGCCGGCCGACGAATCATTACACTGCCCCCTTCTTAAAAACGTTTCGTCTCGGAACGTTCCTCGTGACAGCCTTGATGGAGGATGTCGAAAGCGGCATGCTTGGACCCTTTACAACTTCCGGTCTGGAAGAAATAGCAGTCCACGGTTTTCTTACTGCCGACAGCTGCCTGTGGGTGGTGACTGCAGACTAGGACTTCAATTCCCGTTTCGTTGAAGATGATTTCTATCATGCTCGAATGACCTCCAGTCCAGTCCGTTCTAGTCTGCAAACCCAATTTAGAATGGCTAATTTCGTCTCCTTGTCTTCTACCAGCTGTCTCCTCAGGCTCCATAAAGTTTTTCCAAACGTTGCGATAGTTGGGCTTACCGCTTGATGTTCTCTTGGTGACTAAGTAGTACACGTGTCGTCTTTGACCTGCTTCCGTGTCGATGATCTGCAAGCTCTTGCCCACCATGGGATGCTGTCTCGGAGTTCCCTGACTTGACCGAATTTCTTCCGGAAGACCTGGCTATCCCTTGACATTTTAGGTCTTCGCCACACAGTGGGCCAGACTGTACCTGGTGGTACTTGAAAAAGGTCTTGCTGCCTCTCTGTGGTTACTCCGAATCGTGCCTTACTTCCTGTGGCGTGATGAAACATGAAGGTTTCGAAGTTCACTTCGGAACCTTGCGTCCGTTGTACTGTCCTTCATTTTCTTCTCCGTTGTAAGGAGCCATTCGGTTGAAGTGGATAACTTTGGGTTTGCCATGTGGAATCTTCCTGATGCGGTAGATGACATCGTTGATCCGTTTCATCACTTTGTAAGGACCTTCCCAAGATGTCTGCAGTTTTATGAAAGACCTCGACGTCTTTGAGGATTATAAAAGCCAGACCAGCGCTCCAGGTTGGTATCCCCATTCTGAGCGTTGATGTCATAATGCTCCTTCATTCGGTCGCTGGCTGTCTGTATGTTGTGACGAACTTGATTGTGAATGTCGTCCATTTTCTGCGTAGACCGCTCACGTAGTCTTCGTCGGCAGGGATTTCGCCAGGCTTCACGCCAAATTTCAGATCGCAGGGCAGTCTTGGCTCTCGCCCAAATACCACTTTTGCTGGTGTCTCTCCTGTCGTCTCATGAACGGACGAACGTTATGCCAGTAGAAAAGGGGAATGTACGTGTCCCAGTCTCTGATGATCGGAGACTACCTTCGACAAATGTCGGTTGATGGTTCTGTTGAATCTTTCCACCATTCCGTCTGACTGCGGGTGAAGTGCAGTGGTTCTAGTTTTCCGGACGCCGAGCAGTGTACACACGTTCTTGAATAAAGCAGATTCAAAGTTCCTTCCTTGATCTGAATGCAGCTCCATGGGCGCGCCATACCGACCGATCCATTCTCGGACAGGACTTCAGCGATAGTTATCGCCTCTTGGTTTGGTAGGCGTATGCTTCAACCCACTTGCTAAAGTAGTCCATCACCACGACAATGTACTTATTTCCACTATTCGTTTGTGGAAATGGGCTACATCTATGGCAACTCTCTCAAAGGACTTCCCACATTGTACTGTTTCATAGGAGCCTTGCCTCGTCTCTGGGGGCCGTTACTAGCTGCGCAGACTATGCACCTCCCACACCAGTCCTTTACGTCTTCCTTGCAGTTCACCCAGTAGAATCGCTCGCACCTTTTCCATAGTCTTCTTGATTCCCAGATGCCCTCCCCGAAGTTCCACCGTGAAGTTCCCTCAGAACTGGGCACTCTATTCTTGGGGATCAGTAACTGTGCCTTCTGTTCCGTGCCCTCCTGGTTCTCGGATGGTTCGTTTCAGAAGACCATGATCCAGCACTATGGAGTCCCACTGCGCCCAGTACGATTTTACGGATGGTGCACACGGTGCTATCTCTTCCAAGTAGGCCTTGCCTCCTACTTTTCCATTCCAGCACCAATTTCAAATCCTGGTCGTTCTCCTGGTCTCGTCGCAATTCTTGACCTTGCCATTTGTCGTCACATGACGGCGTCCTCGCAGTCGTGGCTACTTTCTCCTCCAGACGACTACAGTGCTTACAGTCTTCGGCCAAGGTCTTCTCGACAGAGCATCGGCATTTCTATGGCTAGTTCCGGCCCGATGCTGATTTCAAAATCGTATTCCTGAAGTCGTTCGATCCATCGCGACTTGTCCTTCAGGATTCTTGAATCGAGGAGCCATTTTAAAGCGGCATGGTCCGTCCTCAAGAGAAAGTGTCTGCCGCAAGTACTTGTAGAAGTGTTCTACCGTCTTTACCACGGCTAGCAATTCCCTTCTAGTGACGCAACAATTCCGTTCCGGCTTTGACAGGACTTCACTGAAATAGCCGATCACCCTTCTCTTGCCCATCTTGTATCTGGGAGAGTACGCCACCGATACCAACGTTGCTAGCATCTGTGTCTACGACGAACTTGCCTCTGGGAGGGTAGCTCAGAATAGGAGCACTTATCAAGTACTGTTTTAGTTGTTCAAAACTAATTCGGCAGTGTTGGTCCCATTCAAACGGACGTCCTTCTTCGGTGAGTTTTGTCAACCGTTTAGCAATGTCCGCAAATCCGTGAACATAGCGACGATAGTAAGTGCATAGGCTTAGGAAACTCCTTATCTGGTGTTTATTCTTTGGAGTTGGCCAGTCTTTCACGACTTGAATCTTTACTGGGTCCACGGCGATTCCATTTCCATTAACAATATGGCCTAGATAATTAACTTCCTTCTGGAACAGGTGGCACTTCTTGAGACTAAGCTTCAGTCCAGCTCCGCGAAGCCGCTGGAACACGTTTTTCCCACCACAATTATGTCGTCCAGGTATACCATGCACGTCGTCCAGGAGAGACCCTTCAGAACCGTCTCCATTAGCCTCTCGAATGTCGCTGGGGCATTACATAACCCGAACGGCATCACTGTGAATTGCCATAGACCCATACCAATGGAAAACGCCGTCTTTTCTCGATCTTCGGGCGCTAGTTCCACTTGCCAATAACCACTCTTTAGATCCAAGGTCGAGAAGATCTTTGAACCAGCCAGAGTGTCCAGGGTGTCATCAATCCGTGGCAGAGGATAGCTATCCTTTGGTGACGTTGTTGAGCAAGCGATAATCTACGCAGAATCGTGGATCCATCCTTCTTCTTCACAAGCACTACCGGTGATGCCCATGGCTGCTCGATGGCTCAATTACATTGTCTTTTTCCATTTCACGAATAATGCGTTCTGCTTCCTCACGCTTCGCCAATGGTAACCTCCTTGGAGCTTGACGGATGGGCCTTTCTTCCCGGTCTCTATCTTGTGTTTGACGATGTCGGTTCTTCCCTTAGGTCCATTTTCACCTCGAACACATCTTGATAGCGACATATCAAGTCCTTCGCTTTTGTCTTTTGTTCTGGAGTCAATTCCTGGGCTGTTGACATGACCATTTCCAACAACTTTTCGGGACCTTCTCTCTTCACGTTTGTTTTAGTTGGCGGGAGATTGAGGGATACCATGGCACTGCTTCCCAAGACCGTACCTTTCTTTGATGTTGACGGGAAACAGTTCACATTCATTAGCCGGACTGGTATCTCCTTCCTCGCTGTCAACAACATTTTTCCCACGAGAACTCCTTTTCCAATCTTCTGATCGTCGGTATAGGTTCGACCATAATAACTTTTGCCCATCCTGAAAGCGCCATTCAGGTTTCCGTCGACTATAACCTCGGTTCTGCTAGGCAATACAACATCTTCTGCGAGAACAACTCGAGCGGCCACGTCCTCTCGTTGATGTAGAACCAACTCCCTCGTTATTAACCGCCATCACGCCACGCTTCAGATCCAATTGGAACCCATGAGCACACATGATGTCCATGCCCAGAATCGCCTCATCCTCTATTTCTGCTACCAGCGCACGGTGTTTGATGGGAGTCGCTCCAATGGTAATGGTCACCTCTACTTCACCATGGACAGTCGCTGATGTTCCGGTTGCTGTCCTCAGTCTCCATTTAGTCGGCTCGGTGCGTCTTGATGACTTGATAACGTCGGGCCTCAAGATAGTCTTCGTCGCACCCGTATCCAGTAGCATGGTGAGGAATGTCATCAATGGTGGCATCCACGAAGACTCTGCTGGTTATTCGCCGCAGTGCTATCTCTTTCGTGGATTTAGTCTTTGGAGGCCCTTTGAATACGCGTCGACGTTTGTCCATTTGCAGCGACCAGGCTTAGTTTCCCTTGGGGCTTCCTTCGTGGAGGATCCTGCCTAGCCTTGGGACACCGCCTGCGATCATGTCCCTCTTCCTGGCAATTCCAACACACCAGAGCATTCTTCTGCCTCAAGGCTTGTTCCACAATGCGGCGAACATCCTCCGTGGTG
Organism: Dorcus hopei; assembly: GCA_033060865.1. Taxonomy (NCBI): domain Eukaryota; kingdom Metazoa; phylum Arthropoda; class Insecta; order Coleoptera; family Lucanidae; genus Dorcus; species Dorcus hopei. Next base: position 49,065,628 of record CM065426.1, on the reverse strand, counting down.
GTATAATCCTTGGGCCGCTCCTCTGCAGCAGATCGCACCTGGACGCTGGCGGGTTCTTCTTCTGGGGAGTCCATGGCAGCTCGTACCTTGACGTGTCCTCTTGAAACTCTCTTCGTCGCCTCGTATTCCAAGGCGTAGGCCAATGCGTTCTTGGATGTCTTAGGGTGGGACATTCTCAATGCCTGCTGATTGTCCGGATCACGGATTCCACCCACGAAGGTCTGCAGCGTCAAACATTGCAGGAAATCATCAGGAGCTGCAGGATATGCCAACCGGGCTAGGCGCGCTACATCAGCCTCGAATTCTGAAGACTCTCTCCGGATTTCTGGTAACGGTTTCTCAGCTGCGCATGGTAACACGTCGGCCAGATGCGCCTGGCCGTAACGCATCTCCAGCCGGTTCACCAGCTTGTTGAAGTCTTCTTGTTCCTCTAGCGGCATCATTTGTAGCACATCGATAGCGTCCCCTCGCGCCACAATTAACGAAGTGGCCTTTTCCCCGGCCGTCCATCCATTCGCTTTTGCTGCAGCTCAAACTGTTTGAAGTAGTTAGGCCAAGAAGACTTCCCATCGAACGTCGGTGGTTTTATTTTCAATTTAGAAGTTTCCTGCTGGTCCTACCGCAGTTTGGGCCTCATTATTTTCTGGCATTCCTGCTGGTAAATGGATCTCGAACACTCGCAACCCTGCCATGATTTGCTCGAGATTCTTAATTTTATTATCCTGCTGGAATAGTATTTCTTCGACATTTTCTTGCAGATTCCTTGTCTCTTCGGATATTTTACTACTAGTTTATCTTCGAGCCCTTGACTGCTCTAGAAATTCATCCTTCAAATTATCACACTGTTCTTGTAATTTAGTTTCCAGATTTCTCGACTGTTGTATTAATTTATTTTCAAGTTTCTCTTCTAAAATTTTCACATTTTCTTCTGTGCTTTTAGAGTATTCCATTAATTTATCCAGATCGTCTCTTCAAATTTCCGGATTGTTCCAACAATTTATTTTGCAATTCCTCTTTGAAACTTCTGATTGTTCCTTTAATTCTAGCTTCTAAATTTCCAGATTGCTCTTTAATTTATCTTCTAAATTTCCAGATTGTTCCATCAATTTATTTTGCAATTCTAATATCTTACTTAAATCTGCAGGACCGCCCGAGATTTCAAATAGAAAGGCTTCTGGATCCTCCCCTGCTTCTAGTAGCGCTTGGTGTAGTCTCTCTTGCAAAATCGATTTCTTTCCGGAGATTTCTAATTCGCGCTCTTCTAATTCGGCTTTTAATTCGGTCACTTTTAACTCTTTTAACGGCACTTTCTTTGAAGCCATTGTTTCTTTTTCGACACTGCACTTTGTTTAAATTTAATTTAATTGTTTATTTATTTCGATGAACTCCACACACCTGGCACCAATGTAACGATTTTTAAAGGTTCATTAATTTTTATTTTAAAACAAAACACGAAATAGTTAATAACTAATTTATTTACAAGCAAACTAATTTAACAGTAACATTTAACATTTATTTACAACCTTAAATCTAATTTATTTATAACAGCCGAGCGAAAGTTTATTACGCGGACTTTTGTGTCGAACTCTAACGCTGCATTCTAATCGAACTGACTCCACCCCGGTCATGTACATTTTATAAACCGGCTCTTTCTTCGGGAATCGCCTGGAATGACCGAACTCTCTATTCTAGTTCATTCTGTCGTCAGAATCCTCTGGGCTGTCGCCTGACACGCGTCGACTAGGTAGCTGTGACGCAAGAGACAATTCGGCTGGCTGGCGCCGGCCGACGAATCATTACAATACTTTCCATTTTTGAATCCATTTCAACTACTGACTGCGCCAACTTGTGGGAGTCGTTAGTCTTACGAGAAGACGAATAGACTTTGCAATTGAAGGCTTTTATTCGTAATCGAATGACAGTACACTAAAGTATATCAATCTCACATAAAATAACAACATTCACTTTTTTTATCCGCACGCTCAAAGCACACGCTTTATTTTTAAAAGCTTTTCTACTGCGCTGGACCCAACAGATATGAACCTCCTGCCGATTAGGAAGCATATTAGAACCATAAGGAGCAATATCTCAGTTAATCTGTGTATGTTTTGACCAGTAAAGGAAGTGGCACATATACATGCCATCAATCTATAAAGGGTTAAACTTATTGCACAAATTTTATAGAAAAACTTAATTTAGTCAACGAATGTTTATTAAAGGCGATTTGAAAGAATCGGAGTTAAGACATTTAAACAGAGTGAAAATAAAAGAGATTATTCAATTAAGGAATAAATTGCAGACGATTCGCAAGGATCGTAGGCAAATTTATTCAAAACTACTGATAATTTCGAAAAACAAAACATATACACTAAATCACTACAATATGTGAGGTAACAGACTGAATATTTTAAGTATTTTAGTTGATAGCACAGATCCTGGTTGTTCGAAGGTATTGTTACGTTTTCTTTGATGCTTTTAATTTTCATACCTTATTTCGTTGGGTATTGACGGCAAACGTTTGTTTACATTTGATTTTGTCAACACAAGGCGAGGCAGTGTTGCCAACCGCCGATTTACCGACGTACAGGGTGGATCAATTTCGATGTCTCTTATGAGCATCTCTGTAACTATAAGAGATAGAAAAAAAACTAGTGGCCAAGTCTCGATCTCTTTTTTAGAGATAAAGTCAATGGTGTAAACAAAAATTGACTATCTTCTTTTGTTTTCGAGTTATAAGCCAAAATTGAGATTTTCGACTTTTCGTCAATCAGTCATATCTCGTTTATTTTTGCAGATATTAAAAAACTGTTTTGACATTATTAGGACACTTTTTTGAATACAATCCAGTGGTGTAGTTGGTTTTTTGATATTTAATTAAATTTTCGAGTTATAGCATAAAGTTATATTTTTTTAATGGAAATCATAGTAGGCAATGTCATCATTAAATAGAGATTTTTTTTCTGTTTTCAAAAATATATACTTTGTTGGGTTTATTTCTTACAGTTAATAGAATAAAACGCCTTTTTTTATTATTTTTGGTGCATTTTTTTCTTAGTAGGCTAGTTTCAACAAAAGCCGACAATTTTCTTTTGTTTTTATTAAATATTAACAAAGATTTGATGATTGGGTAGCATAAGAGCGAGAGGTATTGCGATGAACATAAGAGATAGAAAGCTAGCGCCGATAGAGCTGGGTTGAGTTACAACATGAGTTGGCTGCGTATTTTAGCTCGGCAGTGTTTAAATTGTGATTTCATTTTGATATTATTTTCTGGGTTTTAACTTATTTATTGTGATATATCAAGAGTTGCGTTTATTATCTAATTACATTTCAATATTCTTTACCTTTTTCTGCAATTATTTCTTATTGTTAAGATGTTTTTAATTTATACATATAATTTAGTTCATCCCATAAAATGCATATTTGATCGAAAAAAAAAATGCGTTTTAAACTTAAATATTAAATGAAGTTCCATAATTTCGAATTTGACCCAAACCACATGGTATCGCTTTGTTGTAATCTTTGTGACTCTTAGAGGACGCTCGTTCTATCTTTCTTTCTCTTTATGCGGCTGCAACTGTCAAAATATTTGAACAAGAGTTGATATTTAATAAAAGCAAACAAAAAATGGTCGGTCATTGTTTAAACCAGCCTACTACGAAAATAATGCACCAAAAATAATAAAAGAGGCATTTTATTCTATTAACTGTAAGAAAGAAACCCAACAAAGTATATATTTTTGAAAACAGAAAAAAAATCTTTATTTAACGGTGGCATTGCCTACTATGATTTCCATTAAAAAAAATATAACTTTATGTTATAACTCGAGAATTTTATTAAATATCAAGAAACCAACTACACCACTGAATTGTATTCAAAAAAGTGTCCTAATAATGTCAAAACAGTTTTTTAATATCTGCAAAAATAAACGAGATATGAGCGATTGACGAAAAGTAAAAAATGTCAATTTTTGCCTGTAACTCGAAAACAAAAGAAGATAGCCAATTTTTGTTTAGTCTATTGACTTTATCTCTAAAAAAGAGATCGAGACTTGGCCACTAGTTTTTCTCTATCTCTTGTAGTTACAGAGATGCCCATAAGAGACATCGAAATTGATCCACCCTGTACGTGTATGTCATGTCGTATTCTTTTCCCGCACGAAGCATGGAGTTTCCTCGCTAAAATTTAATCGCGTTGCATTTCCCCCTTTCTCGCTTAAGAAAGGATTTTCTGTCGATTTACTAGAGGTGGAGAAAAATCGATAGTGCTATCGATAATTATCGATAGTGTCGACTATTGAAAATAATCGATTGTATTTTTTAAATATCGATAGTTTTTTTATGCATATGTAAAATATTTATTTTCTTAATGTTAATCCTCCTTTTAAATTTTAACCGATACAAAAAAAATGTTTGCTGGGGCTTTAGTTAGATTCCACTCATGCTGACAATTTTGCACTAGCGTTTTTTATATATAGGGTAAACAATAAATATATTTTTTTAATGGAACACCTGTATATTTTTACAGTCATTTCGTGGTTTAGGCGTTTCTTTGAACTCGCCCTATACAATACGTATCTATATTTGTTATCAGATATCAGAGTAACTTTAAGAATCTAGATTTGTCAAAATATTTAAAAAAGATATGTATTTTCTGTTTACCCTGTATGTATATAAAACACTAGTGCAAAACTGTTAGCATGATTGGAATCTACATAAAAAGTCAAGTAAGCCCAATTTTTAAATTTTTCGTATCGGGTAATAATTAAAATAATAAAGAGGTATTTACATTAACAAGACTAACCCTGCACTACACTTGAAAGCAAAGAATAGTAGACAAGAACAGTTTCTCAGTGGTTTGTTGCTTTATTTCTTTAGTTCTACAACTATCGGCAACTATCAATTATTATCGATAGTCACATGCAAAATTATCGACTACTATCGATGGTGTCAACTATCGATATTTCTCCACCTCTACGATTTACCTTGTAGAGAATTTTGTTATGGTGTGGTTTTCGGTTGGTTTCCCTGAATTCTAGAAGTTTCGTCTACGTGACCTTTTCCGTGGGTGCGGCTGGAAGCCATCTTTGGTCGCATTCATTTTTCGCGTGTGCCTCGTGTGTTCAACTCCGTCGGAGATTTTTGGGAGATTTGCTAATTTCGTTTGCGCAAGGGGACTCGTTTGAGGATTGTGTCCACGGATGTTGATGGGCCGTTTGTAAGTTTGCAAGCCTTTCGCTTATGCGGATTTAATTGCTGTGAACACAGAATTTTTTTTGGCACACCGAAGACAAGCGTCTTTATTGCGACTTCTCGGCTCGTACTTTATACGGGGTAAGTGTAGTTCTATATTCTTTTGTGAATTCATGTTTCGGTCATTTGCGTTCACGTTTACTATTGCGACTTTTTTTTTCTTTTCTCCCTTGAATAGCAAGTGGTATGTGGCCGATTTTTCCATCTTCATAAACCGCCACACGGACCTCGCTGGGGCCCTGATTGACCGGTAGTCTCTGACCCCTTTTTCTTCGCACGTGTCCCACCGCCAGACTCGGACTGACTCCGGGGGTTGGATAACCACGCCCGACCAGCCATCTGGTGACGCCGCTTCCGAATCGTCAACCACCGGCCCGAAGTATACAGGGAGTGATTGGTATCGTTAACACCATTATTTCTTTTCCCCCTTTTGGTTTTGTTCTGTCACCGATTGCGATTCAGTGACGTCGAATAACTTCTTACGGACCTGGCCATTCACACTGCGTATGTGCCGAGCTTCCGGTTACTCTAAACCGTTCGCGAATGCTCTATTTTATTTGTTTTGTACTTTTTCAACTTTAATTTCACTATTAATTTTGTAAGAGGCGTAACCTCTTTTAACCATATTTCAGACAATCAGTTTGTTCTTTTTTTTTGTGGTTTTGAAAATTTTGATCTGTTATAATTGATACACCCGGTTGGGTAAAATTTTTGTGAACGTCGTGAATGGGCCCGTATGCGAGCGGAAAACTTATTTGTTTGTTTATTTGAATGTTATCTATGTACAGATATTACGTCCTTTAGGCTTGTCGTTCCTTGTTTTTAAAGTTACTTAATACTTGTTATTATTAATGAACTCCATTGCTGTTTTGTAGTTTTTTGATAAAGGTAAAATGCTGAGATTTGGAGATTTTCAATAAAACTTTGTAGAGAAGACTCGGCATTTTACCTTTATTAATACTTGTTAGATTAACTTTGCGGTTGACGCATCGATCTCTGAGCGCTGGCTGTGTTTTCGCGCTCATTCTTACTTAATTATTTAATATACCGTTTGTTAACTCTTTCGCTGGGGTTTTCTTTTACCTTGGTGGGGTTTGGGGTTGTTCTCATTTTGTTTTGCTCTTCTGGCGAGCCCTTCGGTGCTGGAGCTCTATCCAGTGTTGATATTTTGGACCCTCTCCTAGCGTCGGTCCTTGACCTTAAGAAACGCTGCATTACGGCTAGGTGGCGCCCTAATATATGGTAACATCGGGATCGTTCCCCCATTGAGCGGGTTGACACTTGTGCGTTTTAATTTTCGCACTGCACGACCGTATCCACTGAGCTTCTGGGACGACAGATTATCCTTGCAAAAGAGAGCCACACAGGTAGGTTCGACCGGCTCGACCGAATTCCCCTCAGGGTATTACCCGCCACGCACAAGTGGTTGTTGCGCGGACCCTTTTTGGGGACACGTAGTAGTACTTCGGAATTTCAAAATTTTTTGATACCTCAGATACCCTTTCATGACACCTTAGGTTTAATTGATTTCCACCCCCCAAGAGACATATTTATATGTAGTTCCTTTAAGGTTTATATAAAATGGGATTTGATTTAAGTAAAGCTATGATGGACGTGGACAAGCAAAATACCTAATATAGTTTTTAGATTATGACTTTGCATCGAATTAAGTGCATATACAATGATTAGTGGATAAAGGCATAGACAAATGTAGGCGTAATCTTGTGCATCGTAGGTAAATTAAAATTTCCTAAACTGAACTTGAATTTTTTGTAGAAAACTGGAGAGATCTAGCCAACTTTAGACACGTACTATGCGAAATCGATATTCAAATACTCGAAGTGAGACCCTCGTTAACCGGGTCGCATAGTTCGGCGATGGGATTTTTCGGCCGTAAACCCCCGAGACGGGGCCGCGCATAACTAAAATTTTATTAACGAATGACTTTCTGCTCGCGAGGCGACGATTCTACAGAGTTATAGCCCTTGAGCGACGGTCGCGACACATCCATAATGAAACTTTATTGTTCGGAAATTCGGGAAATAATCCTGTCGAGTTATAAAAATGACGGCAGGAGCTGCGCGATTTGGTTGATAGAAGAAAACTGCCACAGCTTTAACGTACATATTTCAGGTTGCCTGTCCCGATCAGCTTGCACTTCCGTTTCGGGAGCAATTCAATTAAATTTGTAATTTAGACTGCAACTTACTGCACCTACCGTGACGGGGAGGCCATTAAATGTTAACGTGTAATTACAACGTAGGTTTTATTAGGTCAACTTATTTCCGGGGCATATCATGAGGCATGCATATGTAAACAAAAGTTATACGTTTTAATGAAATGACGTGTTTCACTGGTAATACAATGCAGACAATTGATTGTAACATTTAGAAAAAAGCAATACCCACACTTTGAAAATAAAATGAGTGACTTGGATCATTTTTCTGTGACGGGTGAAGTACGGTCATAATATACAAGAACGTGGGTTGACTTTATGATTAGCCAGATGTTATGCTTCAAGCTTACTTGCCATTTATTTAAATGGTTAACTTGCCCATGAGCAACAGATATGATCTCAGAAGTAATGAGTTAATTGTTCGTTTACCAGCTATTACTCCTGATGCCATTTTCGAATCATTACAAGATAAACGAACATACGCCATAATTCCGAAGGGCCTCAAATAATCCCACTTTTGATCGTAGGCTCGTTAAACGTGTTTCTTCTGTTCAGAATCATTACAGTTGAAAGACTGGAATGACGAGCGATTTCAAAGAAAGGAACAATAATATTTTTTTGTAAGGCGAAACGTGAAGTGGAGATCGATGGGACCGGTCGAGAACGAATGCGGCCTACTTTCCGTGACAAAGTTTACAAACGTCGTCCTCTTGAATCTTGAAACAAATAAAACTCTCTGCCGCATCTAGAATAGACAAAACGGCTGGCCATACTCCCCAGATATATTGCACGTTTGTCCTCAAACTTCCAGATGAGTCGTTATAAAGTTGGAACGAGCCAATGCACTCCATAATATGACTTGGTTATAAACAATGTGAATCTGTTCCTTTCTTGTCTTGTATATTATATTAAAACACTAGGGTGGAGAACTTATGATCGTGACATCTGAGTAGTGATGGTAGGAGAGATGGATATTAGTTAGATGACAGTAATTTGGAACTAGATGCCTGTACTTCATTCGTTAAAATTTGTAAAAGTTTTCTTGGGAATACAAAAATTAACGTTTACAGTGAATTGGTAGAAGAACTGATACGTCTTACAGAAATTTAGGATGTCGAATGTTTATCTCAACCACATCGTTCAAAAATTGCCTCTTTCAGCCTCACCTCATTCTTATTTAACGACCTGACTAAACTTGCTTTCGCAAGTTGCAGTGACGCCGTCATTCCATTTTCGTTATCTGCACCTTAACCGCGACCGCAACAATCGGAAACGTCGTTAAAGTCACGCCAACACCCCCGTAAATTGCAACGACACCAAAGCGGAAAACATAAAGAATTTTCAAGTTGTCTTCGAATCGGAATTTTAACAAGTCGTCTGTTCTTAATGGCGCCGACTGCAACAATACAAAGCAGAAACAGTTCCACTTAGAAAATGTCCGCGCAAATTTTATTAAGGGCCCGAAAGCCGTTCGTTACGTGCGGTTGCATTCGAATTTCGACGATTTAATTCGGAGAAAATCGAGTTTCCTTTTAAATTTGTCGTCATGTACGCGAACGAATTGAATTCACTTCGATTTCTAAGACGCATAATCGGATAGCTTCAAATTGGCTATACTTTCAAAACTAGGGTGATTAAATTCGTCCTTGGCCATTGCTGGACGTAAATTGGACAATCTCATATAACTTATTGTTAGACCTAGTTGTACAATGTCAATTTAAATTTAAGGCGAAGCTTAAACCCATAACAACTATCAATTTAACAATTAATTGTTGTTTAGGGCTTAAGCTTTGGCTTACAGTTAAGTTGCAACCGGGCCTTAATAGAATTAACATATATTATGGCCAGATGATTTCTACATCATTACGATAGGTCCAAGAAAATAATTAACAAATTCGACATAATCTAGCTTAAACACAATAAGCAATCAAAATTTCGAAAGGGAGTAAATTAAAAAGTCAACAAAAGAAATCATTAACATGAACTTCTTTCCTTTTGTATAGTTTTTGTCGATACTTCCTTTCCAAAAGCTAAGCTCAAATCATTCTTTAACTCCTGAGACATTATAAAACGCTTCTATTACCGATTTTTCCTGACAGGTGTTTTCCTTTTAGCACCTTATCCTCTTCTTCTGGTAAAATTACCAGTGGTTTTATTCCTTGCAGCAGCTCTTTGATCGTGAGTGAGTGTATCGTGGATAGTTAAACGGGATTAGAACTTGTTAATTATACTTATAAGGTGTCATTATATCCTCATATTTCATCGTGTTTATTGGATAATGAAAGTAGGAAAAGAAAAACACTTTTTTCCCCTCTTCTTTTTCCCAACTTCTGATGTTTTCGATCTTGAAGGCTGACTATGAAATGTTAATACCTGCTGCAGCCGTTAGTTGTTATCGTAAATTTTAGGAAAAAAACCGTGGTGTTCAAACAAAAAACATCATAATAAACTTTTTCTGTAATCTTAGTTTGATTTGGAAACTCTTTGACACCCAGTAAGTTGTCATAAATTTTCTTTTATGCATAAGGGAGTTGCGTTGCTTGGAATGGTTTAGAAATTACTTAACTACTAAGGACCAAAAAATTGAAATAAATAGTGATGACGTACGCACTTTAAGTATGAGCAGGTGTCCCACAGGGTTCTATTCTCGGGCCAATTTACTCAATACATTCATTCAGAATATCGACAAGCTTATTAAAGAAATGCTCATTTAACCCTCAGGTGGATGATGTTCAATTAATCTATGTTCTTTTTACCTGAAGAAATACAGCAAGCTTTTCATGATATAAATATTGATTTAAAAAATAAATATGTACTTCGAATTAGATGACAGAAATGGGTTAAAAATAAAACGAATAAAATTTTTGGGATAAAATTCTACACAAAAAGCATTCTAAGAAATTGCCATTGAGGTAAAATAACACAAACAAAAGACTTGTTTTCAGGAACGAGTTTATTTTAAAACTGAGCCTCGAACACGTATCCCCATGTGTAGATAAGAAATCATAAGAAATGGAAACAAGAAAATAGAATATCTATATTACAATCTAAGACATCATCACAGTATCTTTTACCGTTTACGAGATCCTAATGGTGAGATTTGAATTTGTAACAGCCTGTATAATTTATACAGTGTTTCAAAAGTCGCGACGAAAAATGAAAGGGGTTGTAGAGAATGGAACTTCAAACAATTTTTCTCATATAAACACATGCCCGATTTCTATGCATTCTCTAGATACGAGGTCTTAGATTTGTTACACGTGAATTTTATTAACATAGGTTAACAAAAACAGTTTTTCTGTATAAATTCCGACAGTATAAACTATTTCCTTTGACTCCCATAATTGGAAATCCAAAGGATTTAAATCGGGAAGCCATGGTGTGCTACGTACCTACCTGGTTACAAATTTGTTGAGCGGGCAAAGTAATTACGTTCCCAACTGCCGGCTATCTCAGTGAGACGATCGGTGTCAAACGTAACCCTCAAAACAAAGGTTGAATTTAAAAATAAAATAAAAGTCAGCAGTATTGTAAACTTGTCTTTATTGTTGTGATGATATATATGAAATATAAATTAAACCAAGCGGGCTTTAATGTTCAACTAAATACCCGATTAATTAACGACAGGTTAAATAAAACTGAATTACGAAGCATGGCTCCGTTTTTCGCTCACAAACAAAAATAAATATATAATCAAATTTTTAATTAAAATCATAAAAGAGAAGCACCGATCTTCAGTCGTCTTAAGGTGCATCTGCTGCACCAACGTCCTTCGAATATCGAACGTCCGGGAGGTAGTGTTTAGAATGTCACCAGCGATTCCGAAGAACCATTTCACTCTTCCGGCAATTTTGCCAAGCAACGGGGTACTATCGGTCGCTAAATCGGCTGACCGAAGATGGATCACGGAAATATTCTACCATTGCCCAAGGATAACACAGCCAGGTAATTCCAAGTTAAGGCCCCAATAGACTTCGGTAAAAATTCCGGAGCGAACCTCCGCTTGAAAGTCTCCGGTAAAATGTTCGGAACAAAAAGCCTAGATAAATGATCGAAAAACGTGTGTTACGATCTGAACTGTGCATAATGTTGCTTCTTACATAAGTCTTACTTTCGAAAGACCTGGAAGAAAGCCTTTTGATGCTTAGGAGCCTCTTCATCAAATCTTGGAGTAATATCCTCCGTTAGAACTTCACTTTAAACAAAACAGTTTGGAGAATCTCTTAACATGGCGGAAGAACCCAAAAACACGAGGCGTACGCTAAGCGAGAAGCAACGAGACTGAGCGATCTTGGCGCGGTCGTTCGCGAGTGGGGGTTGGCGGATAAACACTGCAGTGGGGGTTACTAAGAGATGACAACAGAATTACGCAGGAGAATGAGTGAAATAGAGCATCTCCGTGTTGCGGAAGTTATTGGATTTCTTTTGTTGTGCAATATTTTGCAATCTTGTGAAATTACGGAAAACCAGTAACGTATTTTCGATTCTCACAATATACAGCGTAATCCGGAAAACTATTTTAATTTTAATGAATTTTGAAACCGTAACAGGTGCTTTCGATTTCTAGTAGTCTTTGAAAAGTTCTACTGGACACTCTATCGAATGGTTGTCGCCTATTAGAAAATCTCTGTATGCCTCTTTAGCATTTTCATCGCAAAACAATATCTGCATATTCAGAAGAACTGAACCAACATTAAACAATAAACAAGTATCAAACAGATATTTACGTAATGCAACAAGTCATCGCCACCTAAGAACTTCAAGCGTTAATAACTAGTAAAAGAGACCTATGTTTATATGAAAGGGATTGTTTAAAATTTCATTTCTAACAATCCCTTTCATTCTTCGTCACCACTGATGAAACACCCTGTGTAATATAATTTTATTAATTCACCCTGTATTCTTAAGAATCTCATATATTATGTCGAATTCCACGCAAATGAATGACGAATGCAGAATCGCTAATGAAACGGCGTATCCTTTAAAATTAGTCCTTTAATTGAGCTCGGGAGAACCGAATTACGCTGACAGCCGTAAACTCTCAGCTGTTACCTGTCACGTTAAACCTGATAAATTGTTTTGTTATGCAGATGTCACCGTTCACGCCGCCTTGATTGCATTCCCCGAATTATATCCGCGACCATCGTGTTTTCTCACTGACATGGCGTAATTACCTCTGCACATATGTCACATTGGTTTTGTTTTTATTTGCATGTTTAATGAATGATAAACTTGGGCTAGTTTGGGCCGCCGATGTCGTCATTGTTCTATTGTTTGGACCTACTAAACATGTAGTACAATTTTACATGCGCACCAAGTTTAGTTTTCTTCATTATTGTCGTAAAAGAACATTAAGATTCCGAGTCATGTAGATTTTTCGCCAATGTTTCGTGTATAACTACAAGCAACTTTTTCTACTGATTCCTTTGCTTCATAGAACATTGTGTATCTTTAATTGTTGCTCCTGCAGGTATTTATATCGTAACTTAAAAAATAAAAGAGCTAGTAGTTCCCTTTCTGTCACGGTGTAATTACGTTCAGCTTTAAGAAATGTTCTTGAACAAAAAGCAATCACTGTTTCCCTATCATCAATTTTTTGTGTTAGGACGCCGCCTAACCCTGTATTTGAGGCGTCATATTGGATTGTGAATGATTTCGAAAAATCAGGGCTACTAAGAATGGGTGAAATTAGAGCTTGTTTAATTTTTAAAAAAGCTTCTTCAGCCTGAGGATTGAACTTGATTGTCTGCTTTTTCTTCTTTCGCTTTAACAAATCATTGAGAGGTGAAACTAGAGTAGAAAAATGAAATATGAACCTGCGGTACCAACTACACATGCCTATAAATCTTTTGATTTCAGTAGAGGTTTTTGGGCGGGGGTAGTTAACCATAGCGGAAACCTTTTCGGGGTCGGTTCGAATACCATTCTCATCGATTATGTAACCCAGATATTTCAAAGAGGATTTTAAATTGACCGTAAGATTTGCGTCTTTTAATCTATCGAAGACTTCTTTCAATAAGTTGAGGTGTTCATCAAAGGATTTCGACGTGATAATAATATCATCAAGATAGCAAAAGAGGTTGGGTTCGTATTTAGGACCAAAAATTGCATCCATTAGACGTTGTTGTGTTTGAGCGGAATTACTTAGACCAAGAGGCATTACTGAAAATTCAAACATCCCCCTACCAGGCACAGAAAAACCAGCTTTTTCTCGAGATTTTTCATCTAAGGGTATTTGCCAAAAGGCACTACGTAAATCGATTGAAGAAATGTAATGTGCGTCCCTCAGCATATTTAGAATGCGGTCTATTCGAGGCAAAGGATAATGATCTGGTTTTGTAACAGAATTTAAAACACGGCCATCAAAACAGAAGCGAAATTCTCCATTGGTTTTCTTTACTAGAAGAATGGGAGAACTCCAAGCTCCATGTGAGGGTTGTACAACACCTAACTTCAATATTTTGTCCAATTCTAAATTTAAATGGTTTAACATAAATAGTGACATGGGGTACTGACGCTGCTTAAACGGTTTAGCATCTCCTGTGTCGATATTATGGGTCAATTTGTGCGTGCGACCTAATTTATTTTCATCACCGGAAACTGTTTTAAATAAATTGATAATTTTATTTATCTCTTGTTTTTTATTTTCATCAAAATTTTCACTGCTTGGTAAATTATCCCCGATTTTGTTTCGCTCTTCTATTTACCTGAGTTACCCAACTATCATCTTTAAAATTAATATTGATGGCAAATTTTTTACAAAAGTCACTCCCTAAAATCATGGAATACTTTACACTAGGAACTACAACAAATTTAAGTATATCTAAATTGTTGTTCACATACAAGGGAATATGTACCCACCCTAAAATATTTTGTTCTATTTTATCGGCAGTAGTGATTTTTGTATGATCCTTACTATCTATTTCTAAATGAAATTTTTCTAGCAAAATCATACCTGTTTCACCTATCACAGAATTGTTTGCACCAGAATCAAGTAGAGTACTTCTTGTTCAAAAATAGATACTATTATACTATGTGTTTTTTTAAAAATGCCATAAGGGGTGGCTGTGGAAAAGAAAATTCATGTCTTAGCTCCATTCATTTACTTTAAATTTTCAGATTTGGCATGTGTTAGATGCCAAGCTACGACATGAGTTTTAATTTTCATGGCCAACCTTTATGGCATTTAAAAAAAAAACACATGTTATAAGGCCTATTGTCACAGGGTTTTTCTATAAACATAGGGGTTACCTCACATTTATTCGTTTTAACATGGTAAAATTTCGAAACTGTTTCAATCCAGGATTTCCAAGATTCATCTTTGCAATTATCATAATTTTTGAGCTTGGCCAATGTTTTTAATCTACATTAGGATACACTCTGGCCGATTTTAGGTATCCCTTTTAATCGTTTTTTGTGCAACCACAAGTTCTAACAGTTTGATTTGCTTTACCACATTTAAAGCAGAATTTTCTTTTCTCAGCAAGACAACTACTGTATTTATGATTTTGCTTTCCGCAATTCCAACAATAAAAATTTTTTTCTGACGAAACTTTTATATCTTTAGATTTAGCGTATTGAGTTTTTGATTGATGTCCAAGATCTGAAGTTTGACTTGAACGATTTGGAACAATATTGCTTAAAGTGGACAGTCTCTGTAAATTAATCGAGGAATTTTTACTGATATTACGAGCATTGTCAATTTTTTTACAGTGTTCTAAAAGCTCAGTAATACTATTGATTGTCGTCAAAGCTACTTGATTTATAAAAAGTGAGCAAATAAAAATCAGATTAGAGTAGGCGGTGCAAAGAAAATGTATGTCTGTGATTAACTGAATTAATTGATGTGATACATTCATGGTCTGTCAAATTTATTGACTTTTCATTTAATCACAGACATACATTTTCTTTACACCGCCTGCTCTAATCTGATTTTTAGTTGCTCACAGGTTATAATTAGGCAAAAGATTTTTTCTAATGTACTTGATCTTAGTCGATTCTAATACAAAGTGGTCTAATTGACTGAAAAGATTTTCCATAACTGCTACGTATATATGAACTGATTCATCACGAAATTGACGTTGGTTTCTAATTTGTTCCCAAATATGTTCAGTAAAATCAGTTTGTAAAAATTCTTGTTTAAGTAAGCTTACTAAATTATCCCAATTATTTACTTTAGACCTAATTGTCCGGAACCATATCAGTGCATCATCCACAAACAAATCAACAGCAGATTCAAACAATTCTTTTTGATCTACATGTCTTGATCTACTAAGTTCATTTACCCGTTCCAAAAAATAAATTAAATTGTCATTTTTATTTCCAGAAAAATGAATATTCCATTTGTAAACAGATATCGATTTTTTATTGGTTTGAATAATATTCTGTTGTATAGGTTGTGACGCTGAAGTGGATGGTAAATTTATATCTGATGGTGGAGATGCAACAAGACTGACTTTTTCTTGTAGTAAAACTTCAAGTTCCAGACAACTAGCTAAAGATTCTTGACGAAATATCTTAATATCTTCAGCATTATTATCGAGAATTTTAATTCGTTTAACCCTACCTGCGATATGAATAACCCGAGAACAAGCGCGTTTATAAACGGAGTCAGTTTCAGAACCTTCAAAATCATTTATGAGTGTTTTAATTGACTCAATTGTACTATCTATGATAACTTTTTCTTCATCAAAATTATATTCGGGATCTTCGTAAGCAATGTTTTCGCGGGTTCTGTCCTGTTGCAATAATTTAGCAAGTAGTTTTCTTTTTTGTGTCTGATCTTTACGTTGACTAACAATACCTCTAATTCGTAGTTCGTAATTTAATTCATCAATTAATAAATGTGTCGGTTGCATTATTAATTAATACAAATGACAAATATTTGTTAAGCACCGAAAAAAATGTATATGTTTTCTTTCAAAACCTGTGATAGCCCGCGATCTAATGAAATTAAATGATTGAACTTTCGACCCTCTCGCCCCACGTTGGGCGCCATATTATTAGGTGAAACTTACATAACATCCAAGTCCACCAATGCCTAAGGCTAGTCAGATTTTCAAACGGATGCCAAAGGGTCTTGAGTGATAATATTAAAAAAAACGGGCGCCACCAATTTTATTTTCTTTTTGGATAATACGACCAAGCCAAAAATTGGAAACAGCTGGTCTGAAAACGGGCAAGCTCGAAAGTTTCAAAGAAAACATAAATGACTAAATTTTTAGAAAAACAAAATTTAATTAAACTTGTGAAATTAAATGTATTACACAATCAGATGTTGATAAATAAAATTTAGATTAACTAAAAATGTACTTTCTATTGAGAAAAAAAAAAAGAATTAAAATGAATTAAATATTTACATACAAAAAAAATGTAGGTACTGTTGTAAAGCCTTACCCAGTTCATAAAGTTTTGTTATATAACTAGAACAATTCAATAATAAAAGATAAAAGCGAATTAATTAAATTAAAAAAAAAATTACTTATTATTATTTCTTTTTTTTTTAGCTAAAGTGAAAAGTTACAAAATCTAGATATTGAAAGCATCCCATCAGGATTACGGGGTGTAGCTAAATTTTCCTTCTTTTTGTTTTTGTCCCAATTTCTTTTTATCGGAGGCAAGAAGAATCTGGTGCAGAGAAAAATATAAAATAACGATACGCTCACCAGTTAACTGACGTGGAATACTGCCTGGTTTTTTGTAATGGACTCAGACAGAGGTGACTCCTTGACTTGCAGTTCGCAACCAAAATAAGGAAGCTTTTAGGGCCGGTAAAATTAACTATTCGAGATTCTTCCTTGGTTAGCGTTGAAAAGATGGAGTCTCCACGCCGTCAGTAAAAAAATATGAAATGTACGTCTGCCTTGAAACTCTGTACGAAGGGAGATTGTGGTTGAAATAAAAATTTGAAAAAAAAGAAGCATCTTACCCTGATATTTCTAGGAGTTTCACACTGAATATAATTTATTAATATAAATTTTACAAACGATAAGGTGTACCGCACACACGCACAGCGGTCGGTAGAGAGAAAGAGACAGGAAAACCTGCCCGACTTGGCCGAAACCACAGACCCCACTCTGAGGACCAAACTCTGAAGGTTTTTATCAACCCCAATTATGAAAACAACAATAAAGTGCTGAAATTGTCCTCTAAGCGTTAGGCGCTGAAATGGCTAGGAGTTTGAATTTATTTTGTAGGAAAAATTAACCGTTACAATATCCGACTGCATGGGTTAGGTGTGTGAGCTCTGATGGTTTGGAAAAGTGGCTGGGCAATGGCAACCAAGTATTTCCATAGTGGAAGTAGATGGAAATCACTGTCAAGATTCAGATTATACCTGAATTTTCCTATATTTTTAAAAAATGGGCCGATCGGAATTTGGTATCAGTAAATAACATTTGATGTCTGGTGTCACGTTTATTTTTAGCCAACGAGGATCAGTTACTTCTTTAGGTCTAGTTCATAGCTTAAGTTTCTCAACAGGAATTTCACCAATAAGTCCAGTCATATGAACAAGGCAGTAAAAATTCTCTTGTAACGGGGATGAAACGTTGAGAAGAAAATAACTTTGCAGATTTCACCCTGAAAGCTTACGATTAGTACTGAATTATGGATAACAGTCAAAAAGGTCTTCAGAATACTGTGATAGAAACGCAAACAGTTTTTAGTTACCTATTATAAGGTATATATTTTTTATCTTCCAAATTAGTACTAAAAAGTTATTTAATATGCCATAATTCAATTTCTTTAATCCAACGACTTCTACTTCTGAAAAATGTTAATATCTACATTTGATTACAGACTTTTTAAAGTTATAATTATCATATTTTTTTTTATTTACAGTTGGTTCTTGTCCGATGAAATTTGTATCACAAAATCTTCTAAGCGGACACTAAATCGCGCAACTATACACTTTACGTTTCGCAGTCGTCAGAAGCAGTCGAACGACTGCGAAACGTAAAGTGTATAGTTGCGCGATTTAGTGTCCGCTTAGAAGATTTTGTGATACATATTTTTTTTGTAATACCATTTTTTACCGTGTTTTAATTAATTCTCAATGTTTAAATAAGGATCCTATGACTGGGTGCTTCAATTACAGTTTAACTTTGTCTTCAGTTTATTCCCATAGGAACAATTATTTTTATAACTGTTAGTGGACATATTGCAATGTTATCTGGACCCTTCCAGATTTTACCTTTTGTTGCAAATTTTCTCTTTCTTGCCCTACGTTGGTGAAGACAATTTTATGCAATGTTATTTTGTTATTTTTTCTGTATTTTTATTTTGTTTAAATCTTATTTGTTTATGATTATTCTTATCGCTTTCTCACTTCGTTGTTTTCTGCGACGGCTCCTGCTCCGATGATGTAATTTGCAGTGTATCTCGTCACATTCAAAATTATCTGTGTCAGTTATTGTGTGTGGGTGAATAAATAAGGAGATATTTCGTAGAATAAGACGGAAAACGACAATTTATTAAATTAATTTTGAACAGTTGCACAAACAAATTTATATCATGAAGAAGTTCGGAGCTTTAGAGAGAAGAATTTTATACGTTTGGTCGGTTTTTCGCGAAACCGCCAATATACCTTACTTACATTAGGTTCTGAATCGCGTGCTAGACTTGACTTCCTCCATTTTTCTGTCGATCGCTTAAGAAGTGCAACCGGGTGCCTTTACCTAACGTAGTTACACGGCTTCCTCACTTATTCAATTTCCGAACTCCTTCTAACATCCGGGTCGTCATGACATTATTAAATTAATTATTCTAATCTTTACAATTCTAAGCTTAATTTCTATGTATTTACATTTCAAAAATTCTAAATAATTTATTTATAATAAACATGTAATTTTAAATCACCTATTTCTAAAAATATTTACACAAACTTAAAATATTTGAAAAACACACTTAAATTCAACAATTTCACAAACAAATCCCGTACAACACATTTAATCTCTCACGTAATATTTCAATTTGTTATTTTTAATATTGTTTTAAAAGCCCTTCGTAGTTTACCCCTCCAATGTCTCTATTTTCTCGCCTTAGCAAAGAATAATTAAAAAAAAAACTGGTCGTCTCCTTTTCATGAGTTTTCTGTGTGGTGTATGTGTGTATTTATTTCTTGTTTATGTTTTGTTTTTGGTTTATGTTAACACCGCAATATGCATTACAATTCCTAAGCTTTAGTTATTTAAGATAATTAAAACTTAGGAACTACATCGAGTAATAAGTAATAACTGACTTAGCGAAATCTGAACACGGTAATAATTGCCGTGTGCATCGAACAAATAAAATCAGCTTAACTTTAAACGTCACTTAGAATGTGACTTACACAATGTTGTGAAACTCAAATGTCACATTCTAATGACCCTTAAATTTAAGCTTGTTTTATTTGTTCGGTCCCTACGGCCATAAGTGCAAAATTCTGAAACGTCACTCATATTCAATTCACACTCAGATTGATTAACAGTTTGATGTTAACTTGAAATTCAGAAACGCTTTAATTTTCATTTTAATGATTTTTTGGCTTTCTATCGTAAATCACTGATGATCAAAATACCTATACTGACCATAAACTTGGTTATACGAGTAAATAAAAGCATTTCTGAATTTCGAATAACGTTAAACGACAAGTTTGAGTGTGAGTTGAGTATGAGTGATGTTTCAGAATTTGGCTCTAGAATGAAAGAAATCGTCGGGTCTTTATTTAAAAAGTATTTACTTATTAGGTTATATGTAAATTTATTGTTGACCCAACTGTTAGGCATATTTTGTAGTCTGAAATAGAATGTTAAAAACAGAATTAATTAGTGCTTGGACTAAACATATTTGTTTTTGTGTTAATTATTGCCGTTATAGATTTATTTAATTCATATTTTGTTACAAGCATAAAGAACGATTTCATTACTTTTATTCGTCTAAACTTTGTATTTTATTATGAATTTATTAAAACCAACTACTAATTGAAATACGTAAGCTTAGGAATTAAGGTTGGAAGTGTTTTATTGACTAGTTGCTCATTATTGATAGTGTAACAAGGAAATTAGAACGCCACCAACGCAAGAATTCGCAGCTGAAAAATCAATCAGCCAAAACTTATAAACATATAAGTATGAATCTTTCGGAAATGTCAAGGAAGGAATACGCGAATTCCGAGTAACCCGTTTTCAGTTCCGCATGAATCATATGCCAAGGCACAATTTCATAATAATACCAGGAAAAATGTCCTCGGACGAAATCCCTTTAAATAGTTGACGAGCTGATTATTGGATCATTAGTGTGATAGCTAGTCAGAAGTGTTGTTTTATTATGTAACAATCATGTAAGTTTCCTTCGTATAATTATGTTTGACTTTATGTGTTTTATTCAATATATTATTTTAACTGAGCTACGACTCTTATTTGAGTTACATAAATTATTTCCGTAACAATAGTATTTGGGAATATGTATGTTTCACCAATGTTAAATTGTTTACTTAAAAAATTATACCAGTACTAAATCTAATCTAACAAATAAATGAATATCGGTGAATCTTTCTCGTTTCGACGTTCAGATTTTATTAAATCACATTTAATCACTTTATTAAACAAAAGTTTAGAATAAAGGAGGTAGCTAAGGGTGTGTCAAAAAAGAAACCGCACAAATTTAATTTGATGAATACAAATCTATCGTCGTAGGTTTTAGAAATTTTGTCTTATATGTCATTTACAGACCTATGGTACCTGTCAAATAACACAATACATTTCGTGAATTATACTTGTTGGAAGAAAAGCAATTCTTAAAAGAGAATGAAAGAAGAACGTTGGTTGGCGAATTTTTCATGAAGCACCGAACGCTTAGAAAAACCTTCACTGTTCTAGTATATAACGGTATTAGGTCGATATGCTTGATATAACGAACGAGGATAAGTTCTATGGCCGAGGCGCCAGCCGAGGCTATAAATTATCCGAGTTTGTTATATGCATATCGGCCGTATGTTGTTTTATAGTTTTCGTAGTACTAAATGGTGAAATAAATCTTTATTTTGGCAAAAACATTCATAATAATAAACTTCGATAAGTAGGCAGAATTATGAGTGTGATTTAGTTGTAACTATAGCAAATTATGAGTGTGATTTAGTTGTAACTACAGCAACGTGTGAGATACAGAGCAAATACAGAGCAAATAGTAATAACGGCCGTGGCCGTTAAAATTTAACCGGCCTAGGCCGTTATGGATAGCATAACAACCATGGAAACAATGCAGTTATAATGAAATAATATTCAAGTATTACGAAAAATATTTTAAATAAGACACATAGCATTGCCAAGTTTGAGGTGTGGAATTGAAAATTCTGATTTTATATGAGTATAAAATTCAAAAGGATTTCTTTTATATTTTTCGTAAAAAAAGAAATTTTAAGAACTTATTCAGAGCTTTTTGAATTAAAGTCTCATTTGACTTACTTGTTGGATATTAAATTACACAAGTATATTCCAATTTGAGGCGTACCAGGGAATTATACTCGTATAAGGAAATAATTGAGCGTATGTTAGAGAAATTCGTTGTATTATGTATAATAAATCCCAAACTGTTGAAGACATCATTTGTAATAGCGTCTGTATGTTCCGTAAAGCGAACAGAACTATCAAAACTTCCACCGAGGTCCTTCACTGAAGATTTACGGGTTAAAGAAACACTATTCATCTTGTAATCATAGAAAATTGGATGTTTTCTATTAATTAGAACAAATCACTTTTATATGTCAAAGTTTTAACTCACAGTAATTGGAAACTCTCTGTGAAAGAGAAAAATTTCTGAAAATAAGCTATCGATGAAGGGACGCTCAGTAACTCACTCTGTATTGTAGAAATTATATTCTTTACCATCAACTTGATAAATTAAATTACTCTGATTTTGTTTTGCTGATCCGTCTTTTGTTGTTGTTAGCAATTACTTAAAAGTGCTGTTTACTTTCCACACAAATGTTAATTGAAATAATTTACATATTTAATATTCTTTGAGATTTGGTTTGCATTATATTATCGTAAGGAAGTGAAATTAATTTTAGTTAGTTAGTTTTGTTGAAATGACAGTGCAGAAAGAATTTGCACATTCATTTTATATTTAGTAATAAGTTACCCCTCAAGGACAGATGATGAATCTTTAAGCTCTTCCTGCTATAAAAGCGCTAAGATCTAGAGACTATTGCTACCGTCATAAATACATCGTTTTCGAATCCCTTTCGTATCAGTTTGAGCTATTTTCAGTTTATTTATCCGTCAACTTCCGCAGTTAGCACCTAGGAAGTCCCGTTTGAATTATTCCGGCTGGATTCCCGCTGGATCCTCGACTACGAGCCTCGATTTTAACGTTTTAAAACCCCACGCACTCTGGATTTCGGCTCTGCCTTTTCCGCTCGCCGAATTTAAAATTCATAATGCGAACCTGCTTCCGTCCGTGGTCGACTTTTGCAATATTAATTAGGGGCGCAGAGGGTAGGCAGAGAAAAGGGAAATTATGAGGCGTACGCTTTGTTTCATATTGATATCGATTCCCAGATGTTTTCAGCTGCATTTACAACTATAAAATTGCTTTGCGCTCTATATTCGCCGATAGCTGAAAGCCATCATAAGCAATGGAGGTCTTTAAGCAGAAAAATGCAGAAGCAAATTGAAAGAGATGATTTTATTGCCGACTCAATTCAGCTGCAGCTTCCGATGCAAATGAAACTCCTCCTCGCCGAAATAGTTCGCAGACTCGCTTAGCGATTCTTCGGTAATTTCACTCGGAGAATTTCCGTTTTATTGATCTCGTGAGTGGAAACGCGAAGCTTCGCTTGCTGTGATACGTTTTTATTTTAGTCGGATTTGTTGGAAACACTGGCGCACAACTAGATTTAACACACTGGAAATTAAGTGGAACTGAAATAAAACATAAAAATTAAGTGAACGCGTCAAATTAAATACAGCAAAGTTTAACAGATGGCGCTGGTTGCTGCGAGCAATTTCAAACAGTAATTTCCTGACGGTGCGCTAGCGTAATTAACAGGCAGAAAATGATTGCATTGATGCTGTTGCATTATTCATTATGTTAACGAGCTCATTAAAGCTGGCTAAAAATTACCAATACTTGCTGCTCTTCCACAAATGGTAAATTGCACCGTTTGATGCAATCGCGGAAAATTGCGAACGCACAAATTTATTAAAAAATGTGCACATTTTCGAATTTTGGCCAGCAAGCAGATGTTTTGTGTTAATAAAGAGATGATGATTTTACTGGATGCTTTATTAGCTCAAATAAAAATGTCAGCATATACCGTAGGTCTGATTCATTTTTGTCAAAGAGGTAATGGCCAATTTTTTTAATAGCGTTGCATGAAAACGTGTTTATGAAACAATTTCCCAAGCATGTTCTGCTTCTGCACAGTACAAAAAACAACAGAATTTTATTACAAACTCTGATGATAGTTCTGAATTCTGGAGATATTGCTTTTATGAAATCAGTATTGGCTGATATGAAAAATGTATTGAACAGAAATAAACTAAAATTCAGAGGTATTAGATTTACTTGAACAATGTATTGAATAAAAGTTTACATATTATATTTAATACGTTTGATAAGTTATGATTAAGTATAATAAAAGAATGTTACTGTATGTAGCTTCTGTATGTAATTTTTAAGTACAATAGTAAACAATAGTTTAAGTCCTGGGACCGATTCTTTTGTAACAAATTTCCACAATAGTAAAGTTATTGTGTTGGATTTTATTTGATTATGTATAGTCGCGGCCCAAAAAAGTGGACATTTTTCTTGACGTGAATATTATATACTAAAACATTTGTTGGGTGCTTGTAATTATGAACTGATATAAGGGATGAACATGATTTCAAATGGTTATTATTTTTATGGTAGTTGATTATTTTTTAGATTTTCATTTTCAGATAGCAAAACAAAACTTTTATCATCATTCGACCCATTTCTTTTAAATGAGCCAAAATGTAAAAGAAGTCAGTTTCTAAACCATTTAGCAAATTAAAAAAAAATAAAGTAGTCCTTTACAAAAGCAAAAATTTTAATTTTTGATTGTGTTCATCTTCTTGGGTATAAAATGCTTTCACTCACTGAAGTTCAAGTAACGAGGGCTTTGTTTCAAGATGAACGTTCTATGCGCTACATAACAAATGAGTTCTAAGCCAATCCATCCGTTATCTGCACACTTTGGCATAGGTATCTGTCGCGCACACTCTTACCAAATGAACCTAAAACCAAAACAAAACAGAATAATACAAATCACGAAGCAAAAATAGGACTAAACGAAAACTAGTCCTGAGGTCGAGTGTGTTTGTCAGGTTACCTGATAGCGAATAATAAAAAAAAACGTCGAAACGGATACAAACGAACCTGCCTGGATTGCCCGATGTCTGGGACTGATGCTGCGACCAAAATCCCGAGTCAGTGGAGAAGGCCGTGGGCAGACAGTTTTGTACAGCTAACTGTGGATCTAAAAAGGCGTCACCTGTTGACGATCGCAGCAGCTTGCAACCAAAGGAATCTCCCCAACAGGAGAGAAATTCCCCCTTACCAGTTCGTTCAGCGCCGCAGTAATCCATTCCGAGGGGAGGAGAGGTAATCCCCAATTACATACAGTACACAAAGAGAGAAATCCAAACAAAAAATACGTCCGCCAATTTTAAATAAACTTTAATTGAAGTAAAAAAAAAGTCGACAATAAAATGTCCCGCCAAGGAACAAATGTGAGAGAAAGAAAAATCACGGCATCAAAAAAAAATATTACAACAGGTGTAAGGTCGCAACACATTTTCCTTTCTTAAAGATATACAAAAAAAATTAACAACAGAGCTTATCGCGCAAATTAAATTTCCATATGCTAAGGATCCCTCACGTTCGTTCACAGAATGAATGAAAAGCAGTCTCGTACAATTTGAATAAAACACATTAATAAATTGAAATATTAAACTACGGAGAGACCCGGAATTATTATAACAAAAACCGTCCGCCAGCGTAAGCGCGGCGACCGCGACTGCACAAATAAAACAAATAACACAACGCGTAATTAAACGCAACGATTAATGTATGATCAAAACTCCGACAAGAAATAGAGTTGTACCGCATAACATGCGACCAACGACGAAAAGATTAGCGCCCCGAAAATGATGGAACTTAAATGGGGTACAATACCGTGAACCTTCCGAGCTCGTCGTCTTCCTTTCGACCTCAGTGTCCTGGGGAGAGGGGTGGCTCGCCCAACAATCTCGCGAAGCTGTAGGTGTTTTCCACCGGCGAAACGAGAAGGTACGTCCAAGGAGGAGCGATGAGAGTTGTAAAAAATATCGCCTTCGGTGCTCCAAAAGATTCCCCCACGAGAGCGAAACCGCTCAAAACGGGGGTGGGGTAACTACTCGCTACGTTAATAAGAACAAAACACCCTAATTAAATCCAGCCGGGATAAAAAGAAAATTAAAAAGTTAACTTACCTCGACTTAAACAAGCCGAGATTCTCGGGGTGGTAATGAAACGTGCAAGCGAACATTGAACCAAGCAAATCCAAAAAAAGGCATCGGAAAATAAGGTTGTAAATCCTCCCGATCTTCACAGCGTCTTGAGTAAATTCCCAAAATTCCAAGACGGGCGCGGATCAACGGAGAAATCACACGCGTGAACTACATAAGTCGCTCACATTTACCTGCCACACCTCGAATGGTGCAAAAATTCAAGTGCGCCGGACCACGGTGGAGTAAAACCGTTTCCCGCAAATGTCCCAACACGGAAACAACCGCACGGCGCGAAATTCAAATCCACCAAACTGGTCAACAGGATGCACACAACGACGGAGGCTGTTTAGTGGTAGACCAAATTAACTCTAAGAGTTCGGCAAAATAACTCCAGGAGGGCTGGAACAGGTTGTAAATGAAAAACAACTCGTGAGGATGACAGGTATATTCCAAAGTTATCTCTTCACAAACGCACTGCCACTGCTCGAGGGATACAAAACCTTCTTCGAAATGCAACTGGCATAGACATTTGTGATGGTAAGGGATCGATTCTGAGAAGCTAACTTAACACCAAGTAGACCTGTGCTAGGTCTTCGTTTAACCAGGGATCATAAAATTGCCCATCTAGGTTTTGCTTGTGAACATGTGCAATAGCAACTTCGACATTAGAAGTCTGTGCTCCTTACTGAGGCGTCGCGGTTTAGCTTAGGATATACAGACGTCCTGGAGAGCGTTACAGTGAATCCACTTCACAGGAAGTTGATAGATTCGGACGCGGCTCAGTAGTGATTAGAGGTGGCATATGTATAGATGGCTGCACCGATTTACTCGTGGTTCTCCAACGTCTAAATGCACGAATTTACGTAGATACCATCTTGCAAGAGCATGTTTTACCGTTTACCAACAATTTCGGGTATGGATTTATTCTCCAACAGGACAATTGTAGAATTCACACAGCAAATCATAAAATAAATTTTTTGGGAACACGATATTCAGATGATGGAGTGGCCCGGGATCTCAATCCAATTGAACACGCCTAGGATATGCTCGACAGACATATTAGAAAGCGTCCTTTTGCACCTCATACCCTACAATAGTTAGCTGAAGCTCTTAACGAAGGTTGGCAAAAACTTCCACTTGATACGCTAAGGATCAGTTGTTTAAAGAAGATTTAAACTGACGTTCAACTGAACCAGGTTCAAAATGAACAAAATCGCATCAAATGTTATTTATGAATGCATTAATTGCCATGTGTTCTTAAGATTCTATGCGAATTTGTTTACTTTGTACCTGGTTCAGTTAAACTTGAGTTTAAACCGCCTTTATACAACTGGCCCTAAGACATCTTGTTCGAAATATTGCCTCGACGATGTTAGGCTGCTGTTGAAGTTCGTGAAAGTCATGCACGTTATTAGAGTGCAATATTCCTAATGCAAACTGAATTTTCTTAACGCTGGAAGTGATTAGAGTACTTTGTTTTTGGTACTGTTCTCGAACTTTTCCTTCTTCTATTGATAATTGGAAGCTCCAAGATTTTTCAATTTTACTCTAAAAAGATAGAACTCTAAAAAATAAAGCGTAATGTGTAAATTAAAATGTTTCAAAAATATTTTTAACTTATTTATCTCATTTTATTGTTCACCAGTTCGAGCGAGGCTAGAAAATGCACCCTTGTGCGAGGGTACTCCTGCTGACGTCACAAGCCATATACGAGTATCCGCGAATGAAGCCTGATATACTATTAACGTCAGATTGATTGAGAATTTTAAGAACTTTTATATGGCTTCCTCCTTTTAACTTTCGTGAAACAGTTTTTCCTCTCGCAGTCGGTCACGTTGCATTCTTAACTCAGATTGAACAGATCGGCATATAAAAAAATAACATTTACTTACAATACAGCGTGATTCAAAAGGGTCGCACCATCGGTTTGGTGTAAATACAGACCATTAACAGGAGCACAAATATGTTTTCAGAATTTTTTTGCCATGAATAGTTTTTAAGATATGAATGTTTAAAAATAACGCAAATAGGCAACGCTGCACCTTGTAGATGCACTTACAAATTTGAAATCATAGATCATGGGTACCCTCTTTTTTGTTGACAACTGCATATGCGCTGGTTTGTCAAAATCTTTGGAAATAAAATTTGACATAATAATAAATGTCATTGACGGAAAAACGTTGTTGAAATGCTCGTCGATGTATTACATGAGGGTTTTCTATTGCCCAATAATGATGATTGTGCATGTTAAACACACTGTCAAGAGTGAAGGTACATTCATGCGTCCACAAAATCAGATTTTGAAAATTTGGATTCAAATCGATTTGATCCAGCATCCAATGGCAAAAGTTAATACGAAGAGGAAAATCAGCTTCACACAGAGCTTGCACTTTTGTATAGTGGAAAGAATTTTTAATACACGCTGAATAACATTGTAATCTATGTTTAAATTTCGTCCAATATCTCGAATGCTGACGTTAGGATTGTCTTCAATGACTTGTAGAACAGCTTCCTCGACTTGGGGAGTTCTGGCGGAGCGTGGCCTACCTATCACTTCATGGATTACATCCAATCGACCTGTTTCCCTCACACGCTGATCAAGCCGTTGAAAAACATTTTTGTCTGGATGTCTACGTTCACCGTATCGTTCAGCATAAGCTGCTGCAGCGCGTCGAAAGTTTCCTCCACTCTCTCCCAGAAGAAGATACATATCACAGTATTCATTTAAAGTAAACATTTTGAATTTGAATAAATTCTTCAAATCAATAAAAAAATTTGACTTTCAAAATGTGAACGTCATTGATATATTTTATTTGTCAGGTCACTCTATGGTAACCATAGTAAAACCGAATTTTCGATGCACCGTTGCCGGCTTGACTTCTAAAATAATGTTAACATTTCCAAAGACTTTTCCTGCTTTATTACTTAATAAATATTATATTTTATTAGCAAGGATAATTTTACAGGCGTTTATCTACACCTTTCATTAATAAAAACATAAAGTTATATTATCTAATGACTCTAAAATCAACATCAGTTTCGTAACTTTGAATCTTCGTAAAAAAATCATCTAGACAATTTTTATTTACACTTTTGAGAACAAATAAGTGGGTCTAAAAACTACCTAAGTGGTGGTGCGGTCCTTTTGAATCACGGTGTATATTGTAGCTAATTTTTCACATACAGCACATCTGCTTTCGAATACATGTTTCACATTAATGTGTCTAAGTGTTGCTTTGTTCCCCAATGCACAAGTACAAGTGAAAAAATACCTAACAATTCCCACCGATTACAAGAAAAGCTGTGTTCGTCTTGATCAACTCCGTTCACTCTATTTACTCTTTTCGCGCTTTTGTCTCATTCTTACTTGTATTAAAACTTATTCGCTCTCACTCTTTAGAGTGCGAAAAGAGTAGATAGAGTGAACGGAGTTGATCAAGATGAACGCAGCTATAGTTCCGCTGTCAAGTTTTGACAAGTGTCTGAAAAAGCGCGCCAAATCTTTCAGGAGTACGTTCCATATAATGCTCGCAACACTCGTAACGTTCTTCGACGACGTTCCATTTAATGACGCTAGCGTTGAAAAGTGTTACTATGCGTACCCCGTACGAGGCTAGAATTCGTGATCGCAACGCTCTTGTTACGAAGGTCGGTCTTTGTGAGCGTTTGAAAACATAACCTTATTTTTGTTGATGTTTGTGTTATAAATATTTTCATTCTCCATCAGAAGACGTTTCACTGTCTGAAATGTCTTCTCTTTGTCGCCGAATCAACATCACTGCAAGAGATCTTTCTCTTGTAACGTTTATTTTTAATGAACAAGCTTTATAAGGTTATGTCAAACGTCAATGCTTAATTTACGTTTCCGCAGGCGTTCCATTTGCACTGGTACGCTCACATCAAATTTTAAATGGAACGATGTTACAAGTCATCGCGAGCATGATCAGCGTGAGCATTATCTGGAACTTACCCCGGTTGCTAACGCGCTTGTGACGTCACAACGCGCTTTTACTATGTGTTTTTTTTTTAAATGCCATAAAGGTTGGCCATGAAAATTAAAACTCATGTCGTAGCTTGGCATCTAACACATGCCAAATCTGAAAATTTAAAGTAAATGAATGGAGCTAAGACATGAATTTTCTTTTCCACAGCCACCCCTTATGGCATTTCTAAAAAAACACATGTTACAATTCAAATAAAATTCGGAACTTTGAGGACCGTTTTTAAAAAAAAAAACTAAGAAGCACTTCAAAAAATTCTTTTACGTAAATGAGTTTTAGATGCTTTTCTATAATTTTAACCCTTAAATGCGCTGTGTAGCATATCTGCTACGCTTTACAGAATATTGCTTAATGTAAGATGTGTTACCTATGACAGGGTTCTGTATTGATGTTCAATTACAAAAAACGTCTACTATTCATAATTTTAAATTGTAAATATAGATGGCAGCAAAAATTCTGCAAACTTAAGGTACAAAAAGCAAATTTTTGCGAGATACCGGTATGATGCGTTATGGTTACATGCGGTTATATTAATTTAACCCCCCACTACTAAGTTCTTGTGTTACCGCTTGATTCGAGAAAATGAAAAAAGTATGTATTGGTATGGTATATTTCAGGTACGTGTAACAATTTGAAATAGTTTATTTTAAAAATTGTGTCCATAATACATAAAATCACTTAAAAATGAACTATACCATAAGCAGCGATTAAGTAAGTACATCAAAATGGAATTTTATTTTATTATAAGTTCTTTCGCGTAAAGAAAAACACTTTTAATTATTCCCCACATGTTATTTTCACAAATAAAATGCATTGCCTTATTAAGAAAAAAATATAGAGGTGAACGGTATCTCACTGTTCCTAACAACTAACCTCACTTTATACTCATACCGCAAGTAACACACCTCGCGACCTGCGTTACATTCGGTATGTTACTTGACGCTCAATAATGACGTCATCTGAGATTCCCCTATGATACGTTTTCTCGCAAAAATGTAGTGGTATGCTTATGAATACATACACAAAGATACCGGTATCTCGCAAAAATTTGCTTTTAAAGCACTCCGTACAGGTAACGTAATCCCATTCCTCTCGTGAGAGGATTGAGAAACGAGGATAACAAATACAATTGTCGCAAGTGCAATAAGGAAGACAACAGTTTTAGGGAATTCTGTTTACCGCAATAGGCATTTACGAAAATTCACCCGGTGGGTACATCAAATTTACCGATCGGTAAACAGCTGATACACCGGTGCAGAGATCGGTTGACTGAATTTAAAAACGCTTCGGTAGATAAACTTGGGTGAACTAACCAAACAAAATCTATAATAACATCTGAAAACAAGCATATTTAATGATATTTTCAATATTTGAAGCTGATGTTTTATTTTTGAACATTTTCCCAACTCCACATCCATTGCAAATAGTAATTATTTTAATTTTACAAAACGCTGCCTACAACTAATAACTTTTTTTAGGTTATTTTAATGTACCGACCTCGTGAACCATTAGGCGTTTACGAAAATTCACCCGGTTGATAACCGGGTTAGAAGTGTGAGAGAGAACATTAAGAGACTTAGTGCATGTAAGAGTGAGAAAAATAGAGTACGGTGTATCCACCGGGTTAATTTTCGTAAATGCCTATTAACTTTCCTCGGTGCACAAATTATGCACCGGGTGCATGAGTTCGGTACACGTGGTAAATTATCGAACGCGGTACAAAGGTAACCGGTTGAATTATCGAAAGCATTCGGTTTATGCGGTGTACACCAGTACACCCGGTGAATTTTCGTAAATGCCTAATGTCACTGGTTTGAATTTAAAAGTGTATTAGGTTATGTCTAGTTAAGTCTGTTAAGTTATTTACCAATCAAAGAATTGTTATTTTAAGAAGTGGAGAATTTTTCTTTCACGAGAAAGGCGAAATCATTAAATGTCATGCGATAAAAGTTTGGGATGCGATATTTAAACTCAATTTTCTTAACCATTGACAGTAACTTTGACGAGCGTCACTTCAAATGATATTTCCAACTGTTTTTTTATCCCTAGATGAGAATATTTTGCGACAAGGATAGATATAAAAAATCACTAAATGCCTTACCTCTATACGAAGTATGTTGATGTAGTACCTTATGCAAACTACCCGCGCTTTTGAAGTGGCCAGTACATTCTGTCAAACCGTCACGGTGGATCATTTTCGAATTTTTTTGTGAGAAATTTGGTGTTCGTAAGTGAATTAAAATTTTTTATTTAGTGGAATAAGGTATGTATTATAATATTTTCGTGTTTATATAAAACTAGAGTCAACAAATTATTCACTAAATTCATTTGAATTAGTGTTGCTTATGTGTTACATTGCGCTTTGAAACTGTACGTATTGTTATGTCAACGACTGTTTATTAGCTGAACTAAAAAAAAAAATATTACTATTAAAGGCAGGCGGCCACTGAACGCGAAACTAAACTAAGCTGAGCGAAACTACGTTTTTTGAAAACTAAATCCAACGTAATCTTACGCGGACGTGGCAACTAAAACTAAGCGAAGCGAAATTAGGATAGCAAAGATATAAAACAATGTTTATCTTCGCTCGGTTGCTTCGTCCGCGTAAGATTACCTTGGATCTAATTTTCAAAAAACTTAGTTTCGCTCAACTTAGCTTCGCTTCGCGCGCAGTGGCCGCTCGCCCTTATTCATGACATTTCTTCCAGAAATGGACAACAATCGCTCTCGTCCACTAACAGAAAATGAACTAAAATATTTTATTGATAATTTATCAAAGATTAGTGAAGATGGCTTAGAATATTCAGATGACGATGATGACGAGGAGTTCCCAATAAATTTTGAACAAATTGCGGATGATGTTGAGAATTTTTTTGATATAGAAAATATCCCCATGGTCTTTTTACCGGAATTAGAAGTAGAAGATGTCATCGAAGATCAGGATATATTACTTGAAGACACACAAGAACATAATATTTATCCAAATTCATATCCTGCTGAGAATTGTGGTGAGGCTAACAATTCTGCCTTACCCATGAATACAGAAAATTCTGAAGACAAAGAAAACAAAAATCCAAGAACAGGGAAGAAAAGTACTATGGATGTGAGAAACAATAAATGCGACGAAAATAAGGAAAAACAAGAAGCGAATGAAAAAAGGAAGAAAGCGTTGGCAGGAGAAGAAAAGAAAATCAAAACAGCTCTGGCTCAGTTACATTGGAGGGAAGGTAATTTAGTTATGAATGAGGAGATTATTAGATTCAAGGGAAAGGTAGAACTACTAGCTTCATTCAAAGAAATGGAAAGCCCTTATGATTTTTTCACTTATTTTTTTAATGACACATTAGTGAAACTTATAGTAGAGCAGTCAAATCTCTATTCAGCCCAAACAACTCCGACAAATGCACCGAATCTGAAAGAAATAGATGTCAAAAGATACTTAGGGATATGTATTTTGATGTCAGTCATATATTTACAGAATATACGCAGTTATTGGTTAGCTAATATTGAAACAGAAACGATAAAAAATGCTATATCCCAAAAACAATTCGAAAAATTCAAGCAGAAACTGCATTTCAATGATAATAATAAAATGTTTCCGAAAGATCATGACGAACATGATAGGCTACACAAAATTCGCCCAGTAGTTGACCATTTATTGAAACGTTTCCAAACAGTACCCTATGAAACTTGTCTTTCTGTAGATGAGCAAATGTGCCCTACAAAAGGAAAAAGTTATTTGAAACAATACTTACCTGCTAAGCCCCACAAATGGGGCTTCAAAATATATGTGCTTGCTGGCGTTTCTGGATATACCTACAATTTTGAAATTTATACAGGACGGGATAATAATCTGGGAGTAAATGTTGGTGAGAAGAATCTTGGAGTTTGTGCCAATATTGTTACAAGACTTTTGTGCAACGTTCCTAAAGGATTAAATTACCGAGTGTACTTTGACAATTATTATACTACTATTCCTCTACTGAAGCAGCTAGCACAAAACGGGATTCTCAGTCTTGGTACGATTAGAAGAAATCGTATTCCAAATTGTCCACTTCCAAATGATAAAGAGTTCAACAAAAAGCATCGGGGAACTAACAGAGAATATGTAACAGAATTAGAGGACACATCTATTACATGTATAATATGGAAAGATAATAAAGCAGTGACACTTGTTTCATCATTCTGCGGTGCTTTTCCTGTAGGCAAAGTAAAGAGATATGATAAAACTCAAAACCAAAAAGTTGAAGTTGATTGTCCGAATCTTGTGGAAGAATATAACAAGCACATGGGAGGGGTGGACTTAATGGATAGTCTGATTGGACGATATCGAATAAAAATAAAGTCTAGGAAATAGTATTTTCGATTATTTTATCATTTATTAGATTTGACTTTAGTGAATGCCTGGTTACTTTAACGAAGAGTGAATGAAGAGAAGGGACAGAAAAAATTAGTGGGCTTGCAGACTTCCGTACTGAGGTAGGAGAAACATTATGTATGATGGGAGTGCGAAATGGTTCAAGAGGACGAAAATCTGAAATTGAAAAACAATTGCAGTTGAAAATGCGGACCCATCAGAGTTCCATTCCTCCTAAAGAAGTTCGCACTGTTGAAAGTTCCCACTGGCATAAATGGACGGATAAACGTCTCAGATGTAAATATCCAAACTGCGGGGGATTTACTTATATTTCGTGCGAAAAATGCTCAACAGCGCTTTGTTTCAATAAAAACAAGAACTGCTTTCGCAATTTCCATTTATAATAATGGTGCAATAAAATAAATTCCGGCGAAATATTATAGTTTCTTTAATTAGAAAAAAGTAGGCACATTCAGACTGCATGATGATTTCTAATTGCATAAGTAAATGTGAATTTTTACCTATTTTATTGGAGGACCTGTATACCTCGATACGCGCATCGTAGCAGATGTGCAACATCAAAAAATTTCAAAAAAAAAAAACAACTTAAATTTTAGTTTTGATTTTTTTTAATATTTTTATGAGAATCTACTTGCAAAAATCGATTCCAAATTTTTTTTTTACAAAAATTGAAAAAATCGCGCATTTAAGGGTTAACATAAAAATACACGTATTTAATTTTTTTGGTGCTTCCAATTAATTATTGAATTTGGTTTTAACTTTTCATTGATTGTTGTTAAATAATGAACGAGGAATAATAACCAACCATAAAAATTTCAGTCTGTTAATTAATAAGACACTGAGAAATATTCAAAATTTCGTTCCGTTAATTTTTTTAGCAGTGTATTTCACTAAAACACCAATTCAGTGTTCGTCCGTATTAATTGATAAAAAGGATATACCAACACTTGTTCGTAATGATTTTACAATCATTAGTAACATTCTTAAGATTTTGAAGCCGTTTTATTTAGCAACGGAAGAATTAATTGTAAACCGAACTAATTATATATTTCTGCATCCAAAGTACTTATTGCTACTTATTGACAAAATGCGTTAATACAGTATTATCAAACATGACAGATATTGATAACCTCAGAGTAACTTTAAGAGCTCATTTAAATAAACGCTTTGGCGGATACGAATACATGAGCAATTTTAAGTTGGCAAGCTATTTAGACCCACGTTTCGAAGCTGTGTGCATTCCTCAAACCGAACTTATATCAACAAAGAAACATGTCCCTCTTGTATATGTCTGATATAAAAGCAAGAGCTTTGGACGGCATTCGATAATAAAGTAAAAGAACAGACAACTAAATATACTTACAAAGACCATGTTGTTAACATTGAAGTGAAAAGGTATGAAGACATACCTGTAATTGGCAGGTAGGAGGATCCCCTTCAATGATGGAACTTCGAAGGTAATAAAGATGTGTTTTTTATTCAGCATTTTGCTGTAATGGATGTAGACAGTGATTTAAAAGATTGAATAGAAATCCATCTCTGTTAGATTATAGTAGTGATAAGGTGTCACTAAATTCCTACACAACATAAATCAATTATAATCTAACAGAGATGGATTTTTTATTCATTCTATTAAATCACGGTCTACATCCATCACAATAAAATGAGGAATAAAAAAATATGCCCATAAGTTTCCCAAACTAAAGCAAATAGCAAACAAACATTTGGCAGGACGAGCTGCAAGTATACCAAGTGAAAGAATCGTTTCAAAGTCTGGTCAAATTTTGACAGAAAAACGTAATCGTCTGAAACCTGACATAATAAATTCTTTGGTGTTTTTGAATTCCAATGTCCTATTTGAATTATTAAATTGAGTTTAATTTTATGCAGAAAAATATTTGACTTTTGTTAATAGTTAAACTGTTAAAAGCTAATAAGTTGATGCATATTAATAAAAATTTGTTTAATGCTATTTTGCTAGGCCTCATTATTCTATTTTATTTATTTGTATTATATTGAATATTATAAAAATTGTTCAGGCTTTCGTTATGTTAACGGATTTTTAGTTTATTTTTTCTGTTTCCGTTTTTGTATCGTTAATTTTGTTCATTAAGTTAGTAAAAAATATTTTAAATTTGCCGTCAATATGAATAATTTACGAAAATCTTAAGTGGTGACATCCTGCGATCGCTTTTTGACTTAACAATGCGTTAGGATCGACAAATTGCAGATAGTTTGCTACTTAACAAGTAATAAATTTTTAAATATGTTAATTTGCGATAATATCAATAAGATAAACCTATAAATTCAACATCGATTAAAAATTGTATATGTTTAGGCTGCGTTAAGTACACAGGCAACTTGTACAAAATTAACAAGTCAACGATCAGGCAAAACCACGTAGAGTAGTCGGAAAATGTAAAGAACCTGTGGCAGTTACTCAAGTGTAAACACTGAAACATGAAACAATGAAACATCAACAATAAAACACGACCACAGCCTATAACAAAACATCCCTCGCATTCGCAAAGATTAGTCCGACTCAAATCTATATTGTCGATTTGATATTTTCGATTTGTCTAACCAATTTTCACAATCATTGATTGGGCATGTGTTTTAGCCTGACCGCTGATTTGATGATTTTATACAATTTATTGTTCACTTAATGCAATCCTAATGTATTTTAAATTTTAACTGCAATATGAAACTAGCAAAAAGAAATAAACAGAAGAAATTTCCTTTTGAGTTGTAGAAAACATCATCTACTACCGAAACATATTACTAATGGATCAATGAAACTGATGTCGCTGTTAAAGACTACAAACTATTACCTGACCAAGAAGATTTTAAGTTTTAACAATAGGTTAGGATTCCAAATTCTTAATTTTGAAATTAAAATTACTATCTCAGATATCAATTACATACGATACAACATTACTAATAGTACATCAAAATTAGTAAATATGTTACCTCATGACATTTTTAATGAATATAAACTTAGGTTAAATACTACGTTTAATCATAAATTTCAAAATATTAAAAATAACATCAAAAAATTTAATGAATTGAAATGGCTCATAAACCTCACTAACACTGAAATTCCTAACGACATTAAAGATTTCCTATCTCTTGGTCCTAAATTTAGTATAAATGTCAAACCTAATCAATTCAGTGTTAGCAGAATACTTGCTGAAGTTGAAAATATCTTAACACATACACCTACTAATATTGCAAATTCACATAGATTGAAAATAACTAATATCATAACTAATTATCTTAATTCTTCAAAAACTAATAATAATCGCTATGTTTCTGATTTCAATGACATTTTCAATCGTTGTAAAAAATTTATCAAAGACAATGATGACATTATTCTATCTAATGCAGATAAAGGCTCAGTAACAATTCTCATGTTAAAAACTGATTACATTAATAAATCCTTTGTGGATTACTTACTGACCCATGACTATAGTGTTCAAGAGCGTTTAAACAACTAACAGATTTGACAAGGGTCAGGAAGCAAATGTCAGAATAAAAGTTTCGAATCAAGCTAAGAGTCTGATTTTGTTTTTCATAGCCTCCCCTTATCTAAAAAATATGTTAACGCACTGTATTAATTATATTAAAAGACTGATTATATTAGTGATGTTTCTTAAATTGAGGTTTGTAGTCAGATTTTTGTTTATATTGTATCGCACTTTTACATTAATTCTATGAGTTACTTTCTCATTACCCATTTTATACACACAAATGAGTCTAAAAGAGCAAAGAAAGTGCGAAGCACACCTTCCAATTGAGCAAATTTCCGGAGGTCATGCATATGAAACCCATTGTTTAAAACGAAAAATTTAGAAATAACGGAAAACGCCATGTCGCCATGTCCAGCAGTAACCAATTGCCGATCTTTTACTACTTCATTGCCTGAAATATGTTTGTAAACAATAGAGCGAAATCCAAAATATATTTCAATATCCATTGTAACGTACAATTACAAAATTAAAAAAACGTCACTTTAACGTGTGTTAGGAATAACCTAAAAAACAATGTTTTCATATCACTAATGCAGAAATCACCGACAGGCGGCGCTGAACGCAGGGATGTGCTCTAGGATGTGCATGGTCCCTATAGCCGCTAATAAAACCAAACTAAAAAAAAACTGTTTATAACTGAAAAATAAAGAACCCGTATTTGCATCTGTTTTCCGTCAATATACCAGACAACTTCACACGTGTCAAATATTACTTTTGCCTCGATAGAATGTTCTACATGAAACTCCCAAAAGGAATCTCCATGAGCTAAATATTTTAATGTGGTTGCTAATCGTAATTCTGACGAAAGGAGCTGTCTCTTGCTCGTTTTTTGGGTTTCCCCACAATAGTGTGTTTAATTAGGGGCTCAACCTGAAAATAATTTCCCGTTTCGCTCACGTTTCGTTTTCCGGGCAATTATAATTGTAGTCTAGGCTTATGAGCAATCTTACGAAATAACTCCATATACGAAAACCATTAAAACGGGCGAATTCATAGAGACTTTATTTCTGAACATAATTAATTCATTTTTTTTTCCTATATGCCTGACAACTAGCACTACAAAGTGATCATAGGAAATTTCTCTATCATCATCTGGTAATTAAGAAAAAAATAATTAACATTGAAAAATTATAGTTGAACTTTACAGGGATAATAAAAATACTTCCAGATCGAATTTTGAAAAACACGTTAGTCACTTTGTAGATTGAAGTTTTGTTAACAAATCAGTGAAAACAGCTTTCAAAAATATGTAACCATAATTAAGTTATGAAGTCGCCCGATTTGTATGTTTTTAGTGAATTATTTCTGTAAGGCGTGAATATATTCTCCCCACCTTAAGAGCTGGGGGCGGTAACAAAATAGACAATCACGTGATCTTTTTTCACGGCCTGAGAATATATTTTGCGTTCCGATTTTTTAGGGGTTATTACAGATAGGATTAAGGCGGGTAATTTAAACATATTTAAGTTTGTGCATTGCTTTTCCCAGTACGTTTTTGGTATTTTAATATTTATTTATACATACACTGAGGTGTAGCAACAAGTACATTTCTTGTTAGTCAAGAAAAGATCAACTTCACTATCTTTAAATAGTATTCAAAGGTACGGCTTTTCCCACTGTTGGAGAAAAAGGTATTTTTAGCCGGCTAAATTACATCACTAGGAAAATTACATTTTTATAGAATTATCGTTTTGCCTATTCTGACGTACAACTTTTTTGTGTGAACTTTCCCGTCCTGGCATTCTTCGTTGATTAAACATAAAAAAAAATTTTTGAGACGCATTTCACTTCGAAAACATTATTTTGTGTAACTAACTTTTGCATCAACTCCTTTTTCTCGTTATTAATTTAAATGCACTCCTTAAAATTTGAAGTGGGACACTTACTTTTTTTTTGTAAATTTGTGTTTGACTCAACTTATGTGTATTAGAAGCAAAATAGTAAAAATATAAAAATTTACATTTAAATAGAGTTCAAAAGAACCGGTATGAAGTTAGCAATAACTTTCAGCAATAACAAAAAATGCTAAAATTATACCAAAACAGTTTTAGTATAAAAATCTACTAATTAAGTAATATTCAATAACTTAAAATGAATATTTTTAGAAATTGATTCGAAATTGACCTATCAAGTAATTTTGCGTTAGGCGTACTAAACATCTTCAAAAATGACAGCGTTGTTTTATTTTTAAATCAAATATTTTTAGACGAATATAATCTATTAATAACGGGCTTTCGATAGTGTAAAAACAAAAAGGGACGTATTTTTTGTTCGGCCACAATTAAATCTTAAACTTTAGTTTCGCATGACGCGCTTGGTTTTTCTCAAAAACGACAGCGTTGTCTTATTTTAAATCAAATGTTTTCAGACGAAAATAATCTATTAATAACGGGTCTTCGATAGTGTAAAAACAAAATGGGACATATTTGTTGTTCGGCCACAATTAAATCTTAAACGTTAGTTCCGCAGGACGCGTGTTTCGTTTTTCTCAAAAATGACAGTGTTGTCTTATTTTTAAATCATTTTTGAAAAAGTTGAGTACGCCTCGCGCAACATTACTTGATAGGTCAATTTCGAATCAATTTCTAAAAATATTCATTTTAAGTTATTGAATATTATGTACTTAATTAGTAGATTTTTATACTAATATATAAATGCTGAAACTGTTTTGGTATCATTTTTGAATTTTTTTTTTATTGCTGAAAGTTATTGCTATCTTCATACCGGTTTCAAAAGAAATAAACTTTTATGATATTTTCTTAAACTGTGGCCTTTTCTTCAATCAAAAATTGCAAGATGCGAAATACTTTTACATTCTGGATTTAATAGTTATTTATGTATCAAGGTGGCAAAGTGGCACTTTATCAAACGAGTTTGCAAATTGCGAGCCAAGGCGAAGCCGCGGTGAGCAAGTAAACGAGGTCGATAAAGACACTTTGCTGCCGTGGTGCATATAATATTTTTTCGACTACTCGTAAATTTTTGAAAAATTTATTTCATTTACCTTAGAGTACGTTATAAACGACACTGGCATTTCGATGACACCAGCGCAAAAAGACTTACGTTCTGCAAACAAAAAATCCACCATGCAAAAAACAGTCACTTCGCGTCATGATGTTTGTCATGTACTTAATTATCAACATTTCTTAACAATTTTCGAAAAAATATAGATACATATTTACAAAGAAACATATTTACCGCCGATTTTTCTTTTCCTATATGTGACCTTCTCGTTAATGGAGTTTAATTTACCCATGTTTACAATTAAAAAAAAAATAAAATAATGAATTTCATTACAGTCTTGAGCTGTGGGTAATATTAAAATTGCGCATGTGCATGAAATAGGATTATACGTAAAATTTTTGGTGTTGCAGCTCCAATCCTCTTCAATACTTTTACAAATATAGGTAACTACTTGTTCATTTTCTACTATACGACGCATATGTGCAATTAAAAATAAAATCTACTTTGAACAATAATTGCGTCTTATTACAATTTACCGTAAAAAATGTGTAAGTATTTAAATATAATTATGTACATGTATGTGTATTTCTGAACCCGTTGAATATACCAACATTATGACCGAACGCAGCCTAGTAAGTTGCTCATGATGACGGAACCACCGACACGCGAGAGTTATTATCGTTCTTTCTCAATATGTGTTGAACAGAGATAGCTCTAAGCAACTAATGTTGGTAGTTTTCAATAGCCGCATGGTCGGAAGGCGACTGCCAACCAACCAATCATAATACCACAAATTATTTCCCCTTAACGTAGCAAAGTAGGGATAGTAAAATGCGAAGTTCTGAGGGGTAACTTTGTAGGATTCCTCTTAATTCGCAACACTTTATTACTGAATCAGTGCTGATATGTGTAATCATTATTCTTGGCATACTTTTGTAATTTTTTCTTTTTTTTTGTAATTACTGCTTACTTCTTTGTTTTTTTGTGGATATTTACAGGTGCTTATGTTGCACGGTTAACTTGAAAAGCAGACACAGGATTCATTCTATTGCTTGACAAGTCAAACAAAATTCTATTGCTAGAAGATCGCCCCGTGATTCGGATATTCTTACCGATTACTTTTTGTTACAGTTTTAAGTTTCGTGAATTTTATGTTATAGTGGAATAAAGACTTATTATTATTATTATGTTAAGTAGAAAACCAAATCCACAAAATAATTTCCCTAATACGTTCCGGCAGTAAATCCACCAATCCGGGTTTTGCCTACAAACCTTTCTCTTTTATAATCAATTCTAGTTATAAATATCACGTCTGTCTTGAGAATTGTGAGTGAGAAAGATGCAAATACATATCCAATCAACTAGATTCCTGCAGTTACTATTTTTTTCTGACTCCTTTGTAGGGTCTGTCCGCTATTCCCCATAAGTACTGTTACGTTTTCTTTCCGTTTTTCACACTTTAGGACCCCCGCGATTGAGTTACCTTCTTTTAACAACCTGCATTTTGGCTGCTTACCTTTGTTGTCGTCGTAATCCGCGCGGCGCCTTGCATTTACGGTCGCTGCCCGTTAATACTCTTGGGGCCCCGTGATCGTTTGCGGCATTTAGTTTGTTTACAGTTGAACGATGACAGTGCGAGCACAGATTTATCAAGTAGCAGATTCCATGTAGAGAAAGAGGAATTGATATTAACTTAAGAGTGAGATGGTACATACACCCGTTTAATAAGCATTGTTCATTGAAAGTCACGTGATCTAGGCTTTGAGTGGCATCCTTGTCGCATACATGAGCTAAAATTACTCACAGATATTCGCTATTTCACTCACATGCTGATATCAATCGAGAATGCAGGAAACATAAGGCACTGTGCATCTACCCCTTACCAGATCATTGAGTGCGAGGTTATGTAGTGTTGCCAACTTGCTGCGGTGACAGAGGATTTTCCCATCGATTTCCGATGTGATCCGATTGACCCTGTTATTTTTTTGTGACGCGGAGTTTGGTTTTGCGTACGTTATTAAATTTTACGTCCCCCTTTTCCCCGTGGAATAGTTTTCGGTTCGAATTTGCTTGACGCGGGTCTGATCAATTCACAGGATTTGCAGTTGGCTTGCCTGCCTTCCACAATGTTCTATGACTTTTTTAACCTGCGGCGTGGTGCGTTGTTCGTTGGCTCGTCTGCACGTATTCATTCTCCATTTTGTGCTGTGAGATTTCACACCTGTTTGGGGTCAGCCTGCTTTTGGTTTTCGAGAATTTATCGCAAGTAGGCTTGCAAAAGGATCTGTGACTATAGATGAAAGTCGGGGTTGTTAATTTTTCCCCATCGCTACTGCGGATGTGTTTCTTTTGATTTCTCATTTATCGGCACGTGGAATTTTCTTTTTGGTGCTCGTAACCCCGTTACGAGGTAACTTTTCTTTTAATTCTTTTCTTTAGCGTTCGTGGTTTCTCTCCCGCGATTTTATGTTAACAGTTTCGCTTCCTTTTATTCAGTAAGTAGTAGGGAATTGTAACCGGACTTGCATACGGAAGTCACGGCTTTACCACCGTACAAATCGCTTTAGAGCCCGCTGCCCGGCCCCCTTTTCCTTCAGACTGCGAGCTGCTCTGGTTCTCATCATCACGGAACTCCTGCAGAGGTTTGAAACGCCGAATCTCCCTTCGTCGTTGCT
This sequence comes from Dorcus hopei, assembly GCA_033060865.1. Classification (NCBI taxonomy): domain Eukaryota; kingdom Metazoa; phylum Arthropoda; class Insecta; order Coleoptera; family Lucanidae; genus Dorcus; species Dorcus hopei. Next base: position 49,022,158 of record CM065426.1, on the reverse strand, counting down.
TCGGCGTATTTGCATGCGTCCAGCGTTAAGCGTCCTCCGAGGAGCTTCGAGACTTTTGGTATCGTTCAATTTTAAATTTTCTACGCCTTTCCGCCTCTCCGAATTCCGTTATATATATAATTATATAACAAATAAAAAATTCTAGTCTCATACAGTTAGATTCCTCAAACTTAATGGAAAAAGGCGAACGAATAAGATACAACAAGATAAGGACAGATTAGCCTCTTGTTTTTAGGCTAATGGACGAGATATCAAACCACCAGCGAGCAAATACATACGAAAGTTTAATTGCACGCCATAGTTTAATTGAAACTACTCAACCCGAGTGTTTTTGAAACCACATCCTGCTGGTCTAGCGTCGGAGCGAATTGTTCAACTTTAATTGCGCGTATCGAAGCTGGAGTTTCTGCGAAATTATGAACGTTGCAGCATTCTTATTTCAACCGATGTAAAAGCAACTCGATTCCATCGTCGGGGGCGGACCGCTTAAACACCAGACTGCATTAAGTTGCAGCAAAAAGCAAACCTGCGAGCGAAAACAAAACTTTAATTAACGTGTGCGGTCGTTTAGACCGGTGAACCGCACACAAAAGCGAAATTAGGCGGATTATGTCCACGTCGCTTGTTCGGCTGGTCCGATAAGGCGATGCGACGGCGCAAAAAGAACGCTATAATAGAACGACAATATTGCGGGTGTTAATTAAAACGTAGCCGAAAAGCTCAGCTAAGGTTTACTCTTACTATATCGTAAATGTCACAGAAAACATTCGAACGTCTCGGACACGTTGCCGCAAAACCGCGGCAATTTACGAGACACCACTCCTCGGCTTGCCGGATTTATAGGAGCGTGTAAATAAATTTTCAAGAGTGGGATCGAATTTGCGAGCGAGGATTTATTTGAAAGGGATTTCGACCACGTGAAATAGGTATCGGTGAAATGCTGCAAGAAGAGGATGCAAGACATTGAAACAGCTGTTAACAGCTCCGCTGACATAAGTACAAAACGTGAAAGGAAGTTAGAAAGTCACATATAATAATTGGCAGTTGAGACCATTAAAATAAGTTAAATTATTAAGAAAACACAATTATCTCTAAAACGTTAAATGATTTATTTTATATTATGGAAATAATATACTTAACAAGTTGGTATGGTGTAGAGCAAGTTGAATGACCACAAAGTGCAGCTGTACTATATATCTTTCCTGAGATTTAGTGTCACAGTTTGAATGGGTACTGTGTTTGGACCGACGAGACACTTCGAGATATCATCAAAAATACATAGATTTCGCCCTTGTTATAGGGTGGTCTTTACTCCAGGAAGTAACATTAATTTTGGAATACATGGCATAACCATACAAATTTTTAACTTGCCATCAAAATAGAACTTCTTTAGAACACAAAATAATTCAAAGTCCAAAGGATTATCCATGATATTAGTGACAATTTAAATTTTGAACAAATATTGTCGAAAAGAAGCCTCGAGTCACAATTCTAGGTTAAAATTTCCAAATCTGTTTATTAATCTGTCATCGCATTAACAAAGTAGACTAAAGTTGACTAGTTGACATGTTTCGGAACAAATTCCATTATCAAAACTAATTAAGTCGAATCCGCAAGCGTAGCCATTTCTAAACTCCTTTTAGAATTGGCTACGCTTTTCGACAATATTTGTTCAAAATTCAAAGTCCATTAGAGGAGAACAGAATATTGATGATTATTAGCAATGAAGATAATAGATTTTTCAATTGCTCTCTGGGTGGCGTGTACTTCAAGGATGTAACAATAATTTTGGAATATGAAACAATGTAAAACTGTACCAATTTTTGACTTTGCAAAATAGAACTTCTTAAGAAGACAAAATAAGTCAAAATATTAAATTCAGAATCATTAGAGCGAACAGAACATTGCCAATTATTAGCTATTAAGATAATAGATTTTTCCCTTGTTATGTGGGTGTCTATGCCAGGATGCACAAAACATGGCAAAACCGTATGAATTTTTGACTTTGCTGTCAAAATAGATCACAAAATAATTCATTATTTTCAATTCAAAACTATCGGAGCGAATAGAATATTGCCGAGTACTCCTGAAGAGCAATTAAGATAAAACAAAAGGTATTTGTTTACAAAAGTTTGTATACCGGGTGGAAAGTTTCAAACCCGAACATAAGAAACTTGCATTGAAAAGTACGTTTACAATAATTTTTACTCAAAATGTATGATGAATAATTTACACATTGAAACTTTATTAAACGTTCTTAATACAGTACATTTTACAGCAAGTATTCAAATAAGCTACCGTTTTGCAATAAACAATATCCTAACTGATAGAGAAAGCTTTTCATGTCTTGAATTTCACGGAAAATAAATTTCTCTATCCGAAGCCCAACACCAACTGTAAAAGATTTCTAAAATAAAAAGTCCTTCCTTCTGTGTAATTATTTATGATACATTTTGAGTGACGGAGAAATTATTTTCAATCAATAGAAAATAATTAAATCTTTCAAACATGACATACTGGAAACTAGATCTTTCAGATGAAATTTAAAAATTTTATTTTCACGAAATTATTAACATTTAGCAATAATTTTAGCATGGTAATGAATGGTCATAATTTTTTTTTTCCTTTAAGACCATTACCATTTTTATATCTTTAAATGGCGAGCAGCAATGTCCATAAACGTACTTTTCAATGGAAGTTTCCTATGTTCGGGTTTGAAACTTTCCACCCGGTATAACATGTTTTCAAGTCTAAAACTTGATAAGCTGATCTTGTTTGTCTAATTCTACTTGCACCTAGTATTAAGAGATTACATCACTAAGGCAACTGCAACGTGTCTAATTGGGAATGCCGCTCGGCGAGCTTGAATCGAACAATTTTCCACCGAAATTAACGCTCGAGTTGACCCCTATTCACGCTCAGGTATGTAAGGCACACGCATATGCTTGCATACGTACCAGATGTCACCGTTCCGGGAACGGATTTGTTTGTAAAGGCGACTTTGATGTTTGCCATTTGAATCGGGACCTGCGCCCCCGATCAATCGAAGTTGGATTAAGATTTTTAAGACGCTCCGGTACAAACTTTAAATGGATTTCGGGCCGACTGTTTAAATTTGTAATAAGTTTCCGCCGCTTTGTATTTGCCTTTCAGAGAGTTTATTAAAAGCCTTATTTGATTTCTTCCTCACGCTCGGATGCGGACAGATGCCGGAGGCGGCTAAATAAATATTCCGAGGCCGCACGCAAATATTTACCCCTAATTACGAACAGGGACGTAATTAATTCGTTACTGAAAAAGAATATCGGTGGGTTTTTATATTAAAAAAAAAGAGGGACGTTATGAATACTTAAAACATCACGTGATTTTGGCGCAGCTCGTTTTTATTTCCTAATTTCGCTCGATTTCCTGCAAGTTTCGGTCGTGCACAAAACTTACCGGAAGTGCGCGGCCAATTTAGCTCGAATTTAAACTGCATTTAATGTACTTTTACTGTGGCGGAATTTTAAACAACCATCGGATTCTTTTTGCTACGATTTAATCGCTTTGTAACTTCTTGCAACTTAATTTCATTCAATAAGGCAACTGGATGTTAAGCGTAAGTTTCCGTAATATCTATCAGCGTGATCTATTAGTTTTTTTTTTTTTTGGGCACCCGGGAACTTTCACAACGTCGCGTCGCGTCGGCTCTATAACTTCGGTAGTTGCGATGAAACCAACTCTTTCCACTGCATTCCTGCAGTTTGTGTGGCGCAGTCGAAACTATTTTAAACTCGTTACGGACTACGCCGAATAAATAATCCTCCGCCAAAGCCGGCTTGCTAATATTTGCACGGCAGAGAGCAATGCGGCTAGTAGGATAAGGTTATCGAACGTCAGGCGCTTTTGTTAGCTACTCGTATTGGGCGATGTCACCGCAATATTTCACAGCTTTGATGTACTGTCGGGTAATGTAATTGGAAACTCTTCATCCTTGACTTGCTTCGGAATAGCTTTGTTCGACAAAATTTCCTAGCTAATTGCAACACAAGTTGCTGAATTATTTATTAATACAAAAAGTCAAAGAACTTCTTATTTTATACCTCACACGGCGGGGCGTGGAAATTACGGACGAACGGTCGGGGTAGAGGGAGCTTCTTCGAGATGCGTCTTACGTGACCGGGCTGACGACCCTACCAAGCTCGAGTTAGTCTACCAAAATCCAATTGCATCGACCTTATTTGGAAGATTGAAAACCTGAACGTCTCACTGGTTATAAAGGCTAAGGAGGTACCACTGTTGCTAGGTTGCAAACTCGATTAGAATGACACCCTGAGTTGCGAAATTTAGCTCGGGCATTAGCCTGCAAAGCTAGAAGACATCTGGATAGGAATTCTTTGAGGAGGGGAGAACATAAAACCCATGCCTGTTCTGATAAGTAGTGAGGAGGTTCCAGATTTCATGAAAGCAGCGCGCAGAATACCGTTAGAGGTCGAGTTCGAAAGAGAAACTGCATGTGCGAATATGATAAAAGGTATCCAAGCTGCATACCAGAGGGCAATAGTGACAGTCAATAACAGAAATATACATAAATAGGAGCAGACCCAAAATCAAACATAAGTGTGTCTTATTAGTGTAAAGTGTTCGACAAAGGACCCCGATATCGGTACAAGTGATAACAAGAAAAAACCACAATGAAAATAACAAATAACAACATTCAGGACCTCCTGACAGAGAAAAACGAAAGAATCAGATTTCTCGAAAACCATTTGTAAAACAAAAAGTAACCTCAGCACTAAACGATACGGATTACGACTCCTCGATAAAACTGATAACTATGTCGGTCATATCAAAATAAAACAAAATACAAGACGAGAAATCCTGAAGAAGTTCCGCTTCCGTCAAGAATGCGAAAACCTTTGCAAAGTAATCTAACAAATAACAGATACGCCTTACTAGCATTCGAAGGTAATGATGAATCGATCACAGAAAATAGTCTCTCAAATTATCAGATAATATATCTTTCTCGACTATACAAAAAAATAATTTCAACACAAGGAAACTACAGCAAAAACTGAATACCCTGACACAACACACAAAAGACACAGACGACAACAAATCCACCGAATCAAAAGAAAAGATACCAGCTATAATTTTAAGAAACAAGAAACTTAGTTTACAAAGAAAATATCAAACAAAAATCCAAATTATGAACTTGCACAAAATGTAACGTGCGTTCAATAAAAAAAACGGTCAAGTAGACTGTAATTTTTGTAAAAATTTTAATAAATTAGTAATTTAACATTTATTTTTGCAATGTCTCTTTTGAGTTGGAGTGATGTTAGAAGAAGACATTCAAAAATAAACGTTTATTACTAATTTACAAAATATTTTACAAAAATTAAAGCGTGTTACAGCCTACTAGACCGCTTTTTTTATTGAACTCACGATACCAGATGGAATCAAGTTCCAGTCCGCTAGTGCAGACGATAGAAATCACAAAAATGCTAGATTGGAACAACCACCCTTACCACACATATCAATTGCAAAGCGAGAAACTCCTGCTCGTCGTCTTCGGAGGAGTCCCAGAAATCAACGCTACAGAAGAAATAAAAGAAGATCTCAAACCTCAAGGTTGCAATCTGACAAATATCTTCAAACTGAAACATCAAAGAACAAAACATTCAATGCCCTTAATATTAGCACTCATCTCACGTGAAGAGAAAACAATAAAAGTAACAGTAGAAACGCTGAAGAAAAGGACTGGTAAAACCATAAATCTCAACAATTTGGACACTCTCAAAAGTGTCAAACGTGGAAGAAACCACCACACATTAGAATGTCTAAAGTCAAAAAATTACTCACCAAAATCCGCCAGTTGCCTATAGGAGAGCATCCGACAAGTTACAGAGACCGTTCAAAATACCCCAAAACTGACTCCAAACAAGGAAACCAAATCACTTCAGGTGTTTGGCAACAAAACAACAAGAATTTATAAAAGAAAGGCTAGAAAAGTGCAAGACATTGTTCACAGTGATGATTCAATAAGAAATACAAATACAAAAATCAAACTAGAAACTACATCAAAACATAGGCACATAGTGAGAAATGCAGTTAGCCGAATCACACCCAAACCAACTACCTCATGAAAGCATGGACTAGCAATAGCAACCAACCCCTGGATAAAAAGTGAGACCCAAACACCTGACAGTAGGCATCAACTAAAACTCCAGGCAACTATGGCAACATAGATAGGCGAGCAAGCAAACTCCAAAACACAGGATAACGAGTGTGGTCCACTATAGTATACCGTGAATGTATCTTATTCTGAAACATGCAAAACACACACATACGTTTGTTGCTAGAGTAACGTAATTATTAAATGACAGCAATGTATTAAAACGTGTATTTTATTTTGAAACATAGGGTGAGTTCGCGTTTACGCTCGGATCGATCGGAGCGTTTCTTTTTATCGCTTTTACCTTACATGCAGTGAAACGCAATCGCTCTCCCTCACACTTTTGATCAGAGCGTACTCTGAGCGTAAACGCGATCTTGCCCATAGGAGAAATAAAGTAATGGAACAAAATATGTTTCAAAATAAAATACACGCTTTAATACATTGCTGTCATTTAATTATTACGTTACTCTAGCAACAAACGGATACGTGTATTTTGCATGTTTCAGAATAAGATATATTCACGGTATAACGGTATTAGGCCGATATGCTTGATATAACGAACGAGGATAAGTTCTATGGCCGAGGCGCCAGCCGAGGCTATAAATTATCCGAGTTTGTTATATGCATATCGGCCATATGTTGTTTTATACTTTTCGTAATACTAAATGATGAAATAAATATTTATTTTGGCAAAAACATTCATAATAATAAACTTCGATAAGTAGGCAGAATTATGAGTGTGATTTAGTTGTAACTATAGCAACGTATGAGGTACAGAGCAAATAGACGGCCGTTAAAATTTAACAGGCGACCGTTATGGATAGCATAACAACCATGGCGACAGTGCAGTTATAATGAAATAACATTCAAGTATTACGAAAAATTCTTTTACATTGGATCTTGCAAGATTACTGGAGAATACGCCATCCTCTTCACCGTCACCATCCTCTTCAGCTCAAACTTACAGGTCTTTCAAATATCTTCAAACAGAAATTTAACTGGAGAATTGGAATGTCTGTACATTCAGCAAGGTATTGAATTATCCAGATTTTAAGTGATCGGCCAGCATTCGATAAAAATATTATTATTGGGTTAAATTTTATGCCAACAGATGGCTTGATTTGAACTACTTTCAGCGGTCAAAGGTTCGACTTTGAAACGATAAGGTACTGTAACGAGATTATCAATTTACAAGAGCGCTTTGAGTATGACCTTTATCTTGTAACGAAGTGATACTCGTTATTTATTATTTAGAATTTTTTAATGTTTATTTGTTTATTTCTGTACATATTTAGTTAGGTATTGTATATAATAGTTAAGAATTAGTTTTGCTTTGCGCAGAATAAAGTATAATTTAGGTGGGAGTTCCAGCAGAGTGGGGCTCCGTTCCACGCGCAAGGCTTTATAAGCGCGCCAAGATCACGCATTGAGGCAGTCATTTGATGATTTATCCGTCCGTCAGTACTCTGACTCAAACGCGCCAAGCGAGTTGTGCTACGTTTGCATTACCTGCAACCGTTCCTCCTGTTTGTTACTTGATCCAGAGTGAGAGTTTCACTCTTTCTTACCTGACACGGGTGTGTCGTGTATCCTGATCCAGAGTGGCAGTTCCACTCTTTCTTACCAGACACGGATGTTTCGTGTATCTTGATCCTGAGTGGGCGTTTCACTCATAAATACCTGACACGGGTGTTTCGTGTAGCCTGATCCAGAGTGGGAGTTTCATTCTTTCTTACCTGACAGAGGTGTTTCGTGTATCCTGACCTTAAGTGGGCGTTTCACTCATACTTATCTAACACGAATGTTCCGTGTATCCTGGCTCAGAGTAGGAGTTTCACTCTTTCATACCTGACACGAGAGTTTCACGTTATCCCGACTCTGAGTGGGAGTTTCACTCGTTACCGTACTACTGATCCGATTCCCGGAGCCTGTACCGAAATTATTGTCCGCTAGACACACCGTATATTGCCGTTCCAGAAAATACCGTCCGGAAGTTTAACATTCATTTACCGTTAAGTGAAATTTGTTCGGAATATAAACATTCCAAGTTGTAAATACGTGTAAATATAAACTATGTTTGTAAATAAAGTTGTGTTGCTAAATGATCGACGCTTTTATTTCCACTGAACCTGGACACCGACGAGCAAACCCGAACCGCCGCGACGGACCGACCGACGTCGAGCAGAGCAACGATCAGTAATGCCAGAGAAAGAAAGACGACCCGTTATATAACGAACCGTTAGAATCTCTTTAGAAGACTTGACGAGAGCGAGGAGATTCATTTTTCCACAAGAACAAATCCTCTAACATTAATTCGTTATTGTACTAGAATTTTATGCACAAAATAATACTATTTTCTTTTTTCTCCTTCTCTTTTTCAAATCTCTTTCGATTAAACCGTGCAAGACCTTAGTCGCAATTACCTTGTTAGTAGGTTTCCGATTTGAGAATTTTTTCTACAAAAAGAATTGTCCTGTCGTTACGTGTAAGTAGTTATTTTCTTCTTATTTTCTTTAGGTATCTTTTTTTATATGGAATTTGTCCTTTGCCAGTCGTTACTTATAATTTTCGAGATTATCGAAGTTGTGCCTCTTCTTTTTATTTGAGTAGATATATTTTTTAATATGGAATTAGTCCTTGTCCTGTCATTACATAATTTTCCAGGTTATAAAAGTCGCACCTTTTCTTTTTCCTGTCTGTTCGGCATTTTTGTTGTTTGACACTGACAGGATTAATTAAGACCGACTTACGCCCTATTCTATAACTCTAACTGTAACGACATCGTTAGATACCGATAATCGTTAAGTAATATATTTTGACCAATCAGTACATAGAAATGCTTTGTATCTAAGCACTGATTGGTCAAAATATGCCACCTAACGAATGTCGGTATCTAACGATGTCGTTATGAGTTACAGAATAGGGGGGTAATACAACAAAAATTGAATGTAAGCAATTTTTTTGCAAGCCACCGTACACTTGTCTAGCCGTGCGGGGGGCGAAGAACTGTTTGTTTAATTTTACTTCAGTATTGTCATTGTTCTCATAGTAATCAGAGAGTAATCTAGTTGTTTCACCACAAATCAAAAGTACAAATACTCATACGAAAGTAATTAAAGAATTTGGATATGTCTTCTCCAAGTTTTCAAAGAGCGCGTAAAAACTGCCGTCCAAGTATCTCACAGTTAACAGATGATGTATGCAATGTTGTCTTTTGTTCTTGCTTTTTCGGTTCTTCCTTCTGAGGTACCGGCACCGGCTCCGGTTTTGCCGGTATGTGTGAAAACGCCGTTAGTGTTTAATTAATAGTTTCTGGAACTCGTTATTAACTATTCTTCTATATAAACCGACTGTTTTAGATGTATAACCTTATTAAAAACGTTACAATAGTTGTTAGTTAGTAATAACTAATTGGCATTTACGCATAAATTGATATCCTGCTGACCAAATGTTGATTCGGACTTAGACACACAGATGATCGTTATTTTAGCGATATTACTCGTAGGGCCATAATGATTAGATGCAGAGGTTTTTTTATTCAGTTTTTGTAACCGAAAATCTCCGATTAGTTAGGAAAAATTGTGGAAATTTTGAACAGTTTTGTTTTAAGTTGTTCCACCGGTCTCGATTAATTTGCAACTAAAGTTCATTTTTTTATTTATATGCCGATCGTATAAATCGGAAATGACGTGATATGACAAAAGCCGCAAGGCTGTTTCACGAAAATTAGAAGGAGGTGGCTACATAACAGTACTTTGACTTATCGATCAATCAATCAGCATAGAGTAAAAACTGAACGTAATTTCTTTTCTATTTGAAATAAGCAAATTTCTGCACAGAATACAGTTTCTCACGTTACCGTCGATGCACGTCAAGCCTTCGTTTAGTTCGACAGAAGAAATAAGTGTGAACGGATTTAATTTATTTACTATGCTGTTTTAAGGCGACCTTCATAAAGCAGAGGCGTGCAAATTAGATAAATAAATTCATAAACATATGCAGAACTGGCAGTAACTTTAAACAGTCGGATATGGTGTAAAGCTCATAACATGATGTGAAGCATATAACACGCTTAACATTATTTCTTACCCGTCTTCAGTTGTAGCGAATGCTGAATGAAATTTGCAGTTAACGTTCTAGTCGGCGAGTAAAAAACTGAAAAAGTGAAATAGTGAAGCCGCAACGTACGTAATTTAATTGTGAGTTTACGCCCGTTTGCGTTCACCCGATTTGCACGATCCGCACGTATTGTTTGCACGTACATTCCGCAACGTCGAGCAAGTTCTAAGCGTATTATAAGCAGCTTGAAATTTCCAACTCCGGGCTAACAACGTCCGGGCAGCCCGACAGGTTTCAGAGTTGCGGTTGTCGACCCATGGAGGACGCTTAATTATTTACGGGCGAATGTCTCCGTCGATGAGTCATCCGCTCAGACTTGCGTGACTCAAACTCCGAATAGATATTCCATATTTATCCATATTAATAGATCGTCTAGGACGTAATAGTGGGTTTTAACACTTCTAATGAAGTTTTTGATTTGAACTGATGATTTGAGATGGTTGAAGGCAAGCGTTCACAGGCTCGCATCGCACGCGTCGCACGCACGAATCGCAAGAATCGCAGAAGTTGCTCTCTCGAGAATGATAGGAAAATGCGATCGCTGCTCTATGCGGCCTAGTTAACGCAGCGTCATATAAAACTATGGAAAAGATCATTTATGCGATGCGTGCGACGCGTGCCATGCGAGCCTATGAACGCTTGCCTTAAGTCGGAAAGAATTCATTTTATTTTAGTTACAGTCGATGTATGTCTGTTAGAATTGTAACGGTTCGCCATGTAACGGGTCGTCTTTCTTTCTCTGGCGTTGCTGATCGTTGCTCTGCTCAACGTCGGTCCGGCGGTTCGGGTTTGCTCATCGGTGTCCAGATTCAGTGGAAATAAAAGCGTCGATCACTTATGACTTAACAACACAACTTTATTTACAAACATAGTTTATATTTACAACTTGGAATGTTTATATTCCGAACAAAATTCACTTAACGGTAAACGAATGTTAAACTTCCGGACGGTATTTCCAGGAACGGCAATATACGGTGTATCTTGTGGACAACTAATGACAACGCGCTCTGCCTACGTTTCGGTACAGGCTCCGGGAATCGTATCGGTAGTAAGGTAATGAGTGAAACTCCCACTCAGGGTCGGGATACACGAAACACCCGTGTCAGGTATGAAAGAGTGAAACTCCCACTCTGGGCCAGGATACGCGAAACACCCGTGTTAGGTAAGTATGAGTGAAACGCCCACTCGTGGTCGGGATACACGAAACGCCCGTGTCAGGTATGAATGAGTGAAACGCCTACTCAGGATCAGGATGCACGAAACACCCGTGTCAGGTATGTATGAGTGAAACGCCAACTCAGGATCTGTAACTTAACGGTAAATGAATGTTAAACTTCCGGACGGTATTTTCTGGAACGGCAATATACGGTGTGTCTAGCGGACAATAATTTCGGTACAGGCTCCGGGAATCGGATCAGTAGTACGGTAACGAGTGAAACTCCCACTCAGAGTCGGGATAACGTGTCAGGTATGAAAGAGTGAAACTCCTACTCTGAGCCAGGATACACGAAACACCTCTGTCAGGTAAGAAAGAATGAAACTCCCACTCTGGATCAGGCTACACGAAACACCCGTGTCAGGTATTTATGAGTGAAACGCCCACTCAGGATCAAGATACACGAAACACCCGTGTCTGGTAAGAAAGAGTGAAACTCCCACTCTGGATCAGGTAACAAACAGGAGGAGCGGTTGCAGGTAATGCAAACGTAGTACAGGCGCTTAGCGTGTTTGAGTCAAAGCACCGACGGACGGATGATTCGGCGAATGATTGCCTAAAGCGAACTCTTGGCGCGCTTATAAAGGCAAGTGGAAGGGAGCTCCACTCTGCTAAATTATGCTTTATTGTGCGGATTCTTAATTATTATATACAATACCTAACTAAATATATACAAAAATCAAATAAATAAACATAAAAAATTCTAAATGACAAGTAACGAATGTCACTTCGTTACAGAATGTATTGTTGTTAACATCATTTATATGTCTGTGGCAGTTTGATGAACGAGTTTAAATACGTTTCTTAACGAATTAAATAAAACCTTATCAGTCATCACGTGCTTAAAGGAGCATTAGATATATACTTTTGTACGGAAATCTTGTAGGTAACCATGTCCGCAGCGAAATTCATGGTGTTCTCAAGAAACTTCTTCGCCGTATACTTCCGTAAATTCGTTTCGATTCCATGCTGTTCACGTGCATATTGCTATGCCTGGGGTTATCTACACGCGACTACTACATGTATCCGCGAAATTGCCATGAAAGTCTATGCTTAAAAGTTTGAAAAAGATTGATTGTTGGATTTTATGGCACTGCCTACAATTTCTGTATATGTCGGTCTTATCAGAAAAAACCTTTATCTATGTGGGGGATTTTTTCGACTTTCTAATTCGAATCGGTTCTTTTAATTAACATTCTTCAACAGTCGTTTTTCTCTCTGTCTCACCCAGGGGTTTAATTGTAACTGGAGACCCACCGATCCCCTTACAGCACTCTTACCTCGTATTCAATGGTCTCAATAAATAGTTCCTGGAAACAATTCCCATAATCCGATTAGGTATTACCGGTTATAATCGGGGGGCGGCTTCGATTCAATCGAATCATGGATAAAATTCGAGGGGTGTTTTTCGAGCTCCCCCGGCCGAGAGTAATCCCGCACCGGAATTAATGGAACTTTGATCCGGAAGTGCTTTTGTGACGCACCATCGGAAACATTAATTAAACACTTAATACACTGACACCGCACCCGAATTAATTAAGCGCCGCAGGTGAAGAGCTTCTGGAAACAAAACGGAATCGCCGCCGCCATGACAAAGGAAGTGCGGAGGGGGGGGGCGGAGGATTCGTTCGGCGGCCGTAAATAATTTAGCAACAATCGCACTGATTTATGTTCTGCGTTATTGTTTTTCGTGTTATTCATTATTTCCGCTGACAATTATTAATATTATTTATCGGCTGAAAATATGTGTGAGTTATTACAGGGTGGGGGATTACAATTTATTAATTTCCATAGGCCGATGTTTACAACACGTCAGCTTATTTCGTACAAGTATGCCAATAGAGAGAACTTCGGACTAGATCATATTTGATCGAATAGCTTTAATCCATAGAAAATTTTATAACTCGGGATTATCCTAATCAGTTTGTGCATTAGTTTTATTTAAATCATTTTACGCTTAAAATTTACATGCTGAATAATTCAGTCCGGAAACGTTACACGTGCGAGATGTATTTGATTGACTTGGGGTACTAATTTAAGCTACATTTTATGTACTCAATGTAGGTATGTTGCTAACATCAGTTAAAACTTGATATTCATCGTTCAACTTTTTAATGAAAGTTTGTAAAATACATGTCAACACCATACAAATTACGTTGTTACGGTTGAAAAATTAGTTTGAGTTATCCATAATATTTGGCAGTCGCCCTGTATTTAAGCGACAAGTAAGAGTTCAGGGTCGTCACATTTCTCAATATTTCACCACCACACCATACGCTGTTATTTAGTCCTACAGTATCTCGACATTTCACTCTGTCGCCCGGTTAAAAACTGATCTCAGTCGTAACAACCCCCTCTCAACTTATGGTTGGGGAGAACGCGGCGCATTCAGTTTGCCTCTAGAGCTCTTTGCGTACGAATCGTTTATTCGTGACTTTGATCTTTGTGCTCCCTTTCACGTGATTCTCTGAAGGAAGACGGAACCGGAATTACTCCGAGATTTGTGCAAACGTACGTTGAGAGACGTTCAAGCTCATGAAACAGTTTTTCGAAAGCCTGTCTTTGAAACAAGGAACAGGTATGTCTTGTTGGCTTCTAGTGGTAGTTTCACCCATCAGAGAAAACCTTAGACAAACCTTTTTGGATGGAAGAAAAGGCCGGAATCGGAGTTTGAAACTAGTGAACACCCAGCAACATGGCTCACCCTCACCTGTCATTACGCCGGATTCTGGTTACAAGGTCGGAATTACTCTAATTATTTAAAAATTACTCTATTGTGTTGACTCACCTTACCGCGGCGTTGTTATTTTATTCTCATTTAGTTGTTAATCAAGTGAATTTCTTTAATCATCTTAAGCATTAATTGTAAACGAAGAGCAGATCTGCTGATCGGATAAAATCTAACTTGTTAGTTTACTTAATTACATTTCGTAATCTTTTCTTTGGGACTCCTTCTGGGTCGCACTCGATATTTGTAAATTAGTTTCCTATTCGTTAACTATTTTTGACCGTTTTTAAATAAAAACAAGTGAGCGTAGTTGGTGATTTTTATTTTATTCTCTTTGCCGTGCTCTTTGCTCACCGTTTACTTTGGGGTTTCGTCGAACCCTCCCATCTCCAAGAGCTTAGCCGAGCGATGCTGGAGAAACGTCAAAGTCACTCGCACAATTTGCTGTCCTTCAGGTAGGTAGCAACGTATCTCATTGTTATTTTGGAGTCCTCCCTTTCACTAAGTCACTGAATATCTCCGGTATTGCCTATCGTCAATACCTACGTGTACTTGAGATTTGTTATTCAACTTTTCTATCAAAACACATTTCAAGACCGTATAAGTTTTTCGGATCATTCTTACTCTGAGACTCTAATATTCCTCTCTTCGGTAACAACTCAGTAAAGCTTCCCTGACGAGTTCGAAAAAACGTGAACTGTTATTATATTTTATGTTCACCGCTTCGATGTTCGCCAATTTGTCAACGAGGATATGGATTTGATGAAGCGTAAAATGTGAACGTCATGCACCGCACATTATTAATCACCTCCAATCGCATGTGCATTATTAATAACAAAATACAATCGACGGGCTTACTTGAATTAATTTATTACTAAATAAAATCGACCAGTTGCTATAATTAAAATACAGGTGTTGCAACTGCAGTAGATATAGTGATTTGTAATTTTTATACAAATATTTTTTGAAGTAAGCTATTGTAAAAATAGTTGAGTTGGAAAAATAAATATTTTGAAAGAAGTTCAGAATTTACTTTTGGGTTCATTTTACTGTATAATTTACTTAATTGGGGGTCAAAAATAAAACCTGCAGCTGCGGAAATACAACGGGTAGTTGTATTTGTCCGTACGCAACATTTGTGGCGACCGTGACAGGATCCCTTTTTGGGAGTAAAATTGCTGTAATTTGAAGATGGATAAAGTAAAGAAGTCTCGGACTGCGTTAAGAAGCGTATTTTCAAGAAATGCGAATCAGTTAGAGAGTTTGTTGTCTGCAGAAGATGTTAATCTGCAGGATGTACAAGTTTCGTGGATAATGTTGCAACAGAAAGAAGATGCACTTCGAGAATTAAATAAAGAAATATTTAATTTGTTAATAGAAGCAGAAGTTTGTGAAGAAGATTTAGAAAATGAACTTTCCTTTAGTGATGAATATAATAAGAGAGTTGCGGTACTCAAGATTCGTTGCGAGAAAGCTCTGCAAGAAAAAGAAGAGGTGTTGAATGTTGCCAGTCCAAGTAATTGTTCAAATCAAGTGAGCAGCACATCGAAAAGAAAATTCAAGTTGCCGGTTATTGAGCTGAAGAAATTTAGTGGAGAGATTCGGGATTGGCTGCCTTTTTGGAGTCAATTTAAGAAGATACACGAGGATCCAGAGATAACAAAGGAAGATAAGTTTCAATATCTTTTGCAAGCTACAGTACCGGATACACGAGCTAGAGAACTGGTAGAAAGTTTTCCTCCTATCCAAGAAAATTATAAAAAGGCCATAGAAAGTCTTAAGGACCGTTTTGGCAGAGATGATTTAATAGTAGAATTTTATGTCAGAGAACTTTTAAAACTGGTGTTAAATAATACTTTGTCATCAAAGAAAAATCACATTTCAACTTTGTATGATAAAATTGAATTGCTAATTCGAGCTTTAGAAACACTTGGTATTACCAGCGACAAGTGCACGGCAATGTTGTACCCATTGGTGGAGTCCTACTTGCCGGAAGAATTACTCAGAGTTTGGCAAAGATCATCGAATTTTTTAGATAACCGTGATGCTACCCTGAAAAATCGTTTGAATGCTTTGATGTTGTTTTTGAAATCAGAAGTCGAAAACGAGGAACAAATTTCTCTGGCAGTTGAAGCTTTTGGTTTGGGATCTACAGAAAATAAATCTAGGAAGGTGAAGTACCACATGTCTAGCACTTCAAGTGTACCTACTGCTACAGGGTTGGTGAACTATCAGCCTAACAGAAGGTGTGTGTTCTCCGAAGGATCTCATAAGAGTGCAGAATGTTTCAAAGCCCAGAAGTTATCATCAGTAGAAAAAAGAAAGGTCTTATCTGAGAAGAAATCTTGTTTTTCCTGTCTGAAGAATGGACATCAAAGTAAGAACTGTAAAGAAAATTTGAAATGTGTCATTTGTAATGGTAAGCATGTGGTATTAATGTGTCCGAATCACCTGCTGTAGAAAAGGTATTAGCGAATTATAACAATATGCAAGTTTTTCTGCAAACGATTAAATATTCGTAATGACAAGTGTCAAAAGGAAGTTCGCGCTCTGATCGACAGCGGTTCACAAAGATCGTATATTCTCACTTCTACGGCTGAAAAACTAGGATATCCAGTGAAGAGACGTGAAAAATTTATACACGCACTTTTTGGTGGTGTTTGTTCAGAGGAGCAAACTCACTCCTGTTATGACATTAAATTGTCAAGTTTGGATGGCAGTTATGCATGCAGATTTGAAGCACTGGATCAACCTGTCATTTGTAATAACATTTCTTCCATTCCGCAGGGCGTATGGCAAAGCGAACTACAGAGACTGAATATAGAAATAAAAGATTCTAGAGATTCAGGTCCAATAGAAGTACTAATTGGTGCTGACGTAGCGGGAAAACTCCTGACAGGTAGGAAACATATTTTACAATGTGGGTTAGTTGCTGTAGAAACTTTACTGGGTTGGACACTGATAGGTAAAATTCCATTTAATTATAAAAATAGCATCAACATTACTTTCTTGTAGTTATATAATAAAGATACTTTAATAACAAATCTTTGGCAATTAGATGTTATAGGAATCACAGATCCCATAGAAAAGAAATCAAAACAGGAAGTAGAGGCTTCCATTAATGAATATTTTAATGAAACACTACAGATGGATGAAACAGGAAGATATGAAGTTAGGTTGCTGTGGATCAATGATCATCTCCCTTTATTCGATAATTATACTATTGCAAAGAGCAGACTTGATTCTGTGATGAGAAAGTTGCAAGAGAATAATTTGACCAAGGAATATGATCAAGTATTCAGTGAATGGTTAGAAGAAGGTATTATTGAAAAAGTTCCGGACTTAGAGGTAACCAAAATTGCACATTATTTACCGCATAGGCCAGTTATAAAGTTAAATAGTGCTACTACTAAAATACGGCCAGTTTTCGATGCCTCAGCGCATGGTAAAAAACAACCATCTTTAAATGACTGTTTGGAGAAAGGCTTAAATTTAATTGAATTAATTCCTTCGATTTTGATGCGTTTTAGAATTAATAGAATTGGTGTCGTTTCTGATATCAGAAAAGCTTTTCTACAAATTGGACTACATAAAGATGATAGAGATTATTTAAGATTTCTTTGGAAAATTGCAGATGACAGTATTCAAATATTTCGTCATAAGCGAGTAGTTTTTGGAGTATGTTGTACTCCATATTTACTAGGAGCCACTATTAATCATCATTTACAAAAAATATTGAAAAAATGTGAAGTGCCTGATGCGCAATATTCCAAAGATACTGTGTTGAAATTATTGAATAGTTATTATGTCGATAATTGTATAGTCAGTGTAGAGAGCGAAAATGAAATGAATATATTTATACGTGAAGCGACTCAAATTATGGCTGATGGTATGTTTCAGTTGAGAGGATGGGAGTCTACATTAGATATTGGTGAGTTTGAGAAATGTACGACTGTGTTAGGTATGAAGTGGAATCGTGAGAAAGACTCTTTGTCAGTATGTAATGATTCTTGCAATAACATTAACTGTGACCCTTTAGGTTTAATTTGTCCAGCTACTTTGTGTCCTAAAATGTTACTATAGAATGCTTGGAGATGTAAACTTAATTGGGACGAAGAAGTTGATTTGGATACAAGGTCTCTTTTTTTGAAATAGTATGAAGAGGTACCTTATTTAACTGATATTGAAGTTCCAAGATGGATAAACTTAAGTTCAAGAGGAATTAAACATTTTAGTTTACATATTTTCAGTGATGCAAGTCAAGCAGCATATGCCGCTGTGGTATTTTTACGTATAGAAATACAAGATAAGGTACATGTTCATCTGTTGCAGGCTAAAACGAGAGTAGCCCCTTTAAAAAAGATATCCATTCCTCGATTGGAATTGTTAGCTGCAACCATTGCGGCCAGATTGTTTAATACTGTAAAAGAATCTTTAGGTACAAATGATATAGAAAGTCATTTCTGGAGTGATTCAACCACTGTTTTATCATGGATTAAAAGAGAAGATGAATGGTCAACGTTTGTGTGGAATCGAATTCAAGAAATTCGTTCTTTAACGAAAAATGAAAAATGGCATCATATTCCAGGGAATTTAAATCCTGCGGATCTTCCGTCTCGAGGATGTACTCCCAAACATCTTTTAAAATCTCGATGGTGGGAGGGACCTCAATGGTTGTATAGCACTCCAGAAAACTGGCCCAAAATTGAAATAAAACCTAACGAAGAAGAAATTTACAAAGAAAGAAAGAAGAAAATTGTTTCTTCAATGATAGACACTACGTCGACACCTTGGTACAGTAGATATTTTTCCAAATATCATCAAATTGTAAGATTAATTGCGTGGATATGCAGATTTTTATTTAATTGCAGGTTTCCAATGACAAAATTAAAAAATGAATTGAATACAAGTGAAACGATGAATGCGGAAAAAATTTTAATTAAATTAGTTCAAAAAGAGTCATTTGATGTAAATGATAAGACAATTTCTTGTCTTAATCCATTTTTAGACGAAGATGGAATAATTCGCTTAAAAACTAAAGTTTCGAATAGAGAAGATTCCATAGATTTTAGATATCCAAAACTAATGCCAGCACGACATACAATTACGGAAAAATTGATTTATGAAGAACATATAAATGCATGTCACGTTGGCATTCAAGGACTTTTGTGTTTATTGAGAGAACGTTTTTGGATTCTTGGAGGAAGGAAAACTATTAGGAACGTAATTGGAAAATGTACTTCATGTAAAAGGCAGAATGCTAAACATTTGGAAGTAACACCTCCTCCTTTACCTTTGAATCGAGTTAGAGATGCAGAAGTTTTTGAAATTATTGGAGTGGATTTGGCAGGTCCATTGTATTTAAAAACGAAAGAAAAAACCTGGATTTGTCTGTTTACTTGTGCTGTGTATCGAGCTGTACATTTATCATTAGTAATGTCAATGAAAATAGAAAATGGATATTTCTTTCTCAGTTACAAAACACTACTACCGAAGAAGATGTAAAAAGCTATTTATCGCTAAATAAAATTAACATTATA
Organism: Dorcus hopei; assembly: GCA_033060865.1. Classification (NCBI taxonomy): domain Eukaryota; kingdom Metazoa; phylum Arthropoda; class Insecta; order Coleoptera; family Lucanidae; genus Dorcus; species Dorcus hopei. Next base: position 49,002,395 of record CM065426.1, on the reverse strand, counting down.
GCTTGTAATAAACTTAAAATCAGAAGCACTGATATTGCAGCGTTCAAAATTGCTGTAAAAGAAGAAATGTACGACAGTATGTTTAATGCAGATTTATGGCCAAGTAATGCTATAATTAGACCATTCAAGCCCAGAAATTTTTTTACGGTAGCCGAAAAAACAACACTACCTTAGCTAAACATGAATTTACAATAATACATCAAAATATACAAAGTATTAGAAATAAAACAGACGAATTGCTAATATTTATTAAAGAACAAAACAAAAGCATAAACGCAATAGCTTTAACCGAACATTGGTTAAAAAATAATAATTCTTTCAATATTGAAGGCTATAAAATAATTTCAAGTTTTGCCAGGACGTCTAGTCAACACGGTGGAAGTTGCATTTTGGTAAAGGAGCATCTGGAATGCAAAGAACTGACGAACCTGAAAAATAAAAGCATTGATTTATTATTAGAATGTAGCGCTGTACAATTCACAAAACCAAAAATAATAATAATCAATATATATAGGCCACCTTCAGGAGACCTAGAAAATTTTCTACGAATACTAAACGATATATTAGACGAATTGCCAAATGATTATATTGTCGTCTTGTGTGGAGATTTCAATATTGATCTCGGCAAAAAAGATTCACACAGTAAACAATTAATTGATACAGTAGAATCATATAATCTCAAGCAAAGCATATATGAACCTACTAGAGAAACACACCACTGCAAAACAATAATAGACAATGTATTTATTAACAGAGAAACAATCGAAGCAAAAGTAATTGTGTCCGGTTTGTCTGATCATTCTGCCCAAAGAATAACATTTGAAACTGCGAAAATCCTTAAAAAGGAAACAAACAAATTTGAGAAACGACATTTCTCACAACCTAATCTACTCAAGATAAAGCATATCCTTCAAGAAACTGACTGGTCAAGAATCTTAAATGCACATGACGTCGATGAATGCTATGATAACTTCCTTGAAATACTCCTACATACGATAAATCGCATCTCAAAGAAGAAATTAGTTCATACACAGAATTATTGTGGAAAAAAATGGATAACAGAAGAAATCAAATTAATGTCAACAATCAAGAGACAAATGTATGAAGGAATGATAAAGCAAAGAATTGGTAAAGATGTCTACAAAGCATATTGTTATGAACTTAAGAAAAAAATAGAAGAATCGAAGAAGGAAAATTATTCTAACTACATAATTAATTCAACAAACCAATCAAAGGCCACCTGGAATGTTGTTAAAAGAATACAAGGAACTGAAAACAAAAGAACGTCTTTCACTCTTTCTTCTTTTGGTACTGAACGAAGTAACAATAACAATATTAACCTTCTAACTGAAATGAACCACTACTTTATTAATTCATGCCAAAATATATTAACACAGAACAATTCAGTAAACAAATATTTAAAAATAATGCCACATACTTTTTCGTTGTATCTGACTGATTGTGAAGAAGTAAAGAGAATCATACAACAGTTAAATAATACAAATGCAGTAGGAGATGATGAGATACCTACGTCAGTTCTAAAGGAATGTTCCGAGGTTCTAGCTAAACCATTAACACATATAATGAACTTATCTTTTCAATGAGGTACTTTTCCCAAAAACATGAAAAATACTTTAATCCTACCTGTACATAAAAAAGGAGAGAAAACAGAGTTTAAAACTATAATAATAATAGCATTAATTTCAAATGTATCTAAAATTATAGAAAAGATAGTTTTCAACAGGATAACAAATTTTATTAAAAAATATGACATATTAAATAATACTCAAAACGGCTATATAAAGAAAAGATCGAATTGCAAGAGCAATATTCCAACTTCTAAAAGAAGTTATTGACGGGATCAACTCTAAAAGCGCAATCATGTGTGCTTTCATAGACCTCTCCAAAGCTTTTGATAGCGTGCATCACGAAATCTTACTTCAAAAAATAGAAACGTTGGGCATCCGGGGAATAGCGCTGAAGTGGATAGCATCTTATCTGTCCAACAGGAAACAGTGTGTTATAACTAATGAAAGCAACGGGAAACAAACCAGATCTGAATGGGCTGAAACATCTTTGGGAGTACCTCAAGGGTCAATCCTGGGACCTCTTTTATTTCTCCTGTATGTAAACGACATACCAGAAGTAGTGGATTGTTTAACTATTCTTTTTGCCGACGACACATCTATGGTTATAAAATCACAAACTGTTGATGAAATTACACAGAAATTAGAAAAGAACCTTTCCGTACTGGATACTTGGTTTTCAGATCATAATTTAAAGTTAAATCTGGAAAAAACCCAACTATTACCTTTTGGGTGCGTTCCACAGAATCAGAAAATATCTTATAATGATTCATACCTTACCTGCTGCGAAAATGCTTCTTTCCTGGGGCTGAAAATTGATGGAAGGTTGTCTTGGGAAGTACATATTGATCATCTAGCGGAGAAGCTGTCCAGGTTTTCGTATGCTCTACGGGTTGTGTCTCGATCAGTAGGTGTTAGAGCGGCATTGAGTGCATATTACGCGTACGTGTTTTCAAGACTAAATTATGGTGTCATCTTCTGGGGCAACGCAACTGGTGCTGAACGCCTATTCAAGACTTGCATCAGAGCAATTTTTAACCTGAAATGTAGGGAAACTTGCAAAGAGACTTTTAAGAATTATCACAAACTTACTTTACCGTCAATTTACATTCTTCAATGTTGTTTCAGAGCACAATCACAGTGTTTCCTACTGGCGCCAAAGACGCATTTAACAAAAATACAAAAAAATGTAATACACCAAAGTGTAAAATTTTATAATTGTCTCTCGAGGGATATTAAAGAACTGCCAGAGAAACATTTTAAAAAACAATTAAAATTAATCTTGCTACAGAAAGCCCTTTACAGTGTAAATGACTTTTCTAACTTGTAACAATCATTGTTTGTCTATTTGTTTTTTTTTTTTTTGTGACGCGTTTTATACACTATGTAATATGAAACAAATAAATTATTATTATTATTATCATTATCAACCAACAATTTCTTACAGGCATTTAGACGTTTTGTTGCTAGACGTGGCAGACCTAACATTGTTTATAGCGATAATGGAACTAATTTTATTGGTTTAGAAAACGCTTTTTCTAAAATTGATTGGGAAGAAATCCAGAAATACAGTGCGGCACAAAGAATCAAATGGAATTTTAATTCACCAACTGCAGCCTGGTGGGGTGGATGGTGGGAGAGATTAATATTATTATTGAAGCAACTTTTAAGAAAAGTTTTAGGTAAAGCCTCATTGTCATATGAAGAATTAGTCACAATTCTTTGCGATTGTGAAGCTGTTATCAATTCACGTCCTCTTACGTATATGAGTAATGAACCAAGTGAATTAGTTGCATTAACTCCTTTGATGTTTTTACATAACCGACAAGAAACTAGTGTTCCCGATTTTGATGCATTAGATTCACATGATTTAAATAGAAGAATGCGTTATTGTCAGAAAGTGAGGAGTGATTTACGAAAAAGATTTAGAATAGAGTATTTAGGTCAATTGAGACAAAACTACAAGAAAGGATCATCATATAATGTTGCTATTGGCGATGTGGTTCTTCTAGGATATGAAAATTTGAAACGTTTGGATTGGCCACTGGGAAAAGTTGAAGAAATATTTCGCGGCAGAGATGGTGAGGTGAGACTGATTAAAGTACGAACGGCAAACGGTAGATTATTGAGACCGATTCAAAGAATTTATCCTCTGGAAAAGGCTAGTTCTGTAGTGTCCAATGCAGAACCTACAACTGTGATTAGTAAAGATTTATCTTCAAATGAAAAACCGGTCAAATTAAAGAGAAAGGAAAATATGAAAGAAGAGAAGGAAACTGTAAAATTTACGAGAAGTGGTCGGAAAATCAAAACACCCCAGCGGTTAAACTACACATCTTAAATGCAAGAATGAAATTGTTGAATAACGTAGTTGTTATTCAAGGTGAGAGTGTGTTGCAACAGCAGTAGATATAGTGATTTGTAATTTTTATACAAATATTTTTTGAAGTAAGCTGTTGTAAAAATAGTTGAGTTGGAAAAATAAATATTTTGAAAGAAGTTCAGAATTTACTTTTGGGTTCATTTTACTGTATAATTTACTTAATTGGGGGTCAAAAATAAAACCTGCAGCTGCGGAAATACAAAGGGTAGTTGTATTTGTCCGTACGCAACAACAGGTTTTTAAAGTACTGTTTACAAAGGTGTGTCTGTAAAACTTTATTTACTTGTGATAATGGTAACAGTCGTTATTTAAAATGTTGATGACACGGCGTCGAATCGAGGACTTAATAGTAAATGCAATGTTGGTTACAGCTATAAATTTCCGCATCGGTAACAGATGTCGTCAAAATCGAATTCTATAAACAAGAGTCGATATTCAAGATAATAATAATAATAATACGAAGAAAAACGGCGTGAACAAAAATGGGGCGTAAATAATGCGCCACGAGAAATGGGATCGTTTGTCAATGCGGATGCGAAAGAAAGACGCAGATGGCCAAAAATCTATAAACATGACGGGCCGCCGCTGATGGCTAAAGAAACCGCAAAGTATTTATTTTCCGTCGTCCTGTTGTTTCTGGTTTTCATTCTATCCGGGCTCGACTATAATAATACGTATCTTTCTGACGTGAAGCGAATGCTTGTTTACAAAGATCATTACTGTTGTCTTGCCTAAGAACAAAAAGGAAGAGGACAGTTGCTTCAGTGAAATAATGTCAGTTATTATATTGAAGACTTTAGACTATTTCATACACCAACGGTAATCACAATAGTAGACGTGCTTTAATGTGTTCTTAGTGTTGTAAAATATTATATTTTAAACGAGCGTTAGCATTTATTTATGCTAAGTAGGCATCATTTGTTATACTGTGCAAAGCTAACAGAACTCTCAAAAATTACACCGAGGTTCTTTTGCAAGAGGCGTAAAATTACTTCCTTGGGGAACACCCGATTGCGAACATAAAGAGTAAACACGTGTAAACGAAAAGAAATATTCTTTTACGAGTCATATAACTCGTCAGTGAACCTAATAGAGAATGCATCGTTTGCTTACATCATTTTGCTCTTCTTTTTTTGTCGTGTGATGTTTATTATCAGGGGCATAACTAGACAAGCTAGCGCCTGTGGTAAAAGTTTAACTAGCGTCTCGCCCTTTTCTCAAAAATATACAGATTTGTCAAAATTCAAATTATAAATGTATGTGCCCTTCTATGCCCACTTTAAGACTGGCTCTTTCCCACCGTGGCTTACTCACGAGATCAAACGAAATCTTAAACTTAAATTGTATTATCATCGTAAGTGGAAATCAATTAATGGTATATAACGAGTGTTTTTTTAAATCCGACGTCAAAGTAGGCCTTGAAGAGGCATTTGTGAATGTTTTACAGCTATGAATGAATTGTTTCACAGCTAACTTGACGTCGGATTTAAAAAACCATTCGTTATTATTATCATTATAAAGTTCAGTAGAATTAGACGCCTTTGTAAAAACCTGATTAAATCTATTTATGATTCGTATGTTAACCAAGCAGAGGCTAAGTTAATTTCTGATCCAATTTTTTTTTGACAATATGTGCATCTTAAGAAGGGCGCCTCTCGAATGCATAACGATAACTCTGAACATGTCTGTCCCAATGATATTGTCAATATGTTTGCTAATCATTTTTCTGGTGTTTACTCTTCCTCAACGAACAACGGCGTTAACAATGATACTGAATATGATATATTTTGCGAAACACTTACTCTAACAAATGTTACCGACAGTGATATCTTGGAAAGTATCTTCAGAATCAATAGTAAGCTTACGTTTGGCGATGATCAAATTCCTTCGTTTCTTATAAAAGACCGTCGACATGCACTATCATCCCCCTAAGAATTTGATCCTAAAAACCAATACATATCCTAGTGATTGGAAAACTGCTTGGATTTGTCCAACTTCTCTAAGGAATTCGAACAAATCATTTATTCAAAAATATATTCTACAGTAAATTCCAACATCTGACCTCTTCAACACGGCTTCATGTAACGAAGGACGACTACCACGAATTTGGCTTGTATAGCGCAAGATTTCTGATGTTGTTGACTCTCTGACTCAAATGAATGTCATCTATACCGACCTATCGAAAGCGTTCGACAAGGTTGATCATGGTATCCTTTTGACAAAACTAAAATCCTTGGGATTTAATTCTAATCTATTACGAGTTTATGAAGTCTCATTACCAACAGGGTAAACTATGTATCATATAACGGTTTTCGATCTATCGAGTTTACCTCTACATCTGGAATACCTCAAGGTTCCAATTTGGGACCATTACTATGTATTTATATTGTTTGTGAATGATTTGTTCAATTTATTCACTTGTTCCGCTCTTGCCTACGCAGATGATGTGAAAATTTACCAACGGGTAAATGCTGTAACCTCGCAAAATAATTTAGATTCTCTTAATGATTGGTGCACTCTAAATAATCTGCAGCTAAACGTCGATAAGTGTTCCGTTATGCATTATACCAGGAAGAAAGTCAAAATTCTACTTACATATCATGTTGGCAATCAGGCCCTTCGCTCTTCGTCATCTATTCAAGATCTCGGTGTTACTTTTGATGAACGTCTCAATTTTAATAATCACATCTCCTCTATCTGTCTTGCTGGCACTGATCTCCGAGTTTTATATTGTCTCTATTTTTCTCTGGTACGTAGTAAATTAGCATGTGCTTCTTTTTGTGCCGTTAATGTGGGGCACTAATATTAATTAGAAATATAACTTTAATGAATACACAGAAGTGAGAAATTTTAAGTGATTCTATATTTGGTAATAGCATTCAATTGTATTAACAACATGTTTATTTTATAACTTCCTAGTTATTCATCGTAATCTTGATCTGCAGTCGCAACATTTCCTTTCTCTTTAATTTTATAACATGTGTTTTTTTAAAAATGCCATAAAGGTTGGCCATGAAAATTAAAACTCATGTCGTAGCTTGGCATCTAACATATGCCAAATCTGAAAATTTAAAGTAAATGAATGGAGCTAAGACATGAATTTTCTTTTCCACAGCCACCCCTTATGGCATTTTTAAAAAAACACATAGTACCTAACCAGGTATAAATCTGTGTGGCACATGACGTTCTCTTGTTGATCGTCGTACAGGGATATTTGATCGTTGCGATGGAAACGTATTATTTGATGATGGCAAACGAGTCGTAGCATCTTCGTTTTGCGGGTCAGTTTGTACTACAGATGAGGATTTTCTTGTAGCATCTTCGTTTTGCGAGTCAGCTTGTACTATAGATGAGGATTTTCCTTCATTCTGCAGAATGGCAGGTTCCGATGATGGAACTTGAAATGTATTTGAAGAACTTGATGACTCATCTTCTGTACAATTGACTTGAGAAGTGCATTCCGGTTCAATAACAGAAGAACCACCTAGAAATGTAAAATCATCATTAGTTTGGTGTTCAATAATAACTGGAAGATGACGAGCACGAAGTTGATTCTGGTGCCGAATCTTCATTTTTCCCGAACAATTAACTTCATACTTTGTTTTTCCAAGACGTCGCGTCGTCCTACAATGCCAGATTCCCAATTTTCTTTACCTCTATCATAACATTTCGCATATATCAAATTTCCAACTACAAATTTTCTTTGCAGTGTTATGTCAGTATTATAACTCCACGCTTCTTCAAGATGTAGTAAGTCCAGTTTTGTTTTAAAAGGATGACCATGTAAAAGTTCTGCTGGAGAATTTCCTGTGCGAGGATCGGGACTTGCGCGAAGCGAAATGATGTAAGTAGTAAATGCAAAGCTTGTTGCTTATTCTTTCCTTCCCTCCAGTAAAGTATAATTTTTTCTTTGAACGTTTGTACAAAACGTTCTGCTTCACTATTCGATGATGGATGGAATGGTGCTGTCTTAAAATGTTTTATGCCATTGATGTTGATCCATTTTTTAAATTCTCTTGACGTAAATTGAGTTCCATTGTCGCTCACTAGAACATCTGGTAGGCCTTCTATTCCAAAAATTCTTGTTAAACAATTTCAAGTTTTCTCTGAAGTAATGCAAGGCATTTCCTGTACGTATAAAAACTTTGAGAAAGCATCGACACATATTAACCAATGTGTTTCCCAAAACGGTCCTGCAAAATCCACATGAACTCGTTCCCACGGTTTTCGTGGAGTTGGCCACGCCTGAAATTCTTGTTTGTCCGCTGGTCTTGCATGTTGACATGATCCACAAGCAGCAACTTTGGACTCAATAGCTTGGTCAATTCCGGACCACCAGCAATGCCTTCTTGCCATTTGTTTCATACGTTTATTTCCCCAATATCCTTGATGCAGTAGATCTAGGACCTGTTCGCGAAGAAAATCTGGTATGACAACTCTCAAATGGGATGTATGCCATATCAGAACATTTCTTTCGACTGTAAGCGAATGGCGACGAATAAAAAATGGCATTATTAACTTACGAGCAAGTTCAAAATTTGTGTTTGGGCAAAATTTATTAAGGCTTGCTTTTTCTAAATTATCCGGCCAACCATTTTTATCAAGACGACAAATTTCGCGGTAAAACATCTTTTTGTGTTTCTTCTGCTACTTTCTGTCAATTAATTGGAAAATTTTCAAGTTGGTCGTTTTATTTGCTCTTCGAGTTCTATTAAAAATGCAGTGTCAGATTCTTCAAATTCTGCTTCATTTTCTAATGGTAGTCGTGATAATGCATCAGCATTTGCATGTTTAGCAGTAGAACGATACATTATTTCATAATCGTAATCCATTAGAAGTATAGCCCAACGCTGTAAACGTTGTAATGTCATTACAGGAAGTTTTTTGTTTGGATTAAAGATTGTCACCAATGGTTGATGGTCTGTTTGTATTGTAAAATGTCGACCATATAAGTATGGGTGAAATTTCTTAGCTCCAAAAATAATGGATAAAGCTTCTTTTTCTACTTGTGAATATCGTTGTTCGCGTTCTATTAATGTTTTAGATGCAAACATTATAGGCTTCTCGGAATTATCTGACTCTATATGTGAAAGAACTGCTCCAATTCCATAACTTGGAGCATCTGTTGCCAGAACTATCGGTTTGGAAGAATCATAGTGTGTCAAATGGGCAGCTTCCACAATAGCATCTACTGCTACATGCTACTGCTTAGTATTCCATTTAAAAGCTGTATCTTTTCTTCTCAATTTATTCAAAGGACCTGCTAGTTCGGCAAAATTACGAACAAACTTTTGATAGTAGTTTACTTTTCCCAAAAAAGCTTGTAATTGTGTAAGATCCTTCGGTCTTGGTAAATTTTGAATTGCTTCTAAGGCTTGATTGGATGGTGAAATTCCATCGGCTGATATTATATGTCCTAGATATTCAATTTTCTCCAAGAAAAACTTACATTTATTTTTATTAACACGAAGTCCATATCGATTTAGTCGAATAAATAACTGTTCTAGAGCAGCAAAATGTTGTTCCTCGTCTTCACCAGTGACTACTATGTCGTCCAAGTAATTTACGCAACCTGGAAGATCTTGTAGAATTTGCTCCAAAAATCTCTGGAATATTGCAGGTGCGCTAGCGATACCAAAAGGAAGACGTTGATACTGAAAAAGTCCTTTAGGTGTATTAATAACAGCTATTTTTTTAGCATCTTCACTAAGTTCTAGTTGCAAATAGGCATCTGCTAAATCAATTTTTGTGAATCGAGTACCTCCTTTAAGTTTCTGCATTAGTTCCTCTAGTCTAGGTATTGGATACTGCTCCACTTTCAACTGCGGATTAACTGTCACCTTGAAATCTCCACACAGACGAAGACTTCCATCTGGCTTGGTAACCACGACGATAGGTGCAGCCCATTCGGAAACTGTAATCGGCTTAATAATTTTAGCTTTTGTCAACCTTTCTAATTCTTTTTCGACAGCCTGTATTTGCGCAAACGGCAACTGTCGGGACTTAAAAAATTTTGGCGTTGCATTTTCTTTCATATGTAATTTAACTTTCATTTGAGTACAATGGCCCAGTGAAGATTTAAATAAATTTTCATGCCGTGAGCAAATTTGATCAATACGGTTTTGCAGGTGTGTGTTATTTAAAACTGATATGCATTTTTCTGAAGGATTTGTAACTTCATATACTTTATCAAAACCGTAACGTTCAAAATCGAAACCAAATGCATTTGTCCAAGTAGTTCCGAACAAATTCGCTTGGTTTTGACAATTAATGACGATTAATTTGAGACATCTGTCTCATTTCCTAACTGAACCTTTACTTTGCACCAACCTTTTACATTCAAGAATTTACTTGCCGTTTGTATGGCTTCAGTGGAGGACAACCAAGAATCTTGTATCCCGGCAATCCAATAACAGTACATGTGGCAGCACTGTCCAGCTGAAATTCGATTGGCTTACCATTTACTGCAATAATTCGTTTAAATTTCGGTCCTGGAAGTTCTGGTTCCTTCTTCTCTTCTTCCACGTCCATAACTTCATTTATCATGCTCACGAAGAGTGAATTTTGGCCATGTTTTCTTCTCTGACTAAGTTTTTCCGCTTTATAAACAGAAGCTATGTGTTCTGTCTTACCGCATGTGTTACAAACAGCTGACTTGTGAGGACAATTTTTTCGATTGTGTTCCTTTTCGCATTTTAGACGTCGAGGGAACGGCTTGTTTTTCTATCTTCTTGTCTTCTGAAATTTTCTGAAAATTTTGCGCACGATTAGTTACATTCTGACGTTTTTTATGATGTTTTGTTTTGTAGATAGCTGTCATCGCATTTATTTCAGACTGTGATTCTTCACCACTTATGGTTCTTCGATTTTCCACGGTCGCTTCGTAATTTTTAGCAATCGCACAAACTTCTTCAAACGACGGATCCAAAAACTGAAGTGCTTGTGTCCGTATTCTGTCATCCAGCGTATGAATAACAAGAATGTCACGTATCATTTGATCAGTGTATGATTTACGGCATCCCTCATTTTCACAAACAAACTTACAGTCTTGTGCTAAACCTTGGAGTTCCGTTATCCAATCAGCATATGACTGCCCACGCTTCATTCGACACTGATGAAATTTGTACCTTGATGTTAGCACGTGTACTGACTTTTTATAATGTTTTGTCAAAATGTCACACAGTTCTGAGAAACTTCGCTTTTGTGGCTCATTTGGACCCAGTTTCTTCGAAAGAATATCGTAAGGTTCTTTTTCAAACCACGACAAAAAATATGACCTTTTTCTTCTGTCATCTGTAATTTCATTAGCTTCGAAATGCTGATTTACTCTAGAAAAGTATGATTTCCAGCGATCTTGTGAAGTATTGAATGATGGAAACATTGTAGGGTTTGTTACACATACAGGAACAGTTTGGCTTGGTGAAGTTATTTCATTTGATTCTGTGGTGTTTTTCTTCAAAAGATTTATTAACACTTGACGTTCTTCAGCCTGTCCCTTCAGTAATTGGGCAATAATTTTCTTGGGGTCTAGAGTTTCTTCAGGACTTCTATCTCCTTTCATAATCTTCAGTTTTTTAGTTTAAACACTATCTGACTGCGCCAATTTTGCGCCTTTAATGTGGGGCACTAATATTAATTAGAAATATAACTTTAATGAATACAAAGAAGTGAGAAATTTTAAGTGATTCTATATTTGGTAATAGCACAGACAATACTAAAGCGTAAAGCAGACTCACCACGCATATGAGTTAAAATGCACCTAGCAACTAGGTAATTTCAAGCAACTAAACCAGGTGTCACTACGGTTTGTTGCATTTACAGTAAGCCAGGGGGGCCTATTCTTGACAAGCGCATTTTTGCACTCGCATATATGCATTTGTTCACTCGCAACACTTAGATAGAGTCCGCTAAAATTTTTTAGCGACCTAGTACTTAAAGCTGCCATGGCAATACTTTAGCGGACTATTTTTAAGCAAGTTTCAATGAAATAAATCAAGTAACTAAGTATAAAATTCAACTCGTTGCTATGATTACCGATCATTGCCATGTCTGACGACAGGGACAATTTACTCTTGCTAATTCGAAATTCGAGCAATTTAACATTATTTTTTGATTTTTCCAAAGCGTCCGATCTACTGGTAATAGATCATAAAATTTTATTATCTAAAATGGAAGCATATGGCATTAGAGGCTCATCATACAACATTTTTCATTCCTACCTTTGTCGTCGTACACAAATTATTTCTTTAACTGCTGATGTTGATGGTGTGGTCAGTGATCATTTGTCTTCAGAAACTCCTATTCACCGTGGCGTTCCCCAGGGATCAGTCCTCGGACCGACCCTTTTTTTTATTACACTTGAACAATCTGCCCTTATCAATTAACTCTCACAATATGCAGACGACACAAATGATGTAATTGCTGATTATTCTGTCAGTTGGTATCAATGACGGGTTGCGCAATTATATAGCAGATGTCAGATTGGTGTGACAGAAATAAACTTCTTTTAAAACTCTAATAAAACTAAAATAGTAACATTTACCAAAGGTAAAGCCGAACTTAGTATTTATATTAAGTTTAATAAGAAATCAATGGCTACTTGCAATAGTGTAGTTTTTTTTTTGGTCTTGCTGTACATCACAATCTTAATTGGGATGAGCACTGTATTAACTTGGGGAAAAAAACTAAATTCTGCTTATTATGCCTTAATTAACTTACGGGAAAATGTAGGAATTAGTTCTCTAAAATCATTTTACTTGAATCCAGACTACGGTACGGTTTGATATTTTGGAGATCATCATCTAGCTTTGAAATTTTATTTTTACACAAAAGAAATTGATCAGAATAATGTCTGGCGTGCCCTTAAATAACCCATGCAGACCGTTGTTCAGTAAGCTACAAATACTACCGCTCGCCGGTCTTTATAGACATATTTCAATTGGCTATTTTCATAAAACGTAATAACCATAATATGGTTATTATATAGGGTGTTTGTAAAATAAGTGCAGAAATTTTAACCACATTACAGTGAGAGCACATAGAACATGGAAAAAATTTTTTTTTTTTCATAACAGGGGAAAATGATTTTATCCGCCCCTTATACGACGGTCATGAAACAACAAAAAACTTACGGACCCTGCTTCGCTGATCGTAGGCAATAAACATCGCAGGCGTGACTAATATGCAAAGGCGCACTCATTCACCGAATAATATTTGTGTGGAGGAACACATTCAAACGTTCGCTACAGTAATTTAGGAATGTTTATAACAACTGTTCAAAATGGCATCCATCATTAGCGGCACACAAACGAAACGTTCCATAATCGCGTAAATGCTGGGACATTAGCTGTAAATGTTCTTGCATATCTGTTCTCTCGCCGTTCGTGAATTGCGGCATTTTAATAAGTAATATTAAGTACAAAAAATAATCGTATTTAGCTTTAACTCGTTCAACCACTTTTCCACAAACTAAACTGTTGATCCCAAAGGATACGCAGCAATAAATTGTGTGTCCTAATCATAAAAAAATGAAGCAAATTCCTTGGCTACGATACGACTTACTGCGACGTGAAAAAAAAATGCTTTTATTGGCCGCCCGATTTCGGCAAAGGTCACTGCTCGATTGCAGTTCTGTTTTTTGTTCCAACAGATGTTTTCTGCGGTCGCAACAAAATTTGCTTTTCTTGACCTATCTCAAAGACATAGACGTGTGATTAATTCTTGCCGATTTTCAACTGCGATTTTCTCGAAATGTGTAAAACTTTTGTTAAGGATATATGAGTTCAATCGATGCCATTTATGGTGATGTATTACAGGTTTAAATATTTGCATACATAAAAGAACAGGCTGATGTACAGCCTGTTCATAAAAGAACAGGCTGATGTACAGCCTGTTCTTTTACTGTGTGTACTCATTGCAGAGTAGAAATGGTGATTGCATATTATGTATCATCGTAATCACCATTTCTACTCTTCGATGTGGCAATCATTTTAGCATTCCTGTATTTCCCATACACTAGGAGCACATTATAGAGCAATTAAGGTGTTTAATAGTTTGCCAACTTATATTAAAGAATCTATTTTTTCTAAATTTAAAGCTTCATTAAAAACTTACGTGTTAGAAAAAAATTTTATCACTTGAACGAACTTCTAAGTACTTAAGCACTACAGTGATTGCAATTCTGATAGATTTCTGGAGTTGAGACAGTGTGAGTTTAAAAATTTTATTCACCTGGTATTTAATTATAGTCTAGTCGGGATTGTGATTTTTTGTCATGATTTTGAATTGATTGTATTGAAAATAAAAAGATTAAAAAAAATTATTTTAAATTTTGAAGAAATGTTTTTAAATCTTTTTATTTTCTCTCTGACGAAGCTATTAAGCGATAGTGAAACATTGAGGGATTGTGCGAATTTTAAGTGTCCGTTAAAAGAATTTGTTATTCAATTTTCATCGGATAATAATCTACTTTAATCATATTATCAACAAAGTTCTAGAATTTCTTTGCATATAAAAGTATGTTATGGCCCCACGTTGGTGAGCCAATTTTATTCTGTGTTATGCCCTTATTTTGTGTGATAATTTAATGCTCTGTTCTCAGGGTATTTTGCAAATTTTCTGATTTCTTATTATTTTATATTACTTTCTTACTTCGTTGTTTTTTGCTCTCGTCGCCTCTTCTTCCAATGATGAAATTTTGCAGTGTATCTGGTAGACCAATTTCGTTGTCGCAGAGTGTATTTATTGTGATAATTTTGGATGTAGATGGCACTCGCGAGCCTTCACATTCAAAATTATTTAATGTCAGTGTGTGTGTGTGGGTGAATAATAAAAAAATTGTCGCAAAATAAACGAAAACACAGTTTATTGCACCACTTTAAACAATTAATTGAAACGAATTAATTATTACTCCGGAAGAAGATGTTCGGTTTAACTTAGTTTTTTCACAAAACCTTCGCCAAAGTTCTTGCGATGCTCCGATAAATTTCCATTGCATCTATCGAATTCCGCCCGCCGGTAGTTTCATAGCGCGTCAGGTCGTAGGGTCACGCGATCACTAACACTCATTCGTTTATTCTCCGAACTTCTTGATATTACCTACAGTTTCCTTTACACATGAATATGAAAATACAGCTGAATTCAAAAAAAACGGGAAATGATTTTTTTCCAGTTGTAAATTTGGTTCCATTTGTCAGTTAATTGTCTACTTGACAATACATACATATCTTTAAAAAAAATTAACCTATTTACCTATGAACTGACATACCGTCAAATAATTCTAACCTATTTTTAGTAAATCCATTTTCACCCTATGAAAATATTGAAAAAAACGTGTCGATTTATTTTGACATTTCCCGATTTTTTTGAATTCAGCTGTACATTTGTTATCAAAACCTTACATCAAAACTACATTTTACAGAAAAAAATTGTAAAATTTAGTTTAAGTCGAAAACAGTTTTTAAAGAAAAAAAGAAAAAAAAACTTAAATATCAAAAAACAATATAAAACTATTTAATAAGTTGCTGAAAGTGATAAGGATAACCGTTCACTTCTTAACAATATGCTAGTGTGTCAAAAAATCCTTGTATAACATTTGCCAAATTTTCTGGACGAATCAATTCTATTTCTTCTATTATTCTTTGTCTTAATTCTTGCAAATTACTTGGCCGCCGCTTGTATACAACTGATTTTAAATTATTTTAATTAATTTGACTTTGACATTATTCAATTTATTTTGTATTTTATAAGGTTTCCATGATAACAAATGTATTTACAGAAAAATTAAAAGAATTCCTTTTGGAGTAATTTAACATCGCAGGACCCAAATATTTATATCGTTGAATTCCTAAGAGAATGCTGTTTTTAAGTCTTTATAAATATATAGAGTGTTCTATTTAAAAAACAAAAGTTGATATCATTTCCGGTTAAACCGGAAGTCTGATTCGAAAGAGCAAATGTTAGTAAGATCGGCCTTAAAATCTTATATACTATTACAAATTTTCAGAGATATCAAATTAACGCTATAGACGATATTACCTTGGTTCCAGACATTTGCCCAACCCTGTATAATAGTTTTATATTTAAGAATATTAAGAAATTTGAAGAAAAAAAAACACTTGAATTAAATTATTTCTCAAACAAATATGCTAAAATATACTTAACACGCTATCCTATAATTTATTTTATTACTTTTCAAAATTATCTCTTCTGAAATTTTCACAGAAACACGTACTGTTCATAAACACCGCAATATGCCATATATTTGCCACTAATTTATTACGATATACTGCATCTTCATCATTAGAGAGCGGATTTATAAGCACAATAAAAATAAAAATAAAAGTAAACTCTTGAAAAAGCTTAATATTTTATGGAAAAAAGTTTTATATTAACAAAAAAAGCTTAAAAAATAAAACAAAACACATGTAAAACAAAATAGCAAAAATTATAAAACCCATCTGACTTAATGTTGACAAAGTAATATATTTTTTTTAAATCAAACTAATTTACATATTTTGAATAACATGATTTATGTTTTGTAAAGTAATTTTAATAAGAACAAAAAACAAAAAAAAAATAACTCCTAAATAAAAGCATGAATATAAACAAGCTCCGTTTTTTATAATAGATATGTAGGAAGGTTAAAAGATATTCGGCGAACAGTTATTCCGTCCTTATTCCACGATTGTAAAACTGGGCCTTAATAATATAATTTGTAATTGGTTTTCCTTATTTGTCCCTTTAACATCTGCTATAGAAAAAAAATTATACATGACGATAAAATTTAATTATCGACTCCCGAAAAATAATTCACTCGCGATTTCATCGGTAGTGAATTAATATGTTCCGCTCGTCGATAAAATTGAATTTTATCATCTTATATAAAAAGGAACTAAAGTTCATTTTTTATTGTATGTATGTTGATCGTATAGATCTGACAATAAGTTAAGAAAATATAAGATGAAATGACATGACATGACAAAAGCTGTAAGGCTGTTTCACGAAAGTTAGAAGAAGATAGCTATAAAAAAGTTCTTTGACTTATCGACCAATCAGCATATACTAAAAAGATGGACTGTATATAAAATTCGAGAAACTTCGCTTTTATTTTTTTGGATAACAAACCAAAAATTATAAATAATAAAAATTAAAGTTTGAAAAGACGTAAAAAAGCAGTGAATATGCATATAAAATTAAATATGCATAAAACTAACAAAATAGCAAAAAAGGCATAAAAAAATATGTGTTAAATGATGTCAAATTTTGAATTAGTTACAGTGTATGAAAAGTTTTGCGTTGCTTTTATCCCTCACGAAAAGCATAAAGGCTAGAAATCCGCTCTCTATATCATCATATTCATTGTCCGTTTTTTTTTCTTTATCACAACTAAAAGATAATAATTATTTTCAAAGTTACTTTTAATAAGTAAAATTAATTACAATTAACATTTTACTAAAGATTGTTATAATTTATTTTGTGCAATATATTGGTACCTATTCTTTAATAAAAATTATACCAAACACTTGTGTTTCAACTCGAAGCCAAGCCCAATTTTATAGGAAACTAGTCTCAGTGAAGATAGGTGCGTATCGTAAAGTAGTGACCGTAAGGTTTTATACTAATACATCCGGCACAGAATTGCAACTCTCGTTAATCTGTAACAGCGTAATTTACGATTGACTCAAAAGCTACGATTTTTCGATCTTACGAGAGAACTATAAAATTGCTTAGAATTGCAACATAAAACTAGTGACGCAAAGTTTGGTTTGAGAGAAGATTCATCTGGTGAGCTAAAATCAACTTTTCTGTTTAGAATACAGAAATTGACAAAAGCTTAAAGTGGTACAGAATGCCGTGTCCTCTCTCTTAGAATAGAAACACTAAAACAAAGGAATTGCAAATTAGATTCTTTATGGTTTTGCTAAAATTTCGCTAAAAAAGGTGAGAGAAAGGGAATTTTTTTTTGTATGAAATCAGAGATTTATTTGAACTTGTACTTCTTGGACCCCCTTTTGATCATTTCTTTGCAATCCCGTCCGGCCTTTACATAAACATAAATTGGGTTCGATATTCACTTTGAAAGAGAATAATCGGTGCACTCCTAAGCAAGTTACAAATCAACGTCTGTTTTCGCTAAACGTCTCCACTGCTCCAGTCAAGGTTTTAACAATGGAATATGTCCACTGTCCAGATCTGTAGAGACAGCGGCTTCGGCGAAAAAATATAGATGTAACTAAAAATCTGAGTTAATTGTCTCCTTTACTAATTTTTTAGTTTAAAAATCTGAGTTATCCAATAGCGAGGTGTACAGCGAAGAGCACACGAATTAGAAAATATTTTGTGAATCCTCACATAACTTTCAATTATTGTTTTTGATGTGAATTCTAAATAACTTCAATTTCGGTCTTCATCATCATAATCACGAATCGGCTCATCGAATATGGATGAAACGTCCACTACCCCCTTGTACCATTATTAGCATATGAATTATAAAGTTTCGCATTATGGTGCGGCTCAATAATCATAATCATAATAATAACAACAACGGATCCGCGACGATAAATCCGTGTTAATGTCCGGCCGTTCGACGTTATTCGTTTCGCAATCTGCTGAATTATCGGGGCGGTTCCGCGATTTACGACGTGCGCGCTGCCGAACGGAATAATTATCGCCGGTTTTATTGGGCGATATCATCATCAATTATTTTGTTGATTGAAGTTGCCGTATTACTTTGCCCAATCGTGAATTTTATTGTTGAGAGTAAGAGATCCGATGCGATAGAATTTAATTAGCGCGAAATCAGATTGCGACTCGGGAGGACAATCGAATATTCACTTAGTTACGAATACAGAAACAATGGAATAATCGCCGGCCGGAGCGGAATTCGCGATCCCGAAATGGCGTCCATGAATTATGTTGGCTTGATTTGGTGCTCGTAAAGGCGTTGGTCTTCGCTTTAAATTCAATTTTGGGAAACAGAGGCGCCTTCGTAAAGTCGGAACACGTGTAACTGTTCGCGTGAAATAATTAAGGCCCAGAATGACCCTCGGATCCAGACATTGGGAGCACATTGTTTCTGGTTGTGAACAGATGTTACTTTTGCACTGAATCTCGGGTTCCAATAACCAGTTGATATTTGTACAACGGAAATATCTATCTACGATACGTTATTAAATAGTTTCAGTTTTGTTTCCTTTAGGGCTGGTCTTTCCATCTTCCAATTAAAGTTATCCGGCGAATAACTTGATTTTTATGGCCCAGTATTTCATTCGGATTTTAACTTTAAGCTTCGTTTTATTCCCATAGTAATAATTGTAAACACAATTGTTTCCGTAGAAATAAAACGCAGCTTAAAGTTAAACTCCGAATGAAATACTGGGCCTATGAATGGTTGACTGATTTTTATGAATTGTTTCCATGGTAGTTATCCGTCAGTTAGTTTATCAAGAGGTTGAAAGACCGGCCCTTAAAAGCATGGCGTGCAATTATTGGAATAGACAAGCTCAGCATTGAGTCTAGACGCCATATTTTTTTAAGTGACATATACATAATAGGATTAGTTGATACCTTATTTGAAGAGCCCCCATCAAACAAAATAACATCAACATTTTGGAAATTCCTACTACTACTGTAATGGTTCCACGGCCTTTGACAATATAATAGAAGTGTAATGATCATGAAATATAACATCATCTGAATGAATCAAATTTAAATCCTTTTATTCCAAGCTTGGCTTCCGAACGGGTAGAGACTGAACCAGATAGTGCATGGTTGTCCTTTCCCTTTGTTTTTTATGGTACGCCCAAGCAAGTCGAACGCAGGTGTGCAACTACTTATTAATATCAGAATTTTACCTAAGGTTTCTAGATCTGATGTTTTTTTACGAAGTGAGTTGCGATAAGTGTTTCATAAAAATATCTACTCCGAATTTCTATTGTTTCATGTCGCGGTTTTAATTTACTGTGCAATATGACCGTCCTCTCTGAACTTGAATGGAAAAATCGGTCCCTTTGTTTACGCTATGATTTACCCCCCTATTCTGTAACTCATAACGACATCGTTAGATACCGATAATCGTTGAGTGACATATTTTGACCATTCAGTACATAGAAATGCGTTGTATCTAAGCACTGATTGGTCGAAATATACCACCTAACGAATATCGGTATCTAACGATGTCGTTATGAGTTACAGAATAGGGGGGTTAGACTCCTTCCGTTTTACTGTGACATTGAAACATATTGCCGATTCTTTTCTAAGTTGAAATAGTTAATTTTTGAACAGAATTTAGTTAGTCTACGTACAATATGTAAATTTTAGATTTCAGTGTTGAAACTCCTTAAATCTCAAGGCAGTAACAAAATCCGTTTAAAGTTCCTTCATGTGAATATTGAATTTTGTTATTCTACGTGCACATTTTATCGCCATTTTATCTTAATCAAAATTTTGATGCCACTAACAACCTGAAATATCTTTCAAAATGAGGAGCCGCCCTTCACCCAACTCAACCCAAAATACCTTTGAAAATGGGGTCAGGTAGCGGACAATAAAATCCGGGCAAGAATTTGACATATCATGCACATTTGGGCTGCGGTAAGTGAACGGTCAAACTGGTCAGACTAAGTCACGTGTTAAATTTTCCCAATCGTTGATTGGTCAGGTGGTTTGGTATATACGTGTAATACCGACGGTAAAAATAAATGTTTTTATATGCTTGAAATGAAGGGAAATAGACGTTAACGATTAGGCTAACATCAAATTTGCCAGAAAATATTAGAAAATGCTACTGAGAAACAAACTCGCTGTTATTTACTTGAGCCTCTTATGTCATTGTAACTTCTAAGTTACGAATGTCTTTCTTCCACTTTCTTACATTAAGCAGCAATTCCGTTAAAAGAAACCCAACAGACGGAAAATTCCCCGGCCGGGCAAAATCCTCTTACGGTAATTAGGCGGGCGAGAGCGCGAGGCACGCACACATGCTAGATTTACTACCCCCGAAATTAGTTCTGCGTCCCTCTGAGCCGATGAATATTTGACGTCGCTCGCCGGAAAATTTAATCAATTTTCCGCTCATATTCTCCGCGGTGCACTAGGACCACTCTTCGAAATAAAATCCTAGGCGGCCGGGCCCCTGTTGCTCCTTTATTGCGCTGCTTTTCTTTTGATATCGAGGCGAAGCTTGAACGGCCTTTCGAGGGCCCTTACACGGTCGTTTCGTGAAATACACACATGGACATTAGATTATAAGATATATTTATTGAGAATATAGCAACAGATAAGAAAGCGAATTGTTATTTATTTTATCAAGTTTATTTATCTGATTCGATGTAAAATTGCTACCGTGTGAATTACTCCCGTCTTAATTACTTAGATTGGTAACAAGTCTGCGCTGTTTCCCCCATCAGCTTCTCCTCGAATAGCAACAGTGAAGAACGGGTGTAGGTAATTAGATGTTAAATTAGGCGCTAGGGTGAACAAAATACCTAACTGATCGGAATTAGGCCTCGACAGTGTTCCCAATAGGATATCTCGGCCTTGTAGTTAATCGTCAGCAACAATCACAAGAGATTTTAATTTAAACTCACTTGCACGCTGAAGGTAGAGGTACAAATATTAAACAGCTAAAATAATAGTTGCTTTAATTACAGAATATTACAATAGTCACAAACAGGTTAATCATATGCCACATAAGGTCGCCGAAACACTAAGGCCCGATTTTACAATCGTCGGATAAGCATTATTCTTAGAATAACGTGACGTAGGTGTGACGTAGATATGGAGGAACATTAAAGGATCTTTGGCGAACAGTTATTCCGTCCTTATTCCACGATTGTAAAACTGGGCCTAAGTCTAAAGTGACTCAAGAATGTTGTATCCGAGTGTATTTATTAACTTAACTCTGTACTTTCCATCGAGTCCGCCTTATTACTAAGTACTACACCAATTTACTTACGTCAAATATTTATAGGCGCAAGATCTGTCGAAAATTCGCTCCCATGAAACGCAGCGTCACGCAATAGTTACAAAATTAATTGAACTCACGTAACAAAGAATGTGTTCGTAGGTCAAAGTCGTTCACGTCCTCCTATGAGTTTTCCGCACGCTGTCCGATCAATAATCAGCTGTGTCAAGTACCTTCTCTCGCAGTCGGATGCGTATTCCAATTCATTGGTACGAGACAGCGGGACACAAATGATGAGTTCCGATAGCAACAACTCCTAAGATAAATACCACAGTATTAAAAGAGTACCAAACGGAAAATAATTCCGAATGGAAAAGCACCCACAAGAGATATCCCAAAAAGGAAAAATCCGAACGTAAAAGTACCTAAAAGTAAAAGCCTGAGATAATAACATAATTAGTAATAAGATGGCGTCATGCCGCTAGCCTAATATTACCGGGATTTTAGGTAAACCAGGTCCTAGCAGGGTAGTCAAAATCTTCCCCGATCTTTAATGAGTTTCCCTAAAATTCCTCAGCAGAACTCTTACTCGCTTGTGTATCAGGCGCTTAATACCCACACAAAGTTATTCAATTATATGACGCATAGTTTTAAAAATTGTGTTCTCCATTTGGGAAAATAAAAGAATCCATCATTGTGAGTTTTGGGGACTCGATAGATTGTACATTGCAAGCATTTCGACCTTGAAAATATAATATTTCAGCATAGATCTACGTGAACTTTTGTAGACCGCTTATTTTTAGCTCCAGAATTCAAACTACTCAGTTTCCACATTTCACGACTTTCACTGGAGAATACAGGTGTCACATTTATGGTCTGCTCGGACGTGGACTGCTAGATAAGATTCGCAAGGCTCTGGCATACAATCTACCGATCCATTCCTCTTTTCAGCTACAACAGCGTGCTTCCTCTTGCAATACTTTCCGATCGACACGGGCCGACATCTTGTCTCACAATGACATCATGCTATTGTTTTTTCATTTTTAGATCCCTGTGTTATTATTTCTCAGAATTTGGCCCAAAAACTGGCGCAACTGCACTACTTGTATATTTTACCAGTGTTGGGTAATATATTTTATTTTTGGATCTAATATACATATACAATATACTGGGGAAAAAATGGATATCTGGTATACAGGGTGAGTTATTAAGCGCCCCTTCTTCCATAGCTCATTTATAGAACGAGATAGAATTTTTTTCTTTTACAAGGACATTCTACCTATTGAGCACTATAACCTAAAATTATTTTGATACATACAGAGTGTTACATAAAATAATGGCAGCATGCAGCGGGATTTTTTTTAATGGAACACTCTGTGTATTTTCCTATAGAAAGATATAACACTCCATCCTCTAAACATCAGCACATAAAATATTTATATTTATTTAACCAATTAAGAGTAAATTAATATTTTATCGAAAACGGTCTGATTTTCAACTTCTCTTAAAATACTAACTGTAAACGTATCGTTTGTCGTACGGGAATAAAAATAGGTAGTGTTATAAATTAAAGTATAGGGAATAACCCAGATATAAATTCATTTAGTTTCATTTGTTTTTTCAAGTGTTCAAGCCTGTGTAATTGTCAGATTTTCAAATTGCCGTTATTCAATTTTTTTTAAATGCAACCCCCCCTATCTCTTTTCACGAATAGAGAGTGTTCATGTTCCTCTTCAATTCTGTTATAGGTTTTCTGCATAAAGTTCTTACAGTTTTCTTGCTATAATAAACTTTTTACATTTTTACTCTAAAATCAATATTAAAAAGTTATTTAACGTACCGTATTTTAATTTTTTTAAGACAGCGCCCTTTATTTCATAAAACAGATGGATAATATCAAGTTTACAATTGGTTGCATTTAAAAAAATTGAATGACGGCAATTTGAAAATCTGACAATTACACAGGCTTGAACACTTGAAAAAACAAATGAAACTAAATGAATTTATATCTGGGTTATTCCCTATACTTTAATTTATAACACTACCTATTTTTATTCCCGTACGACAAACGATACGTTTACAGTTAGTATTTTAAGAGAAGTTGAAAATCAGACCGTTTTCGATAAAATATTAATTTACTCTTAATTGGTTAAATAAATATAAATATTTTATGTGCTGATGTTTAGAGGATGGAGTGTTATATCTTTCTATAGGAAAATACACAGAGTGTTCCATTAAAAAAAATCCCGCTGCATGCTGCCATTATTTTATGTAACACTCTGTATGTATCAAAATAATTTTAGGTTATAGTGCTCAATAGGTAGAATGTCCTTGTAAAAGAAAAAAATTCTATCTCGTTCTATAAATGAGCTATGGAAGAAGGGGCGCTTAATAACTCACCCTGTATATACAATATATTTCATTTAAAGAGTATATAAATATACGTATATACAATATACAATATTTCATTTGTATTACTTGTATTACCTTTAACAACACAATACATCCGAAATATTGTACCATCTGTAAAGAAATTTTGCAACATAGTCGTTTACAAGATGGTCAATACAAAGGAACTTAAAAATCGAGCATAAAAATGTATAAATGTTTATAATATACGTCAAACTATATTTCTTGTGGCCCGAAAAGGATATTTATATAAATATCTTCGATTTGTAAAAGTATCTAATATACAATATACATATCCGCCGTAAAAACTTGAATACATGTACAATATACATATCTACAATACAGTATATAATATACATTGTATAAAGGTTAATTAATGGCTTAACTGGCAAGGAAAAGTAACTGCCGACGTACGTTTCGGTCTTATTAGACCTCATCAGACCAAGGTGTAAGGTGTTGACAACACCTTATACTGTCCTGATGAGGTCTAATAAGACCGAAACGTACGTCGACAGTTACTTTTCCTTGCCAGTTAAGCCATTAATTAACCTTTATATGATTGTATTTTCCTGGCGTAACCTTTCCGTTATATAATATACATTGTATATAGGTATATCTCCAACACTGCATTTTACTATCGTTACTCCTATTTCGGAGATATCTGATTTATGAGGGCAGTGATGTCCTTCGAGCGGTGAAAGATTTGCAAAATTACGGTTTCTGTAATGTGACACAATCGAGAAATAACTTCCTTGTAAATATATTGCTGTGTTATTTTGTGGACACCTGAATTAAGTTAGATTAAAATGATTATTTGGATTAATTTAATTTAATTTAGAACTTGAAAACCATTTACAATACCTTTGTAATCCTCTAGAAAAGCAAAGTTCATCTGTTAACAAATAAATTTTTAATTTATGTTTTTTTTTGGACATGAAAACTTATGGCGAGTCATTGAGGGATCGGTTTCTCCAAGAACAGAGAGCTGGTTCCAGAACAAGTTTAACAAGGTTCTGGAAGATGCAGAACGGTACTGGAGCAAGAGACTTGAGTCACCAGATTCAAGTTCCGAAGCATCTTCAGTTGACAATCGGATTCCGATGCCTCAGACAACAGCTCTTTTCGAAACTGCCACAGGGGGAAGTTTTACTCCAGTAACGTTTAACGTTTAGGTAATGCTGTTAGTCGTGAACCATGGCATTTCTTCTATAAGAGCAATGGTAGGCATCACAGCGTGTTGGTAAAGCTTCCCAACCAAGGTTGAATCGATCTCTACAAAATAGAAGCCGTTAGATCAAGTTTGCTTAAATGACAATTTCATTTTCATATACAGGGGAAAAGCGTTTACATTATTTCAGTTTTGAATTTTTGAAGAGGGGTATATTTTAAGACTTACATTTTTTTTAAATTAGGTGAACTAGTTTTTTTTTTATAATACCTGTCAGTTTCAAAATTCTAGGGTTTCTGTTGGAACACTGCTTTTATCACTAAATGTAGAATAGAAATTTTTGAAATTTGCTAACATTCGCATAGTATAAGAATCTACACAGTAGCGGCACTCGAGTATAATTGTCACATCTGCCATTTTGTTTGATACATGTACCGATTTGCAAATTACATTACATTTCCATAAGGGCATCAAACAGTATGGCCGCTTTTTTTGACACTGACGTTTAAGTGACGCTATTGGGTAATTACCAAAGATTAACAAAAAAGATAGGAATGTTAGGGTTCCTAGCTAAGGCTAGTATCTTTGCGCCATCTGGTAAATTAGTACAAATCATAATCAAGGATATGGCGATAATGGGTTCATTTTTCTTGTTTAAAATTTTGAAATATACGATATACAGCCATTCAAGAATAAATTAACGAACCGAGAATACGTAATTATTTAATATTAAAAAGATTTAGGCCCGATTTATTATTATTAATTGTGATCACAATTGTTACTATGGGAATAAATGACCAGATAAATTTACTTGGAGGTGAATAAATCGGGCCTTAAAGTAACAATTTAGGTATGAATACAAATTAAAAATTTCAAATTTTGAACATTATTGTCTAACTACTAATAAATAAACGTAGAACATGATAACAAAAAAAAACTTACTTGCTAATAAAGTAAGTAGGTAACTCTTTACAAACTTGCAAACCTGTGTCGGTTTTTCAATTGCCTTCTTCTCGGATAGGAAGTAAAACCGTAGGCCCGTTCACCCGCTGTCAATTCAGTACGTTAAAAAATCCTACCGTGGGTGGGTGGAATTCCTCCGGATTCGGCAAAATGTAACCCCACCAGTTGGAATCCAAAGGTGCAAAGCAAACCGATGCGATACTTCGCCCATTAAAAAGGAAGAAAAGAAAATTCTTTGCAACATGTTCTTGCCATAATTTATTTGACGTTGTCATTAATATGTATGTATTGCGTATCTAAGCAAAGTAATTATTAATCAATGAAAGCTTTGATTCATTCAGGCGGTTACATCCAAAGTTATAAGACCACAAAATAGATTTGTTGAGTACCTCCGTACGCAAAGTATGATGTTAAAATTCAATTATAAACGTAATTAACCATTTTAATGCACCACGCATTATTATTTGGGA
This sequence comes from Dorcus hopei, assembly GCA_033060865.1. NCBI lineage: Eukaryota > Metazoa > Arthropoda > Insecta > Coleoptera > Lucanidae > Dorcus > Dorcus hopei. The sequence goes on along the minus strand of CM065426.1, from coordinate 48,975,511 downwards.
TTTGTACTTCTCAGCATTTTTACAGATTTCTAAACAACACCATCTAGTGTCAGCTAGTAAATTAGTGCTCTAATGTATGCACTACCTAGTGTGTATGTGTGTATGTTTAGACAGACATGGCTTTGGACATGGCCTTGACGATTTGAGATTCTATGCTCTGAATCGAAAGCTTTAGTAAAATTAAGTAGTACTAGGACGCTGATATTGTTGCGATCGCGTGCATTAAAAATGTCATCCAAGAGAGCAGCAAGAGTGGTTTCACAACTATGGCCCGATCTACAACCAGATTGTGTAACAGGAAGAATATCATATTGAAGCAAATGTTTCCGCAGCTGTGACTCAATAACCCTTTCTAATATTTTAGAAAAAATAAGAAGCAAACTTATATCCTTGAAATCAGAGGGATTTTTATTTTTAGGCAATGGTATAACCAGAGCTTTTTTCCATGAATCAGGAAATGTGTTATGCAATATATAAAAATTAACTATAAAAGTTATATATGGCAGGAGGAGAGGACAACATAAAGCATCTAATACTAACAGATTTAGTTTTAAAGGAATTTAAAATTCTAAAAATTTCATCTTCAGAAACTGTAGTGAAAGATAATTGATCAACAAAATTTGTTATTGGTATAGAAGTCTAACAACGGTAAATTAAGTGGTAGGCTATCAATTAAATTTAAGAAATAATTATTAAGTTTGGTGGCATCGGCAAGATTTTCAGGAATGGTAGTATTTTTATTTTTACTGTAGGTATAATAAGTGTACAAAAAGCTTTCCCATCTAGTGTGTTGCTCTCATTTTTTCGCATGTTCACGTATGTTCCTTACTTGATCCGTACCCTAAACAGACAAGTAAACAAACATAACTTTTAAAAAAATTGTTTTATAAAATAAATCTTTTATCCACTATCACATTATAATTGGACTTTTATTCACACTTGAAGCATTTAAAGTGACCTATTATCCACTAGTGGAATAAACTTACTTTATTTCACTAGTGGATAATAATAAACAACGTACCATAGCAACCAGTATGTATGACAAAGCCTGTCACGTTTCATTTTACGAATACAAATATTTTTTAATTATATTTCGCTCATTTTGAATGTTAAATGTGGTAATTGTGGATAAAACATTGTATTGCATGCGTGTTTTAGATGTACAAACTGTACAAACTATAAGGTCCAATTTATCAATCACAAGTTAACTTTAACTATCGGTTTATTCCCATAGTAACAAGTATGAAATAATTATTTACGACGGCGACTTAGGAGGGAGCGCTTCATATGCGCGAACACGGGATAATGATTCTCGCAAGAGTTTCGTATTATATTTTTTGAAACGAATATAAAAATTTTATTGGAAATACTTTCATATAATTTCATGTCATGGCAAACCAAAAATGTAAAATTAAGCAAGCCATGCTTCAGTATTCAATAGATGATGCTGTCAAATTTATTGGAATTTTTTGACGATTTCTCCCTTTTCTGGGCCTGTTAATGAATGAAAGTTGTTGAAAAATGGTATTTTATAAACTAGATTTTATTATTATCTACAGTGATTCATTTAAGAATGCTCCAAAGGGCCAGTGTTTTTGACGTTGTTTCCTGGTCTACTCGACCGGGAAACAGTGTTTCCCGGTTGACTATTTCGTGCGTAAAACAGTAACTAGAGGGCGATGAGTTCAAAAACAATTATTCCTGTGGCAGTAAACTGAAGGTTAAAGTTAACTTCTGATTGAAAAACTGGCCCTTAGTGCATTTTAGAATTCTGAACAATTTTTTCTTTTACCGTTTTGCTCTAAAATTTACAGGAGAGCCCGTATTTGCAAGTACATATTTGATTTTACATGCTATTTCCCTATGTCCGAAAAACGAATCAACACCGTGTATAACTTATAACCAATCACTTTTATACAAGATATTTTCCTTCATAATTAATTGTTAAGGAGTTATTTAAAAAATTTGCACCCTGTATAGCACTCTATGTGGCTACAGAATTACAGTTTCTGTTCAGTTACATAAATGCATTATCCATAGTCAACCCCGAAATGAACAGTTTTTTAGCTTTGTAGGTAGTTACAGTAGCAGGCAAGAATGTGACACATCGTACATATTGAAACAAGTTTGATAAAGCAGGCTGTATTGAGACAGTCATAACAAGACATAAAAAAGATTTGAAATGTCAAACTTAATAAACATTTAATATGTACAGGGTGGATCAATTTCGATGTCTCTTATGGGCATCTCTGTAACTACAAGAGATAGAAAAAAACTAGTGGCCAAGTCTCGAGCTCTTTTTTTGAGATAAAGTCAATAGAGTAAACAAAAATTGGCTATCTTCTTTTGTTTTCGAGTTATAGGCAAAAATTGACATTTTCGACTTTACGTCAATCGCGCATATCTCGTTTATTTGACATTATTAGGACTCTTTTTTGAATGCAATTCAATGGTGTAGTTGGTTTCTTGATATTTAATAAAATATTCGAGTTATAACATAAAGTTATATGTTTTTAAATGGAAATCATAGTAGGCAATGCCACCATTAAATAGAGATTTTTTTCTGTTTTCAAAAATATATACTTTGTAGGGTTTATTTCTTACAATTAATAGAAAAAAAAGCCTTTTTTTATTCTTGGGTGCATTATACAAGGATATCCACATAAACCGTTCGTTAAAAGTTTTCAAGGTTGCAGTTCATGTAGATATTTGAAATTTAAGGAGCAAGGGTTTTCCGTAGAAATCTCTTTAAATAAAATAAAATTGTCTTTGTACCACTTCCGGTTGTACAGGAAGTCGCTATCAACTCGCTTATTTAATGGAATGCTATATTTTTTATCACGTTTTTAAATTCTACATGTAAAAATATGTTAAGTTGCAATATATTTCCCCATCTCTAAAATACATCATTTTTGAGATATTTTGAATTTTCTTAAAAATTTGGATTCTGCAATCTCATTTTCAAAAAATTATAACACAGCTGTTATTGAAGTAATTTTATTTGTAATAGCTAATATTGTAGTTGAAGCTTTAAGGTTCTTAAAAATTCCATCAGCATAATCTATTAAGCTACAGGGTGTCTAAAACGCACCGCTCCACTCGATGATATTCAAACAGAGAAAAATACTTTTTTTCAAATGGAACGACCAATATTTTAATACACCATCGTATGTGGAATTAAATGCTGTGTCGAACTATACTAGCATTCCCTATACCTAACTTTAACAGTTTTTCAGTTATAAGATATTTTTGGTTTAACACATAAAAACATTTATTAGGTTAAATATTTCAAATTTTGTTGATATAGTTATGAAAACAACAAGCAATTGCATTTAACGTTTCCTGTTACTACAAATTTTAAGCAAAAGCAAAAAAAAGTTGAGAATCAAAATCAAAATTATTCAAACGCTGATATTTTAAATCTATTTTTTAAATTCATGAAGAATGATCTAAAATTGTTCAGAGCAGAGAATGTGTCTTCAATAAAATGTACCCCTCTTGTCTCCTATGAATAAAACACAGTTTGGAAAGTTTGAACCTAACTTTATACAATTTGGAAAAATAAAATGTACGAAGATCAGTAACAAATAACGAAGATAATTAGACAATGGTTTTAAAATAATCCAGAGAATTGCAAACTAGCAGCTATTTTATTCTTCAATTTAAAGTAATGAAATTCATACTTTTTCGTTTTATAAGATCACAAGCGTCCTAAGAGAAGGATGATTAAAGAACTATTAAAATTTGTGAATTTCCACTTGCCAAATTCTATTTTCTTTGGTTGACTACAAAATTTGTAGTAACAGAAATCATTGTTATAATTTCCATGCTATCTTAATAAAATTAAAAATATTTGACCTATTAAAATTGTAATTTTCTATGAATTAAATCGAAAATGTTTCATAACTCAAAAACTGTTAAAGTTAGGTATAGGAAATGCTAGTACAGTTCGACGCAGGATTTGATTCCACATACCCATTGTATGTGCATTAAAATATCGGTCATTCCATTTGAAAAAAAAGTATTTTTCTGTGTTTGAATATCTTCGAGTGGAGCGGTGCGTTTTAGACACCCTGTAGCTTAATAAATTATGCTGATGGAATTTTTAAGAACCTTAAAGCTTCAAGTACAACATCAGCTATTACAAATAAAATTGCTTCAATCATAGTTGTGTTATAATTTTTTGAAAATCAGATTGCAGAATCCAAATTTTTAAGAAAATTCAAAATATCTCAAAAATGATGCATTTTAGAGATAGGGCAATGTAGTGCAATTTAACATATTTTTACATGTAGAATTCAAAAACATAGTCTGCTATTTTCTATAATATCTGTCAGTGTCAAAAATTCTGTCGGAACCTTGCAGTTATCACTAAATATAGAACAGAATTTTTTGAAATTTCTTAACATTCAGATAACAAGTATCAACATCAAATACATTTAACAGGTATTATAGGACAAAAATGCAATATACAAATGTTCAGGTCTTCAGTGTGAAACATATCTTATAGCGTTTTCGACTGGCTGCTCTGGAGCATTTTCATCTTGTTTTAACCTCATGCAATAACAGGAATGGAGATACTTTCAGAGTGCTCTCGAGCAGTGAGTCGAAAACGCTATCAGTTCGCTGTGAACAAAGTGATTGTGAAAGTTTTCAAGTAAGAAATTTTCAGACAGTTTACTAATTAATTTAACTTTAACAAAATGCAATTTAATTCCTTAAAATTTGCCTAAGTCCAATTCAAATGTCATTTCAAATGAAATTTTGTTTAAATTTGTTTAATCGTTGACATTGTGGGAAATCATACGCTGAATAGCGCACAGGTTTCTAACGAATCGTGGTTGTAAGTGTTAGATTTATCTAGCTTTAATGAAATTAAACTTAACTGAATAATTTCATTAAACAACGAAACAGTTTGTATAACTCTTCGTCAGATATGAACGCTTGGTCCGTTTATCTGTCGATTTGTTTATATAGTATTTCCAGCGACAGAAAGACAGACCCCAAATTTCAATGCGCCAATACATTGCATATCTGCATGTATTTCGTGGCGTAGGAATACAAGCTACAGTAGCGGACAATAAAATACGGGCACGTCGCGTCATTTGCAAACCTCACTTTATAATTTTTGACGTTTAATGCATGTCACTAGTAATTCTGACGTTTAATTTCAATTTTATTTATTTATTTTGACAGAAATATAACCTCAATAAAAGTCTGATTTACCAAATTTATCGAAATATGCACGACATGTCAAATTCTTGCCCGGATTTTATTGTCCGCTGTTGATTTCCGAATAACCAACTTAAAAGCACCAATGAGTGACCATTTGGACTGTGTATGTTAGAAATATTGACTTTTCTAGATTGGCGCGAAATTCAAAATCTGTCTTTCTATCGCTGGAAATACTATATAACCTTGCAGAATAAATTTAAATTTGATATTTTTAATTTTAATTAATCTAAAGTTATCTAAACTTACCAAGTTAGATTAATAATTTCTGTAGTTGATATACCGGATGTCCACTTATCCACCATAGGAATTTAAATGCAATTTTTTTAAATTGTAAATTCCTGCTCGACTATCGAATATATCATAAAGCACTAAACGGCATAATACGTAGCTTTATGTTACTTTTACTATGTTTTTCGAATAAATGGGCTTTCAAAATTAAAAGAGAAAAAAAATAAGCAGATATTTTTGAATTTCACAGTTTTGATCAAGCAGGCAAACTTCTAATTGACAAACTTTATTGATTTTTAATATTTTATAATGAAAAAAGAGACTTCAAACACAATTCGTATTGAAAAATATTTATTTATAAATTAATAGGTACCACATCAAATGTTCAAATAATTCGCCGTTTGCGGCAATTTGTCCTAGAAGCTTCTACTTCTTCTTGTTTAACATTCTAGAAGTAATAGTTGCCCATTTTTCCACGATTCTACCTCTCAACTCATTCAAATAGCGGAAAGGAGTCTGATTTTAAATAAGGCCACAAGAAGAAATCGTCTCGTATTAAATACGGCGATCATATAGACTGTTGTGGATCAACAAGCCTGCATTCAGTATGGCGCTTTTTTAAACAATAACTTCAAAGGGAAGCAGGAATTTACAATTATAAAAAATTGCATTGAAATTCCTATGGTGCGTAATCAAAATGGATACCCGGTATACGACTTCCAGCTGTTCGGGAAGTTGATGTCATTATCGACTTTTAATTATTGTAAAATTCTACGAAAAAAGTGTGTGAGTTTCGGATATTTTTTAAAGCATCATGAAAGGGGTAGGTGAACCGGCCGCGTAAATCATTTTGCTACAATATTATAATTTCTTTTCCGTTAAAACTAAACATACAGTTTATTTTTTCTCTATATGCCAATCGATCGATCGATTTTCTTAACTCACATTTATACGATCGGCGTAATGATAAAAATGTGTTGTCCTCATATTCTACCCTTCATCAGACATACGGTGTATTTTTTTTAAATGCCATAAAGGTTGGCCATGAAAATTAAAACTCATGTCGTAGCTTGGCATCTAACACATGCCAAAACTGACAATTTAAAGTACATGAATGGAGCTAAGACATGAATTTTCTTTTCCACAGCCACCCCTTATGGCATTTTTAAAAAAACACATAGTATAATCAATTGCTGCTTACAACAGAATGAGTGGAAACAAGCTCTCGTTCTACCAGTAGCGAAAATTGCCAACCCTAGTGATATGAAATACTTGCGACCTATCAGCATCTTACCTACCTTGTCTAAAATTATGGAAAAAATATTAGAATCGCAACTCCGCGAACACATTTTCCTCAATAACATTTTGCCACCTACACAATCCGCTTTCAGGCCCTCCCACAGTTGCACAACAGCTATGCTTAATATAACTGATGACTTACTAAGGGCAGCTGACAATGGTCTTAAAACTATATTAGTCTTGTTAGATTACAGTAAAGCTTTTGATTGACTTAATCATCAAACTTTGATCGCAATTCTTCACTATGTGGGATTATCAACGAATGCTTGTGTTTTGATAGAAAACTATCTTACGGGACGCCATCAAAAAGTGATCGCAGATAACACAGAATCTCAAAACATTAGAATACTGCATGGTGTTCCACAGGGTTCCAATCTGGGCTCAATTTGATTTACTTTATATACAAATAATTTTGGGACGTATGTAAAAACTTGTCTTTTTCATAGGTACAGTCGTGTTCAAAAAAGTGTTGTACAGAATTTGTACTGTGTAAACTTATATGTGCATTCATGAAGTCAAGAAATAGTTGTACAAGTTGTTTTGTTACATACACACCTGGTCTAACCAAGACTAGGAATGCGTTTCTTATGAGTAAATGAAGGATGGAATAATAGAAATCGCATGAGTAAACGAAATAGCTACATCAATCGACGTTGCCGATTGATAACGCGGGCTACGCTGCGGCGTGCTCCGGCCTCAGCATTCCTACCTTCGCACGCAACATTGTAATATCTCTATTTCATTTCCACACAAGTTTCAATGAGTCTCTCCTTTATTTACTCAGAATTAAGTGTATCCCTAGTCTTAGTCAGGCCGCTCCGGTATACGGTTTCTAGCAATAATAATATCATTGAACACAAAAATAGAAAGCCAACTGCCGCTCAAAAGCAAGGATATTTAAAACGTAGCTGTACAACACCTTTTCGAACACAACTGTACATATGCTGATGATACACAGCTTTACTACTCTTTCAAATTTAAAAATCGTGCAGCAGCTTGCAATTTAATTAATGAAGATTTACGCTCCTTAGCGAAAGCATCGCATGATCACTCCTTAACTATAAATCCGCTTAAATCTACTTGCATGTTGTTTAACAGTATCGATGATGGACTCAATATTAAAATTGATAATACTGCACTCTCATTTGTAACCGAGGTAAAAAATTTAGGCCTTCTAATGGACACCAAATTGCGTTTTAGAGTACATGTATTTAATTGTTTTTAAAAATGTTTATGCTGCACTTAAAATAATTTATTCCAACAGATCATTCTTAAATAAAAAAACCAAAACTCTACGTTGCGACTCATTAGTTCTATCACACTCCAATTTTGCTGATTCTGTGTAATGGTCCACGTTTAGACAGTGATACAAAAAAGAGGATTCAAGTAGTCCAAAACTCTTGTTTGAGACTTATCTTTAGTATTCATAGAAAAGAAGAATATCGCACAAACTCTCACAGGTAAATTGGTTGAATATGAGTCATCGACGCACTTTGCCTTCTATTTGTCTATTTAATAAAATAATTAAGAGCAATTACCCAAAGCAATTAATAGATTTTACAAAATAATTCGTTATTCATTTGTAATTTAATAGAGTACTCACAATGAAGCTGGATAAGAAAAATTAATAACTTGTCAATGTGATTTTTGTTTAAAACGAAGGGTTGTCAGTGTTGCCACGCATTACAATTAAAATTCCCCATATACTAACGAGATCCGATTTTTAACAATATTTTTCATATTTTTGTTCAATAATTGACGCAAAGTAGAAAAAATACTAAATTTTACGTTTCACAAGAGGCATTGTACCATTCGTTCTGTTAGGGCACTCCGAGCTTGCTTCGCTTTGCTCGTCGTACCCTAACCCCACTCGTGTTACAATAAGCCTTCTTGTGAAACCTGTAAAATAATATACTATTGTATTTCTGTATAAAATACAGGTTTCATACAGTTTCTTATAATCCATTTGCAGCTTTCACGGCCAAGATTCAATTTTCTTCAATTGATTCAATTGTTAATATGGGGAATAAGGTGGGGGGAGAGAATGTGGTGTAATTTATATTTCAAAACTGTATGTTTTTATTTTATTAAATTGACACCATGTGTATTTTTTTTAATCAATAATCGCCTAACAAATCACGTATAACGACGGCGATAAATTCCGTTTGCGTTTTGAACGTCGCCTTTCACGTCGGATTAACGACGTCATTTCGCCGCTCATTATTACGTTAATTGCAGCAATAACGTCATGCTGTTCGATGATGGCGTCCTCAACTCCATTATAATCGTCGGTTTGAATCTCGCACGACAGATCTGATTAACGATATGATCGCAGGGCGCTCAAAATCAGCGTAAAGCACACAAGGCGATTTCGTTTTGAAAATCGGTGTAAACCGCGCAAGACGATTTCGCGTTCAAAATCGGCGTGAACCGCATAAGGCGATTTCGTTTATGTAATGGATATCTTGCGAGAATCATTTAAAATTTACAAGGATCAGGGGAAGTCCCGACTTGACCACGGCCATCTTAAGCTGAGATTAAAGTTAACGGCGAGCGACTCCCTATTCCGCGTCAAGCTTCGTTAACTTTGCGGCTTCAACGTGATTTATACCCATAAAGGAAATTTATTGTCCTCCTGGCACCCCTTAAACTCATCCACTTAACGCCCCGTTTCCTCCCGCACAAGACGAGGGACAGAATTAAGTCCGCTGGACGTCCGTCCGGGTGGTACTTCGTTAGTTAACAGCAACGAGAAGGCCACATGTGTTATACCCCGAATTTCGGCTCCGGGCTCATTATTATTACAAACATTAATGTTATTAGGGCGTTAATTTTTGAAAGGCAAACGAGGATCTCAATGAAGCCGTGCGGAAACAGATCGAAACGAACGAGCGGCAATTAACTCGTTCCTTCTTTTTTACGACATGGCAACATGTCCGCCAATATTTGCCCTCGTCTCGCTGAGATGACATATTTATGCGACGAGAGACGAACGTAAAACCTGTCGGATTCACGTAATTTTTATGTGTCTGCATCTATATGCTCGCGGGACGGAACGGGGTGAATTTATTAGCCACCCATCGATTTCATTAAAAACCCGAACGACAGCGGGCGCTCTTTAAATCCTGTTTGGAAAAATTCCATAGGCGCTCTGCGTTGTCCTGTTTACCTTTCGGCTTTCAGTGTTTTCCCGTCATTTGTTTTTTTTGCATATTTGCTTTGACGTTTGCGAGTGACAAAGTGGACGTCGATTTTTGAAAATTCAATATTGTTTTTTTTCCTGGAACGCAAATTTATAAAATCGCATATGGATAGTTGTACCTTTGGGGAATCCCGTGTAAGAACGGACGTGGTGAACGTAGCTTTCTTTAAGGATAGAATGGTCCTCTTCATCATATGATGAAGTCTCAGATGTCGTAATTCGAAGTTTACCTTACTCTAGTTAAAATGGAGTTGTTAGTCATATCACTCTAGAGAATTAACTTTCGCGGGCAAAAATAGCTGCTTTCAGTCCTAAGTTTCGCGCACCGGGAGGTAATAAAATGTCGGGATGGAGTACCGCGATTTCAACCAATAGTTTTTTTTTTTGAGTTAGCAGTTATTGTTGTGCTATCTATGACGATCAGATTTTCACAATTTAGTACCTACAGCTCTGACGCAAAGTCGGAAACAAAGTAATTGTTGAAAATTATTTCACAAATGGTGAAAAACTGGATCACGGTCTACTTTGAATCATTTAACTTTCCATTGTGTGGTACTATAGCATAGTGTTAGCAGCGCGAATATTAAAAACTGAAAAAAATAAGTTGGTAGACCTGAAATGTGCGGGAAGAGAGTCGAACTGAAGTTTGCGTTTATGGTGAGTGTGTAGAGCAGGTCTGAGCATGTGAGGGGAATGTATCGGAGTATTTTCTCCTTCTACGCTCGCACAGGCAGGTTGGCGTTAAGGCGTTTCAATCGGCTCGCAGGCTGGCGCATTGATATTGAGGCCTATCGAATAGTGGGGGATACTACGAGCTAGCTCTTTCCGTATTTCTGTGCCCAGGTCTGGTGTAGAGAAAATCCCGAAACTGTATTTGTAACAAAATGTTCTAATCTAATTGTTTATTAATGTAAATCCTGATAAAATAAAGGAGTTAACAGTTCAGAAGAGGAATAAAGAACGATGAAACAGTAGCAAGAAAGTTTAAACAGGTGACCACTGAGTGTGAAACATGAGTGACAAAGATAGTTTAGAAGGAGCATTTGCGAGTGACAATCAAGCTCTTGGGGCTTCCGACCAGATGTATATGCATCGGATGATTGAGTTTATGATGGCAGAGAGCAGAAGAAATACAGTGATGATGTCAAGGATCGTAGAGAGACTGACGATGCTTGAAGTGAGTACATCTGCATTTCATGTTATGCCGGATCTGTCGAAAGTGGTCGGAAGATATGAAGTTAACAGAGACAATACAGAGGCTGAAACATGGTTAGAGAATGTTCAGACTAGTGCAAAGTTGAACAGGTTGCCTGAGGTTGCCTGAAAGTTACACATTAGAAACCGCACGAGCACATTTAAAAGGAGCAGCTAAATCGTGGTATGATTGTAAAAGAGGTCAAGATTTATAATTGCGAATAACATTTGTATCGACTGTGACATTAGCTGAAAAGTGGGAATAAATAAGAATGCCAAAGCAAAACAGGGGCGAGTCAACAATGACTTACTTTCATGATGAGCTTAAACTATGCATGCAGCTCAGGTTAAGTAAAGAAGAGATTTTAGGAGGATTGTGGAATAGAGACGTTGCTATAAGTTTAGTTACTGGAGTATTCAGTGATTACGATGATATGTATATTACATGCCATCGAAAGAGTTGAAAGAGTACAAAAAGGGAAAATATGAGTTGTCAAGAAAACATAGTGAGGAAAGAGAGGAAAGAAAAATGAAAAATGTATGCAATCAATCGGGGACAGATTTAGAAATGGTAGGTGCACATTATAGTAGTCGTACTGCAACGAAATGTTTTAAATGTGGTCAATATGGTCATCAAGCGAAAGCATGTACCAGCACAGAAGAATTAAAATGTTTTAAATGTAAGAATTCTGGTCACAAAGCTAAAGATTGTGTACAGAATATCAAAACCCGTTTCCGGTGTGGTAAAAAAGTAGTAGTAATAGAAGTATCAGTTCCCGATTGTTCCAGATACCGCACAACCAATGGACATGTTCGTTGGCAGAAGTTTGCTCATGAATTCTAACATTTCTTGTTTAATTGAAAATGGAAAAGTTACCTTAAAGAAAATTGAAAGTCCCCTACAAGATATAACACTAAATTACTCCAATTATGAGAAGTTTGTAAGTGATGTACAAGAGGAAATTGAGTTTGTGACCATAAATGTTGTAGGAGATAATGAAAAGTTGACTGAAGGGGAATTAAACATTGGAGAAACTGTGACCGAAGAAGAGAAATGACAACTAATGACACTTGTAAAAGAATACAGAGTTTGTTTGGCAAAAAATTTGAATGAACTTGGATGCACTACACTAATGCAGGTAGACATAGGATACCAATGTACCAGTACGAAGTAAGCCCTACAGAGTATCCAGAGAAGACGGACAATACATCAAAGACACAATAGAGGAATAGAAAAAGAAAGGAATAGTGGAGACATAACATCAAGATATGGAAGTCCAGTTCTGTTAGTCTCCAAGGTAAATGATGAAAAACGTTTGGTAGTAGATTTCCGAAACTTAAACAAGCAGTTAAAATGAATTACCCGATACCACTCATCGAAGAGCAATTTGAAGTATTGGCTGGTTGTAAATATTATAGTACGCTGGATGTAGCTAATGGATATCTACAAGTACCCTTGAAAGAGGAAGCTAAAGTAAAAACTGCCTTTATTACCCCAGACGGTACAGGAGAATTGCAAAGATTGTGTTTTGGGTTAGCCAATGCTCCGTACGAATTTTGCAAACTAATGGATTTAGTACTTGGAGAATTAAAGGACAAATATGTAGTGAATTACCTCGATGACATCTTAGTGCCCGCAAAGGATTGGCACGACATTTGCAGAGATTGAAAATGGATTTTGAGAAATTGAAAGCAGCGAATTTAAACTGAAGCCTGCGAAATGTTATTTTGGGGACAATCAAAATTGATTATCTGGGTTATGAGTTACATTCTGATTCATTAAAGCCAGGTAAAAAGAAAGTGAGAGCCGTATCAGAATTTCCACAGCCTACTGATGAACACGGAATAAGAAGATTCTTGGGTTTACTGGGATATTTCCGAAGATTTATATCTAAGTATGCAGAGAAAGCGAGACCATTAAACGATTTGACGAGAAAGAATACGAAGTTCGAATGGAAAGAAGAAGAACAAACGGCTTTTGTGCAGTTAAAATCTGAATTAGAGCAAGAACCAGTTCTTAAGTTGTTTGATACAGAAGTATACACTGAGTTACATACCGACGCTTCATCAGTTGGAATAACAGGAATGGTTCTACAGTCTAATTCTGACAAGAAAATACAACTAGTGCACTGTATGTCGAAGAAGACAATAGACTCAGAGGCAAAGTATCACTTGAGCAGATTAGAGTTACTAGCAATTATTTGGAGTGTTGAAAGTTTGGAATACATTTCACAATTGTACGGAACGTCAAGTCAAGAAGTCGTTGAAACCACAAATAGCACGATCGTATAGTCTACTTATGGAATACAATTTTGAGATCAAATATCGACCTAGAACAAAAATGTTGCACATAGATGCAATGAGTCGAGCGCCAGTTGAGGAAGCTAACGACACTATAGCTGAAATATGTGAAAACAGATTGGAAATATTCCTAACCTTGGAAATAGAAGACCAAGTAACACTTATGCAAAGATCAGACCATAAATTGTCAGAGATAATAGAATTACTACGAAAAGAAAATCGAACAGAATTAGAGAAGAGTAAAATAAATGGTTACGAACTCACAGATGGCAGATTAATGTGGACAGTTAACAATAGCATTGAATAATGCCGTTGGATGGTGTTAACTATGTAATGGGTTTTCAAGAAAAAAGTACCACGAATTAGCCTTGGAAAAATAGTACGTCGTAATTTCAAAATGTTCGTATGTGGATAAGGTCTCGTTAATTTTAGTTGTTGGACGACACATACACGACGTATTCGTTGATGGAAATGACCAATACAAAAAGATATTTTAAAAGTAATATCTTCGTTCTTGAAAGAATATAGTAAAATAAATTATCTGGATTCAGTCCCTTCACACAACCTAAATTTTATATTTTGACAGTACTTTCGATAATCACAGCACTTGTACAGTTCAATCTACGATACGTACTTTTGTTTCCGAAGTTGACTCCAGGTAGGATTTTGTAGAACACTCGATAGGTATATGAATTTAAGTCTTAAAATTAGTTGACCAGTTAACCTCCACATTTGCTTTCATAAGTACATCATAGTCCGTCAAAATAACATAGATGGAGTATTTTATTGGTTAATCAATCATCAAAATATAGAAGGAAAGTTGACGAAAAGAACTGATGTTATGTGAAAGCCAAACGAATGAAGTGCATTGTAAATATGTTCCTGTCATCAGAGCATACGTAATATCACAGTTCGAAAGTGTAATCGATGATTGCAAATGTTCAGAAGCACGTCGAATTACGTGCCCGGCTGGTCTGAGTAATTAAAATTCAATGAAACAGTAATTAATCCACGAAATAACAATGAATCACCACTAACAGTTGCCGTAGGGCTGGAATTTGTTGCATGGAATTAAATTCTTCACGCTTCCTCACATATTAAAAGTTTTGAGTTAATGGATTAACAAATATTGTTTAAATGAGTGAGTGAACGCTCGCCGGAATCAATAATAATAATAATAATATAATCATCTCCTTATCTGAAAAAAATACATCGTTGCGCAGGAGTAAATAAATATATGTATGTTGCGAGTTATATGAAATTTAAAAAATAAAGGTATTAAATATTTACAAAAACCTTCACGATGTTATTACAAAGAAAAGATGATGCAGAAAATGGCTGCCCTGAGGGCTAAGGGATTATATTTTTTTAAAGGTCCGGTGAAGTAAATTTGATTAGACGACTTTCTCTTTTACTGATCTCAACTCTGAAACTTGAATTGCTTTAATCTGATTCAATCTGGTTTAGATCTCCATGCATGTGCACCTTTCACTTGCGTGCTTTCTCACATATTATCATTGCGAGATAAATATTTGGTACGGCATATTTTCCCTATATAAATAGGACTTTCTGGCTTATGCGATTTCGTACTAAAAATATTAAATTATTATAAAATTTGAAATTGTTACTGTCAAAAGTCAGTGTAAGTTATTAAGATGCCTTACAAGATTCTTTTGGAGGCTGAAAAATCAACCGCCTTTGCTAATTCTAGTATTTAAGAGCATTTCAATATGCTAAAATTTTGAAAATTCAGCCTACTTTACAAAACAACCGTACCAATTATTTATCTCGCAATTGTACATGAAACTATGGATTCGTTGCCTAATATAAAAGGTGGTTCTTAAAAAGGAAAAATGTTGTAAGGAAAAAAATGATGACATGACAGAACATGGGAAAAGTAAAAATGTTAATGTTTTTAATGTAATTTAGGAATATTGTACTTCAAACAATACTTCTAACAAATAGTAAGCGATGAACGAAATAAATACAGTTACAAAAGTTTTATATTTGCATTGCAAAAATTAATGGATTCACAAATGTCCTTGTCGATGTTTACGTGACATAAGGCATTTAAAATTTTTTATGATATTGTTACGATTTTACGGGTTCGATTAATTTTTATTTTAAAACAAAACACGATATAGTTAATAAACTAATTTATTTAAAAGCAATACCAATTTATTTATAACTTACACTCTAACAATAATTTATTTACAAGCTTAAATCTAATTTATTTTAACAGCCGAGCGAAAGTCTAACGCGAACTTTAATGCCGAATTGTATCCTATTCACCGGCTGCCGCTTTATATAAGCTGGGACTGTTTGTACATGAACTTTCCCGAATGGTTCCAGAATGTCTGGTTTTATTCCGCCGCCGGAATTATCTAGGCTGTCTGCAGAAGGTTCTCACCTAAGGCGCGTCGGCTGGACGGCTGTGACGCAAGAGACAGACTGGGCCAACTGGTGTCGACGAATCATTACAATATATCGGGCAAAATCTACACCATTCAAATCAGGATTGAATAATTTCTTAAAAATTTACGTCAGCAGCACTTTGAACGTCTAGTTTGACAGGTAAAACAAATAAAGCATTTTCATTTTATTATCTTACAGTGGCCACAACAGTATTGTATAAAACTTCATGGAACATCCCTAATTCTTTCAATTTATTTAATGCATCAGTTTGGTGACTTTATTGTCATATTTAATACTTCTCCTTGTTTTTGTGTGCGGCTTCTTTCAAATGAAACACGAATTTTATTTTATAAGCATAAAATTATTATCAAAAATTTGTACAAAGTCTAACAAAATTCAATACTTGCTTTCGGTGAGTTATTTTTTAAAGCGACGGAATTACCTGTCGTATATTATTATTCGCTTAGATGTAGCATTTCACTTTGATACACCTTTGAATACTAATTGATTTTAATTAATCTCGTAGCAGAAAATACATTTGTACGACGCATTCATCATCAGCTGTGTAACTGTGTGATATTAGTTCACGGTCAAGTTTCCGACTGAACGACGCCGATTCTCTGCGTAACACCATAAACGTTTACTGCTCGCTTTTAAAGATGTAAACTTTTGGTACTGGTCTTATGCATGGGTGTAACGTTTATTTTGGGTAAATTTTTAATTAATTATAAGTTGTACAGAATTTTTTAACATTTTTCCCATGATCGGGGAAATGTCTTCTTTGCTCAGTATTTTTTGTCGGTCTATTCAATCACCCTACAGGCTTCTTTAAATTTCTTCACAGTGTTTGCATCAAAATTACTTCCTCTTGTAGCATTACTCAGTCCAGCCAGGATAATGATGTAATCTTGCTGGCAGTAATCCTTTGCTAGAGACTTTGAATCTTTGTGGTCTTGGGTTTAAACATTGATGAAATTTAAAATGATGATGAAGAAAGACAACCTCGTAATATTTCTACACCTTGGCGACCATGACTATCAGCAAGTAATAAAACTTTTTTCTTTCTTTCTTTCGGAGGACACTCGTGGACATAGGATCGTATTCAGCAAGTGTGGTAACTGTACTTTTAGGGGCAGTAGGAAGAATTTGAAGTTTCCAATCTTCAGTTTCTCAGTCCTGCTTACTTCGCCAGCATTCTGTAATTTTTTTTATTTAGACACTTGTAAAAATCTATCTTGTTCTTCAAGAAACTGCTTTTTTTTTAAATAAAATTAAACGAGAGTTTCTCTTTTTCTTAGGAATACAATAGTCACTTTCAATAACTGTTTGTATACGGTCGTCGCTAGAAAACGATTCTTCATCGTCGACGTTTATTATGTAATCAGATCCTCGTATTGATTGTAGTCTTTCAATTAATTGTTTCTTATTTCCGGCAGTGACTTACCTATAGTTTTTACGTTCTTCTTTAAGCTCGATTGGTTACAAGTCTTTAATTTTTATGCGATGCATACTATTAATATCTAGAGCGATCAATATTTTATTGAAACCAAAAAATTGTTTATACCGAACCACTCAGACTCTCATACATGTAAAATGCTTCTCTCGACTGACGTACACCGATATTCAGGCCTATGATGTATCATGACTGTTAAGGTTAAGATAACATTATTACATTATGTTATCCTAACTGCACCCCGATAACACTTAATTTAAATGCATCGAAGATTTTTTGGAATGCTGTATCAAAGGTTTAACGTTGTTTAAATAAATGCATAACAGTAATCGAGCATAAAACAACACCACAAAATAAGTTTACTGGTTATGTTATGACGATACATCATGTCAATTTTTGACAACGAAAGCATTACACAGATTATAACAGTGCTGTTATTCTTAACAAAAATGATGTCGAGTGATCAAAGTAATTTTACCTCTAGTAGGCTTTAAAAATAAAATTTGTGGCTGGAATTACTGCTACCTTTTCGAGACATGGCCAACTAGAGGTAAAATTACTTTGCTTACTCGATACGTCATAGGCCTGATCGTTCGAGCTAGCTGGGGCTTGTTAACGACTTAACCAGTCTATGTTGTGAATACTACATCTACTATTAGGACCCAAAAAATTTGAAGCAGCACTATGCTCTTCATCACTAAAATATTCGTCCACGACCACGATCCTAAAATAACGCAACTTTTTTGCAATTTAACCATCTTTGTATCTCTTATAGTTTCTGAGATCCCCATAGTAGGCCCTCAAATCCTGTATATGCTGAACTACCACATAACGTAAATGACACAGACTTGGATCAACATTTGAGTGATACCTACCTTACAAATCTTGGACAGGCAAATTAAGTTCGTCCCAAATTACTGGCTAAACTCAATGAGACGAGTCGAGATCATAAGTAACCCCAAAGCAAAGGGCTGAAATTTAAAATACATAAAAGTTACCAGATCAGATATTGCATACTTGTCTTTATGTTGAGTTCGGAAATTCACAGGGTGCAAGCTCCGAGTGAAAAGTAGAGTGAGAGTGCAGCTGTTTTGATATACGTGAAAGTGAGACAAAAGTGCTCGAGGAGTGAATAGAGTAAGTGCGGAGGAATTACCGAACTCAGCATTATTTGTGCAAAGTTCCAACTTGAAATAACAGTAACTAACGCAAGTTTAAAATTAAATGAACGATAAATATCAACAGGCTAAATAAAATTGAAACACGAAGCACGGATCCGCTTTTCGCTCACAAAGACATTATATCAGCGTGCGTCATGAATTGCTTGTTTCGTTACGACACATCAGCATTATTGTATATCAAACAAAAGAATCCGACCTTAAATCTTCCAAAATGTGAGCCATCAGCTGTACTGAAGTTGAAGAAGTCGGCCGACTATCAAACGTCCGAGAGAGTAGCGTGAAATATGTCAACTCCTCGAGAGTAGATTCCCTCTTTCAGCGACGATGTCAAGCAACGGGGTTATCGGGCTCTAGTTCGGATGACCGGAACGATGCTACCAGAATCTTCTACTACGGCTCAAAGATAAACCAGTTAGGTACCCCACATGAAAGCTCCAGTAAAGGCCTAGTTAAAAGAACGAGAAAATAAACAATGTTACAATCTGAATCACGCACAGCTTTTGATTGTATAAATACCTGACTTATTTGGTGGGGTCAGGCTTCGGAAAGCATAAATAAATACTTCTGTCGCCTAGAATGATATTCTTAGATCATGGTTTAAGAATTTTCCGTTCACCATTCGCTCAGATAAAGCAGTCGGAAGAATTTACACAATGGCTGAACAGCACAGCAAACAACGATGTGTACTCTAGGCGGGGAGTAGAAATACTGAAGGGCAGCAAATTGCAGGAGGGCCAATGAAGATCTCCAGCACAGCCGGCTAATTCTGGGAGATGGGTATGGGTCGTATGTAACCCCAAAAGTATAAGGACCTCTCACGACGAAATTCATCAACAGCGGTTGGGTGAGCTCAAGTCCGGACAGACAGGGGAGTAAAGGCGGTGAATGTAACCGTCGTTGTCGAACTGACCTTGCGGTAACTTCAAGATGGTTGGGCCTTAGCAATCACCACCAAAGGTTTGGGTAGCCAAAGAGCGATGATCGTAGTAAGCGTAATAAATCGAAGGGTAAAAAAATGAGCAACAAACAGTAAAACGTAAAACCAAAGAAAAAAGAGAAAAACCTAAAAGAAAACATGCGTTACACTCTGACCCACGCCCAAATAATCGCCACATTTACCTAATCTCAAACTGTCGGTACTAGCCTCAGACAAGCATGCTTAAAAGTGCAGGGATGACGATTTTAAAAATCCGGTAAACAAACTACCGTCACTTTCATCTCCAGGCATTTTCAGCCAAATGAAATCGCAAAGCACACTAAACGCAACAACACGCAACGAGTCACGAAGGACTGCAGGCGTACAGAATTTTCGATGCATGTAAGAAAGATATCAAGAGGGGGGTTGATAAAAGAACAGAGTTGACTTGCTTAAGGAACGAAGGGGACGGAGACAGTTGAAATACGCATGGGAGTGAGTGAAATAAAGCATTTCCGTACAGCGTAGGTTATGGCTTTTGTTTAGTTGTGCAATATTTTGAAATCTTATAAACGCGACGTATTTTGATTACCACACAATACAGGATAATTATAATAATTTTTTATACCGTAACAGAGCATTGTGCTGATTTAAATTGTTTGGGTTCTAATCGTAGAAATCCCCATGGTGGGCCTTAATTAGTTATAACCTTGTATAGTTATATACCGAAACTAATAATATTTCCTAATAACATGACGAGAAGATTTTACAATATACCTAATCAATATTAACATTATTATCATTCATTTTTGATAAACTTAACCTTTACATCGAGATTTTTACAGAGACTTAAGGCACATCTCCAAATCCAATTTTTCTATGATTGCTTTCTTATTTTCGTGATTCTCCCTCGGTTTACTTATCGTATTTTTGAACTTTTTCCGAATTTTATAGGAATCTCTGACTTATTACATATCGCTTACCTTAAGGCCGTTTCAGATTATCCAATTTCTTCTACAAGATTTCAATTTTGGAATAAGAAATGTTTTGGCTGCAGACATAGAACATGTTCTATTAACTTTTAATTAGTGCAGTAGGTTAGGTTAGTATAAAACGACCTTTAGGTCAAATTCGAAGCCAATTTTTCTAAGTAAAAAGCTGCATCTTATGGTTCGAAAAACTAATATGTCCCTAAATCAGCTCAGATAACCCCATCACAGCTCACTCTTTAGATCCAATATCATTATATACACATTCGAAAGCGTAATAGAGCGATTCGTCATGCGCAGTGATCTGCGAAATTATTGCAAAAACGAGCACCACATCACCTTTTGAAATACCCCACCAAATATAACAAATATAATAGAGCGCCCCTTTCGACGCAGAGACAATACATCACGGCAAACACCGCTTCGGGTCGGAGGGGAGGAGGGTGGGACGCGCATATTAAAACGACGCGATCGCTTTCGTTTTCCGAACGGGAACTCCTTTGTAACGTGTTTTATTTCGCAAGATAATTTAAAGCGGGGAAAGATTGTTTGGCGTGTCTTTTCTCAATTTTTCCGGCAGTGGGCGCTTTCGCTGTACCCCCGTTTGCTTACTAAACTGACAGGGGAAAAATATTCGAACCGACTTGCAACTCGTTTACCAATTTTATTCATGTCGGGTGTTTCGTTTAAATTTGGAAACGTGGGCGCATAGAAAGTCAGAATATCACTGGTTTCATCGCGATCTGCTGTGTGCAGTGGTCAATTAGCAAACAACAGAATAATTTTGATATTAAAGGTAATTTTTGGCCTTTGCACAATCTCTTACATCTAACCGTAATGATACATCGCCAAGCATGAAACAGGAAAGACAAACACTTTATTAGGTATATAAAATAAAGATTTCTGTTTCCATCTTTTTTCGAGTTTCAATGAAACAATTTATATGTGAGGCTCTTGAACGTTTCTAGTCACTTATTTATAACTAATAAAATTGAAGGTTTCAAGGAGTGTGGTGGAGTGTGTGGAGTGTGGTGGAGTAGAAACGTACATACTGCTATGGTATGGTATCTCAGGGTATTTTGAAATTTTTTCTAAATGTTATTTGTTTATTGTTATTCTTATTTGTTTTCCTACTTCGTTGTTTTACTTGCGACGGTTCCTGCTTCGATGGTGGATTTTGCAGTGTATCTCGTAGACTGATTCTTGCTCGTAGATGACACTCGCTAGCCTTCACATTCAAAGTTGTCTGTGTCAGTGTGTGTGTGTGTGTGTGTGGATGGGTCTGTACGTGTGGGTGATTAATAAAGAAGATATTTCGTAGAATAAAACGTAATAAACGACAATTTATTGGTCCAATTTAAAAGAGTTGCACAAACAAATTTATCCCGTAAAGAAATTCGGAGTTTTTACGAAGAGGTTTAATTTCGTTTGAGCGGTTTTTCACAAAACCGCAAAAACATTACGTGCTGCTCATAAATACCGCAATACGTCATGTCCAAAGTTTAGACATAAAGGACGTAGGTGGTCCATAGTAAGTGTCCGATAAATTTGCATGATAAACTTAGTTTAGTAAATGATATCTTGCAGAGTGGAAGGATCAAAGGTCCTGCAAATTATAATTAGCCGGCACATCAAAGCGACTTCGCGGACCGCAATTGTACCTTCTCCCCCAAACAACTTCCACAACCAAAGCCGCGCAAATAAGACTTCGGAATTAGTTCGGCGGGGTGATTTTCGGGGTCACTCCCGAAACGCTTTTTGCGCCGCCGGATTTCGGCGGGCCTAAGCAGCTTTCCGGGAACTTTAATAACGCATTAATTACGCGCACACAGACAAACACACGTTTTCCATTAGCGCCCGCGCGCCCCTCATTAACGGCTGGAATTAAATATTTCATAATCCGCCGGTTGGTGCGCGTCAACGCAGTTTTGAACCCGTCGCACGGAATCCAATTTTCCGCTCGTTTGCGCAGACAAAAGACACGACCGCTCGTTGTTTAGCTTTTGCTCGTTCTCTATCGGGCGATCCCCCGAAAAGTCAATTGTGTGTCAGGCAAATTTGCTTCTCTCGGTTGGGGAAAATTAATTTTCACCGTGAAAGGAGTTTACTTATTGATTGAGACTCAGACAAAGAGAGGTCTCCAGTAATTGCACTGATTAAAATTACATCGCTTCGTCTTCTTCACGTCATTACTTTATTTCTCTTTCTGTACCATGACGTTTCAATTTTTCATCTTCGTGAGTTTCAAAATAAATGCTTGGTTTTGCAGATGATTTATATTAAATCAACAGACTGGCCGTGTCAACCGTAACTATGTACCGACAGAGTTGAGAGAGTCTTCTTGTCTCAAATAGCGCAACGTACGAATGTACAATCAATACCATTAATTCATAAAGATTTTCTTTGACTGAGAAGTTTACATTGACGTAATAAACCGAGAAAAAAATTTAATTTTTATTTTAGTTCATATACACTGTGTCCACGGATTGAGTTCACTATAAGAAAAACTTTTTTTTATGTTTTCGAAAATAATGTTGAAAACAGTTCGCGTGAATTTCAACTAGCGTTTATTGATGTACATAAACAGCAACAAGATGTGAATAATTTTAACACAGTACAGCATGGTTCGTTACTACAACATTACCACGGTTACTACCAACCAAGTATTGTCAACTTGTACATGTGACACACCCACTCGATTGATAGCATAATGACACTATCAGTCGCAACATGACATCTATAAACATGAAGCATTAACATTCAAAGCCATATTTCGTAATTTGACATATTTTTCCTTGCTTAGAGATTTCGTTAAAATATCAGCAATATTTGAATCTGATCGTGCCAATTCAATTCTCAGTTCTTTGTTTCTTACAAGATCTTTAACAAAGTGTCCTCTTATATCAATATGCTTAGCACGTTTCGAGTTTTCAAAATTTGTGATGAAAGAAATTGCACTAGCACTGGTCATTTTTAACTTAGTATCTGGTCTTTCACCACACATAATCCCTCACTAAACCTTGGATATTTACAAGTTCCTGAGATGCAGCACTTGCAGCAAGAAACTCGGCTTCCATTGAAGAAAATGCCACTCATTGTTGTTTCTTGGAAAACCATGAAATGAGATTAGATCCATGAAACGAAATGAATCCACTAACACTTCTTCGAGTAAATTTGTCACCACCCCAGTCACTGTCTGAGCAACCATTTTATTGAAAATCACTTTTAGAAAAAATAAGTCCATAGTCTTTTGTGTCATAAACATAATGCAATATACGCTTTGCAGCATGACACGTTTGTTGTGTTGGCTTATCTAGAATTCTACTCAAAAGTTAAACTAAGAAGGCAATATCTGATCGAGTCATGCATGCAATATACATCAAACTACAAACTAGATATCGATATGGTAACTTGTTATTAGGAATTTCATCTGCAATCTGAAAGTTGACCTCCATTAGCGTAGAAATTCCTTTGGAGTCCTCCATGTTAAATTCTTCTGCCAGTTTAGTGATAATTTTTGTTTGCACCACTTCTATACCTAAGAATACAGATGCATCTCTGAAATTTTTAACGTTAAATGTATCATTCAATGCATGCATTAACAATGCACATATTAACAAATTTCTTACTATCTCCAGTTATAAGTGCAATATCCACAAAGAGCACCAAGTATATACCATCATCAGAATATAAACAGTGGTCGAAAGTGGAAAGCTTGAACTCCAATTTTTCCATTATTTGATTAAATGTTTCATTCCATCATTTGGGTGATTTTCGTAGACTGTACAGAGCTCTATTTAGTTTTAAAAACTTATGATTACTGTTCACGCCCGCAGGAGTTTTTATAAATACTTCACTGTCCAATTTTCCATTAAGGAATGCACTGGGAACATCAATTTGTTTTAATGTCCAATCGTTTTTCACTGCAAACGATATTAATAATCTTACTGTTGACATTCTACATACGGGAGCGTATGTGGATTTGTAGGAATCCTCAATTTGTTCCTGGAATCCTCTTGCTACTAAACGTGCTTTTGGAGTCCCATCATCATCATCCTTGGTTCTAAACACCCAACGTGTGTCTATGAATGATTTTTTTTTAGAAGTACAGCTGGTGACCAAATTGACAATTTTTCTAATGCGTCCAACTTTGTTTTAATAACCTTCTGCCACTTCTCATTTATCACTACTTCTGTGTACGTTGAAGGGTCTTCATCCCTAGAAGTTAATAGACAATAAACTGAATATAACTCGTATTCCTCGAGATAAGCTAGTAGCTTTGTCACTCTTCCAGATGGAAGTTTTCTTGTCTGCTTTTTTCGAATCTTCAATTTCCTCATCTGTATTTTCGTAAATTTCTGTAAATTTATTACCATCATTTTCTTTATGACATTCTTGGTAAATTATATTTTCTTCATCTTCAATAGGAATTTTTCTTTTCATTTCTATAATTTGCTCATCAAATTTTATATGACATGATCAAACAACCTTTTCGATATCAGGCATCCAAATTCTGTAGCCGCCACCACAATATCCGATCATTACGTCCTTTTTCGCTCGGGGATCTAACTTATCACCTTTTGGTTGAGTGATGCACCACACACGGCAACCAAAAATTCTGGGTTTGGTCAAATCATTATGACCATGCCATATACTTGAAGGTGTTGCACCTTGTAACACACTATTAGGAGACCTATTTAGCTCATATGCACAACACCTTGCTGCTTCTCCCCACAATTTTTTTGGAACGCTTGAGTCAACCAACTTTGTTCTCACCATAGATCAAATTTGGCCATTCATCCTCCCTGAGTTTCCATCCATTTGTGGATTATAAGGGATTGTATATTCTAGAAGAATGCCTTTTGATTTAATAAAACTTTTGAATTCATTTGAACTGAATTCACCTCCACAGTCAGTTCTAATTCGCTTTACTCGGGTGTTCTGTTGAGTTTCCAATTCATTTATGTAACTCATAATATTATCACTTGCTTCATCTTTTGTTTTCAATAATTTTACCACCACAAAATGGGAGTAGTCATCCAAAATGACCTGGAATTATTTTTCACCATCGTTAGTAGGGGGGTTACAGGGACCACATACGTCACTGTGAATGAGTTCACCAATATGCGTCGTTTTATTCAATTTTGGTTTGAATGGCAGCTCTTTACCTTTACCTTCTTCACATGCAGAGCATCGGCTGGACAATTTTGGAAGTTGAAGTAATTTTAGATTTTCTTCACCAAGATGGCCCAAACGGCGATGCCAGAGGTTTTCAACTACCTGTGACAACATACACTTTTCACCCATATGAGAAGTTTCAAGTACATATAAACCATTTACATAATTACAAACTAATGTAAAATTTTGGCCAGAAATCAACATTTTGTCCTTATCAATCAAGATACGATAACCACGAGATGTCAACTTGGAAGCTGACAAGAGATTATGTCTCAAACCTGTCACTACTATCAGTGCTTCAATATTTATGTCTCTGTCTTGACATTTTACCTTCAACTTTCCTTTTTTTATCAGCTATCATAACATCACCATTTGCAACTTTCATGGATACTTTATGTTCCAATGTACATACATCTGACATTAATGGTTCAAATTCAGATTTTATCAAATGGTGGCTCGCACATGAGTCTAATATAAATACATCTTCTCTGATTTTATTACTCTGACAATTTAATGCAACGAATGAGATTTCAGTTTCATTGGCTTTCTCCTCAGATCGATTACTAGTGACAAACCTACTTCGACTACCTCCCCCTTTCTTAAATTGGGCACTGAACTTCTTCTTGGGCAATGAGCTTTAAAGTGTGATTTATTACCACAAATAAAACATCCTGAGTTTGGACTTGCGACAAACGAGGTTGCCTCTTGTTCATTTTTATATTAGGAATCGTCTCTATAGCTGTTTTAACCGTGTCATACTCTGACGACAAGCAAAGTAATAATAAACAAATGCCATCTGACTCGGAGAACTTTGAGTCCAGAGCTTCGAATTCACGAATTATAAAATCGAATTTTAGAAAATAATCCTCCAAGTAGTCCTTGAGGCCACATTTTTGAGTAAATAACTTCCGTCAAAATGATAGTTTGGAAAACGTACTAGATCGTGCAAACACTTCTTGTAGGGCTTTTAACATATCTTTTGTTGTCTTTGAATCCTTGATTAGGTCCAAGTGTTTATCAGAAACACACTGAATGATTATAGCCTTGGCCTTGGCGTCTCTAATTATAAACGAGTGCTTCGTCTTCTCATTAGCTTTCTCGTCGAAGTCTTTCTGTACAACATCATTAATCTGCTCCTTTTCTAATTGTGCTAAGACCCTGAATTCCCAGTTATTAAAATTGGAGGCCATGAGCAACTGCAACGTTAAAATATTCGTATTCACGCAGGCCATGTTTTCATTTAGAATTTGATCGCAAGCTTAACCTTACACTTTTATTTTTAACACTTTTTAGCTTAGTTGGACACGTAACCTGTTGAAAACAGTTCGCGTGAATTTTAACTAGCGTTTATTGATGTACACAAACAGCAACAAGATATTAATAAGTATAATGTTTGAATAATTTTAACACCTAAGCACAGTACAGCATGGTTCATTACTACAGCATTACCACGGTTACTACCAACCTAAGTATTGCCAACTTCTACATGTGACAAATAAGTCATTCTTTATAAAGGTTTTGCTTGCCTTAAAAACCCCAAAAACGCTATAGGAAACGTTATATTCCGCTTAATAGCCGAAAAATATTCAAAATTCTCTTTTCACTTTCTAAACAATCACATCTCTATTGACCATCAAAGAACGAAGAGGCAATATATATACACATCCCTGATGAAGACATCGCTTGGATCGACGTTTTCAACAAGCAAGTCGCTTGGTTTGAATACTGCCATACATAATGTATGAATAAGTGCTACGAGTTTCTTTTTTAATCGAACATAGGCTAAAAAATATGTAGCAGCTATGGATTTGATTGACTTTAATTGTCATTATTTTTTACACATTTGACAATGCAATATGAAGATCTTTTACAAAGGTTCTATAATAAAAAGTTCTACATGTGTCCGGACGAACTCGAAGCCAGTTGACATATATTCAAGGAATGAAAGGATACAAATCTACAACTGATATCAAGCAGGGTCCAGTTTAAGGCAATTAACAGTTTTTATGACCGTTTGGAATACGTTTTCAAACTTCCAGAAAACTGGCTATTATTTTTATTTACTTCGAGAAAAGAACTTCACTGCTAAACTAGTAACATTGAATGGCATCTACAGGGATATTCACATAAACCGTTCGTTAAAAGTTTTCAAGGTTGCAGGTCACATAGATATTTGAAATTTAAGGAGCAGTGGTTTTCCGTAGAGATCTATTTAAATAAAATAAAATTGTCTTTGTATCACTTCCGGTTGTGCCGGAAGTCGCTATCAACTCGCTTATTTTAAATGGAATGCTATATTTTTTATCACATTTTTGAATTCTACATGTAAAAATATGTTAAATTGCAATACATTTCCCTATCTCTAAAATGCATCATTTTTGAGATATTTTGAATTTTCTTGGAAATTTGGATTCTGCAATCTGATTTTCAAAAAATTATAACACAGCTGTTATGAAGCAATTTTATTTGTAATAGCTAATATTGTAGTTGAAGCTTTAAGGTTCTTAAAAATTCCATCAGCATAATCTATTAAGCTACAGGGTGTCTAAAACGCATCGCTCCACTCGAAGATATTCAAACACAGAAAAATATTTTTTTTCAAATGGAATGACCGATATTTTAATGCACCATTGTATGTGGAATCAAATGCTGCGTCGAACTGTACTAGCGTTCCTTATACCTAACTTTAACAGTTTTTGAGTTATGAAACATTTTCGATTTAATTCATAGAAAATTACAATTTTAATAGGTCAAATATTTTTAATTTTATTAAGATAGCATGGAAATTATAACAATGATTACTGTTACTACAAATTTTGTAGTCAACCAAAGAAAATAGAATTTGGCATCGTTCTCTTAAGACGCTTGTGATCTTATAAAACGAAAAAGTATGAATTTCATTACTTTAAATTGAAGAATAAAATAGCTGCTAGTTTGCAATTCTCTGGATTAGCGTGAAAGTATTTTAAAACCATTGTCTAATTATCTTCGTTATTTGTTACCGATCTTCGTACATTTTATTTTTCCAAATTGTATAAAGTTAGGTTCAAACTTTCCAAACTGTGTTTTATTCATAGGAGACAAGAGGGGTACATTTTATTGAACACACATTCTCTGCTCTGAACAATTTTAGATCATTCTTCATGAATTTAAAAAATAGATTTAAAATATCAGCGTTTGGATAATTTTGATTTTGATTCTCAACTTTTTTTTGCTTTTGCTTAAAATTTGTAGTAACAGGAAACGTTAAACGCAATTGTTTGTTGTTTTCATAACTATATCAACAAAATTAGAATTATTTAATCTAATAAATGTAAATTTTTATGTATTAAACCAAAAATATCTTATAACTGAAAAACTGTTAAAGTTAGGTATAGGGAATGCTAGTACAGTTCGACGCAGCATTTGATTCCACACACAATGGTGCATTAAAATATCGGTCATTTCATTTGAAAAAAAATATTTTTCTGTGTTTGAATATCTTCGAGTGGAGCGGTGCGTTTTAGACACCCTGTAGCTTAATAGATTATGCTGATGGAATTTTTAAGAACCTTAAAGCTTCAACTACAATATTAGCTATTACAAATAAAATTGCTTCAATAACAGTTGTGTTATAATTTTTTGAAAATCAGATTGCAGAATCCAAATTTCCAAGAAAATTCAAAATATCTCAAAAATGATGCATTTTAGAGATAGGGAAATGTATTGCAATTTAACATATTTTTACATGTAGAATTCAAAAACGTGATAAAAAATATAGCAGTCCATTTAAAATAAGCGAGTTGATAGCGACTTCCGGTACAACCGGAAGTGGTACAAAGACAATTTTATTTTATTTAAAGAGATCTCTACGGAAAACCCTTGCTCCTTAAATTTCAAATATCTACGTGAACTGCAACCTTGAAAACTTTTAACGAACGGTTTATGTGGATATCCCTGTATAGTAACGAAGCCCACATACATATTACAGCGGTTTGATTAAAAAAAAAACTGACTTTTACTGTTGTCATAAGGATATACTCTATGCAAAAAAATTCTCACTGTATACTCCTACAATTTTAAATTTAGATTGCACTAATCCTAAGACAATTTTAATTTAATTTAATCATCCGTTAAAAGTAAACGTTGTCATGGTTACATGTGTTGAAGGTATAGGAATGATCATTCTTAATCGATGATTAAAGTTAAGTGACGTTTATGAAATCCAGCGCTAGTCTTCTTAATTTTATCTAGATGAACTAAGGTTATTAAGTTGGTAATAAAACCTGCTCAGAGTCAGATGTAATTACACTCCTTCATTCAACTCATACAATCAATTGGGTCAAACAATACAAAAAATGACCTTTCTAAATTTCGTGCCAGTGGCAGTTCCTACACTTTTAGTAACTGTTAAGGCAACTTTTTGTTGGTATATAAAACTATAACGTTTTCATCTCTCTGTATTACCAAGATAAATCCAAACTGAAGAGAATATGGAACAATTTGCAAATTTGGGTTCATATGCGTAAAAATTTGATACTATTAAGAAATAAAAATTGTGATTGAACGAAAAGCACGTTCCTATAGTATAAAGCAAATACCTAGTAAGCTTGAGACCGTCACGAATGCCAATTTTAAGCCGGCTCAACCGATCTCTTCACGTTCCCGTCAAAGAATTTATTCCCAGGGGCACGCGTTAAGTTTTCACTTCGCAAATCCCCTTCAAACTTGAGTCGCGTGTTCAATTAAAACTTTAAACGCCCTCTCCTCCCAGTTACCTGGCGCAGCTTTAACAACAGTCATTTACATTGTGCAAACCGAGTTGGTGGCAAAATCCACTCGTGAAGGAATCGTCCGCCGAAATTAAACACTCCAGTGCACCGGGGGGGCGGGCGGTCGTCTCAAAACCGCATGACGCGTGAATAGCGAGCGCGGCTTCCAATGAATGGCGTGACTAATTGGGGTTATCGCGAATTTGCGGCGGTGAATGCAGCCGGAATGAGGCTCTAAACGCGGGCGTTACACTCGGTGAGGACACTTCAATCGCATATTTCAATCGGCTAGCATACACAAAGGTTAACATCGGATAACCAATCAGTTGCAATGTTATTACGTGTTTACGTGAGGACGAAAACGTCGTCTGGTAACGACACACATTTATTAAATTTTTAATCGAAATTGATGTGAAGCAAAAAGCAACTGAATAGTTTTCCATATTACCGTCGCCTTTTGTACTGACGATTGGCTCAGTAAGTAGGAGTAAGTATATTATTGTATTATTTGATATAAGGTATTATTTGATCAAGATACGAAAAGATTGTTATACAAAAGTGATAAATTCGGCGCTTACACCATGCCAAGAACGGAAGGGATGTACTCCACCTTGTTACGTTATAGAAAATGTTGATTCCCAAAAAGAAATAAATTGTCCTGTTTTAAGTGCGCCTCCATCATGTTACGTTATAAGGGAAATATAGTCAACGTAGTTATGTTATAAGGGGGTCGCCACCACGTTACGTTTTCCCTTATATCGAGCACTCGCTTGCAGGGCAGGATATTGGCGAACGGAACATAATAATTAATTTAAATTTTACATTACCTTGCCTCTTTGCACCACACTCGACCAAACAACGACCCCAAGGATCGATTCAGAAGTCACAAATAAAAGTCAACAAATACATTAAACTAATTATATTAGTGAATACTCTGGAAACTGCTTGTCGACGGTTTCCGACTATACAACACGTTGATTAGCAACTAATCAACTACTGCCCTATTTGACTTACAAATTTTTCTTTTTATACCACCCGTGCCGGATGCCACAAAGCGCGTTTCCAAAGGTTCGGGTCCAAAGATCGATGTTCCAAAATTGTCAGCGTCACATTTAATGAGCGAGCACTTTAATCGTTTTGAATGAAATACGAACTGTTGTGTAGCATTCTTAGGTAAGTTCAAACAACTTGGGTTTCATTTGTCAGCAATTCCCTCTATTAAAACGTTAATTTTGCACCTAAAAGAATTTGTCCTGCAAGCTAAACAGACGTCGGCAATTCACGCTAGACAACTTCCGCGGCAATTAAGCTTGTGTCGATAACCGTACTTGTGAAATGCTAACTAAACAATTTTGTATTGACAAATCTAAAAATACGTACGTTTTGTGTAACTCCAAAAGTAAAAATGAATTTAGATAATAATTTTTCAAATGCTACATTATACAGACTGATCCTTGAATAAACAGACAAAGTAAAAGTGTTAAAAGAATAAATATCCTAGAATATGGAAAAAATGTTACAAAAATTTAGTATTGTTTACCCAAACGACGATACTTCCAAGACGAACGAACGAAATAAATGCAGTTATAAAAGTGTATTATAAAGTTTTATAACCGCATCATAAAAACGAGTTAGATCGCCTAGTAGCCTTGATCTTGCAGGGTTTAATAATAAGTTAAAAATTTCTTTAATTTGGTTGTTTAGTTTAAGATCCCGACAATCTTACAATAGTTTGGTTTTTCAATATCATTTGCAGGGTACCACGACAATTCAATGCTGGAAAGTGATTTTAGTGGGATAAGGTTTAGTTTTATTATAGTGAGTACCATTTGGTGTTATAATATATCGTTTTTCGGTGGCAGAAAACACCGATATGGTTTTTGCGAAACATTGAGAAATGCACACCGTGCTCGTCGATTATGAATAGAAAAATATTCCCAGCGGTACGTACCGTACCATACCAGACTTTACTTCGGTGGTGCATACATTTACGCGATCATGGTCGTTATAAATTTGCAAATGATCGTGAGATCGTTTCGAGAATCTTTCAACGTCGTCATCAACGGTAGGTTCAAGTATTAGATGCGATGGATACACCTTTGCAGTCATCTCTAGATGGGCAGCTCGGACACCTACATGTTTCCTCTTTTTCAGCTACTCAGCAATTTCGTACTGGCTCTTCTTATTAGTCCCTTTTTATATGTTATTCAGTCTACCTTTCTCTTTTTCATCTTTTACTTTGGTTATGTAGCGACCACAGCGCCACCTGCGGCACATCTCTACACCATTGCCACGCACCAAGCTCTAACTCCCTTCCACATCACACTCAGCCCCTCTACAAGATGGATGCCGGGGCTATATAAACGCATGCAGAGCAGCTCGAAGATCATTCCTTCCCCAGCCAGCTGCAAAGTTGGAACCTCCTGACCAAACCCAGCTGCAAAGTTGGATCTCCTCTCCAAAAGCCAGCCGCGAGGTTGGACTCCTAACCAAAGCCAGCCGTAAGGCCGGGATATCCTGGTTTCTACGTCCGTCAAACACCTACGACCACCCAGCTCCGTCGGGCACTGAAACGCGTCAGCAGAATACGCCGTGCCGTTTCACCGCTTCCCCCGACGCCATAAAAGAAGCCCGTCCGGTCAGAAGACGTCGCCCAGCACACGGCTTATCAACGACCACTCCGCCGAGGAATCCGGTTCAGCACGTCCTCCACCTGCAACCATTGCACCAGGACAACTGCGAACGCATCCCCGTGGACATACCGTGCACATAACCACCAGGAGTTCTGACATATTAACATCCTTGTATTATTATTATTAATAAAGACATTTTGTTTGTGTTTGTGACAATCGATTGTTTGGCTAAAGAATACGACAACAGCCCCCCAAAGTTAGCATGACGGTTATATACTGCCAATGGTTTTCGGTCTTTAGAATCATGTCGACCACATTTTTAGTAGACCTGGTTATGCCTCATTTTCTCGTTCCTTGTTTCTTGCCATCTCGCACAGTCAAACACTGTGAGTTCTGGCGTGTCTACTTCGTAACAATACCAGAAAGTGTCGCTTTTCCCGATTTTGTGGAGATATGTGGCGAATACTCCATATTTCGTCATAGCTTAAATGATGTGATGGTTGACATCACCAAATTTTCTATTGCATCATTTCTTTACCATTTTTCCAAGAGCGTCTCTCGAGCCTCTGCGGCAGTTGCTCTGTCCGGTTCTGTTGCGTCCTTACCTCTGATTTCAGGTTTATTGATGGTATATCGCCAGAGTAGTCTGGGTGTCGACGGTTCACAACACACATATCTTTTTTTTATAGAGGTTTGGAAAATCTTAAGAAGACATCATCAACGGAATCCAGTATCAGATGTGTTGGATTCACCCCGTCTTTATCGCCTACTTCTTAGGTCCTCGACAAGAGCACCTATCAACTAACTCCTTATCCTCTTTTGCATCTACTAAATTCTGGTACTTGCATGAAGCATTCCGTCAGAAATTTGGTACTGCCATCAGTCTCATGGGTTCCAATGTCCCTCGTTCTTTGGCATGATTTCGGGCGAAGTTTGCTGCAGAAATAATTGTGCCGCAGTTTTTGTTCGCCTTCTCTGATGCTGTGCTACCCACCTGGAGGCCAGCAAATTGTGCGAGGGACTGACGTTTCTCCGGCACCGCTCGGCAAAGCTCTTGGAGAAGGGAGGTTCGACGTAACCCCAAAGTAAAGGGTGGGCAAAGAGAATAAAAATGCACCAGCTGAGCGCACTTGCTTTTATTTAAAATGCTCAAAGATTTGGTAAAAATAATAAATAGGTGTTCTATTTCCAAAGTTAAATATGACCCAGACAGGGTCCAGTAAAACAAACACGCAAGTAAATAAATAATCTGTCAAATTAGAACTTTTCCGACTAACAGATCTGTTCTTCGTTTACAATTAACTTAAAGAAATTTAACTGCTCAACAACAAAATGAGAATAAAAATTACAACGCCGCGGAAGTTGAATCAATCCAGTACGGTAATTAAAAAAAAAATAATTAGAGTAAATCCGATCTTGTAATCAGTATCCGGCGTAATGACAATCAGCTGTCAACAGTGAGGGAGCGTCCTCCAACGACGGTAAGTACAGTCAGTCAATGACGTAATTTGACGTAGGTGTTACGTAATCAAGCGGCGTCGCTTCTGCAGGTTGGTCGAGTCCACTTTCACGAACGAAAGGTGGGCCGGGATGCCAGGGGTTTTATTACGTTTCAAACTTCAATTTCGGCCTTTTTTCTCTGCTCAAGGAATGGCGAGTTTCTCACCCAAGGTAAAAACTACTACTACAAGCTAGAACTTGAAGCTAGAACTCGAACTGGAATTCGAAGCTAGAACTCGAAGCCTAATGGAAGAGAGAGACATGCGTTACTCACGGGGATCAATTGCACAAAATGGCCAACAAAACATACCTGTTCCTTTTCACAAAGGCACGCCTTCGGAAAGCTGTTTAACGAGCTTATAAGTCACTCGGCGTGCATTAGCAAATCTCGGAGAAAATCCGTTTCATGTTTCAATCACAAATTCCATGAGAGAAACACAAAGATAGAAGACACAAATAAACGAAGCACACGACGCGAGCGCTGAAGTAAATATGACCGCCAGATGAGCGCGGCGTTTCTTCCACTATGCGACACTATGGGACAGAAGTCGTTACGAATGAACTTAGATTCTGAGTGGCGACAGAGTAAAATGGAGATATACTGTAAGACTAAATAACAACGTATGATTTGGTTATGAAACCTTGTGAAATATGACGACCGGCACGTAGGTCAAGCCTGGCAGTTAGATTCTCACACTAATACAGGGCGTTTGAAAAATACTATGAATGGCTTGAATGAGTTTTTCAACAGTAACAGTTGTTCGTTTTCACACAGCCGAAGATTGTATGCTCCACCGTATCTACTTCTTGGCAGTACCAGCATGTGTCAATCTCTAGTTTG
This sequence comes from Dorcus hopei, assembly GCA_033060865.1. Lineage (NCBI taxonomy): Eukaryota > Metazoa > Arthropoda > Insecta > Coleoptera > Lucanidae > Dorcus > Dorcus hopei. The sequence goes on along the minus strand of CM065426.1, from coordinate 48,940,195 downwards.
CCGTAGGTATCTGGCGAATACCGTTATGACTTGAGTTACGTAGTAGTCTACTTCGCCAAACTTTCTAATGCACCATTTGTGCAGATTTGCTCTGCCTTCAGCTTGATTGGTTGTATGGCTGCGATCGCGAGTATGGCATCAGTGGCGACAGTTCTGTAGGCAGAAGTGACTCTGATAGCCGTTTTCCTGTTTATGGACTCGAGAAGTCCCTCGTAGTGTTTGGATTTTAACGCCGGGAGCCATACGGGCGCCGCGTAAAGGATAGTCAAAGTGACGACCTTGCTAGGACCTTCCTCTTTTTTGATCAAGAACCTCCGATGTTTAGCATTATCCTAGAGAGTGCCATTAAGGTCTTACTAGCTTTCTCGCATGTTCTCTTAACGTGGGTGGTTATTTTGAGGTCTCTGTCGAGGTATACGCCCAGATATTTTATTTCGGGTTTGCTGGCTACTGTACTCCCTTCGAAGTCAATCGTCAGCGACCGGAATCTCCTCGGTCCCATCAAAATGATCATTTCTGTTTTGGTGGTGGCTAATTCTAAATCGTGTTCTATTAGCCAGCCTTTGGTCTTGGTCATAGCGTATTTCGCTTTTTCCTCTAATGGTACAGGAGTCTTGGCAGTGATTATAATCGCCAAATCATCTGCGTAGGCAATGGGAGTAATCGCCTGGCCCATTTGTACCTGCAGGAGGTTGTTGTACAAGACGTTCCACAGGGTCGGCCCTAGGACAGAGCCCTGCGGGATGCCGCACGTCATAGTGTTCTCTGCACCCTCAGGGGTAATTATGGTCCTCTCGTCCATGTAGGATTGAAGGATTTTGATCAGGTAGCTGCTAACTCCCGTCTCGTTGAGAGCCTCTGCAATTTTCGGACAAGAGGCCGAGTTGAAGGCATTTTTTACATTTAATGCGAACATTAGGTAGAAATGTCTGTTTTTCCATGCAGCTTTTTTTGTTTCCATGGTGATGTTATATACTTTGCTTAGAGCGTCTGTTGTCGACTTTCCCTGCCTAAAGCCGTATCGGTGGTCATGCAAGAAGTTTTTACCGTCTAATTCCTCTATCAACCGCAGCTTGACGAGCGATTCCAAAAGTTTGGACGCTACGTCCAGGAAGCAGATGGGTCTGTATGTCGGTTCAACTTCTGGAGTTCTTTTAGCCTTTTGCAGAAACACTAGCGTTGCCTTCTTTCAGTTCTTCGGGAAGCGACCCTCAATCAAGCAGCCATTCATCACCTGTAGGAACTCTGTTTTGTTTGCCATTGCAGCAAACTTAACTACTTCCGGTAGTATATTGTCCGGTCCCGTAGATTTCCCGTTTTTAGTTCTGGTTATAGCTGTTTCCAATTCAGCTGCTGAAAACGGTGTGATGCTTTCCGCGTTGATTTCACGGTTGGCTTCGTAGGAAATAGCCACTCCATTTGTTTGGCTAGTTCTCAGCCTCAATTTTTTTGTTACAATTTGTTAGCTCTGCCCTCAAGGGTCGTTGTCCAGTTCTTTACACAGTTCTGACCACATTATCGCCTTTTGCTTCTTTATCGCCTTCATACACACATATCTGAAGTGACGAAAATGTACGTACTATCAGGGAAGTACACCATCAATAGCAGCTTTCAGAAAATGTTTGGGCAGATATTATTAATGATTTTTTAATCGGTCCTTACATTTTCCGGCAGCATTTAAATTATTTAGAATTATTTTTAAATAATGAGTTGAAGCTGTTATTAGTACTTCACTTTTGAAAACGTAATTGATTTTAATTGACCTCATGCAGTTCCAACTTGTACGACACATTCATCATCAGTTGAGCAACTGTGTGTTATTAATTCTTGGTCAAATTTTACGAGTGAACAGAGGTGCGATTTTATTTGAATATTCAACCTTAGACCCCGCGCAAACTGCAGATTTTCTATCGGCCGATAGTTTATTCTGAATCAAGTTCCGAGTGGCCTATAATAATTTAATGTACAGCCACGTATCACATTTCTCGTAGCTTGACGCAGAATAAACTATCAGCCGATAGTAAATCTGCAGTACGCGCGGGCTCTTATGGGTATACAAGGAATCGAGTTGACCGGCGCAACAGTCCGTTTAATGTCTCTACGCCACCTTCGCCATAACTGATATAAGATGTCATATCCTTCACAAATGGCAAGGCAAGTGTAACAGGTACTTCGTTCCATTAAACCGAATATTAAGCCATTCTCTCTCTCCCTCACGAAGCGAGTCGGTTGTTCTGACACGTCTGCGAAAAGGTCACATCTGACATCTTTGTGTATCCTACAGGGTGAGGACCAACCACTTCGTGCGTAATGTCGACTTTCTCTGACGGTAGAGCATCTTTTTATATCGTTACGGTAGATTTTGTTAAGGGACGTAGCGAGATTAAATAATACCTTTATTAAAAGTAATAGACATGGTTCACCTTACACTAGGTTACAAGAAGAGGGAAGTTCTCTCTGACAAAATATTCGCTTGAATATCTTACAAATTAAATTACCAAGTATTTATAGGTTTGATTTTAGAAAGCCCAAACAGGAGAGCTTGATGATTCATCGTGTAATTAGTATTTTCGGTGACTCAGCATCATGAGGGTCCAAACCGTCTTATGTCATTTGTTTATATGAACTCTATTTTTCTTGGATTTTTGATGTCATGGTGCTATAAAGACCCGAAATATTAGCCAACAGGACCTACCCTATAAAGTTGGTGCTCTTTTTTGACAATGAGATAGGTTTATTTGGCCGAATGAAGAAACTGTGAAACTTCCTTATCTGTGATATTTTATAAATTTTGTACACGATAATGGTCCTGCAGTAGGATCATTACTAAAATTCACTTAATACACTCCTTGTATCTTCGTTTTATAATAAGGAATTAAACTGAACATTGTAATCCTATCGACTGAGCCAATAACTTAATTTGCGTCATCTTCTAAAATTTCTACAAAAATAAACGATCACCGTTTTAGCATAAGACGAGCAGCCGTTACGCCAAACACGAACTAAAGTAGCTATCGCTCGAGGCACTAATTAAACGAGACTCGTAACATGAAAACGTCCCGCGTCGATCGCTACTTCGGCGAAGGAGGAAAACTTCGGTGATTAATCGCCCGCTTAATAAGCAACAGCGCAGATACAAAGTTTTAAGTTCAGCACGTACGGCGGTCTCGAGGAATAAATCTCCGGCGGCGCTGAAGAAGAATAAGAAGAGAAAAAGAAACAGGGTGCCCGTCATTAAAACCCGACGCGGAGTTTTAATTCGACGACGGACGACAATGTTGCGAGTTTACGGTTTTATGGCGGCGCGCTTTTGTTTTTATGCTCCGTCTCGGATGATGTATGGAAGTTTATTGCGAGCTAGAGCCGACTCCGGCGAACAAGCTGGATTCAGCGACTTACGAGAACTGTCTTTCGCAAGACAGAATAAGTTGGCAACTGTAGTTAAAGGCGGATTTGTCGATGTGTCATGGATATGTTGTTAAAGTGAAACTTTATCTTCGTTGATTTTAGTCGTCTTAAATCGAAGGATTCAAGATTTATTGGCTCTACTTCAACTTTCAGTGTTAATATTGTAACAAGGACAAGGATAACGCCACCAACGCAAGAATCCGCAGCTGCAAAAATCGGTCAGCCAAAGCTTTCCGTAAATAATTATATAATATGAATCGTTCGGAAATGTCAAGGAAGGAATACGCAAATTCCGAGTGTTGCTTGCAGTTCCGGATGATTCATATGTCAAGGCATAAATTTCATAACACCCCGGGAAAAACGTCCTCGGACGAAATCCCTTTGAATAATCGACGAGCTGATTATGAGATCATTAGCGTGATAGTGACCAAAAAGTGACCAAAAAGGCCATGTAAGTAATTGTAATTATGTGTAAATAAATGTTTTGTTGTACTGAGCTACGACCCTTATTTCATGTTACATAAATTATTACCGTAACAATATTTCAGATGAGAAAGTACAAGGCTCAAGCAAAAATAACGTCGTAATAGCCTTGGGTGGATCCGTGATCACAGATGGGTGAAGCACGAATCGGGTATCGAAACACATTAACATTAATAGAGGGACCGGATCGCTCAACTTCGCCAGGTACATCGTATTTAATCAAACTTGGTCGCCGCTGCGTCAACATGATAAAACCGTAGGGTAGGTGTTCGCCCGGGGATTTCCCGATGAACATGCGTAGGGCGGCCACTTTCGGACTTGATCGAGTTTGCTGATGAAGTGGGGCTAATCTAATAACGTAACTTCGTCGTCGGTGCTCGCTTATTGCGGAAGACAAACATCGTTTTCCGACGTAATTCGGTTTCGGGCGGATGTAATAGAGAAAAAATTCTTGTTCCCGCTGTTACTGAAATTACTTTCTTTTTTTAACGAATTTAGCTTCGCCCGACGTTGTAAGTTGGACATGAAACAAATTGAAAATATTTACGTTTCATTTGGGACGTCAGTAACAGTAGGATCTGACGAATAGGCATTGTTTGTTAATGAAACGTAAATAATGAAAAAGAAATTTTATTTAGGCTCGCTTTAGGTAGATTTCAAATATTGTGATGTGTCTCTTTAGGAATTCGAGTTGGGGGTACAACCTCACGGAAACGAAGGTTCGATCGGTTCGAAGTGCCTTGTATTTCATCTTATACCTACTCTAATGGCTGTCGGGGAGTTTAGGCATGGAAAAGAAAAGCCTACTTTTCTTAATCCCCTTTATTTAAATCCAGCTGGTCGTGGAGATTTACCCGATAACACTTTCCACTATCAACCATACTCTCCTCTACTAATTAGCCTCATTGGTGTTCCTTCTCGTTGGCTACTACTAGCCATCAACAGGTGACACCTGAATTGCATTCAACACAATGCAAGTTAAGAGGCAAAGCCTTTTAATTTTTTCTTTTTCGTAACCGGGATCTGTATTGGAGATATGTAGCTTAAAGATAATTTATTATTAACATCAGTGATTTTTTAAAGTGATTCTCCTATGCAATATTACGGTCTTTTTCTACTTCATATTTATTGAAATAATTCGAGACTTTGGAGATATAGATTTCAACATATTTTACATCAACTTTCACATCTTTTAGAAGTATCCAATGGAAGATAAGTTTTAGATTCTTAAATGCAAATTTTTATTTCATTCCACGGAGTGGATATTGATTTCATTAATTTGATCACCACTTCAGGTGTTTCTTGTATCTATTTTATAAAAACCATATATTTATGGGATTTACGTATTATCTTAACACCCATGATACATCATAGGCCTGATTATCTGATAAATTCTCAAAACGTCCTTAAGACCTGTTCACACTGAGGCAACAACGAGGAACTTTTTCTTGATGTTTCATGTTTCTTAGAAAAGTTTCCGATTGTTACCAAATGTTTCTTTATGTTTCTACATGTTTCAAATATCGCCGCTGGTCCCTTATTTCTATTTCCTTACTAAATGTTTACCCAGTGTGTCCAATTTGTTGTTGAATTCTCAGTATTACAAGCGCTGAAGCAATGTCTGCAAAAGCGAAATGGTAAAATAATCGCATTGTAAAGTTAATTGAAGAATATAGAAAGTATGATTGTCTATTTACCAAAAGTAAATTAATCAAAAATGTATTAAATATCAAGATATAAAGACGGTATACAATGCGATCGAAAATGATTGAGCGTCCTTGAGAAAATAAATACCCAAAGGTGATCAAAACTACCTTCGGCCTAGAGAATTTTCGCGTTTTTGAATACTCAAGATCAGGTGACAATCAATAGCGTTCGTATGTTGTGCACGGTTTGTTTATTAATTGAGTTTTCTACGAGTTTTTCATATCGAAAATTTTTGAAGGACGCTCAATCATTTTCGATCGCATTGTACTTATCTACATCCCATATGAAGAGGTCGCCTGGGTTCATGAAATACAAGATGCTATGAATTGAACAGAGTTTTGTCAGTTCCTAAGTAAGGTATGAATTTGTGCTTGTTGTATATTGTTGTAACACATGGCAACAACAAGTAACAGAAGGTTTCTCTTTGTTACCTCAGTATGAACACTCTCGTTGTTGCCTCAATGTGGACACAGCTTGAAGCTAATATTATTTAACCCATTTTCCTGGGTTAACATAATTCGAAATTAGGATACTGACCGTTATCAAATAAAAAAATGTAACTTTATATTTAAAAAGTAAAAAAATTTGTTATCATTTTTATAGTCTCTATCAGAATTTCTTACCTTCGGTATCCGAAATTTCGATACGTGTCGAGAAGTACGCTATACGTTTCCGGTATTCAATATTTCGACACATCGATATTTGGTACATTTGACAGAGTTGGAAGAGCGTATCAACGCAGTTTGTGTATCGATACGTTTTGATATAGGTATTTATAGCAGGGAATACACGATCCTACATGTCTTAACACATGTACGCGCGTACATGTTCGCCGAACATCAACGTGCGTGTGTTGTCCCGAAAAACGCTTCGAACATGTACGCACATATAAAAAGTCCGTCGAACTTGTTTTCTGATTTTCCTGAAAACAAGTGCGTGCGTTGATGTTTGCACGTACATGTTCGATCGTTTGGTTGCCAAACGCACATGTTCGCCACGGACTTATTCAATGCAGTACGTCGGCGTCGTGCATAAGCTTTTCCACAGCACCTCAAAACAGCCAACTTATGATTTTTAATAAATAACTTTCGGGCAATGTGTGGTGGCGAATCCTGCAATTGGAACTATTCAACTGGGGATTTACTACAGCTTTATCACTTTCAGATAGCTGACGGCTATTATTAGGTGCAAGTCACTGCCACCAAACATAACTCTTCGGACATTGTCTTGGTTGATAACTGGACTATGATGTCTTAAGATATGTTCGATCGTGTGTAGATATGGTACTATTTGACGTTGATGTTCGGTGAACTTGTATGCGCGTACATGTGTTAAGACATGTTGGATCGTGTATTCCCTACTTATACACTAACCCAGCCTATTTCTAAGTCTTTTTTTTATTGATATCATCTTTTTGTATCAACTTTTGTACCGCTTTGTGTTCGCTCCAGACATCATTGACATTCTTGATTTGATGTTACCATCATCTTGTAATGTGAATCGTAAGAAAGCCGGTAACCGACCCCTGTTATAACATTGAAATATGTGATTAGTCTTCTCTATTTTTAACGTCTGTTATATCATTATGATGTGACTTTACTTTCGTCTTATCTTAGCCGATACGTCTGAGTCACAATCACACTGCAGTTTCATTTTCATACCGTATCTTTTTGCTACGTCTCTTAGTTGGTTTCCTAAGTAGGTAAGAAGTGATCAAATGAAAAATGAATTAGTTGGGGAAGTAACTAAACACGCATGTGTGCGTTTAGTTCATCAATTGATTGACAATCAGCCCTATGATGTATCGCTCTATGTTATCTTAACATGCATGTTATAGACTTTTTCATGTTATGTTAACACATCGGAAATATGTATCTTCTTGTCATGTTATATGTTATGATATTCAGCCTTATGATGTATCGCTCCATGTTAAAATAACATGAGAGAACAACACATAATTCTAACATGCGTTATAACATAAAATGTAGAATCTCGTATGATGTATCAAACATAAAGCTTGGTCTGTTAAAGGCTCCGTTATGTTAACCTGCGTTTCATCTGTTAAAATAGAAAAAAGGTTTGGTACAGACTAAAACGAGACAGACTAAGGGAGAAAACTAAAAGTGCAACAAGGAAGGCGAACGACCTGTACAACAAGTGCGCGCGCTACGCTTCAAATGACGGCAAACGTCAAAATCTGCCTGATTGCGAATTTTATTGTATTAATAAATAATGAAATGTTAATATTGCATCCTCGCATTACTAAAGATTTCGTTTTTCAGTTATTATTGTGAATGTGTCGCGCAGTTAAAATGAAAAAAAGCATAATCAGGAAAAATTGGGCTTGAAAACCTGAAGTATCGAATAAATACTTCCTCTGGAAGTTCAAATGGATTACCTATTTGTATCTCTTAGGCCCAGTTTTACAATCGTGGAATAAGGACGGAATAACTGTTCACTTAATAGCCGTTAACGTTCCTCCATATCTACGCCACACCTACGTCACGTTATTCTAAGAATAATGCTTATCCGACGATTGTAAAATCGGGTCTAATAAGTATATGTACCTTTGAATATTTTCTCGAAATCTAAACGTAGATTGCCATTAAAACTCTGAGGTTATTCCTGAAAAGTATGGACTAGTAAATTATTGTTGCAAGCTAATTACAATTTTAATTATTAGTAAGGTTTTTTTCTTTGAGGAACACAATTTTACAAGGAAAAGGAACTTGTAATTTCATAATTTACAAGTCCATACTTTTGAGGAACAGGCCCCTGGAAAGCAGGGGAAGTTATAGTAATTGTTTTAATTAATCTTTACCTTTCATTTAAGATTTATAGTTGTTGCAATAAGTTTAGATGTAATAATTCACCCATAATTGGTTCCATTTAAGCTGTGATATCACCAATCAAATTAATTACTTTCTAATGCGAAATCCCTCAGTAGGACGCGTTTTAACATCCATGTTAAAGGCATAACAGGACCTCCACACTAGAAATTATTTTAACATGGCCAAATAACATTTATGTTGTAATAACATAACATATAACATGACAAGAAGATACATATTTCCGATGTATTAACATAACATGAAAAAGTCTATAACATGCATGTTAAGATAACATGGAGCGATACATCATAGGGCTGATTACAACATAAATGTTATTTGGCCATGTTAAAATAATTTCTAGTGTGGAGGTCCTGTTATGCCTTTAACATGGATGTTAAAACGCGTCCTACTGAGGGATTTCGCATTAGATAATTTCGCAGTAATTAATTTGATTGGTGACATCACAGCTTAAATAGAACCAATTATGGGTGAATTATTACATCTAAACTTATTGCAACAACTATAAATCTTAAATGAAAGGTAAAGATTAATTAAAACAATTACTATAACTTCTCCTGCTTTCCAGGGGCCTGTTCCTCAAAAGTATGGACTTGTAAATTATAAAGTTACAAGTTCCTTTTCCTTGTAAAATTGTGTTCCTCAAAGAAAAAACCTTACTAATAATTAAAATTGTAATTAGCTTGCAACAATAATTTACTAGTCCATACTTTTCAGGAATAACCTCAGAGTTTTAATGGCAATCTACGTTTAGATTTCGAGAAAACATTCAAAGGTACACATACCTATTAGATCCGATTTTACAATCGTCGGATAAGCATTATTCTTAGAATAACGTGACGTAGGTGTGGCGCAAGGTTACTAAAGAGAGAAGGTTGCCTGGTAAGTCGTGGAGTGACGCGTCATTCAGTAGGCCATCTATTTGTGTATATGCATTAAATGGGCCTACTGAGTGACGTTGCAGTGACGTTGAAAGTTACCAGACAACCTGTCTTTTTAGTAACCTTGGGTGTGGCGTAGATATGGAGGAACGTTAACGGATATTAAGCGAACAGTTATTCCGTCCTTATTCCACGATTGTAAAATTGGACCTAAGAGATACAAATAGGTAATCCGTTTGAACTTCCAGAGGAAGTATTTATTCGATACTTCAGGTTTTCAAGCCCAGTTTTTCCTGATTATGCTTTTTTTCATTTTAACTGCGCGACACATTTACAATAATAACTGAAAAACGAAATCTTTAGTAATGCGAGGATGCAATATTAACATTTCATTATTTATTAATACTGATAAAATAGAAATTCGCAATCAGGCAGATTTTGACGTTTGCCGTCATGGCCGTCATTTGAAGCGTAGCGCGCGCACTTGTTGTACAGGTCGTTCGCCTTCCTTGTTGCACTTTTAGTTTTCTTCCTTAGTCTGTCTCGTTTTAGTCTGTACCAAACCTTTTTTCTATTTTAACAGATGAAACGCAGGTTAACATAACAGAGCCTTTAACAGACCAAGCTTTATGTTTGATACATCATACGAGATTCTACATTTTATGTTATAATGCATGTTAGAATTATGTGTTGTTCTCTCATGTTATTTTAACATGGAGCGATACATCATAAGGCTGAATTAGTATTAATATGACATTATCCAAGACATGCATTCAAATTCCAACGCCTACCCTAATTTATTTTTATATTAATCGCTTGTTATACAGGGTGGTCCCGAAATAAGGTGCCAAAAAGAAATCAGTTATAGGAGATGATGAGAAAAACTCATATACAAAACTTTTTTCTAATAAAAGTCTTTTCGTTTTTGAGATAAATATAATTGAAAATTTGCTGTACGCTAATGTTAATCGGGATTGAAAAGGTGCAGTAGCGTGCATTTTTTTGTTGAGTTGATAATAACTTTAATTGAATTATTTTTATTCAAAATATTAAAACATAACTTCACGTAAAAAAATGCTCTAAACATCAGTGTAATTCATAAAAATAATGAACTTTAAAAAATGTTTAAGTACATAAATTGTTTATCAATAAAACTCGTGGTAAGTCGACCGCGGCCGCAGCAGGCAATACAAAAATAACTAGACTAACGCCTCCCCGACAAGCTCATAGAAAGCTTGAGGTTTGTATGGTATTGGTATCAAGAAAAAAATCTCATTAAATTGCCTTTTGTAAATTTTCTCATGTGCCGTTCATGCTAAGAAAAGGACAGCCAGTATTTAGTATCTACTTTTAAAAATAAGCTACCGAGCGGAAAATTCAAAAGCCTTCCGATCATTTTTGAACGCTCTTTAGTAACTTACCCCGCCATATTAGGTGTCAGAATTACTAGGTCTTAAAAATGTCTCACCTCTTTTGTACACGGTAAGATTGGCTTTGGGTTTTGGCAATCTTTAAAAAAATTTCCCCACAATTTTCTATGATTGATGTTTTCTTCTCCCTTGTCGATTTATCATTGTTTATTTTCCCTCGTTTATTTCAATAAGAGCATCGAACCGCGTCGTAACATCCAGCGATTTCAATTAGGTAAATTACTGAGACGCCAGTGTGGGCAATTAAGAAAAAAAATCGAGTGACTAAATTACCCCAATAAATTTTGGCGGTCGACGAGAATCGCTTTCTGAAATACCTACACATAATTTTATTCTTGGTTGTGTCGAAAAAAAAACTGATATTTTTTAATCGCCCTATATTGATTAAATTAAGTCAGCGAACGAGCCTTTATAATGAAGTGTAGAGAGGAGTGGGTTTCGTCTACAGAACAATGCGTGCTAAATATTCTGCTTTGATGGGAATTGTTTCGGTAAATGCTTCGTTGAGTTAATTAGTAATGTCGGAATCTAATTAGCAAAGAATTTGTGTGAAAGTTTCACTTTTCTTAACTAAATGGTAGACTAGGTACTATCGCTGTCACTATAAACAGAACGAGAAGCAATAAAACTGTGCGAAACTCGACCTTATTGCACCGGCATGATGTGAGCCTTACGCTCAGGTCATAAAATGTGTTAATCTAGGATGCCAGGTATAAATCTTGGACAGGAAAAATACGCTTTAGGAAACGGGTATTAAAATTGAATATTGAATTAGCAAATATAAATTTGGGGTCTCATGTTCGTATCTTTTATTTCTGCATATTCAGTCAAACACAAATAATTTCGGTTTCAACAATTCCTTTTTTGTAAATAAATATTTCTAGGATTTATTTTTTATAATAAATTTGATGTCATTACTTTGTACTATTATTTTTTCTCGGATAGTAAACTACGATCAAATTCTTTTGTTACACTAAAATTAGCATACATATATGTGAGAATTCCTTATATAGTGCTTACTTTATTTTTTTTCTGAGAAAGATTGGGTCTGCTTATACTGTAAATAATACTAAATCTGTTTATATTTTTGGAAATCGTTTAAAGAAATAAGTGAAACCGAATTAAAAATATTCCCAGAAATTATGTTCTGGGTTTTGCCACTATAATGAATTATGAGGGTAAGTGAATAGGATTTATCCCTACTTTTAAATGAAACAATATAAATTGGTAGAAGAATTTTTTGTTTCTTCATTTCTATACTAATTGCGTTCGATTGTGTTTTGAAAATGGAGCGGCATCAGTTAGGTCCACAGTGCACCATCCCAGAAAAAGGAAAAATTATAGGAATGTGGCAAAGTGGCAAATCGTATAGTGAAATAAGCGAGTTGATTCATAAATCGGTAAGTCAATTTATTTATTTCAACGTATTCTATTATTATTATCATTATTGTGTAATAAATTCTTTTAACGGACACTTAAAATTCACTATCAGTTGATAGCTTCGTCGGGAGTCAAAATAAAGAAATAAAGTTATCAAGGGAACCTAAAAAGGTAAAATGAACTCTTTATATCTAAAAATTATGTTAAATAATTAATTTATTTTAATACTTTTGAAATAAGTTTTATTAAATATTGATTAGCAAAATCAGTATATTTATTAACAAAATTCAGTCATATCTGAATTTTGCGCATTTCTATAAAACGTCTTTTGAAAATATTATTCACAATATAATATATATATACCGGGTGCTGCACCCTGTATACATATATAATATAATTAGTATGTATTTTCAAAATCAAAATTATAATTATTTTCTAACGAATGTTAATGATTTTCATTACTTTTTTGAACACAATATTTATATTGGTTTAAATTTTTTCTATGTGACCTGTATTAAAATTTAAACATTTGATTTCATAAACCACGTTAGGTTGCTTTAATTTCGGTGATTTAGTTTTTAAGAATTCTCAAATAAAATACTAATATTTTATGTTGTGTGCAAAATTAAGATGTCACTGAATTCTGTTAATAAATATATGAATTTTACTACTTGCTATTTTTTACTACTGGAAAAAATGCAGAAATTGAAAAGAAACTTTGAATTTTCAAAATTATTAGCTTTTGGAAATTTAGAAACACTTTCTAAGGGCCAGTTTTATAATGGAATTTAAACGAGAATTTTAAAATGAAAGTCACATTCAGATGTGTGAACAAATGAATTTTGCAGCTGTTTTTACGCTTGAAAGAGATTTTAAATTTAAAGTCTCCTTTAAATTCGATTATAAAACTGGCTCTAATTCTTTAATAATTCTTTTTTTTTTCAAGTGTAAGGAAATCATAATTTACACAATAGAGTTTCATTATTTATTCATATATTTCAAATATTGTAATTAATTATTTCAGAAATCTACCATTCACCGATGGATACTACGTTACAGAAACGAAGGTCTCGTAGAGAGGAAACGAAGACCACTTGGTCTAAATAAAGAAAACTACAGCCAATGAGGATGAACAAATCTTAAATACAATAAGAAATAGTCCTTTTCTTTCCAGTCGGCAAGTTCTAGACACAACGGGAATTGCTTGTTCGACGAGGACCGTTATAAGAAGACTTGCCAATGGAAGGTTACGAAACCGCAAATCAGCTAAAGTTATAGATTTCACACCGCGCCATGCCGAAGAAAGAGTCAATTTTGCAATTCAAAATCTGTACAGAAACTGGGAAAATGTAGTGTTTTCTGACGAGAAAGTGTTTAGGTCGGATGAAAATATTCAAAAACTAGTTTATCGTCCAGTAAATACACGATATGCTACACCATATGTCAATAAGACAAAGAGAAGTGGTAGAGTGTCAGTCGCTTATTGGGGCTGGATGTCAACGCATGGTCCTGGCGAATTGGTCCCAATTAATGGAAGATTAACATCCCGGCAATATACAAACATTCTTGAACAGCATTTATTACCTTTGGCGTATGCTAATGATAGAGGTATTGCATTTGTCCAGGATAATTCGGCCATTCATACTGGCAGAGTTGTTCAAGAATGGTTTGAAGAATATCCAGAAATTGATGTGATTCCCTGGCCTGCTAAATCTCCGGATTTAAACCCCATTGAAAATTTGTGGGCAAATGTTATTCGACAATGGGATGACGGAAATGCAAATTTAAGGAATAGGGAATTTTTACAAGAACATATAAATGGCATTTGGAATCAATTGGGGTTAGGAAATTTATGCCTACATTTAGTCGGTTCTATGTCGAGGCGATTAGAGGAAGTCATTACAAATGGAGGATACTATACTAAATATTAATATTTTCAAGTATTTATGTAAAAACGAATTGTATTATATGTTACATAAAGAAAGTTATTTTGAAATGTTTTTCTTTCTAAACAAAAGAACAATATTGAAATTAGAAATTAAAAATTATATTCCACAGCTTAACGTATGAAACTACTGAACATGTCTCTGGAATTACTTGTTTTTATTCAGCAAATCAAATAAACATTATTATTATTATTATAACGATAAGAAGTTTTATTTTCCACTGGAAATGCGTCGCCAAGAACCAGCAACTCCATTTTTAATGGAGTAAAAAATTTGTCAGTATGAACGAAATTTCAAAATCTCAACTAAATGTTGGATAAGTGGATAGTTATTTCTTTTCCATGTTTTACTGATTATTGTTATTGATGTTTAATAAATTTTACAATAATAATCATTTGTATTTAACAATTGTTTACTAGTTTTTTTTGTCTGTTCTGATTGTTGCTGTTTTTTAAATATTTGTATAACTGAGATTAATTAATATTACCTACAGTATCTTCGCAAAGACTTTCAAAATTTAGTAGCTTAATATTTTAATTTAGCTTTATTCATTTTGACAAAACGTCTGTAAATTCTTTAAACAAATATAGTTTTACTGGATAAAAATTTGTTTTCTTCTCCACATAATACTTACAGGCTATCCTAATTTTTGCAAAATGCTTAATATGCATTAAATAAATCAGAATGGAGTGCCGTTTCAGAAACTAACTATAAATATTATTTCTAAGTATATATTTAACTGGCAAATAGTATAGTCACTGACTTACTAATCATTATAACATTGGTTTTAATTATTTAAATTCTTAAAATTAGCTCCGAAATGTTTAAGCTTATAGTATTATGCTGGCTAACATAATTTGTCCATTTCATTACTGACTGAATATAAACGAATTCTTATACCGGGTGTCCGGTAAAGAATGGGCCATACTTCAAGGGTGGCTTCTTTGGGTCAAAACAAATCGATATAGACCAATTTATCTTA
The DNA here is from genome assembly GCA_033060865.1 of Dorcus hopei. NCBI lineage: Eukaryota > Metazoa > Arthropoda > Insecta > Coleoptera > Lucanidae > Dorcus > Dorcus hopei. The sequence continues at coordinate 48,925,129 of CM065426.1, read as the reverse complement.
GTACAATTTTGCTTCATTAAAAAGTTATGGCCTTTCAAAGATAACTTTTTTATTTCAATATTTTAGCAAAACTCGTTCATTTTTAGAGATATTTAATTGTAATTTGGTATTTAAAGGTTTCTTGTACTGCTGAATCTGAATATCTTCCTATTTTTAACGTAACATATAGGGGGCGCTCTCGAGATCCTGATATTCCTTTGTTTATTGCTGTACTTTTTTTTAACGTGAATATTTTTTAAATTATATTCATTTTCTTGAAAGAACTTTTAATTTGCTTTAAAAAAGGTATACTTGTTACATGTCGCTAAAGTATACCAGTTTTGAGAAAAATGGCTGTGAATATGATAATGCTGAATATTACTGTTTTAGGTCTACATTGAATCAGGCACATAGACCCGTATTTCAGTTACAGTTTAACTTTAATCTTCACTTTATTTCCATGGGAACAACTGTTTTTTAATTATTACTATGGGAGTAATCTGGAGTTGAAAGTTAAACTATGAGTGAAATACGCGGCAAATAGCAAACATAATAAGAATTTTTTACGTAATGTATCGTTGATTTAAATGTGGAATTGTAAAATTTTTTCAATTTTAAGTAAATTACGAAGTAGTGCAACTTTAGGTAATTGTCTTTTCATCCTGCAGTAGCGTTACTGGTGTAGAAAGTATTCAACATTTTCACATTCAAAGCCATTTTTCTCAAAACTGGTGTACTTTAGCGACATGTGACAAGTATACCTTTTTTAAAGTAAATTAAATGTCGTTTAAAAAAAACGAAACATATTTTAAAAATATTCACGTAAAAAAAAGTACGACAATAAACAAGAGGATGTCAGAGTCTCTAGAGCGCCCTCTATACGTTACGTTAAAAATAAGCAGATATTCAGATTCAGCGGTACAAGAAACCTCTAAATACCAAATTACAATTAAATGTTTCCAAAAATGAGCGAGTTTTGCTAAAATATTGATATAAAAAAATTATCTTTGAAAGGCCATAACTTTTTAATGAAGCAAAATTGTACTAAGATAAATTGATCTAAATCGATTTATTTTGATCCAAAGAAGCCACCCTTGAAGTATGGCCCATTCTTTACCGGACACCCAGTAAATTTATGAAATATTAATAAATTAATTGAAAATGACTTTATTATTTAAAACGAATAATTATAATATTAACATCAGAAAATTAATTCTAACAGGATTCTAATATAGGAAAACAACTGATTTGCTTATTTTAATTTCAAATGAGCAAACCAAAAGAGAATACTCCAGATGTTTACCCCTGCACCGGCAGGTAATGCAATAAAATGTGCTATAAGGCTCAATTTCGCTAGGTCGTAAGAGGCATTAGTGCCAAGCAAATTTTCAATCGTTCTGTTTATAGTGTCAGCGATAGTACATACAATACATTGGTGTAAGAACTGCAATGTGTGGCAATCCTACTGGTTGAGCCAATCAATGATTTGTAATTAGTACGATGTGTTACAGCGCATTGGTAAAGAGCAAAAGTAATCTTCGATTTTACCCTCTCATTCAATACACATTTTATCATTTTTTTTCGCGTTTCTCCAGAAACTAAGACACGCACGCCGCCTACATTAAATATGAATCGTTCTCGAAATTAAAGCGGGCGCGCGCTCTTTTTTTCATTAATAAGAGATTCAAAATTTTAATTAAAACTGAAAGCTCTCGAGTTTTCCTTCTTCGTTTCGTCCCGGAAAGCGGATTGGAACGTTTCATGCGGAGTGAGCGCGAGGAATAATTAAGGCGATGTCTTGTCGTCGTGAAACTATAGCGCTAATGAGGATTATCTTGGCGATGCTTTTCTTAATTGCCATGGAGAAAAAAATCTCAGGATTTTATTGTGTTTTTACTCCCTGGAAAGCAGAAGCACTTAACATGAATTTCATTTTATTTCAATTTCACCTGCTTTGACTAACTGCTTAGATTTAAAGGGTTGTTGGGTTGTTTTCTATCTAAAGGCGGTATTCATTCATGTCTCAATAATTTGATAAACCTGAAACAGAATCACAGTGGTATACTTTTCTGGCATGCAATGAATGACTTAATTTCTTTCGAAAAAAAAAAAAAAAATTGAAATATAACAGGTCTGATGCATTTATCTCGCTTTTAATTAACCAGTGGTGGCTTAAATCGCAGCAGATATGGTAAATTCCCAGGGTTTAACGCCGTCCGAGGTGAATTACTGCGGTCGTTGCAAATTAAAAGATTAATGAAGCGTCGCGTTTTAATTAATTATGGCGGGCGAGCCTAAAGCCGCAGATTGCGACGTTACCGTGTGCAAGTGCAAGCAGGTCACTTAACATTTGAACTGACTAATGAATTTAAATTAAAAATTGGTTTAATCATGTTAACAAGGTATCTGGATTTCTAACTTTGAGCTTTCATGAGTCTCTTACAAAAATGATGACATTTTCTTGATAGTTTAGGACCTTGAAAAACCGTACTTTCAACCATCTAAAGTATTAGTCACAAGAGAAGACCGTTGCGTCATTGTCTGGTGTTGCATCAACAGACTTATGAATCATAACTCCGTCCTTTTTTCTCATTCACCGTTAACAAACAAATAATACTGAAATAATGGTCGGTTCTTGCTTCGGCGATTGATTATGCAACACTCAAGTTCCGTGATTTTCATAGTACGCCAAAATTGTTCGTTCATGTTGTAATTGGTTGAAATTCTCTACCGTACGTCATAAGTGACGTCACTACATACATATTTTACTCGAAATTAAATTCGACGCCTTCAAAGTGATCGAAATTGTGACACTTGCGACGACGTGAAGACACGGTTAAGTGTTACTGTTAGCTAATGTTGGAAATTGAAGTAAAACAGTGTAAAATCCGCATACCTGTTGTAGGAATTGTTTATATGTTGAAGCGTATTGGTTCCTCGCTAATCAAAGTTGTAATGAAACGTAGAAATACTTAAACTTAAACTGTCGGACGGCAAATAGACGTGTATAGGTCAGCTTGACAGAAAAAGAATCGATTCCTCTGTAGCTAACTGGAGTGGGACAGTCTATCTCGTAGAGCTGATAACGGACTACTAGTAATAATAATAAGTTTATTGTACCCATCATTGACAGTAGTTCACAGTTTAGTGTATGTAGTAGGCATAATAAAGATAAATTATAATATCTAAATAAAATTACAAATATACAAAGACTAGATCAAACAGAGCAAAGAGAAAATTTTATTGGTTAAATTTATATTCCAGTATGACGAATTTTTTACTGTATTTAGACTAGGTTTGGATAAGTTTAGATCTTGCTCGTATTATGATTATGAATTTTAAATACAAATATTCCTACAGCATTGACTGTAAATACAATAAATATAATAAAAATTCACGTACACTACACATTAAAATCACAGAGTAAGAACTCATCTAAGTTGTAAAATGCTTTTAATAAAAACAATCGTTTAAGCTTTACTTTAAAAAGTTTTACTTTATTTACATTTCTGTATGATGTAGGAAGTTGATTATAAAGAAATCTTCCGTTGTAAAACAGCGAATTTTTAATTAATGTCGTATCTGGCTTTGGTAAATGAAGATCATCTTTTTTTCGGGTATTGTGTGCGTGAAAATCTTTTCTTTTCTGAAGGGTATGTTTATTTTTAAATATCAATGTTAAGACTACTATTAGAAATATTGAAAATAAAGTTAAGATTTTGTATTTAATGAAAAGAGGACGGCAATGGGCGCGTGGTTCCTGTCCCGATAAGTATGTTCACTGAGAAAAATAGTCCCAAAGTTTATATTAAGAAGATTTATTCGTATTCGCGTTAAAAACCGACTCAGCGTACTACTGTAAAATTAACACTATGTGGTTTGTTGTTTAGAGTATCATTTCCTGTCATGATAAAATTACCGGAGTAATTAACAAAAAGTCAGACATGACATTTTATTACTAATTTATTCAGCAAAATATTTCATTATGATTTGTTATATTTTAACACTACGTATTATGTAGAATGATAATTTTACATTTTTAAACTTAAACAGTTTCATTGTGCTAAGAATCATGATTAATTTAGAGTAAGATGGATTTTATAACATGACAGCATTATACTTTTATTTTATCGATGTGGAGTGATGTTTTATCAAAATCGCAAAATTCCATTTTTTTCAGTGTTATTGCTCGTTTCTGTATTTTAAATATTTGTTCAAAATTATCTAGTGTAGTAAAACCCCAAAAAACTATACAGTACCTTAATCGAGATTCAAATAGCCCAAAATATACTGTTCTAGCAACTTCGGGCCCCAATTTGAAACGAATTGTACGCACTGCAAAACAAGCAACAGAAAGTGAAGCTGCGACATTCTGAATTTGTTGTGTCCATGTTAAATTTTCGTCCAACTGTAAACCTAAAAATTTAATATCTGTAGTTCTCGTTAATTTTGTATCGACGATTTGGATGTTTATGTGATCAATAGAATTTTTGTATAAAAGATATTTTGTTTTATTTAAATTTAGAGTTAAACCATTTGCATCAAACCATTGTTTTATTAAAAGTAAGTCTCCGTTCAAATTATTATTTAAATTCTCCGGAGTATATGCTAAACAATAGAGGTCCTAAAATTGAACCTTGGGGTAGGTACACCATAGGTATTTGGTTTTACACCTGAAACAATTTGTTCTTCCATGCTGTTTTTAATGTGTACATATTGCTCGCGGTTTATTAAATAAGATCTAATCTAGTCGTTTGAGATCCCACGGAAGCCATAATGTTCCAGCTTGTTTAAAAATATGTCTGGAAGAATACAATCAAAAGCCTTCGTGAGATCACAAAAAACTGTTGCCACCTTTTCCTTGTTATTAATAAATTCATAAACTTGCATAAGGCAACTGTAAATGGCGTCTGAAGTTGCTAATCCTGTTCTATAACCGTATTGATATTTGGATAAAATATTATTCTGATCAATGAAAGTAATCATACGCGATTTAAATAAATGTTCTACAATTTTGGAAAATGTTGATAATAAAGCGATTGGTCTAAAATTGGTCTAAAAATTGGTCTAAAATTAATGTGACCTGCGGTTCTTCTAGGCCTTGTACTAGCTGTTCGACTGGTAGGGTGTTTCGACGTAGCTTCTCCGGAGTCGGTGGCATAGGTGAGATACAACGAGGTACGCAGGTACAACAACGTGGGGGAGCGTTTGTAAAGTCGACTGTCAGTGGTGTTTGTGGGATGTCTGTAGGGCGCTTTGTGGCTTGCCCGAGTGAGTATGTGTATTTGTGGGGCGCTACAAGGCTTGTCCGAGTGTGTATGTTTATTTGTGGGACGCTACGAAGCTTGCCCAAGTGTGTATATACTGGCAGTGCAGACCTGCTCGAAGTAGAGAGCGACTAATTTTCGGTGCCGCGGTGGCTTTCTTTTATATGGTTTACCCCGCAATCGCCCCTGCGATGACCGGTCTTCCTGGGTGCTTCTTATTGACCGTGGGGTAATTAATTTATGTGGCGTGATCGCCTCGCGCCTGTACGATCATCTGATGGCGTCGTTTCATCGTCACTTGATTCCAATTGGCCAGCTGTTTTACGTCATCGCCGTGGCCAATCACGTTGTCTTACATCATCGCCGTGACTAATCACGTTGTCTTATGTCATCGCCGTGGCCAATCACATTGTCTTACGTCATCGCCGTGGCCAATCAGGTTGTCTTACGTCATTGGTGGAGTTCGTGGGTTGCTTTTACGAGCGCCACCCGTTGTTGATGACGGCATCGATATAATGCAGCCAATTACCGTCGTTTTACGTCACTGGCTGAGTTCGTGACGTGTTTCCCTACTGTTGATGACGATACATACAATGTGTATATTATTGATTTTATTATTTTTGTTTATTGTTTCCAGCGCGTGTACACGTCCGAAAATATCAACACTCAAGATTTGTCAGTAACATACTTTAAATTTAAACTGTAACCTTTGGTAAACCGACAGATGACAAGGAGTGTCAGCTTACAAACATCATGAAGCAAGCATTTGATTTACCTATGGTGAAACACTTTTCGAACAAGGGTAATAATTTAGTAAAGTAGATGTTAAAAATTCGGAATTTTGCATCATCCCTCATCAAATTTCTAGTACACGATAAATGATACTTCACAATGCATCCTCGTAAAATGCTGGAAACGATGCCAAAATTTATACAGGGTTAAGAGTTGACAAATTTTAAAGTTCTGAGGGACGGGTGGTTAAAAATGATAAAAGAAACGAAACCATGGTACAAAGAAACGGACGGATTTTCAGAGCTTAACCACACACTATGACATTCGGTGAACACTAATTACGCCTTCGGACTCTGGGTGATGTTCACGACCACACGACTTTTGGTTGTGTGATACTTCTGCATCAAACCCTTGTCTTTTATATGGTTTATACCGGAAATTTCGATTACGAAAAATTTTGCATGTGGAACACTTGCCCTATGAGTCATCGTGGTTTTCCTAAATCGTCCGCTCTTAGTCATGTTTGATTATGCTTGCATAATGCCGATTTCTTTGAGGAGTCACCTCGGCAACTGTTTAATGATGCATAATATTCTCCGAATGCAGTTTTACTGCAAAGGTCAGTCGTTTGATTACATAATTTTTAGGTGGGCGTGTTTTCCGTAACGCAATTAGTGATTTACAAATTGCTGATTTTTTACATCGTCTTTGATTCCCGCAAATTTTTTGATTTTGAATTCAACATCACGGATCATTGTATACGGCAATTGTATATGACAATATTTATATTCGCCATGTATTTAGGTAATGAAATTAGTTAACCAGAAAAAGACTTGATTGATGCCCAAAAGATACGTCATCCGTCTCAAAAACAGTCAGTCATTAACTCGCTAGTCAGCCGTGCCTTTTCACTATCAGAACCCTCTTCACTTCAAACTGAACTAAACCACGTAACAAAAGTCCTACTCAATAACAACTACAAAAGGCACGACATCCAAAGATCCATTTCTCGTCATCTCACACCAATTCCTCCACGTTCTGAACCTGATACACCTCCAGTCGCTACAGCTTACCTACCTTACATTCACACTATAACAGATCGAATCGGCAAAATACTCAAACAACAAAACATCAAATCAATTTATTTACCCATGACGAAACTTTCAGACTGCCTACCCTCCACAAAAGATCACATCCCCTTACAATCCGAAGGTGTGTACCGAATTCCTTGTTCTTGTGGGCGTGTATACATCGGTGAAACAAAACGGTCTGTTAGTACTCGTGTTTCTGAACATAAACGCTGTACGAGACTACTACAAACAACTGGCTCGACCCTAGCCGAACACAAACTAGAAACCGGTCACCAAATCCTATTCTCCGACACAAAACTTCTAGCCCGCTCATCTCATTTTTTCAATCGTAAAATCCGTGAATCCATAGAAATTCTCAAACATCCCAATAATCTGAACCGTGACACTGGCTTTTACCTCCACAATGCCTGGAAACATCTCATTAACGATCCGTCACGCCCCAACAGACCAATCACCGGTCACCGTTCCGACCCACTATCCCCACCGATCACTATAAATACCACGACAACAGACATACCCACTCAGTCTCAACGACCCACGAGAAGCAGCAGCAACACCACCAGCAGCAGCCCTGAGGAAGTTCTTCTGCAATGGAGAACGAAACGTCGGCAGTAGAAGAAGTCAACGTGACGCGGTTCCAACCGGAAGCCAATTCAATCAGTGTAGTACATCTTTTTTTAAATAAAACCGTGTGCAACATCACTAACATCAGTAATGCGAACTTCAATTTCATTTCAATCACATTTGTTCTTCTTTTGGTCAAAAATTCCGTCGAAGAGACGTTTTGTGCGCTGGTGCACTTCCATAAATCGGGTCCTTTCCGGCGAGTATTTTCACGCAGTCACTTCATGACACCTCTTTAATAGTCTTTATTAACTGTTTGTTCTTCTGGAAAAAATTTGAATCCACAACACCACGACAATCGAAGCAGTGAGCAAGATTTAATCTTTGAGTGACTTTGACGTGGTTTTTCGGTTTTGGTTCATTTCCTATGCTCCGTTCCAAATACTGTCGACTTGCTTGACTTGCTTGGATATTGCTACCAGTTATGATGAGTTTAATAAATATGAGTTGCTAGAAGCACGAAAAATCACCCCTTCGGCAAAAAGTCCTAATCTTTTGGAATAAGTCATGCTGCGATGCCTAAATCCTAAGCTAAAATGTTGTGAATGGACCCAAGAGATACGCCCGGATCTGCACATCTCCTGTCCCATAGCCACCATTTGCAAGTACCATATCTTCCACTTTTTCAATGTTTTCATTCGTTTTAAATGTTGATTCATTCAAAGTGTGGTTAAATGGTTTGCATTGTATACTGGAAGTTTTTTACTGCTTTGTGCTGTATCGCTATAACAAAAAAAAGGTAGGAATATAGCTTCAAAGTATTAGCAAGTTAGTGAAGCAGGATTGCTTGTACCCAAGGTTACTAAAGAGACAAGATTGCCTGGTAACTTTCAACGTCACCACAACGTCACTCAGTAGGCCCATTTAATGCATGTACACAAATAGACGGCCTACTGGATGACGTGTCACTCCACGAGTTACCAGGCAACCTTCTCTCTTTAGTAACCTTGGCTTGTACCGAAGCCACTACTCTTATTTTTAACAACATTTCTTTTTATTACCATAGAAATTATGCCTCTACGACATTTGGAAAAACGTGTCGTAAGTCGAGTTTGGAATCGCTACTTAGCAAATAGGTCTCCAGCGTACACCCATGGTAGAGGTTGAGAACGAGCCACCTACCATGCCCAAGACCGTCTGATAGTACTGACTGCAACAAGAAATCGAACATTAAGAAGAATTAACAGCTTCTTCAGGCAAGTTACTGGAAGAGTGATTTCATTTCAAACTGTCAGAAGAAGGTTGCATGCACGTAATTCGCGCATAAGAAGACGCGCAACACAGCCACGGTTGACGGTGGATCAACGTGCATGCAGATATCATTGGGCAATAAAACTTTATCATTGGAATTTTCAAAATTGGAGGCATTGCCTCTTTACCGACGAATCGAGATTTCCTTTGTACACGTATGATGGTCGAACATCATTAGCATGGAGAGAAAGAGGACAGCGATGCAATGAAAATTTAATAGCATCAACCACTCTTTTTGACGGAGGATCAGTTTGTGTCTGGGGAGGTATATGTTTTGATGGCCGCACTGACCTACCGGTTTTAATTAATGAAATAATGACTGCCATAAGATATTACGACAATGTTATAGAGTCGATAATAATGCCATTTGCTGCTGCAGTAGGTGAAGGATTTGTTTTTATTGATGATAATGCACGTCCTCACCGTGCAAGAATCTAAAATGATCGGATAGAACATCATGCGATTACTAGAATGGAGTGGCCATCCTGTTCACCAGATATGAATTGCATTGAGCATGTTTGTGCCGGGATGTCTAGGCAGCACCAACAGCCTCCCCACACTTTACAGCAACTATCTAGGACGTTGCAAGCAATTTGGGAAGTCATACCTCAGGACTTTATCAATAATTTGATAATGAGTCTTCCCAATAAAGTAACAGCATTAAGGCGAACTAGGGGTGGGCTTACACGGTATTAACTTTCTTTAATTCATCAATAAAAGAACTTTATAAGTTGTTAATTTTCTCCCGTTTATTCAATTACTCATTTTTTCCCATTGAAGATCTGTTTCTTTTGATTCCTTTAATTTTATCATAGCATCCATCAATGAATAAAATTTGTATCACATGGATCTTTATTTCTTTTTAAAATTTCTACTTAAAAAAATAAATCATTGTAGTATTATTATCATTGTATCATTCAATTGTTGAGCGGTCTGTTTTGAATGTCTTTGTAATGGGCGGAGGCTTAAAAAATGATAAGATAAAATGAATTAACTACAAACAGCTTTGATTTTAACAATTTTTACAAGGACCTGTCGAGAACGAACAAAATCTGTAACTTTAATTCTTACAAGAATATTTTCTTTATTCTCTTTCTCGTCCTTTTGTTAAATCCTTTTGTTAAACCATGCAAGACCCGAGTCGCAATTTTCTTGTTTGTAGATTTCCGGCTTGAGTTTTAGGTAGACAAGAATCGATCTCACCGTCTTCATTCTATGGTATTGAATCTGTTTTTTCTCTTTGTTTAAGTGTCTGTTTTTCAGTATGACAATGAGAATTGGTCGCAAAAAAATGCGCAAGAGAATGTAGGTTAGGGGAAAATGTTTAATAATAATTTATGTAACAAGGTGACTCATCAAAATCTGACAGGCGGACTGCGAACATCTGATGATCAAATGTTTAGGAGCAGACAGATAACATGTAATAAGCCCCAGTAAGGAATGGTGAGATCACCGATAAAGTTTTCTGTGAACTTCGCGTGCCTGCTACTGTACTCCAACCTCCCCTATAATTTTGAATATGGATTCGTCTGATGAAAACTCGTTTCTGCGCATTGTGTACTTCATCTATCATTTTCCAACTTGAAATTCTGATCTTAGTAAGTTTGATTTGACCTTGAACTCCTCAGACTATTTGTAGCCCAAGAGTGGAACTTAATTCGTGGAGTTATCAGCGCCGATATATCTACTCGAACGTTCTAATCACCCATCTTCAAGCAAATCCTTGTTAATCTCAGTGCTTAACCCGCCGCCTTCGGGTAGAAGATCCTTGAACCTCGGCCTATTCGAACACGCCTCTAATTATTACAAATTTGGGCAAAATATAAAATCCAGGCGCTGCTCGAAATTCCCCAATGCTTCTGACGTATCGATTTATACGCCGCTCTTAGTTCCATTTCGCTTGCTGAATAAATTCATAAGCGCCGGCGGCCGAGAGAAATGTATTCAATGAATAAACGATGCAAGCTTAACACATCGCAGGCGTTTCAATCATGTTAAGAGGAGCGAGCGAAAAAAGGTCGCAATTGCAGGAGAATCTGCTTTTTGCTTTCGTTGCCGATGATAAATTTTCTTTTCAATTTTGATAATGCGCTCGACAATGGACGGGACACGCGACGGTTTTAATAACTGATGTAGGGAATCGCGGAGCAATTACGGAGCTCCGGCAAATCCGGAGTTTTCGCTTACTGACTGGGAGTGAATAACATGTCGTGCGGAGCTCAAGGAACATTTTGCTTACACGTAACAGCGCCATCCGATTACCCATTCAGCTGCACTTGGAGTTTCTCATTAAATTACATCCGGCGGAAGCCGGAATTGTGTAATGCAACTTGGAAACTGGAATCATAAGCTACAAGGGTATTTTGCATTCGCCTGAATAAATACTCTCAGACTTTATTTCGCGTCCCCAATATTCTGCAGGTAAACATCATTTAAAGATCGACAGTTTAGTTTCATTTCTTGAATATATTCAGTCTGTTGCGCTTAGAACTTTCGCCTATCTATAACTCGACATTACGCTCGACGATCTGTAAAACGAAATGCGCCGATAGATGCATGTGTGCAAGCTGGCTCGGCTCGAATCGAGCGAAAACGACGAGATGAGATTGATGGAGTTATGCATGTTGTATTTGAGCGAAATCGAGCGAAGCGTGACGTTCGATTAGGTTCCGTTGTTCGCTGGCGCTGGAACGAGATGACGGCTGAAATTGGTCTTAAAGCTGCAGATTGTTTCTGAATCGATCGGCTTTTGATGTTTAAAAGTTACAGAAAAGAGAGTTTGTTTTGTTCCTCTCGTTCTAACAGTGTAAAAGCGTTAAAGGATTGAATTACGAAGAAGTGAATGAACAGAATTGTTTCAAAGCTCATGAACCGTGCAGATACAAATTGATTTGTATTGTTTGAAGATACTTCGCTGTGGTTGAAACTTTATCGATACTCATTAACAATCAGAGAAATGATCAAAAAATATTTTTATTTTGGTACGTTAATGACAACATTATGAAACTCATTTGGGTTTCATAAAGTAGCTTATTAAAGCATCCTAAATTTTTTTCTATTGGGTTGGCGACACCACATTGCTACGACATCAACCCGAAAAGGTAAAGGTTTAAAAAAAAACAAATTAGCAGAATAACATCGTGTAACTTGTACTAAAGCCAGCAGAACTGAATAAAAAAACTCCACACAACTAATGCCGTAGAATATTGGTTGACGAGATGCTTCCTAAGGTAGCAGAATGAAGGAGCCGGAATGGGGTTCCAAAGAAATGAAGCGAGTGTTCGGTGAAGTGTTTTTTTTTTATGAATGATTAGACAAGAGTAAAAAAAATCTTCAATTAGTTTAGTTTACTGTAGATTCATTAGTTAAGGAAATGAAGAAATCTGGTTTTATTAAGCAGCATTATTTTAAGAACGTTAACATCAATTAGCATTAATTTTAGCAATTTCTTTACAAAAAAGGAGAATTTAAGTTAATTTTGAAGATACTGTTGGATCGTTATTGTTTAAATTATTAGTCAAACCTTATTAATGTAGATTAAAATAAGAGTAGGCCAAAGAATTATAAACAAGATAGGCAGATTTTCGTAAATAGAAAAAAAAAATAGTTATGACAGTTGGTCTAATCTTATGGCGGATTTCACGAACGTTACTTAAATTTAATCATCCGTTAAACGTAAACGTTGCCATGGTTACATGTGTTGAAGGTATAGGAATGATTATTCTTAATCGATGATTAAAGTTAAGTGACGTTTGTGAAATCCAGCGTAGATGTTTTAATTATTAATAACTCAACAGTGGCGACGAGGGAAAAGGCAGAAAAGAAAGCATTTAAAATGGACGCGGAATCAATAAAAACACTCATCTCAACTACGTTAGCAAGTCAAGAAAAGGCTTCGAGGAGAAGAGAAGAAGTAGTGATGGGCATAATCGAGATATTTCAATAATCGATTATTAGTAATCGAGATATTTTAATACTCGACTAATACTAGTAGTTAAAATTAGTAACCGTAAAACTGTAACCGTCAACCGATATCAATTCGCTTCGGTTACGATCACGTAGTGAAGGGCTCAAAGTAAACAATGACCGTTATTGTTTTTGTCGGGTGTCGGCGCTCCACATTATGTATTTATGTAAATATTTTGTTCGGACCTCGGCTGCCCTGCCCGACAACGGCGCACAATCTCGATAGTCGACATTCGAACTCGAGTAGTCTCATATCTCGTTTGCTTGTTCCATTGTTCGAGAGAACGAAACGCTGTGAACTTTTCTTAGTAGTACTAATACTTACCTACTAATATTAGTACTAACTCGTGTCTAAATAAAAACCTGGTCAAGTAGGCTACATTTAGTAATTCTGCTATGTAAATGCAATGGAAAAAGTCTCGATCACAACCCACTTGACCAGGTTTTTATTTAGACGCTCGTTACTAATTTTCTTATTGTTCGAGAGAACGAAACGCTGTGAACTAATTCTCTTAGTAGTACTAATACTTACCTACTAATATTAGTAGGGGAGAGTATATTGGACCGGCTCCAAAATTGGACCACTTCAATTCAATTTAAATTAAAACCAACTAGAAGTATCTATCGGTATTTAAAAAAATACTTGCAGAAACGTTGTTTAATACAGTACCATCTGAGGTATATGTAGTGCTTACTGTTATTGAAGTTTCTAGTTTATTTTTATTTATTCAAAAGCGGTCCAATTTAGGAGCCGGTCCAATATACGCAACTCTCCCCTACTACTAATTTTCGTAACACTAATCGATTATCTCGAGATATTTTAATAATCGACTAATTCAATTATAACGAGTGTCTAAATAAAAACCTGGTCAAGTGGGTTGTGATCGAGAATTTATCCATTGCATTTACATAGCAGAATTACTAAATGTAGCCTACTTGACCAGGTTTTTATTTAGACACGAGTTAGCATCTCGATTATTCCCATCACTAAGAAGAAGAATCTCGTAAACGAGAAGATGTATTAATTAGTTCAACTTCTTAAGAATTTTCAAGTAAGTTCTACTCAACCGTCTTCGTCAATGGTGTCTTCATCAGGAACTCTTCCACGAATACCAGAATTTGAACCTGATCAAGAAGATGCTACTAAATTTGATGCATGGTTAAGCCGATTCGAATTTGAAATAGATTGTATAAAGGTGCAGATAGACATGCGAGAAAACTTGCGCGAGTTCTGTCCGACACTAATGTCGCTAATGCAAATAGCACGTAAATAGGGTTGCCAGTCGACTCGCTGGAATGTCTGCAAGATCTCGCGCGAGATTCTTTCTTGCAAGTCTAAATAGGCATAACTGTTGCTGCCGAAATATCGAAACAAACTGGAAGTTAAGTAATAAATCGCGAAGCTACAATTATGCCTATTTAGACTTGCAAGAAAGAATCTCGCGAGAGATCTTGCAGACATTCCAGCGAGTCGACTCGCAACGCTATTTACGTGCTATTTGCATTAGCGACATTAGTGTCGGACAGAACTCGCGCAAGTTTTCTCGCATGTCTATCTGCACCTTTACACCAAAACTTGCGGAAAACGAAAAAGTCAAATTTCTCATGACAAAACTTCCTGCATCAGCTTTTAGTGAATATACAAAATTTTGCATGTCAAAAGGGGTAACTGATCGAGGTGACTGAGTTTGATTATATAAAGAAATTACCACGCGATTACGTATGCTGTATAGTAAGAAACGCTCGATTTTTGCGGAACGCTATGACTGTTTGCGTATTGCAAGAGACGATGGTGAAGATTTTAGACTCTGTTAACCATGTAAGAGCAACAAGGCGAAAATATCAATTCAGTAATCAAACTAAAGAACAATTTTTCTGCTTAATTGCTCTAATTGGGTTGAAATCAGCGTCAGATGATTCACTTCGTGCTCGTATGCTTCAGAAACTTAATTCTGATGGAGATAACGTCAAATTCGATGACGTTATGAACGACTGTGGAAAATTTATCGCAGTGAAATCAGAAAGTAAGTTCTACGAACAAAAGGAACGTTTTGTCAACAATATTCGTCCTAGAACGAAGCATGTCAATAACAAGAAAGGCGCACCACCTAGTCCATGTCGTCGATGCGGAGAGATGCATTGGTTTAAGGATTATCCTCATGACAAACACAAATGTCAAAAATGCAATAAAACCGGACACTTAGAAAAATGTTGCAAACTAAAGAAGAAATCACTTAAAAATGTGAGTACTGTCAATATAGGTATTCTCCCAAATTCAGTAAATAGTTGTCGATTATTAAAAAGACATTTGTAGTCAATGAAACATAAGGTATTTTTGGCGAATAACCGGTTACAATAGCGTTGGTTAGCAGTAGTGACGTCACGGTTACGTGGTAACGTCACGGTTAGTAAGAGTCGCCAAAACGAAATAGTTACGGAGTAAAGCAGAATCCTATTAGAAATTACGGATATCTTAAATACTGAAATAAATAAAAAGTTGAGTCTGTGGTCGAAGTTAACACGTACTGACAGATACAACAGCTGACAAAAGGACAAAACTAATTGAATAAGAGAGGAATAGCAATGTTCCACAACTCTCTGACCGGGTTAGGAAAATAGTAACCGGAGTAACGTATGTGACGTCATAACAACAGTTACCGGTAACTCACAAAAATGGAATGGTTACTTATTTCATCTTACCACACATAACCGGTTACTCGCCAAAAAAACCTTTATTGGTAGATTTTTATCTTGACAGTGGATCAGAAGTTAACATCATCGATGAAAATACCTACAATTGAAGGCATTATTCCAAAAACCAGACAAGTCCAAAATATCTGATTATAAGTTGTCGCTATTTTATATAACGAGCGTCTAAATAAAAACCTGGTCAAGTGGGTTGTGATCGAGAATTTATCCATTGCATTTACATAGCAGAATTACTAAATGTAGCCTACTTGACCAGGTTTTTATTTAGACACGAGTTACTTTAAGGCAATGGCTATCTAGTGGTATAATTCGTTTCGCTATGAAATAGACATGTCTGACGATTTTGCACGGAGAAATATGTGCGATTTTATAAAAACAAGACAAATCCCACTTGTTTCCTGCAAAAGCCAGACAATTATCATTTTAGGACTTGTCTGGTTTTTGGAATAATGCCTTTAATTACATTGGCAGAACCGCGCTGGAAAAGTGTCAAGAACATGTACAAACGTATCAATGATGTCAGCATCACAGAATCACCATTCTTAGGAAAAGAACGCACATACTTCCGCTATGAAGATCATACAAGTGAAGAAACGTTCTATGTGGCCAAACAAGATTCACTGAATTTACTTGGCTTATATGCTATGCGCCGTTTTAAATTTTTTTCAAATGAAATACAAAACGTCAACATTAAATTTGTCAAAAGTCAATGAATGACAATGACCAACAAATTATCGAATCGTTACAAAAGAGTTTCCCAGATGTGTTCAGTGATGGACTGGGATGCTGCACTATCACAAAAGCGTCACTCATCCTCAAACAAAAATCCATACCAGTCAAGAGAAAAGCAGTTCCATATGCTTCACGACCTCGAGTGGAACAAGAATTTGATCGACTCATTGACATGGGGAGTTATTAAACCCATCGATTACGTCGAATGGGCGGCTCCTATTATGGTTATTACAAAGACGAATGGATCTTCTCGACTTTGTGTGGATTACTCAACTGGATTAAACGACGCAATCCAACTCAATCAACATCCATTACCATTACCAGAAGACATTTTCACGGCTCTCAACGGTGGACGGATTTTCTCTCAAATCGATTTTTCAGATGCATGTCTACAAGTGGAACTCGATGATACATCAAAAAAACTTTGCAATATCACAACACATCGTGGTTTTTACGAATTTCAACGTCTTCCATTTGGAATAAAGTCGGCTCCAGGCATATTCCAATCGATCATGGATTCAATGATCGCAGGACTGTCGTTCGCTTTGCTTAGTTGGACGACATTGTCATCGTCAGTGGAAGCATTGACGAACATCAACATCATCTTAATGAAGTTTTTTGCCGAACACAACTATCGGTTTCGAATTCGACCAGAGAAGTGTACTTTCTTCAAGGATTCGATAAAATACTTGGGCTACATTGTAGACAACAATGGACACCGCCCAGACCCAGCTAAAATCAACTCAATCATCAACATGCTACCACCGACTGATATATCAACTCTTCGTTCATTTCTTGGATTGGTAAATTACTATCAAATATTTGTGAACAAAATGCATCACATCCGCCAACCACTGGATGAACTGTTGAACAAAGATTAGAAATGACAACGGTCAAATGTTTGTCAGCAAGCTTTCCAGCGCATCAAAGACGTACTTCAATCAGGTCTACTTCTTACTCATTACGATCCTTCATTAGAAATAACCGTCGCAGCAGACGCATCCAATCACGGACTCGGTGCAGTCATCCAACATCGTCTATCTGATAA
Organism: Dorcus hopei; assembly: GCA_033060865.1. Lineage (NCBI taxonomy): Eukaryota > Metazoa > Arthropoda > Insecta > Coleoptera > Lucanidae > Dorcus > Dorcus hopei. The sequence goes on along the minus strand of CM065426.1, from coordinate 48,907,730 downwards.
AGAAAATTAAAGCCATCGCTCACGCTTCTTGAGCATTAACTCCAGCCGAGAAGAACTACAACCAGATTGAGAAAAAGGCACTATTTAATAATAGTTAATATTTGCAGTTCAGAAATTCCATAAGATGGATCTACGGACGACAGTTCACCCTACTCACCGATCATAAGCCACTTCTTGTAATATTTGGAAATAAGAAGGGCATACCAACACATACTGCAAATCGCTTGCAACGTTGGGCAACGATTTTAACTGCCGACAATTTCAAGATCGAATATCGGAAAACGACTGAATTTGGACAAGCTGATGCATTATCAAGTCAACCAACTCCAGACGAACTCCATCACTTCAAACAGATTTCTATTTCATGTCATTTACTGCTCGATTACCAGTAACATTTAACATGCTTTGTGAAATTAAAAAAAAAGAGAGATTGCTTCAAACTGTTAAATATTACATAAAATCAATTTGGCCATCCGTTGTTCAAAAGTTACCAAACTGGAATAAACTGCAACACTTCTACAGACGACGTGATGGACTCATTATCGAACAAGAATGCTTGCTTTACAATGCTCGTGTTTTAATTCCAGCAGTCCTACAAACGAAGGTTTGAGGCTTCTTCATCGTTATAGTTTATTCAATGTTCTTATTTAACTGTGCAATGTTTTTATTTAATAATAAATCGAAGTTTAACTCTAATTCACATTTTAACAAAGGTTTGCAAACTAGGAGAGGCGATCACCCTAGTGTACCTCTGCATTATACAGCTTTGTACGAACGTAGTCCGCGCTACATGTGTATCAAAGTGTTTAATGCTTTACCTGATGAACTGAAACAACTAAGTTCTAAACTGAAATTCAGAAACGCTACACTAACGTTCTTTAAGGCTAATCCCTTTTATTCGATATCAGAATACTTTGATCACCAAGTGGCACCATTGCTATGAGTTAAATACAATTAAATTTATTTTGTATGTAGTTGGTAATTGACCTGTGTAATCACAAATTCTTGTATTGTGCTTGTACACCAATAAAATTATTATTATTATTATTATTATTATTATTATTAGACATCCAGGAATTCGAAGAATGAAGTCCTTAGCCCGTTGTTATGTTTACTGGCCGAACATGGATCAGTATATTGAATCTATGGTTCGTTAGTGTTCTGCATGCATTACTGCAGCTAAACAACCAAATACTGCCGAATTGTATTCATGGCCAAAACCGAATTTTCCTTGGCAGCGAATTCATATTAACTATGCAGAGCCATATCAAGAAAATCATTTTCTAGTTGTAGTTGATGCCTACTCCAAATATCTGGAGATTTTTGTGATGAAAAAACTACATCACTTGCAACAATCAACAGGCTCAGAAAACTATTTTTGTAACATGGATTACCAGAAGTCATCGTCAGCGATAATGGAACACAATTCAAATTTTACGAATTTAAAACTTTTGTCAAGAAAATGGAATTGAGCACATTTTCTCATCTCCTTATCATCCACAATCAAATGGACAAGCAGAACCCTTTGTTGATACATTAAAAAGAACATTTTTAAAATCAAAAGGGGAGGGAAACGTACAAAATTTTTTAGAGACTATTCTTGAAACGTATCGCATGACTCCAAATTCAGACCTTCCTGAAAACAAATCACCCGCTGAGATGTTATTTGGGCGTAAACTCAGAACCGCTCTTGATCTTCTGAAACCATCAAGAAAGCCTTTAAAACGTGATTCCGATATGGAGCAGCAGTTTAACATTAAGCATGGTGCTCGTAAAAGAGTATTTAATGTTAATGATCTTGTTTATGTTCGACATCATCGTTCACAAAACTGGAAGGCCAGAAAGAATACAGCAGAAGCTGGGACACACCATGTACAAAGTACAGATTGCTAATGAAGCAATTAGTCGTTTCCATACAAATCAAATTATCAATAGAAATTCGCCAAGTACTCCTAAAGATGAATTAGCAGCGATCTCTGAAGCTCTTCCGATTCGTTCGAGAACTCCATCAGTCTTCAGTGACTGAGAAAATAGACAACGTAGTACCTACAGCGAAAGGAAATCATTTTGTTCTTCGACGAACGAATAGGAACCGACAACCGACCAGACAAATGATGTTGACACCTCACCAGAAGAATTATGATATTATTTAAGATATTTTCTCACTTAAAAGGAGAGGTGTTGGATCGTTATTGTTTAAATTATTAGCCAAACCTTATTAATGTAAATTAAAATAAGAGTAGGCTAAAGAATTATAAACAAGATAGGCAGATTTTCGTAAATAGAAAAAAAAAATAGTTATAACAGTTGGTCTAATCTTAATTTCTTAATTAATAACGACTCAACAGATACGAAGTTAGAAAGTTAGGTCATGCGAAGAAAGATTTGATTTTATGCAATAAATTATTTCACTTATCGACTAATGGCAATTTCTTCGCCGTGTTTATCCTAAGGTTAATTTAACTATTAGTTGGAATGTGCCATACAGTTGGCTGTACACATACTATGTGTCACATTCTAACTGGCAGATAAATTTAACCTTAGGATAAGGCAATGAAGAAATCGGGTATCAATGTGGTTTAAAAATTGTAAAACAAGTATTTCAAAATTACTTACAATCAATTCTGGTAGACGGAATTGCGAAAAATTGAAACAATTATGGAAGTACTTGTTCAAAAACAAGCCGATGACAGCAATTTCGCCTGTGCTCAGTGTTACTAATTGCAAAATTTGTTTTTTAGCTTTAGCTTTGTAAATCTTTGAAGTATTTTATTTGTTGCAAATTGAAACTATTCGCCTTTGTTCATTTTGTTACATAACTCTGTGCTTTGTATAAACCGATCCGAAACACTAAATTATAAACCGATGCCAAGTTTTTGAGTACGTCGGATTTGGCTTAAGCGCATTAAATCTCGTTGCAAAAACGTCCGTTATCGTCGCGAGTGAAATTCATGCACGCTGCTTACAACGTATTCACAGCACATGTTTTTACATTTTCATGAATCGCTTATATTTGTTCAGGCAAAGATGTATTACTGAAGTCGTCATAAAAAACTCCCACGCTTTCTGCTCCTCGACGTATCGAGGTAAACGCTTGAGAAAAACTATTCTCGTTTTCTTGTCGAACGCAGAAGACAAAGCTTTGAGTTCTACATCGGGAATGCACCAACGCACAAAGGGGAAAACGTTTGATCTCGAATTAACAATTGCAATGTGCCTGGACATTATTAAAATAAATAGCACAAAAGGAGGACGCAGTTTTGAGGTGATTTCCAGGTAGAGGGTAGATGTTTGAAATTATGCCGGAATTGCACCTCGCAACGTAGAGCCGGTCATTAATAAGAGGCATCCGATGTTTTATTGGCGTTACGGATGATATCACCGCTTGGTGGAGTGAAGCAGGCTCGCACAAATCACTTCCCTAGGATCACGTTTGATTTGTGGCCGAGAACTAATCGAGTTTCACACTTCCTGCCCCGACGGCGCGCGTTCCGCCGACACACCACCCCGTGTACATGCACGCGCTAACTTGCTCTTGTCAATAAGACGGTTCTTTTTCTTTACTCTTAATGCAATACATTTTAAGTGGTGGAGGCGCCGGGACTTAAAACTCACTCAAAAAGCTGTTACAATCTCGTACGTCGTTTAGGGGCAAATTAAAAAGAAAGGAGAACGAGAAGACGCGGATTGTAGCCGGGGCGAGAAGAAACGGGACACTTCCGGGAGCAATTAACCTCCTCCCCTTCTTTTTTTCTGGTCGCCATTGTCTCCGACCGGCGTCAGACGACGCGGATATAAATTATGTTTATTGCGGGAAAGACTCATGTTTATTATACTCTGTAAATTCAAAACGTTGCCTGCGTAAGCAAGGGCGACTGAAATGTAGTGAGTGGGTAAGGCTGAGAGAATTAGAGAATTACTTATTTATATCTTACGAATTTTTAAATGTATTCAAGTAAAACACTGTATATAAATTTTAAAATTTATGAAATTATAGAAACAAGAATACGAGAAATATATAATATTAAAATGCATAAAGTAAACATAGCAAATAATTCAAAATACAAACAAGAATAAAAATACAATCAATCGAAATTAATTCGAAGGGAGAAGGAATGATTTTTAACGCGTTTTGTTACTTTCTGAATTCATAGCAAACGAATTGATTTTTTAGCTGACTGATTCTCGACACGTAATCCAAATTTTGGATTTTGCAGTTTTATAGCTGCAATTCTTGGAAATTATTTGATAAGAGTAACACACAATGTGACATGTTTTGTTTTATCTTGAATAATAAATCGATCACTTTGTTTAAGTTATTATTTGCAATTTGCAACTTTGAAATAATAAATTTTTGTACAGAAATCCGGTTTCTTACAGAGCTACTAGTAGATGTAGATCTTTAGAGATAATCTGTTGTGGTTTACTGTTCCTACAGTGCCTCCTGAAATTATCGTATATTGCATCCTGAAATTTTTCGTTATTATGGAAATCACGAAAGGTGAACGTTACGTCATCAATTATATGCGTCTGGCGCTAGCGTACACTGCGAAGTCAAATTAGTGCTTGTATTATATTATGCTTATTCACGATATTTCCGGTTCCTGACGGTACAAATGTCAAACTAATATTTAACCTAACCTGTCGTAAATGCACTCTACCAAACATTTACCTTTAGTACTTATTTAGCAGTTGAATTCCAAATGGCTTTCTAATATACGTTGATCGCCAGATAAGTCGGGCCATATGAGAAATTTTGTTATTATTGATTTCTCAAAAAAATGTATTCTTTATAAAAGTTCCTGCATCTTCCCAAACTCAACATACACTTATCAAAATTTGAATACCTGTTGTCTTTTACCGAGGAGATCAAAATATTTGAAATCGACATAAGAGTAAAGTACTTTTATTTTTCAAAATACGCGGAAATATTATTTGGAAAAGCTATTCAGAAATGTTCTGAGACCTTAAATATGAGATCTCGGTTGTCTAGGAAGAAAAAAAAATTTGGACAAAAAAGTTAAAGATTTATAATTAAAGCTGCTTCTTGTCCGATGAAAATTGTATCACAAACTCTTTTAAACGGACACTAAATGGCGCACAAACACTTAACGTTTCGCAGTCGTTCGACAGCTTCGTCAGAAGTGAAAAATATAAACACGTTTATATTTTTGAAAAATAAGTGAAAAATATAAACATGTTTATATTTTTCACTTCTGACGAAGCTGTCGAACGACTGCGAAACGTTAAGTGTTTGTGCGCCATTTAGTGTCCGTTTAAAAGAGTTTGTGATACAATTTAAAGATTTATGGTATGAATGTTATTGATCATAATTTCTAGTTGGTAGAAGAGCGAAAAAGAAATTCCAGAGTATATTAATATCACACCTGAAGAAACGTCCATCTTTACACTTTCATAGTTCTACGATACACACGTTGATACGAGAAAAATTGAAAAATATAGATAATTTCTTTTTCCACCGTAGGCTGCCACGATTTCATATTTGAGATCTCATAGCAGTTCTGAATAACTTTTCCAAATAATATTTTCGCGTATTTTGAAAAATAAAGGTACTTTACTCTTATGTCGATTTCAAATATTTTGATCTCCTCGGTATATGACAACAGGTATTCAAATTTTGATAAGTGTTTGTTGAGTTTGGGAAGATGCAGGGACTTTTATAAAGAATAAATTTTTCTGAGAAATCAATAATAAAAAAAAATCCCATGTGGCCCGACTTATCTGGCGATCTCTGTATACCGGAGCGGCCTGACTAAGACTAGGTATACGCTTAATTGTGAGTAAATGAAGGAGAGGCTCATTGAAACTTGTGTGGAAATGAAATGGAGATATTACAATGTTGCGTGCGAAGGTAGGAATGCTGAGACCGGAGCACGCCGGAGCGTGGCCCGCGTTATCAATCGGCAACGTCAATTGATGTAGCTATTTCGTTTACTCATGCGCTTTCTACTATTCTATCCTTCATTTACTCACGGTGAATGCATAGCCAGTGGTGACTAGGCCGACCCAGTATGTACATGACAGTAGTTTTTTAGGAGTGTTAATTAATATTACATTCAAAATTTACTTCACAGATGAGACTGTCAGGCAACCGATAGTGTGTGTGTAATCCTATCTCAAATCAGTTTAATCTGTTTTTGCTAATCTACATTTATAAATGTCTTAAGTCTTACATTACAGTGTATCAGCATAAATACAGTCATGTTCTTTCGCACATTAAAATTAGATCTAAAGGCGTTTCATCAGATAAGTAGTGTTTCTTCGTTAAGGGTTATTCTGTTTAAACAAATCATGGTCCAAAATCCTCTTGCCCCTCTGAATAATTGAATTTTTATGATTCGATTAACGAATCGTGATTTGTCTGAACATTTTATCCTAGGTTATGTAGCAGTTCTTTCGAATTATATTTTGGATCTTGTTTATTGATAGTAATCGACGAAACACAATTTGAAGTTGTTAGGGAAAGAATACAACTTACAGATACGAATTATTTTCAAACATCTTTGAATGTATTATTTGACTCTACAAAAGGAAACTCTCGTGAGCAAACCAACAAAATGTGGGAAAAAGTACTCTAAAGATATTGGTACATTGTTTGGTATATGAGTATATTTCACAGATTTAAAGTATCGCTAAAGATTTGTCTTAAATTTTATAATTTTGTTCTAAAGAAAAGTCCCATTTTATTCATGCTACTTCAATACAGTCTATAAAATATATAAGAATACTGGTTGTTAAGTCTTATCACAGAATAATAAACTTATAAATAAAATACACCAATTACATTAGGATGATCAGTTGGTCAACAGAATTATTTTTGTTAGAAAATGTAAAAAATACAGTTTTAATATAATGTCCGAAAATGTATTACACACGAACTAAGCAAATGCTTCATATCTGGATATCCTCCCCGTAGAAGCTTCATTACTTGGTTTGAAGGATTTTGCAGCTGAGGTCCATGTGATTCTATTTGGTGGTAATCTTCGCTAGGTGATTTTGATGTGAACACTAAACACCCTTTCCTTGTGCTTGTTTATGCATGCGTACCACAACAAAGCGGTTGCCCTCTTAACCTGCACCTGACACTTCCAACAATTTGATCTTGCCTTGACTTTCTCACAAGCTTCGGCGTAAATCCACATTTTGTCGAGGAAAACTACCTTCGTTGCAACGCCTGACAATGAATCGGACAAATTCAACCATATTTGCTTATTTTTTAAACTTAAAACGCCCGGTAGTGCCTCGTTCAATTTAGGCTACTGTCAGAGTTGGCCGTTCAAGGAATTTACAGTCAGATGCTTTTGTGTACATTATTAACTATTAATTACAATAAACATATTGTCAATAACGAAACTTACTTTGTGTGTATATTTCATGTATTCCTTCTTTCTTTGCTTTGTGTTTGCAGCTGGGTGAATATTTAACCACCACAAACATCCATGGTCCTGATGGAGTTCGAAAACCACACCATGGAATGACACGACTGTACAAAGTCTGCTAAGCTAACTTTAACCACTAATAAGACACTCGACAGCCCTACTGTGTTCCTAATTATCATTTTCGAAGAAATTGATAAACCATCAGTTTTTAATTTACGAGGTCACTTCAAACTGATTTTTAGTATTACTGCCACTCGCTGTGAATGTATTCCGTATTAACAATTTGTATTAATAAAAATTAAACTTTTACCTCTTGTACACATTCCAATGGTATTAAACTACCTTTATTCTCTTAATCGCGTTCAAAATAGTTCAACAAATTCAAAACGAATGTTTGAGCTTGCAAACGTAAAGTTTTGCCTTGAACTGACATTATGACTAAAAGTACATAAGTATGCAACTGAAGCAAATAAATTCACTTTTTCTTTTGAACGTAATAATACTACTGTAATGATTCGTCGACATCAACCGGCGTCAATCTATCTCTTGCGTCACAGCCGACGCGCCTTAGACTAGAGGCTTCTGCAGACAGCCTGGAGAATTCCGGCGGCGGAATAGAACAGACACTCTGGAACTCTTCGGAAAAGTTCACGTACAACCAGCCCTGGCTTATAAAAGTCAACAGCCGTAGAATGTAACCAATTCGGCATTGGACAATTTAGCATTAAAGTTCGCGTTAGACTTTTGCTCGGCTGTTAAAATAAATTAGATATAAGCTTGTAAATAAATTATTAGTGTAATAGTGTAAGTTTATAAATAAATCAGTATTGCTTTTAAATAAAATAGTTTATTAACTACATCGTGTTTTGTTTTAAAATAAAAATTAATCGAACCCTTAAAATCGCAACAATACGTTAATATTAAACACAAAATAGGATTATACCAACATAAACACATATAGGTTATGACATGAGAATATTGTCAAATCACGACTAGGTGAGTCAAGTCAAGCTGAAATGAGCTTTCTACAATTATAAGAGCGCTTCTTCGTTATATCTCCCTTTTTCTGTTACAGGTGTCACTTGTTTTATTTCGCAATGAGTAGGTCTTTGAATTAGAAGACATGTAAAGCATAACTATCTTTTTCTTGTTCACCGGTAAAAAGAAAATAATACTGAAATATTTGTGGGTTATAACTTCGGTAACTAATGATGTAACCTTCTTCTTTCGTGATTTCCATAATACAATCCGTAACATGAGGACAGAAATAGACCCATTTTACGCCAAGGTAGTTTGGTTTAATCACGTTCAGTAAAATCACATAAATCAATTCAAACATTTTGTATCAACTGAAAAGTTGGTTTAATTTCTAATCAGCTCTAACCTCCGAAATTTATTAATCCAGGAGCGTTTCATTTGAAATTTTTGTCTCTTATTTACACACATACATACGTCACAACCCGTTATTTTTCTGTCAATGATAAGTCGTTACTGCATGGAACATTAACAAGTACTATTAGAGCAGGTTACAACGTTCCAGTTGTTTGTCAACGTTATAGAAAAATAACAGGTTACAAAATAATATAGGTATCATTTCTACTTTTAAGTACTGTTGATGAGCTTTCGTGGTAGCAGTATTAAATCTAGAGAAATGAAAATTTAGTCTCTGCCTATCGGCTATTTTCCTTTGAACATGATTCTAAGCCGAAGTCTTCTTCAGAGATAACCTAGGTGGTTGTAATCTCGAAGTTATTGTAATCGTAAGCCATCATTCTGTTCTGTTTTGTTACAATTATCTTATTTGAAGGCTCAGAGAAGACCTGGACGAAATCGCCACGAAACGATTATGCGACATAGCTTTATCTCTTCGCAGAGATAACGACCTCACATTATGACTGTCTGTGCATGGAAATTCGTTTTTATTACGCCGTAAACCGGGCCTGCAGCATTCAACGGACGCATGGGGATATCTTTCGGAACGAGGAACTCGAAATCGTAAAATAATGATTATTTAGAGCGGTGTTATTGTTGCGCAAATGATTTGTCCGATTCGTTCTGTAAAAGGACTCGTAATCGGCTCTGCTTTGAAGCGGATTATCAAATTTCGAGTAAACCGTTGAGATCCGATTTTCAAAGAGCGACCGGAAATTTCCGTCGCGGAAAACTGCGGCCCGTTTCTGAGAAAATCGAGTTGATACTTACTAGTTTTACTTTTTTGTTTCTATTATATTTAAATCCAATTTTATCTGTTGGACTAATCCGTCTTATTAAGGCTGATATCTACCAAAATAAGTTCATTGAAAATCTGACAATATTTTCCAATCGTAGCGTCTCCAAATTATTAATTTAATTAAATGACCTCTTTTGTTTGGGAATTTTTCTACTTATATTATTTAAAACTGATTCTCAAAGTGAAATGCCAGTAATACAACGTTATTTCCTCCTCTAATTTGGCGTTCTGAAACTTTTTTCCGTGACATTTCCAAAAGCACCGGAGGCACAGTTTATTTCACTTTTCCACAGCGTCCGAAACAGCGACTGATTTCAACGACGTAATTGTCGAGGCAGCGGCGAGCGAAATTAAAAAAAAATAAAAAAAGAACAAATCCTCACGCACTAGCCTGGACCAAACGACCGCTCGTTCGAATCACACAAAAACCTCTGTTTCGCCCCCGTCCATCATCGTCATTTAAGCCCGCCGGTTATTCAAAAATAAAATACTCGACGGCATGAACTTTTATGAAATGTTTCCGGGGCTTGCGAGTCCATTTCTATGATAAATTCGGCTTTGCAACGACGGAGGGAATACTTACTCACCCCGTCACAGCGGGAATGTATATATTGTTTCCTTTTGAATCGTCTTTGCCTTTGCAGTAAATCCGGACGGTAAATTTTATAAAGTTGTTCCGGACCATGTTAAACGTATAAGACATTATTTACATTGATTGTGGCATTTATCCTGCGTTTTCGTATAAAACTGAACCAATAAGGAACATTTGTTGCACGAACGTTCCAAGAAACTACTCACATCTGTGACCAGCTTCTCATCAATCATCTTCGGTATTGTACAAAAAGAAGCATCGATGTCCTATAATGGCGGAAGAGTAAATAACGCAGATCAATATCTGACGTAATCTGATTTGATCGAAATCAACGCTCAAATCAAGTGAGAGTTTGCCTTAATTTAGATTAACTACCGGTTATCTACGAGTAATTAAGGCCCGGTCTTTTCATCGCCAGTTAACTTTATCTGTCGATTTATTCCCATAGTAACAAGATACAAGGGTCACAGAACTATCAAATTGTAATATGTATTTAAGCTGCGTACGACTATACCTAATCGAGGTTTGATAAGAAGAGAACAGGAACAACCAATTTCTCTCTGGTGTCTTATCGACACCAAGGGCACCCAGGCGTCAGCCCATAACCCATTGAGAATTGGCCAGCGGACCCCCGTCCGGCACAGTACACCCGCTGTCCACCAGCTATGACACTGCCACTAGGAGGCCAACGCTTATGAGGGGGACCGGCCGGGACCCCCTCCCCCTAGCACTCATGTCAGCAAGGTTTCCCTAGCTACGTTTGATGAGTAACCGTCGAGAACGCTTACGCGAGTCTCTACCACACATCTAATACTAACCCCAACATCCATTACCCATACACGTATACCCGCGTGTATGGGATAGGGCAGCTAGGCAGGTTAGATTTAAGGGTAACAGGCGTGTGGTCTGCATCGGTTCTCGTCTCGGATCCTAGGCTTCAACACAACGGGGTCCGACACTTCAAACGATGGCTATCTGCAACTCATCTCGGATACTAGTGCCCCGTGCTATCGGCCCGACACCTCAAGCGACTGAGCCGCCGTCACTTCTGCCAAAAGTGACATCCGGTTACCCGGAGAGAACAGGAACAAGAAGAAGTTTGAAATTTATCTAATTTTAGTTCTAGAAGGCGATTTCTGAATCAGGTTTGAATCACCGGTTCCCAATTATATATCGCGGAACCTCTGGTGTTCTGCACGTAAAATTCAGGGCTTCTCAATGAGTTGCAAGATTGAATTTTGCTCGGAATCATGTTGCATGGAATAATGGGGACTGTAGTGTGTTCAGATGAGTCGCGTTTTTGCCTCACTGGGTCAGACGGGCGTCGGCGAGTGTGGAGAAGACCCGGAGAAAGACACGCTCAAGCTTGTACTGACGAGCGACTTCCATTTGGCGGTGGGTCTGTTATGTTTTGGAGAGGAATCAATTCACAAGCACGCACAGAGTTGGTTTTCATACAGAATGGTTCCCTGACAGCTCACAGGTACATTGCCGAGGTTCTAGAAGATCATGCTGTGCCTTTCATGATCACTATGGGCGAGCGTGGCATTTTTATATGATAATACTAGACCTCACGTAGCTAGAGTTGTCGGAGAATATCTGGATGATGTGGGAATTACGCGGTTCGATTGGCCAGCCCTCAGTCCGGACATGAATCCCATCGAACGTGTCTGGGATGAATTGGGATGTCGTATTCGTAGGCATACACCAGCTCCAAGAACTGTCCAGGAGCTGAGGGAGTTACTATTGCAAGAATGGGATATCATCAACCAAAATGTAATCCTTAACTTAATTCCAGGTATGCCTCAAGCAGTCATTAAAGCAAAAAGAGTGAATACACGAATATACGTTATTAGTGATTTTTTTCTTCATTTTTTAGTCCCATACTGGTCCTATGTCGACTTTCGTTTAAAATGTAATTTTGTTGCTTTATCACAATACAAACTATAGTACAATAGTTTACAATTGGCCAAAATAAGCTCAAAACAGATATCATAACTATACGTTGACCTCAATTTTTTGCTCGTCAGTGTATTTCTATTCCTTCTTAGAATGAAAATTTTCAGTAGTAATAATAACCACGGCTAGGCATATTGAAGTTGGCTGATTATAAAATTATAGATCAACACTGTAACTAGCGCAACAATAAATTACACACCGACCTGGACTAACAGCTTCGTACTTTCTAATCCCGTTCGAATGTGTGGACGTTTCCCCTGCTTCGAACCTAACACTTACCCTTTCACACTTCATAAATTTCAATCTTATCTGCCTATTTGTTCTCATTGAATTTCTATGATCTCAGTTTAATTCAACGACCTGTATATGTATGTTTATACTATACTTCGTTTACTAATATCAGAAAAAAAATTTTTTTTTTTTAATAAATAATGAACAGTCGGGATTTCAAATAAACAGAAAACATGGTATGGCGTATGGCGACACTCAAGCAGTTTTCAAAAACGTTGCTCTCGAGTAAGGATTTATTCGAATATCATAAATGCTTTTGAAATGCATTCCATTAGGAAAATGGTCTCCTTAGGTAGAATTAATAATTATTTCATGTTACGTTAAATGTACAATACAAACCACTATGCGCCCGTTTCCAACAATTGTGCAACCACAAAAATATTACAAAACATACACATTTACGGATTACCTGCGCTTGGAAAGTAATTCTGCACAATTATTATTATTCTAATTTTATGATTAGCTACATGATTAAATACCTAATCACACACTTTTCAACTAAGCTGCTGTTGAATATAATTATGTTGGCTTTGGTAAGTACATACAACATTTTTGGCGAAAAGTAGATCGCAGGATGTTGCGACTTAAACTATTCATAAAAATATAGTATGGCCCAGTATTTCAGTAACAGTTTAACCTTAATCTTTAGTTTATTCCCGTAGTAACAATTATAAGAATAATTATTGCTTTGGAAATAAACTGAAGATTAAAATTAAACTGTAACTGAAATACCGGGCCTATGTCATGAATATATAAATAATTTTGTATATAAAAAATAAAAACTGTTATTACTCACTTTTAGTAAATTTGTGTTATGTTACTGATGGAGTTTTGAATGACTACAGTTTATAAAACTCTTATTGGCAGTGTTGTAACATATCTAGTTACAAGTATTTAGATACAGTACCTAGATACTTTCAGTGTATCTGTATCTTTAACTAGTTACATTGTAGTACTTGGTATCTGTAACTGTATTTAGTTACATTTATGTATGTATTGAGATACACAGATATATTTTTTAAATAAAAATAAAAATGCCATCTCACATTATGTTACAAGAAACTAAAACTACAATTTTCCTAACACAGGCTAAACGTTAATGGAAAAATCTTTATATTAAGCAATATCTTTTCATAATAAACTTCCACAACGGATAAATCAGTGAAGCTACCCACTCAGCTAAGCGAATAGTGTTTTACGGTTCTCGTGCAGCATATGTGATTGGCTCATTCAAAATTATAGCCAGTGTGCAGCATTTGTGATTGGCTACAATTTTGAATAATTTTGAATAAGTCAATCACAAATGCTGCACGAAAGCCGCAAACGCTATCTGCTTAACTGAGTACGTAGCTTAACCAGCAGTAGAAGTTCTCGCACGGAAATACATATTATATTGACTACTATTCTACTATTAAACTTTGGAGTCATAAGTAGTTGAAGAATATATGCAACGTAATCTACTTTGAACTTGTGAACTTGTCTGATGTTTGATTTGATGTCTTGTATATACTACTCTTCAGTGTAATTTTGTTAATGTCATAAAACGATAATTGTTCTTTCTGTTTGACATTTATCAGTTTCAAACTTTGTTGCTTTGTCAGTTTTTTTTATTGAAATTATTATTTTTATTATTATGTAACACATTTATATATGTATCTAAAAGTATCTGAAAGGTATCGAGATACATTTATACTATATCTGTATCTGGATCTAGTTACTTTTAAAAAAGAAGTATATGTAACTGTAAGGAGTTACAAATTAGGGTAAGTATCTGTATCTGAATCTAGATACTTTGAAAAATGTATCTGTTACAACACTGCTTATTGGCAGCGTTTGACGTAGCGACGGTACCATCCTTCACTTAAGCTTTCATCTCTACCTAATAAGTAGTTTTCGACTAGTAGAATAGCTCTGGGCATTTGAACTCCAAACTATGTAGTATAGTTAGCGAATGCGTGGAGGCTGTTCAGAGATAGAGAGCAGTGATTAACAGGTGATTGATGTGAAGATGTGGGGTGTGGTGGGTAAAGATATAAGAGGGTGGCGGGAAAGAAGTAGTAGCCAAACATACAATTTTTATTATTCCAAATTAAACTTCTGCGATATCTACACACTCATACTTCCACATCAATCATCTGCTCAGTAACTCATAGGTACAACTGAGTAAACATTGAGCCGTCCAAGTCCTATAACGAAATTTTATAACATGTGTTTTTTAAAAATGCCATAAAGGTTGGCCATGAAAATTAAAACTCATGTCGTAGCTTGGCATCTAACACATGCCAAATCTGAAAATTTAAAGCAAATGAATGGAGCTAAGACATGAATTTTCTTTTCCACAGCCACCCCTTATGGCATTTTTAAAAAAACACATAGTATTATTTTGCTAGTGTAAAGTATCCTTGTAGGTCCGCATTTATAAACTCAAGCTAACTTTAACGTCCAGTTTATTGCCTTAGTAATAATTGTTTTAATAAAGGCAATATCGGCAGTAAATTAGATATTAATTTAACTTATGTTTATAATCTACAGGCTGCTTCAAATTCGATCCTCACCATTGGGATCTCGCTTATTTGAAGAGGTAGACGGTGGGTTTAAATTTGGCAAAGTTGCTAAATTTTATGAGCATTAATAATCCGTAGAGAAATAACTTCTATGTTAATTATGTAAAAAATGAAAAATTGTCATTTTCTTATTTTTCCTTTATCTTCATTATTTGAAGAGATATCAAAAATATACAAGTACTTTCTTAAAACAATTTTGAATTCTCTACACACTGATTAATACTATTTTGCTATAACACGTTTCGTCAAATTGATATTATCATCAAGTTCATTTTTTCTTATGGGCGCCATATTGAAATTTGGTCGGAAAAGAATCTACTTTTCCTGCTGATTACGCCAATATAGCACATGTTATCAAAATTCTTTAAAAGACTGTCAAAATTAAAATTTATTTTTGTGAGACAAGACAATTGGCAATTAATGGAAGGTGGCTTTGGATTCAGATCAAAAACAGTATAATCGGTCATATTAGTACATACTTGTTGCTAAATATTAACATAATAACAATAGCATAATGTTTAGCAATGAAGAAAAGCGAGATGTTACTTGCCTTGTATTCGTGCCACACACGAAAACAGCAAGTGAATTAATTGTATTTTGAACATTCGAAGAGCTGCATTAAGTTTAAGCAAACGATCACAATTATGTATAAATCAAAATGGAAATTTGTTTGAACATTTAATATAAATATCTTATTTTGAGTGCCTTCATTTATTTGTGTCATTATTATTTCTTCAATTTAGTTCTAAGTTTTTGTTACTGTAAGGAATAGGTAGGGTAAGTGTGTTAACAATGGCTCACTCATTTTTTTTCACTTGTACATTCATAACAAAGTCATCTACATCTTTCCAAATTTGCAAGCACTTTGCTCAATATTCCCAATGTTTTCTTTTTGCCAGAGAAACCATGCTTGAGGATTTAATTAAAAAGAAAAAAATGGATATCGAGTGACTGTGTACCGGTATATGTACACAGTGACTCGCATGAGTGCACACAATGAATCGTGCGAAGGAACAGTGAATCAGATCAAGAATTACAGAAAAGAAAGCACTCAATTTATGTATCACGTATAGTTTTTAATCAAATAATAATCAGTCTTTCATTACAACTTTAAATAAAAGTAAAAAATAAACAAATTATTTTTTTAGCGAAAACAAGATTAATTTAACAAACAATACTCAAACACTTTATTCTCTTAACTTAAAGGAACAATAAGTAAATAATAGGTAGATACATATTACGTTTACACCTACTTAAATCAGATAAACATTCTCTGAAGAACAACAAATAAACCTTAGAAAGACAATATGGAAACAAAATAAAACTTAACGTATGTTTAACATGGATAATTTTGTGGCAAAATAATAATAAGACTGCTGTCGTGAAGTGGTCCCGGCAACAGTAGTAGGCCTTGGCAAAATAAATTTAACATCATCTTCTTGGATATATGATAAGTCTAATTCATTGGGCATGCAAAACTGCTCGCGTGATTTGTTTCTTAACCTTAGAAAACTGATAAAATATTCGAACGAATCATTTCTTGTCTCTAAAACTTCTCCAACGTAGAAAATCCTTTGTTTTTTTGTCAAAAATCTTACTACTACATAATCCCCCTTTTTTGGAATTCGAGGCAATGGCTTCTCAAGATCTTTTTCAGTTAGAAATAGAGCATTCTCGGCATCTTCTTCATACCAATCGTCGTCGTCATCAGTATCTTGAAGAACCAGGTCTGTTGTCTCGTCCTCTTGATCTTCCGAATCACTTCTGAAAATTCGTGTCATTACTTTCTTTTTTTTTTCTTATGTTCCTTCTTTCTTTTGGCAGCTGTTCTTTCCATTTCAATTTCATTTTTCTCGGGGGTGGCGGTTGCAACCATGCTCTTACCCATTTTGCGTGGCTTCCTTTTGTTTTGTCTCATTTCAGCTTTGAGTGGCGCTCTAAATTCATGCGGCGATATAAATTTGTCACTGGATGTGGACGGTCTAGGTTCCGGGAAAAGTTGAAGCTCTTACAACGGAGTAGTAGGCTGAGATGACGGCAAAGAAATGACAGATCGACTCTGTGACAACGAAGAACCAGGTTGAGGCAATGACAATGAACCAGCGGACTGCGGCGATGGCAACAAATTAACAAGGCGGTCGGTCACAGAACTAGGCAAAAAGTCCACATCGGTAAACACTTCTCCGTCTGTTATGTTTTATTCTTGTTAAAACTAATGTTACAAAAATGTATGGTATCAAAAACAACTGCTATTATCAAACATTCTTCTTATCAACGAAAACAGATTCTAAGCGGTCTGTGATTGTACCGTCCTAGATTATTTTATTAATAGACATATAGTAGAGTCACCTCCTTCTAAATTGGAGTTTTGCCTTCCTGTGAGCATTTGGATTAATTCGCGATGCTGTTGATCACGTTGTGCCCGTTCTTCTCTTATTGATGCGAGTAGTGCTTTTACTAAATCATCCGTAGCCATTCTTATTAAAAATTAGTTTTTAGATCGAAATTCCTTACGAGACTGCGCCAAAAAATGTTATGTTTTATTCTTGTTAAAACTAATATTACAAAAATGTATTGTATCAAAAACAACTGCTATTATCAAACATTCTTCTTATCAACGAAAACAGATTCTAAGCGGTCTGTGATTGTACCGTCCTAGATTATTTTATTAATAGACATATCACCGTCAAATGGGAAAATGCCGGTTTCTTAAAAGCAGTGGTAATATTGTAAACGCTATTCCAATTAATTCGGCGATTTCGTATATAGTTATTGGCTTTCCGGGATGTAACATAAGCCACGAATCTATCGCACTGTTGTAAAAGGTTTTGAAAGGGGCAAATATGCCAACATCCAGTGGTTGAAGTTTTGCAGATGTGTGGGGATGTAGAGTGATTATAATGACTCCCGCAGCCTTTGCTTTGTTTAAAGCTTCTATAGATAAGTGGGATTCGTGGTTATCTAGTATTAAAATGGTTGGATTTTCCGGAGTGCTATTGGTATGCTTTATGAAATGTTTCATGACCTCTACAAAAAGTTCGCTATTCATCCAGCCAGTAGGAGCTGCCAATCCTAAAGTTCCCGTTGGTGCGCCCTTAATCCTATGCTCCTTGAAGTGTTTTCGTGGGAATACAATGGCTGGAGGTAATGCGTGCCCACTGGCATTAACCATACAACAAGTCGTCACCAGGGTATCTTTTTCGCCACTGGTAACTTTCGCTATATTTCTGTACCCTTTACGTGCTATAAACCTTTTGCGGTTTTTGAACGGTGGTGGTAGCTGTTTCGTCTAAGTTGTATATCCTAGTTCCATTACTAAAAGCTGCGGGGTTTCTTTTAATAACGTTTTCTAGGTTGTCAAAAAAAGTTTGAACATTGGCTTTATTAAAGGCAGTCGCCCTAGTAAGACTGCATGGTTCTGGTTTCCGGAGAGATAGTTGCGGATGCCTCTTCCGAAATGCTTTGAACCAATCTACCCCAGCTTTTTGCGTTTCTTCCCATTTCTTCGGCATTTTTATAAGATTTATTTTAGCCATATCGTACGCCACTTTGCGATAAACATTTGTCGTTAGACCGTAAAACATTAAAGAGCAATCTTCATAATACTTTTGTAATGCTTCTTCTTGTGGAGTGGTAAAAAGTTTGTTTATGTCGTAATTTGGCACCAAGCGCATGTTCTCAGGATTATCAAACGTCTTAAGTTTCGAATAATAACGTTTTACGGTGGAAAAAGCAATGCCAACCTCTTTTGCAGCATTTCTAATGCTACTGCCTTCACTTATCAATTGCAATGCCTTCTTCATAGCATCTTCAGTATGGCCTCCTATTACTCTCACAAGCTTTGTCTTTCGTGGCATTCTGTTAACAAAATATAGAACCAAATTTAATATTTGACTCACGATCCACTGTGAGGGACAGGTGGTTAAAAATGTTAAAAGAAAGGAGATGAATATTCCTCTACTTTCGAATTTATCAATTTACAAGGCCTCGTTGAGTAAAGCCATATCAAAATAAACTGGTTACCAACTACGAATAACAATTTAGTTAAACTTCGATGGGAATCGTCGCGCCCCAGATTATTTCGCTCGCGATCGCTGAAAATGAGCGCGTATGTAGGAATGCGAGTGGCTTGGGGCGACAGCTATAAAAGCGGACGACAATGCTAAAATAGAAATTATTGTTTAAATTGATAATTCACTCGAATTCGCGGTAATTTATTCATAATTTATTTCTAATTGAAATGTTCACATTTTGGAAAGAAAAAAAATTAAACTTAAAATTTTACGTAAATCAAAAATTTAAACTGCAACGCTGGCTTGAGCGTGAGCTCGTCAGTTCTTGATTATTTAAGTAAAACAATACTTTCCCCCATAAATAATGAAAAATAAATCGATGGGAAAGCAAGCGTGCGAACAATCTTGTCTTTCCCATAAAACAGATATTGGTTCATGTCAAACAAATGTGGAAGTGCGAACACAAGGAATCACTTTGATATTTGGGCATAAATAAGTATTCTAAAAAAAAAAAATTAAATGTAAAAAAATAGAAAACCCAAAGAAGGACCCAAACCCTCGACAAAAACAAATAGATGAAAGTTGATAACAGCATAAATTTTGGCAACCCGCCAACGACATCAACATCACACCATTCAATATGGCGCCCAGCGTGGGACCAATAAATCATCAAGTCAACATCAATTTCACAGCAAACTTACCTATGTCCGGTGTTAGTGTATTAGGGTGGTAACAAATTAAAAAGCAGGTAATGGAGGGGGGTAGTGAATATAATAATAATAATAATAATAATAATAATAATAAGGTCTTTATTCTCTCTTTATTATCTGCACCCTTCGACTGTAACTGGCTAGTCGTGACGGGGTTGGTTCCAGTGTAGCAGTGACCTACTGCGATTCAAAGCAAGGGCACTTTTGTTTTGTGCACGAAAAATATTCGTTTCTTTTAATTTAAACAATAACAATATATTGACCCTCGTAAGAGAAAAAGTAAAAGGCAAGAAGTATGCAAAATAAAATAGAGCGTTGTCAGGTCTTATTATAAGTCAAACAGGTTCGCACTAATACTTTAAGGCCCTAAGAACTTTGCCATTTAAAATAAAATAAGAGTAAAATATGCCAACTCTTAAACTTCGGGAAAAATTATTAATTGGTTAATAACCCAAATGTTTAATTCACCAAGTGCGCAAGAATTTGAACTAACTTACGCCCTGTCGTTGTGGAGATGCGCTTCACGTGGTTTAACCTCTTGAAGGAGCCACATCCGATGGGTTCGGATGTTAAACGAAATTTGTCGTCACTAAAAGTATGAACCGAAAATAGAAGCGTAAAGGAGAAACAACACAATTACTTATCAGATACGTCATTAAGAATATTCAAAATTTTACTGGCAGGCTTCTTTCACGAGTGAAATAAAACACTTGTTTAAATAGGTGCACTAGACTCCGTTATTGTTTTCAATTTCTAAACACCAAACTGAAATCTTCCAAAAGCACGATCGCACCATGTACAGTCTGGAGCACAGATATTCAGACAAACTCGGGCCATGCTCCGAGATCGCTATTTCGAATCCGAGCAATGCGAGAAAGAGAACGGTATAAATGAAAGAAAAGTAGAAGCGCGTCAACAAATTATTTCTTATGTAAGTTTATGAATTTTCGCTTTTCAGGTAAATTTGCGGCAGTCTCGAGCTTAGTACAGTTTTATTTAAAACTGTGATTTCTTTTATCAGTGGGAAAGTGTTACTCGAGTTCGTGTGCCGGCACTGAAGCGATTGCCAGAGCACCTCTATATCTTCCAAACGTGGTCTGGAGCATTAATGAAATATCTTCGGCGTTGTTGTTGTAATTTCTTGGCCGGGACTTCATAAGTACGTGGGAATGACAGAGATTTTACGTCTCAAACAATAGCGGTACTTATTTACTGTAAACTCCAGATCAGATCTGACTTAAACCTCTCAGTGGCAATTTATTTTTTCCCACATTGCTGTTCCATCATTAGTCGAGTCCGTGTACTTGGTGAGACAGCTCAGGAACTGCTGTCTTCAACATGGCTTCTCCTGTGTGAATTATCAGTTCGCCCTAGCACTAATTTATAACAACTGGAAACTACACCATTTGCGGCAGCAAACAGGATGTTGCATTTTTTAGTAACTCTATAATATTTAAGTGATTCTGAACAAAATACATTTTCTGGATAGGATCCGAGCTAATAAAATGTATGTACAAACTATAGAGAACTCACATATAAAATTTATACATGGTTCGCTTCGCTTATTCGAAACTCGAAGCAGGAACTAAATTAGCGAAACAAACCGACGTATAAAAGTTAAACGAAATGTACAGCCTGAAGCATTCTGAGTTAATCTGGCCTTTTGTAATACAAAAGAGCGCACGTCTGATCAAGTCGGCTCGTTCAAAGACACAATGAGGTACTTAACCGCATCTTTCATCTGTTTTCTCTATCGTTGCAGTGCCGCCGCAGGGGATCCAAGTGAGCGACGATGCCGGCCTGGTGAAGAACGGAATCACGTCAGCGTACGCAGAGGGCGCCAGCCTCTCACTGACCTGTTCTGCTTCGGAAGGGAAGCCCCTGGCGAGGGTGTCGTGGTCGCGGGACGGCAACGCGGTCACCAACGAGACTCAATACTTCCCGGAAAGGCGGAAGTCGCAGAGTGTGCTCAAAATCGAAAAACTGGGCAGGTCCCATTTACTCGCTGTTTATAGTTGTGAAGTTAGTAATAGTGTATTGCACCCCCCACTCGTTGTCAGGATGGCCATAGACATGTATTTAAGGCCCTTGGAAGTTCGCTTGCTCGGACAAAATCAACCGCTCAGCGCCGGCAGGCGTACCGACATAGTGTGCAGATGTAGAGGCTCAAGACCACCTGCTATCATCACATGGTGGAAGGTAAGTACAGCAACGTCGACCCTTACGGGCAGAGAACACGATATTAAGGATTAACTTTGTCTATTCATATCCACCCGTCGCGTCGAGTTTTACTTTAGGACTTTGCGACTGGGCGTATCGACGCGATGTTAATTAATACGTGGAGGTCCTTTGTGCACGGACAGCATCTTTCAACATCTTGACTAATGTCAAGGGGCACCACGCCATTAATTAAATTAGTTCCCGGCACTCTGTGCCTCGTCTCTCGGGGCTGTGAAACTCGAAATTCGAATTCTTCGGCATCGCCTGGTCTCACCGTAGCAATATTACTCAAAACGTCACGAGAATGAGTTTTATTCCTGCGTTGCACACGCCCCGAATACTTATTATGATTGAGTGTTCTCGAGAGCATCGGGGGCGACAACCCCCCACCTCACAGTCGATTTTGCCAGGAAAAAATGCAAGGTACAAGTCGGGGGCGTTGTGAAACACGCTTATCGATCATCGTTTTGTTTCGAACGTCGACTTGAATTATGTATGTGAGGAGCTAGCTCGTTAGTTAAAAGCTAGCGTGAGGTGAAGTCGATTTTTTCACGTGAGGTTAGTTCAGTACACGGATGAGCAACTCTATTTTTTAACCGCTAATCAATCGACGTGTTAATAGACGAAACGTAGAACATCAATGTTTGGAATTATTTGTGAAGCCTCGCCAGTAAAAACCTAAACTGCAATTTCAGGTTTTTATCCCTAAACGACTCAGGTCGAATTATAACTAGATTCTTTAAATTCGTTTTTATTAAGTATCTCGAAACGAGCTAAATACCTTCTGCACCTCCAGATCAAGCGGTAACCATGAGATGTGTAAATAGTGTACTCACCTAATCGTAGGTAGATGTGTAATCATCTAATCATAAGATCAATGAAACAGAACGTGTTTGGACCTAAAAGAGGAAAATATATTAGGATCTTAAATATATAGAATAAAACAGTATGAAAAGCATCTGTACACGTGTAAGTGTAGATATTCGTGTAGAGGAAGTTGTCTCGCGAAATCACGTGGGGATGTCTGGAAAATTGTTGCACATTTATTAAGCAATAGACCTTTAACAGTAAGAAAACTTAAGGTTCAAGACTTATTGTTTGACCATCGTATTGCATAATACTTAAGTCCTAAAAATGTCGTAACTTAACAACAATAATAGTTCAGTTATTCCCTTTATACCACCCTCTCCATTTTATTTAACGTCGTTATGATTGATTGACCAATAGAATTTATTGATGTAAAGATGCCTGGTTACTTGGAAGCATCTGGTTTCTTACTCTGAACGTGTGCTTAGGCGAGCGCCACCAACCGGTGAAATGGGTTAATGCACCGCCGCTTGCGGAAACATCCATAAAATTTAATGTGCGGATGCATTGGTGCACGGTGCGGTTTACGTGCGGATCGCTTTAAATATCGTTATCCAACAAAATATACGGCTCGAATAAATTATCTGCCGCATTAAGTTTTTCACCGAAACCAATTCGGATTTGGAGCAGCGAGGGCAAACAAATATGTCTAATTTCGTTTCGGGCTCGTTCAGTCGTGCGACAATTCATGATCTTGTTTGCTTTAGCGTGTCTCTGACTGATACGTAAATCACGCGGGTTTATTTCTGCCCGCGTAGAACAAACAAACGAACGCCCGCGGATGTTTATCCATTCGCGAGCGAGAATACCGCAGAGGAAGCTCCTCGAAGACTATGGTTGCTCAACCCGGGGATGAATGTTTTCTCACGTCGCGAGAGTTCCGTTTTTATAGCGTGAATCTCTGTAGACCTGAGAGGAAGCTTTCATCAAGCATGTGAGAGGCGCCGAAAGAACTAAAAAAAGGCGAGAGAGTGAGATTACTTAAATGCCAATTCAATTTCTACGAGTGTGTGAAAGGAAGTTGGCATAGTTGGGCATATGGGTTTTGACTCCCCTGTGTAGGTACTAATTATAATATTAACTTCTAAGGGAGGAGTTTAAATTATAAGAAAGAAAAAAGAAAATTAGGTTGACTGAAAACTATTAGGGTGCATCACAATTTGAATAGCTCTGTACAGATTCATTCGTACTAGTAAGCTGATGCATTGCGTTTGGTTTCGATCCTATTTGGCTAAAGGAGGTTATTACCTCCTATCGCACGCACATGCTTTAATCAGACGTTAAATCTGGGGACCTATCAATTCCATATTACCAGTAGTGATAAGATTTAGGCCCAGTTGTACAATGTCAGTTTAAATATAAGCTAAAGTTTAAACCCTTAACGGCGATTATTTCAACAATCGTTGTTAAGGGTTTAAGCTTTGGCTTTGTGAAGGACGGGTAGTTAAAAATTATAACAGAAAGGCGATGAATTATCCTTTACTTTCAACTTCATCAATTTTTACAAGGCTTCGTCGAGATACTATGTTACTCTAGATATCACGACGAGAGTGAGAGAGAGTTAATATTTTTTAGAGATGGTTCTATTATTATGTCCAAACTAGGTCTTAATTACCAAAATTAATTACACCAGAATAATTAACAATTTTCGCTTCTTCTCCTCACTTTTTTACTAAAATTTTAATCAGACTATAAAGGGCCCAAGTAACAATTTCTTTATATGATTTTTGCAGAGGTCATTTCGATTACATAGTACTCCACATGTGTGCCAGTTTCTCTATGATTGCCACTGCAGTTCTTCGAATTTGCAAATGTCAATCATGACTCTCATCTCGGCCAAGGCTTTTGATAAAGCGAGCCGCTGTTATGCTTATTTACATAATCTTTAGGAGGGCGAATGTTCCTTGGTCGCGTTGTATTCAATTTAACTTACGTACTGAGCTTAATAATTTTGAAACGCTCGATTTCTTACAGCTTAAAGTAAAACTGGAATTGTACAACTGAGCCTGAATATTATTATTTAAAAGCTCCGATTGACTTATGGTAGTAAGCCGATACAAGGGAGAAATGGCAAATAAGAATAGTACCATCTTAGGGAATCGAGTTCGAATGTGAAGTTCGTTACTGCGTAATGCCTTTTTCAGGTAAGGAGGACAATTTTTTGAGAATGTTTTACGGTCAAATTATAAATCTTTTCTTATCGAAATAGGGAGCACGAGCTCAGCAGCGCAGTGGGCTAGCTAGAGCCTGCTAGAACGAGAATCCGGTCTGGGTAGGGAGTCGAGACCGATCTTCTAGTAGGTACCAGAACTATCCATTGCATTTTTTTAATAGAGGTTTGGAGAATCTTCAGAAGACATCATCAACGGCATCCAGTATTAGATGTGTTGGATTCGCCCTGTCTTTATCGCCTATTTGTTAGGGCGCCTACCAACCAGTTGCTAGTTTTTGGTATTCCAGAAACTTCGCGCGCTGTCAATAGTAGTCTTTTTATTATTATTTTTTAAAAATTTATTAGTGTCTTTCCAGGTTTTTGTCGTCTTGGACTTTGGTTTTCATTATTACTCGTAGCATTTCAGTGACATTGTTCCACTGGGTCTCGCTTTCTAGTAAGATGTCAGCTACGGTATCAGCAGTGATGGCTTTTCCACATTTTCTCTCAGCTACGTTTCTGATTTCGGCCCATCTGTCGAACACAAAGGTCGTCTGCTCTGGTATGTCGGGATCTTTACAGTACCAGCGGGAATCATTTTTCGCTTTACCAATTTTTTGCAGGTAGTTCGCGAAAACTCCATGGCCAGTCATCGCCTGGGTGATGAAGTGATCGACGTCCCCGAACTTTCTGCCGCATCATTTTCGTAGGTCCTTGACAAATGTTTTTGCCCAGCCTCGATATGAGTCCCAGGATGTTTGTCACTTCGCAATTAGGTCTTCTTGTGTTACTGGGGTGGTTGTCCTTCCCTCTAGGAGTTTACTCCTTCTTTCCTCTGCCCTCAGCTTTATTGGAGGCACTGCTACAATTGCGAGTATTGCATCAGTGGCAACTGTTCTGTAAACAGAGGTGATTCTGATGGCCACTTTCCGGTTTATCGCTTCTAGAAGTCGGTCGTAGTGTTTATACGTAAGGGCGGTAGTCCATATGGGAGCTGCGTACATTATCATGGACAGCACAGCTCCTGCCAACACCTTTCTCTTTTTTGGCCTGGGGCCTCCTACGTTTGGCAAAAGCCTTGCCAGCGCCACTAGTGATTTGTTAGCCTTTTCATAAGTTTTCTTCACGTGAGTGGTCATCCTGAGGTCTCTATCGAGGTATACTCCTAGGTATTTCAGTTCGGTCTTGTGTATTATTTCGTTGTTCATATTTAGTGAAAGGTGTTTTCGTTTCCTAGGGCCAGCCAGGATCTCTGTTTTGGCCATGGACAATTTCAGTTGGTGGTTTTCCAGCCAGGTTTTTATCTTTGTCATGGCATAGTAAGCTTTTTTTTCCAATGCTTCAGGAATTTTGGCAATAATCATTACCGCGAGATCGTCTACGTATGCAATAGTAATCACACCCTGGCCCATATTTTGGCATATCAGGTGGTTACATAAGAGGTTCCATAAAATCGGCCCCAGGACAGAGCCTTGCGAAGCCCCGCATGTAGTCTTTACATCCTTTCCTGCTGGTGTTATAACGTATCGATCCTCCAGGTACGATTGTATAATTTTTATTAAGTTTTGCTAATTTTGGCTTCGTTTAGAGCGCCCACAATATGTTGCCAGGAGGCAGAATTGAAGGCTTCTCTATGTCTAATGCAAGCATTAAACAGTATTTTCTATGTTGATAGACCACTTTTTTGGAGTCGCTCACTATCTGGGAGACTTTCTGTAAGGCGTCCACTGTGGATCTGCCCGCTCTGAATCCGAAATGAGAGTCATGAAAATGTTCTTCTCCAAGTCCTCCGTTAAACGCTGCTTAATGAGCGTCTCCAGTAGTTTGGATGCCACGTCTAAAAGGCAAATGGGCTTGTGTGGGCATCTGTTGGTGTCTTCTTTGGCTTTTCAACTAGTTTCAGCTTCGCCTTTTTCCAAGTGATGGGAAAGATGCCTTCCCTCAGGCAATCGTTCATTCCCTGAAGTATTGGGTCTTTGTTTGTGCTTGCTACAATTTTCTTCTCCAGGAATCTTGTCTGGTGCTGGGGATCTCTTTTTGTTTATTCTGCTAATTGCGAAGTTCATTTCTGCTATAGTGAAAGGTACAGATATTTCCTGTAGCTCAATGTTGTGCCAGGTTGTGGTTGGTCTTGTTGGGAAAAGTTTACCAACTTGTTTGTCAACTTCGCTTTCACTCATCATGACTGGTGGTCTGAGTCGAAGTTTCTTGGTGACTCTTTGGTATCCGAGTCCCCAGGTGTCGCGTCGAGATCTGTATACAGGTCTGCCCACATACTCGCCTTCTGCTTCTTCATTTCGTTTTTTAGCTCTTTTTTTGGTCGCTTTATGATTTTGGAGGATAATGGCTATGTGCCTCCGATCCAGTCGTCTTTGGTTCGCCCGAATTAGGGCTCTTCTCTTCCTTACGCAATTTCTGCGCTTGTCAGCAATGGTTTCAGTCCACCAGTACGCGGGTCGGCGGCGGTGGGAATTCTGAGATCTGCGAGCCAGGTGTTTGTCGCAGATTTGTGTTATACTGTCGATGAGTTCAGAGGAGTTGTGACTCCTCTGTAGGGTGGGAAATTTGCAGTCCTGTGCTAGCCGAGCAAGCTTGCTCGCACCAATGTGCCATCCGGATGACTTGGTGAGTGGGTCTAGATTTAATGTCCTCTTCATATACGAGTACGTTATGAGTCGGTGGTGGTTCATACTTTCCATTTCGTCTTCCACTTTTCAGTTGTTGATGTGTCCGGCCAGGCCAGGAGTTACCATCGTGACTGCATTACTGAGCTCATGTTCTTTATTTCGATAAAGTGGCTTTTATTGTAAAATAGTTATTTGATCTCAGTACCCTCGATTCCCTAATATAGCACTATTCTTATTTGTTGATTCCACCTTGATTCCATGTCAGATCCCTCTTGTCAGATTCTATTTGCTAAAGAAGATAAATTAGAAGGGACAAAATTGGTTTGAGTGAAGAATATTAGGGCGTACTTACCATAATCGTTGGGAATACCAGGTCAACCAAATCAGCAAAGCTTGACAGTTCATTCGGGTCCCCAAAAAACTGTACAAAAGACATGCAAACATGTCATAAGTTTAAGATTCGCATCGGGAGCTCAGAAATTTCAAAATGACACGTCTTTCAGTTCGTGTTGACCTTCACGTGGTGAAATCGGTTCACGGGGTGAACTTCAACGAAAAGCTCGGTAAACTAATATGCCCCCACGAGAATTCGGTCTGGAACAACACCTGTCTAGAGTGTTGGCTTGTAGGCAACCAAAAAAAGATAAAAATGTTATTTGTTTTTCGCGACCTACTCATGTCCATCACATACAAAGTTTCGTCCTGTTCCGCCGTAATTAAGTGTTGGGATTATTGATATTAGAAACTAGAAATTGAAATACCTAATTTCTTTAATCTGCTTAAGAAATACTATCGTTGTATTGTGACCAAATGAAAGAAAGACGAAATAACTAAAAACGAAACTGAAAACACGTCTTCCCTCATTCCTCCTGGTCCGGTCGATGAGATTTCATCAGTTCGGCCCCAGTGAAAGTAAGGATCTACGCAAGCAGTTTTTTCGCACTTCATGTGCACGTCCGGCCGGGAAAAATCTAATAATGATATAGCGCAGCGAGGAATAAAATACGGGACCCGGACGAACGCGAAATTATCCCCTCGTGCCCCGTTTAAATCACGCAGAGGGAAAGTGCGGTCAAGAAATATATTTCACTTACGCCCGACCAAATTCGGGAGGTAACTACCTTCCCTGTCCTCCCACCTGTTTTTAAATTCAATTAAAACCCGAATTAATGTTTTAGTCGCCTTCAAGGCAGACGGATTTAATTTCAAATATCAAAGTCGCTTTTTTGTCGGATGAGACCGTTCGAGATTAGCTGTGTTTCTAATTAAAAACGTAATTATCTGCAGTGTTTCTGCGACGAAACACCAAATAAAAAAAGCATATTTCGTTTCATTGCTGAAATTACTGGTGGAGTGTTTTGGGATTAGAATCAGTTACGGAACTGCTTTCTAACATCAAAGCACTCTCAACAAAGTCACTAGCTTTGTGTTTCGTTTCTATTATCATAATGAAGTTTGAATTGAAAGTACTCTCTAACTTAAAGCTCAAATGGGGTTGGTTTCAATAAGTGTTCCACCGCACTAGCATGTTATATATTCAAGCTAATATCGTAACTAATTAAAAACGTGATGTACACTCTGAGACCTTCTTCTTTCACTAATGACTAATGACATGAAACCGCAGTGCTTCGCATAAACACCTGAGTAAGTGTGAGGGATCACCTCGCGAATTCGTTTCACCTGTGCGACGTGACTAAACGCGAGAGTTTGGCGAACGGTAATGGCCTGTCGTCGGTCTTGCTTCCACGGAGAAATTAAATTTCACGCTTTGTCGCCGCGAGGAACGAGCTGCACCAGCCTGGGCTGATTACCCATTATTAACATAATACTTCTCGCAGCTACGCAGTTAGCCAGCCGCTTTTGTTACGTGCTTCCGTGCGCTTAATTATGCAAGCCTCTTTCGAAGTTATTATGTCGTCAAGCAGCAGAGAGATGGGGATGATTAATTCCGGCTGTGTCTGAGCTTGTTCGTGATACAGTCAATATACGCGTAAGTACCTCCGAACTCTTAACGTGGATTAAGAAGACGCACAACTGACAATTAAATTACTAGGTAAAGATAACGTACTAAAACGGAGGCGCTAATGTAATAACATTCAATCACTTCGCAATTAGAAAGCGTGTTAAGCTGGGTTCGTTTATTCAACTCCGTTCACTCTCTTTACTCTTTTCACACTCTAAAGTGAGAGAGTGAATAAGTTTTAGTACAAGGAAGAGTGAGACAAATAGAGTGAAGGGGGTTGAATAAACGAACGCAGCTTTAGTAAGTAGGTGGGATCGGACCAAAGTTAGTATATGGGAGGTTGCCTCATGCAACATCGGGCGGACTCGACACCTTTCGGCGGAGTGACGTATGCGAGATACCCATCAAGTAAAGGCTTCAAAATTCATGGATTACATTTTATGCATTTTAAACCTTGTACCAGTTTTTTTCGGCGGTAACCGTAGGTTATTTTCTTTCCGGGTTATCTTTCATATGAAAGGCGCTACATGCAATTCTCTTTCGTAAAAATACATTAAAAATGCCCTATACTGAAACGGAAAGATTGTACGAATGCATTGGGCTGACTCTCGTGACGTCAGTCCTCGCACCCCACCACCGAGAATTGGCGTTCGGCTTTTAGCATGTAAATTCGAGCGCATGAGACAACTTCCCATATACTAACTTTGGGATCGGACGACCAATAATACCACTCAAAATATTGTTTGGAAAGTGAGTGGGGATTACCTGTCATACCACTCAGATAAAATACTATTTAGTCCATCGCACCACTTAGTTAAAATACTGCCTATTTAGTGAATGAGCGGAGTTTATACGTTCCAATTATATTGCACTTAAGCTATTACGATGTAGAGATGCATCGACAGGGTGAATTTGAATTTCAAACTGTGAGTCAGACTATAACTAACACTGACCTAGAAAAATTAATAATTTGAAGCGTA
Source organism: Dorcus hopei (assembly GCA_033060865.1). Classification (NCBI taxonomy): domain Eukaryota; kingdom Metazoa; phylum Arthropoda; class Insecta; order Coleoptera; family Lucanidae; genus Dorcus; species Dorcus hopei. The sequence goes on along the minus strand of CM065426.1, from coordinate 48,877,162 downwards.
ATTTGCCCATTAGATTATAAATAAGCGTTAGTCATAATATCGATTTGCATGTAAATACGAAATTAAAACTCCTGAGTATGCATTGGATTCTTTTCTCGTCTCCTGTTTTCTTTTTTCGTTTCCCTTGTTCTAACGAACATTTTTCTCTCTTCTTCTTCTTCGAAATGAAACACAACTTGAAGCGATGATTCTTTCAATCAAATTGAAAATTAAGAAGTTGGAGATAGAAGGAACCACGGCTAAAATAGGAATCACTCCATAATGATTTAGGCTAACACTGATGTTGATGATGTTGATACTTGCACAGGAATCTGCCAATCAGTTTACACATTTTAGAAAAAAGGCGAGGAGGAGAGGAGATGAAACGAATACTACTCGAGGGGCGGGGTTTAAAGTTTAATATGCTATTCAGATCTATAGCTCATTAGAGGGAATTCTTTTAAATGATGATATAGTAAAAGATAGATGTCGAGAGGGCGGGGCTATGCATTTTAGTGAGTGAAGGCGGCATTTAAAACTACCCATCAGATTGCACCTAATCAACGACGCACTAAATGGGAAGTTTTGAAGGAAATCTACCAACAGATTACACATTAAACAAAATTTAGTAAGAAAGCACGATTTAAGATTGCTTCTGAATGAAGATACAACGATTGGAAGGCTTCGAGGGGGCGGCGTTTAATTTTTAACGATTACCCAGTGGAAGATAGAAGGGGCTTGACTTTAAGAAAATTTCATTATGAAAGCGGTATTTAAAGTCATCCATTAGATTCCCTAACCAGCGACGCAATAAATGAGGTGCTTTGAAGGAAATCTAACAACAGATTACACATTGTGCAAGTTTTAGTAAGAAGGCATGGTTTAAAATTACCAATCAGGTTGCTCCTAAGTGGAGATCCAATGAATAAAAGGCTTCGAGGGGGCGCAATTTAATTATTAATGATTATCCTGCTACCTACCTGTAGGCCAGCAAATTGTGCGAGTGACTGACGTTTCTCCAGCACCGCTCGGCTAAGCTCTTGGAGATTGGAGGGTTCGACGAAACCCCAAAGCAAAAGGTGGGCAAAGTGAATAAAATAAAAATCACCAGCTGAGCACATTTGTTTTTATTTAAAAAAAAAAACGCTCGAAAATAGTTTATAATTTACAAATATCGAGTGCGACCCAGAAGGGGTCCCAATGAAAAGAACACGAAATGTAATTAAATAAACTTTGATATCAGGCGAACAATCAAGTTAGAAATTAACCGATAGCAGATCTGCCCCTCGTTTACACTACGCCTTAAAGTAAATAAATAAATAATCTGAATAACAACGCCGCGTTAGAGTGAGTCAAAATAAATCAACGGAATGAATTAAAATTATTCCGACCTGGTAACCCAAGAATCCAGCGTAATGTCAGGCAGCTGTCAACAGTGACGGAGCGCCCTACAACGGCGGTCAAGTTTGCCAATGACGTAATTCGGCAAGAATTACGTCACCAAGTGGCGTCATTTTGAAAGGTCAGGTCCACTTTCACGGGCGGGAGTAAGGCCGTGATGCCGGGGAACTGATTCGTTTCACAACCCAATTCCGGCCCCTTTTCTTTCACCTATAGGGATGTCAATTAAACCACGGAGGTAAAAGTACCACTAAAAGCCTAGTAGAAGAGAGAGATACCCGTTATCCACAGAACATTCGCACAAAATGGCCAACAAGACACATGTTTCTTATTCCAGAATCAGGCTTTAGAGAAGCTTAAGGATGAGCTTGAATTCGCTCGTCGTGCTTTCAACAAATCTCGGGGACGATCCCGTTTCCAGTTTCAATCACAAAAATCACACGAGAGAAACACAAAGGTTTTTAATCGCCAACACAAATAAAGGGACAGCACGCCACGAGCGCTGATGCAACAATTACTGCGAGACCGAGGGCGGCATTCTCTCCAACTATCGCTACGACGCGAGTCGTTACGGGATGAAATCAGTTTTTAACCGGACGACAGAGTGAAATGGACTGTAGGACTAAATAACAGCGTATGGTCTAATGGCGTAATATTGAGAAATACGACAAAAGTCATGTACGCCAGCCTGGCGTATTATGAATAACTTAATTGGATTTTTCAACCATAACAATCCAGTAGAAGATAGAAGTCGAAAGGACGGGGCTTTGACTTTCAGAAAGTTTCATTGTGAATGCAGTATTTAATTTAAACCCACACGTCAGATTGCATTAATCAATGACGCAACAAATGGGAGGCATCGTGGAGAATCTATCAATCAGATTACACATTTTAGTAAGAGGGCGTTATTTGGAACTGCCAACCAAATTGTTCTTAAGTGGAGATCTAATGAATAGAAAGCTTCGAAGGGGTGGAGTTTAATTTTTAACGATTATCCAGTTGAAGGTACATGTCTAGAGGGGAGGGCTTTGATTTTAAGTCAGTCTCATTGGGAAGGCGCTATTTAAACCCACGCCTTCGTGGAGAATCTGCCAATAAGATTTCACAATAGAAAATTTTAGTAAGAGGGCTGAATTTAAAATTCTCAATCAGATTGCACCTGAGTGGAGATGGTTTCGAGGGAGCAGGGTTTAAGTTTTAATGTGCAGTTGAAGATTAAAGCTCGGCTCACTCAAACGATAATGCAGTAAAATAGCGGGATTTTGACATTAATCAATTATCAAAAAGGCAGGATTTGAAACCTACCTAGCAAGCGTCTAAATAAAAACCTGGTCAAGTAGGTTATGATCGGGAATTTACCCATTGCATTTACATAGCAGAATTACTAAATGTAGCCTACTTGACCAGGTTTTTATTTAGACACTTGTTATAAGATTGCACCTAAATGACAACGCAATGGAGCTTCGTTGATATATGTAGTAAAAAAGGCAAAGATTTGATTATTACTTGTCAGAATTGCAATAACAAGAAAATAAGTTATATCAATCCTCTTTTGTACTCAGAAAATAACTTCTTTGGAATCCTGCAATATATTAAACATAACACCGTCGTTGTTAACTTCGTTTGAGTTACTCCAAACTCGAAATTAAAATTCCTCAACAAACTTTTCCTCCCCGAAACAAGATGTTTTATGAAAGCGTAGCTGCCGCATAACAAATTAATTTACTTCTGCTACCCTCTCGCCACGTCGCGTGGCGATATCCTGTGGGGCCGACGACATAACAATGAAATTACGCCAGCGATTGTTTCGAAGACCGCATGGACGATAGAAAAAAGCTCTGCCTCCATCTTCCGGCCGTAATTAACAACGCCAGCTTTTTACAATCGGCTCCGGTGACGACGACGACGACGCACAAAAGGCGCACAAAAACGCGGCATAAATTAATCCGAAGTTTTAATTGAATCGTTGTTTTCGAACGTCGCACGAGCGATTAATTTTATGAAAATGGAGAGAAGAGTGGGCGACTCTGTTGACTCCTCGTCCGCATGAAAAATTGTTCCCTTTTAAGTTTGCGCTCGGCGCGTGACTTTTGCTCTTAAGAAAAGTTGAGCCACTTTCAATTAAAGTTTCGCGAAATTGATTGATTCGAAGGAGAGATTTTGTTAGGAGTAAGCGGTGGCTTCTCCACCAAAAACCATTTTCTACTTTCTGTCACAAACACCGTGTTTTATAAACTTACGAGCAATCTGCAGGGTACTACTATAACCTTCTGCGATACTTAAATAATCGCATTTAGCGTTTCGCATGTATATTACAATTTGTAGATAACAGTTAGTGCGATTTTATAAATTTACATGATTTACATGACCGTAATACATTCGTGTATAACATGGTATCCAAACGAGCAAAACCAGACCTTATTTGCAGCTAATACCAAGATTTTGTTTGCGAATCACGTTGAGTACTGCGTGTAATAAATCACCAGAATCAATTTGTACGCGAAAAACAGAAGCCGAGGGTAGAAAAAACTTCATTCATCACGTCTCCGTTGGTCGAAATTAATTAAAACAGCGTTTGACATCGGTCAGAAGAAAAAAGAATTCGTTTGATATACCTAGCATGATCCTTCACAAGCTTAAATGAGTTCGATGTTTGAATAAAAACTAAATCGTTAGCACTACTTAATTTCGGCGTCAATTTCAGTTTTTTTAGCTTCTCGGCCTGAATTACTTTGTCTAGGTTCAGCAGTTAGAGTACCATTTTATTCTGTAAGAAAATTGAATGCGCAAATAAATAAAGTAAGTCGGCTGACTAGGTTTAGTAGATTAATCATTAAAGCATGGGTTTGGGATGACTTATGACCTAAATATGCACCTAAATCCGTGCTTTACTAACCACCAATCATTGCACCATTGTGACTCTGTTCAGCATACAAGTAACCATAAATAAGCCGGAAGAGAAACTAAATGATTAGATTTAAAGACCTTTGTTCCAGGCATCCGTTCCCATTAGTTGCAACGACCTTGCCTATATAAAATTATCAGAACCCATTTTGCTCTACTTTTATACTCATTTATCTTAAGAGAAATAATTCGATTTTAATAACAGGTCAATAGCTCAGTGGTCTAATCACTAACGACTGCACCACTGAAACTCTGTTTTGTAAACTAAATTATCGGTCACCTGTATAAAAAGATGACACTGACACTGAGTTTATTATGCTTTTGGACAAATAAAACGAAAATAAGGGATAATGATATGATGCTCCTAAAGCTAGATTCGTTAGTTTGAATTAAATTAAAATTTACAAAGCATACGTATACACGCAATCACCGGCGAGGATATCCTGTACGGTTCACACAAATAACATACAATAAATAGATTCTGTCAGATTGACAGTAGACGTATTACACGATTGAAAGTTTAGGATCGATGTTATGAAATACCGTTCTTAAGGAACCTCGGCCTGAAGCATATAGGTACGGCATCACAAGGCACTGAAGGCACCCATTAAGCAGTTTAGTGACGCATGCAATTAATAACAGAAGTAATACATAGAGATTGTACGATACCACGCTTCGCTAAGTTTGGGTCGTCTGGGAGTCACAACTTACGACGCTGGCTCGATTCCAAATTTATGCGGGGAATCCAAATGCTTACATCGAAGTCACGAAATATGACACGGAATTTACATGAACTCCCGAACCTCCTCGGTGCTTGTCGTTACTCGGCACTCGGTGATACTTACTAATACTTGGTGACACTTGCTAATATTTGGTGATACTTGCTAATACTTGCTAATGGAAGTAACGCGACGATAAGTAAAAGAGTTCGATGAATTTAGAGCTGAATCAAAAGACTTACCCTTTTTAAGACAAGGGCCTGAAGCGTTAAAAATCTGCACGTGAGGACAGAATTCGTGGCACTGGTTTTAACTGCTATTTCAGCACTGGGACTATTCCCAACAACCGTTCATGAGCGTATAAAATCCCCAATATCTATTAGGTGGCCAGACTCAAGCAAAAGTTACATCATTTAACTTTTACAGCGGACAATAACGACCAACGCTCAGGAATGCCGCGAACCAACAAAATAGCGACCGGAATGCCTTTTATTTTTTTTGCAAAATCAACAAAAAAAGGCCGACACGCCCCTTTTCGCTCCAAATTCAAAAATAGCCAATCTACACGCAAGAGGAAAGAAACAAAAGAAAGGACCTTAGAGTTTGTAATCAAAGCGATCAGTGAAGCCAAAATTTAAAAACACCCTAAAATAAAAACGTGAAAGCAAAAATGGACCGTAACAATGTTTGCAATGCCACCGGCTACATTGTTCGTTATTATCGATTTTCACAGGAATTTTACTATTGGCCAGTTCGAAGCATGTGACTACCCTTCTGCCTTGATTTCTCGCTGCGCGCAAGTCTGTAAGTCACGCTGGAATGCAGTCGAGTTGGTCCTAATTTGGAAGCATTTTGTGGTTGGTCCCTAAAGTGAAAGGAAAACGAACGGAGTTTTGTCTGTGATTTGAAAGCAAGCATTCGAAGTGTTGTATGAGCATTCTGCTTTTATCGAAACCTGATTTCGACACTTCAATCAGGTATCTATACAAATGAGTTATGTGTTTCATTCGTTTAATTAGGCTTTTCTTGAGGCTACCTGGCTGGTTTATCTTAAAGCCGTGGTAGCAAACTCTGGTGGCAACGTCCGGTCGATCAAACTAGAGTCCGATAATCCTGCTGCCTGGCATCGTCGCCGGAAGAGGAAGTCTACTCTCGGGGAGGCGAGGTTACGTATTGATGCTACACTCTCAGACGTTGATATTCGGACGACTTCTTCGATTTTAGTACAGGTGGTGCGAAGATACTTTGGAAGACTTAAGGTCGGTTTATTTTGATTTATTCACAATAATATTAATACGTTGGATCTAAACAAGCAACTTTTGATGCGCGGAGATTTACTTAGATTTGGGATTTATTTATTTTTTGTGAACGAAAAGCGGATCCGTGCTTCGTGTTTTAACTTTACTTAACGTGTCTCGTTGTTTATGTTTATCGTTCATTTAATTTAGTCCTGCGGTGGATTTGTTTTGTTACAAGCTTAATCGTTACAGAAATAAAGACAAGTATGTAATAACTGGTGACTATTTATTTATTTTTATTTACTGCCCCCATTTACTTTGGGGTTACGTATGACCTCGACCTGTCCCATTGAGTTAGCTGGCAATTGGGGCGATCTTAGTTTGCCCTCCCATAATTTTCAGCTGTCAGGTAGGTAGCAACCTCCGTACGACTGAAATTTAAATAGCGGTAATTGACGGTCTATGCAACGCGCCAGCGTCAACGCAGCTTAGATTAGAGGAAGAGAAGAAATTTAAATACAAAAGTTGTAAGGTTTTATAAATACGTATTATTGTATTATCTTCTAGAGTTACTACAGAAAACAAAAACGCATGGCAAGGTGCGTATAAATTATGTATTTATTAGACCAAACATAAACATAACCTTCATCAGAGACATCGGCCTGTCAATTAGATGAATTAGATGTACGTACAGTGCGCGACACTTGATTATTCTCACACGTTGAGTGGTGAGATTTTGTTCAAAAATCACTGTTTTGGTTCGTAGAATCAGGCATGGAGTCAAAAATCACTGTTTTGGTTCGTAGAATCAGGCATGGAGTTACATTATACACTTTCAATATCTATGCAAAAGTTTGCCTCATAATTTCGACTCCTTCAATTCTGGGCAATTTCTTAAAGTTATATTGTTATTTCCATCGCGACACTTGATTACTCTCACTTCTTTTTTTAATCAACGTTAGCTGATAGTCATACAACAAATGGAAATTACGTTGCTTAGCAACGAGTCAACAATTGTTCGACAATAGTTGTCACGTTGTAACAGTATGGGTCGTGGAAAAACTTTATCTGCCGAAGAAAGAGGAAGAATCCAAAGTTTTCACCAAGAACGCTACTCCAATCGAGAAATCGCCAGAAAAATAGAACGAAGCACGTGGGTAATTAATGCTTACCTAAAAGACAGAAAAAATTATGGTAAAAATCGGCGAGGTCGCATTGCAACGGCAACAACTGCAAGGGAGCGTCGTGCGATTATACGACTAGCATCCAATTCTTGTGCTACAGCTAGGCAGATTAAGGGAAGTGATGCCTCCGTACGAACCATCCAAAGAGTAATAAAGAAATGCCCACACTTAAAACGAAAAAAAAATGCGCAAAAAACCTCTCCTGCTGGAACATCATCGGCGGGCCCGATTAGAATTTTCTCGCAATCATCGTGATTGGGCAGAGGAGTGGAAAAGTGTTGTTTTCACCGACGAAAAAAGTTTAATTTGGATGGACCTGATGGCTTCCAATATTATTTTCATGATGTAAGGTTGGAAGAACGAGTCTTATCGCGTCGTCATAGCCGAGCCGGATCAGTAATGGTTTGGGCGGCGATTTCAAGTCAAGGACAAGTGGGGCTAGAAATTCTGGAAGGGAGACAGACTGCTCAAAAGTACCTAGACTTGCTCCAGAGACAAGTTGATAACATTGCAGCGTTATTTCCCGATCAACAATGGACATTTCAGCACGACAATGCGCCAATTCACACGGCAAGAATAATCAACACATGGTTGAATGAGAACAATATCGACGTTCTGGAGTGGCCCGCTCTTTCCCCCGACTTGAATATCATAGAAAATTTATGGGGTTGGATGACCAAAAAAGTCTATGGGGAAGGACGACAGTTCAACACCAGAGAGGAACTAATGGTAGCCATAAGAACATCCTGGGAAGCAATTCCAATCAATTTATTAAATAGTTTATTTAATTCATTACCTCATCGCTTGTTAGCCGTTATTGAGAAACGAGGAGGTCATACTCGATATTAAAATAAATATTAGTTGATTTATTATTATTTTTTTTGGTTTTATTTAGTGTGAGAGTAATCAAGTGTCGCTTAGGAAATAACCATCATACTGGAAAAAAATTCTCAAAAGTTAGTTTTTGAAATTTTTCATTCAAACTGGTGCCTAAACTTGTTGAAAATGCCTAATTCAACTATCTTGCTAGTCCTAATAACCAAAACGTTGGTTTATTAAAAGAATGGCGTCAACTGTGGAGTGAGAGTAATCAAGTGTCGCGCACTGTATATCTATTTTCTACAACTGTAAAAAATCGATAAAAATAAGAACCCCTGATGTTGTTTTTGATGACTTTATGAACGCTGTAATAAAGATGTGTTAACTTCCCCGTCGCCAATTCATGGGGTTACTTAATATTCAGATCTCTTACTATCAGAAGTGGAAGGCTAATATAAAACACGTTTTGCAAAAGCAAACATTTATTGATCTTTTGTTTTTATCACTTGATATCCACGCCCCCTGATTGGATACAATGCCCGCTAACTAAATACAGAACAGTTTTTAACTTTCTTTTTCAACCTTTCGACCTTTTACTGATGTTTAAATATTCAATCACTTTTGTTGCACATGTGACGATGGGAATTATATCGACGACGGAAATGATATCTACCCATTCATATCGACGATTTGGATGTAGTACCACTTTCAGTAATTCCAAGCCTACTCCAAAGAATCGCCGAAACTCGTATACTGTTTCAGATGGTGCACCGAAATTTCTGTGGAGATGCCTTCCCAAAGAACTGGACGAGATATAAAGCTCGCCCCGTCGGATGGAGGGGACAGTGACAATTTACAGCGAACGACACTAACGCCGCGTAAATAAATTGCCCCCGACATAAGTTATTTAAGAATATAAATTAGTTATATAGTTATAGTTTTAAGTGGTTAAATTCCCAATTTAATTTCTAAGGTATTTTTATTTTCATTTACCTCAAAGGCAGACAACTTAGTGGGCTAACCACTAAGCACTGCGGCACTCAGGTGTGCTTCATCTAAAGTAAAGTTAAACATTTATGTCACTGGTACCTCCACCATATTATAAAAAGTAAACTGTACGCTTGAAGTGTACAGAAACTCCCACATCAAATCTGTTAATAACCAAACTCAAATTCGTCCTCGAAAACGTATGTTTCCATTCCATGAGCCGACAGCTAATTTATAGCTCACGTCAGCGCGATAAATTAGACGCGATTATTACGTCGGAGAGATTAACTCATCTCAATGCTAATATGACAGTTATTGCGTAGGTGAGTTCATAGTAGCATCGGCAACGAAAGCGGTTTTTTCCCGCCTTTTGTCTTCGGTTTATGCCTCGTCAACTTCCTTCGCAGTAAACAAATTTCTTATCGGTGTTATGCTCGGCGTGACAATTAATAATCAAGTTCGACACCCGGAGTTTTAATCGAGGAGCTCGAAGTTCTTGCATCGGAAGCGAGTTCATCACGATTGCATTCGATTTGTCAATGTTCAATCTTCTCATTTTTAACTTTTGATATTAAATTCAAAACACCGAGACTTAGTTAAAACACAGATAGCCAAAGAGAAAGGGACGCATTGACGCTCTAAAAAATAGTTTACAAAGAGTTAATACATGGCGCTTGCTTCGCAACTTCAAAAACCGAATATTCGTTACCATTTGTTAATCTCGATGCGCACTTGGAATTTACGAAAATTATCATTAGACTGCAATTATAAGTAAGGGGAGGGGGGAGTGTGATGTTATATTGCTACTAAGCGAAGAATGCGGCAGTTTTCTATTTAAAATATTTTGTCGTGTTTCCTTTTCTCATAAGGTTCTGATACAAACTAGAAAAGTAGACTTATTGGGTGGTATGCATAAAGCGAAGTACATGCTAATACTTCAAGCACCTACTTCGAAAGTGAAGTACCTACTATAGTAACGTAGTATTTACTATGCGATCTAGTAGATACTAGAGCACAAGAGCACATAGAAGTTTTTACTTCGCTGTAGAAGCACCTACTGTAGTATCTACTTCAAAGCCTCAGATTCATTTTAATAGTAAATACTACTGCAGCGTAGTATCTACTACGTGCTGTAGTATATACTTTGCTTTCGTAGTATATGCTTCAGAACTGCAGTGGGTACTTTATGTAATAGAAGATACTTCGAAGAATATACTAATTTGAAAAGTATTAGCATCTACTTCGTTTTATGCATACCACCCATTATGTTTGGGGCATACTGTAGGCCTTTTCGGAGCAGATGTGTTTCTCGAAGACCAGGCGGCAGGCGCACACTGCAGACTTTTTGTCTGCAGACTGTTTTGTCTGGTCTGGCGGATAGGTTGAATGAATGAAAGTGCGCACACTGCCAGTCAGGACAGGGGCAAGACAAAACCGTCTACGAGCTGTTTCTTGAACCGCCGACAATTTTGTCTGCAGACTGTCGGGTAGCTCTGTTTATTCAATTGTACCGCGCACACCAAGACAAAACTGTCTCACGTCTACTTACCCCCACATACCGCGAAGGCAGAAAATAACCAATTAGCAATTACGCTTTTTCGCGCGCATCGAATATTTTAATGCAGAGTGCTTTTTGATCGACCTACGCAAGTGTCTGATTGCTTAGCAAGTGTAACGTGAGTACAACATATTCTTTTATTATTTCACAACTAAAAAGACCGTTTCATATTATTTAGAGTACCTTCAGTATCCAGGTTGTTTTAGTAATGGATGAGTACATAGAATTATTAATTGAAGAAGTCGAAAAGAGATCTCAAATTTATGATAAAAGTCTAAATGAATATTCCAATGTCCAATGAAATCTCAAGTAGTTTGAATTTCTGGTATACAGTGTGCGGTACTGCTGCGACAAAACAGTCTTGCCCTCGCATTGACTTGTACGGCCGTAGACTGTCTGCAGACAGTCTTGTCTACAGTGTGCGCCTGGTCGTGAATTCCGTGTTGGAGAGATTCTTTACTCTCGGGAAGAAAGAAATGGTTTCCGCCAGCCGAGGCATTTCCGTAGATTTTCATTGTGTTGACTTGAGTTTCTCCAGTTTCTTCAACTGTTTGAGATATTGATCATGTGATTTTTGTGATGTTTCTTCGTGTATTAATCTCTGTAGTTCGTCAAACTCAGTGGGGTGTAGTCTGAATGCTAGTTCGTTGTGAATCACTAATAAATTTAACCCGATGTTGTAACGTGTTTTGTACCACTTTTTAATATCTGATTTAAGCCAGAGTTGTTTTGCTTTTATTACTGTTGTTTGGGCGTCCGGTGTCTTGCTATGGTTACATGCGTTGAAGGTATAACCGATGATTAAATTTAAGTTACTTTTCTGAAACCCAGCATTTCTCTGTCAGTATCAACATTTGGTGAGTAATTTAATTTCTAATTAGTTTAAAAACTACCAACTGTTTTAATTGTTGTACAGAATGCCGTTCCTTCTCTTTATAAAATTATTTTGAATGTGTTTTTTTTATTGTTGTTTTGCAGGATATTATTTTGAACTAATCTTCGATTTCATTTAAATTTTACATTTGTTGAAATTATCCTCATTATTAGGAATCAGTTATAAGCCCAATTCAATCCATATAAAAAGAGCGCTGAGAGCGATTTCTGGCTACCTAAAACTTAAACCAGAAACGTACAATCAAAAGTAAATACTTTTATGATTTGACAAAACTTTTGGTAAAAGAGTGAGAAGAAGAGATACAAATAGTTTGTTTATCTCTGTGTAGTTTATTTTCTTGTAAAGTTTGAATTAAAGTCATAAATTCTGGACGTAAAAATCGAATCTCTCTGTTACTCTCGTCGAAACCTCCAAAGGTAAAGGTTGTACTCGACAAACTCTTGTAAACTGATAAATTTGAAAGTGTTATACACTTTTTTCATCATTTAACCCCCGTCCGTTAGAGTAATCTATGCATAAAATAGTAGAACACGAATCCGCTAGATCGGATGATGGTAGGTTTCAGATAGGTTGCATGAATCTAACATTGAGGGATCTTGGGGTCCAACTACCCGCATGAAGACACAATCAAGAACGAAGAGTTCAGATACACCAAATCATATCACACATCAAATGTCAAAAGGAGATACTTTCTCTGCCCTGAACAGACAAGCATAAATTAGGAGTATTCCATGCCGACAGAATATCTCTGGCCTGAACTGATAAGGATACATGAGATGTATTAATTCATCAGGCACTTCAGCGTATAATCAGTATTCACAACAGCATGTAATAGTCAAAGCATAAAATTGAATAAGTTGAGTGTCCGAATACTGAAGCCGGCAGAACGCTTGGATGTTGGTACTTCCGTTCATCAGTTTCTCTGATCTAACAAGGTCTTCTGTAATAGATCTTCGCTGTCTGTCGGAGACACAGACGAAGTAGACTTTTAATATTCAGACGTCGTCGTCGTCGCGCAGTGCTCTGTGAAACCCTGCATTAATTTCAATTACGAGGCGACTGATTAAAGCGCGACGAAACGAAATTAACATCAAAGACGCGTTAATTAACGTAATGCATAAATACCATAAATATTACTCTCGGAGCGCAACAGCAGCAGCTGCCCGCCCATTGTTTACGGCGAGCGTTTCGCATGCAAATTGGGAAGTTTTAAGCCGCACCGAAACCGACGCGACGGGCGCGCCCTTTGCAAGAAAAGGTTTTCGAGAAATTCGGATTTAACATCGACTTAAATAAAGTGGGATTTGGCAGATACTTCTACTCGTAGGGTGTTGCCAGATGTGGCGGATAATCGCACTCCGTCGGAATCTTTTTCGAAGAGAATTTTCGGGGATTTTCTGCTTTGATGAACCACGCGAAATCCCATTTCCACGTCACCTTTTTCTCTTTTCCGATTTACAACGTGATTCAGCTTGTTGCATCCAATATTTTATGTTTAATCTAATTTAATACCTGTAAACTGCGATCGACAGTTTTATTCTTTCACAAATCGTGGACAACAAACTTAATGATACGTCTTTCTGAACATAATATTAAAAACACAGTGAAATTTCTTGCAATCCAACCGACTTGCAGCCAAAAGAAGTTTTGCAAGTTTGCGAAGACACGCTATTGTCCGCAATCGCCGACATCACGTACGTGATAGCTCATGGAGCAGCAGTATTCGTTGCTATTTACTATCCACGGCACAATTTACAGGTCAGAAAATAGATAGATATTCGTGCTGTGTCGCGATTATGTGAGATCCGACCCTGTTATTTCTTCATTCATTCTTTTCATTTGGTTTTCCAGTAGCAGCAAAACTGTTACCGAAAGCCCTTTCCCAACCATTATGTGATAAAATATTACCAAACCAAACCTAAATAAAACCCAACCTTTCAGTGACAAATGTTACTTATCTACCGTGCTCAATCTAGACTTGTAGATACTGCTGACAGTAACATTTTTTTCATTATTTTAATCGTTTAATTTTTATCCGTATTATTCGGACGTCGTCTGCTGAGAGATGCTCACATCTTCATGAAATTCGTTTGTGCAGCGCGTTAGTTTTCAGACAACTCATGAATAATACAGAAATAGCTGAATCTCGACGAAACAGACGAAACTTCGGCAATTAATTAAGCTAATTACACAATCGCGCTAGTTTTACGACCGCAATAAAACTTCCGAGTTTACAAGACGACACCGACGACGACGGACGGTTTTTACAGTTCTACATGCACGAATAAAAGTCACATTTCATTGGACCGAGTTTCGAGAGCGAATTAAATTACACATGAGTTACGATATCCTTTAATAATAAATTGATGAATCCACGCGTAGCGGTGGTAGACCTCGGGAATGAGTTTTTCCTCCCTTTCCGCGAGAGGAAATTTTATAGCATTTCAGAGCCCATTCAACAAGTTCATTGAAGCGGCATAACGGCGTCAAAAAACCCTAAGAGGGTCAGTTATATTTCCCGGAATGTAAAATTTAGTTCGCCCTTCCTGTTTTTACGGCCGCCGAATAATTGGATCTCGCACAAAATCGTTTGGAAACGCTTCCCCTTTTACGGCCCGGCCTTCTCTCTCGCGCGCGCCCTTAATTAAATACAAACGTGGACGAAGAACTAATTACATTACGCTTCTGTTGTGAGAATACGTCGTCGGCGTCGCAGGAAGCTGACGGTGCCTGCGTCCGGGACCGAAGAAAGCGCAATTTCGTGGAAAGCGCGAGCGGCAGATGCAATTTAATTTGGTGCACGTTCAGCGAGATTAATTTAATAAAGTCCTCCACTTACCGGAAAGTACTTCAAAAGCTTGTGTATTATTTTCTTACAGCGTCGCGTTAAAATTTCCAACTTCAATCTTTTAGTTGGCATTCTATTGGCATAGAACGTGCATAGAAACATAAAGAAGGAAAAGAGCTCCTACTTTTTTTTTATAACGGTTGAGAACACTGTTTTCCCTGTAGATTTTTGCGCTCGAATTTCCGTACGTTAGGGGAGGAGGCTGGCCATTTTTTTGAGCTTGGTGGTTTTTGGTATCCATTTCTGGCAGATCACGAGTACGGCTCGCAAAAGACGGTCGATTATTTTGTGCTCTTTGTGTTGTTGCTTTGTAGTCAAGACCGCCCTGAGTTAAGGGGTTTTAGGCCCGATTTGACAATCGTCGAGTAAGCATTATTCTTAGAATATCGTGACGTAGATCTGACGTAGGTATGGAGGAATTTTAAAGGATATTCGGCGAACAGTTATTACGTCCTTATTCCACGATTGTGAAACTGGGCCTTGTGTCGTTTGGGAGAAGTTTCTGAAAGATTTAGTTTCAAATGCTTTGTTGCGGGTAATTACCAGGCCGCGGAAGAGTTGTGGGGTTTAATGTCCGAATGCCTACTCAGGTGCGGGGTGCGCTCGATCGCACGTAAAGTAGATGTAACGAAGTGACAACTCCGTTACTGTTTTTTTACATACTTAGTTAAGTTTTGTATATATTAATTAGTCTGTATATTTAGGATGCCTTTGCGCAGATTTATAAAGCACAATTTAGGAGGGAGTTCCGAAAGAGTAGGGCTCCCCCTCCACGCGCAAGCCTTTAAAAGCGCGCTGCGAGCACGCTTTAGGCAGTCGCTCACCGACTAATCTTTCCGCCGGTGCTTCGACTCTAATGCGCTGAGCAACCTGTGCTGCGTTTGTGTTACCTGCAACCGCTCATCCTTTTTTTTTTATCCTGTCACTCTTTCTTACCTGGTGCGTGCGTTTCGCACATCCTGATCCTAGAGTGGGAGTTTCACTCTTTCTTACCTGGTGCGGGCGTTTCGCACATCCTGATTCTAGAGTGGGAGTTTCACTCTTTCTTACCTGGTGCAGGCGTTTCGCACATCCTGACCCTGGAGTGGGAGCTTCACTCTTTCTTACCTGGTGCGGGCGTTTCGCACATCCTGATCCTAGAGTGGGAGCTTCACTCTTGACCGTAACTCGGATCCGATCCCAGGGAGCGAAAACCAGAACGTATGCGCAGTTTGCGTGGTGATTAGTTGTCGTTAGTGTCCTTAAGACACACCGTATTTTACCGTTGATTAATGTCCTTAAAACACACCGTATATTACCGTTGTTTAGTGTCCACAAGGCACACCGTATATTGCCGCCACCGAAAAATACCGTCCGGAAGTTTATCATTTCGTTTAACAGTCCGTGAGTTTTGTTACCAGAGTAAAAACATTCCAGTCTGTACATACGAGTAAATATGAAATATTTTGTAAATAAAAACTGTATTTGCTAAGTGATCGGCGATTTTATTTCTGGACCTGGACACCGACGAACAAACCCGAACCACCGAACCGACGTCAAGCAGAGCAACGATCAGCAACTACAGGCCACCCCGAAAGTTGCCGGACCGTTAGATACATGTGGATATTTATTTTATTTCAGTTAGCGAGCGCAAGGCGACTTCGCCATTGACTGTTGTTTACATATCTTGTACAGTATTTGCGCTCTAATTAGGTCATTTATACTATAATCCCACAAAACTCCCTCGGTCTGCTAATTACGCGTCACTCGTGGATCGGAACGCCACGTTTCTTTTGACGGCTCGCTGTTAGAGATCAGTGGGGTAAGTCTTATTCAAATCGGCTTCCTTCTCGTTATCGAGTTTTTCTTATTTGTGTTTCTTCCGTTAGCACGTTTTACGGGTTGTAATTACCCCCTTATTCGAGTTCCTGGGGCCAGAATCGCACCCCCCGGACGAATTTTGCTTTGATACAATCGTATCTTGAGATACTGACTACTTCCACATCGTGTTCGCAGAGGAGGACCCCTGTTTGTAGCTGCCGAACTTCATAAGGCATGTTCCGAGGGCTGCACTCTTTCTGTGGCCAAACACACCTATTGTATCGTTAAAATTTTATCATATGTTTTGCATTGTTTTCGTACACGTTAATTTTGGTACTTTTATGTGCCTCTCAACACGTAGTTGCCTGTCGTAGACTTCTGGTGTCTTCTGAACCAGAATTTAATTTTATTATTAAAGGTGAGTGCAAACTAACGTTACTGTCCTGAGGACAAAGTTTTGTACTTTTAATGTAAACGAAACAGGATACCCCAGCAGATGTTTACACGTTTAATTTCGCGTTATTTTATTTGAGTTAATTAACGTTACATTTCACTATTTGAGCGGACCATCACGGCCGCTGCCGATACTGTTTTGTTCGACAAATTTCTTTTCTTCTCTTGCTTCACTACTGGTACATTCCTGAAAAACCTAAAAATTGCTAAAATTTTCCCCATATACAAAAAAGGTGATCCTGATGAACCATCCAATTACCGCCGCCCCATATCTATTCTACCTGCTCTGTCTAAAGTTGTGGAAAAAGCTACAGCTAGAAGAATCCTAGATTTCGTCATTAAACATAATCTCCTTCACGGAAGACAATTCGGTTTCAGAGAAGGACTGTGCACAACATCGGCAATCCAATGTGTCATTAGCTTCATTTTAAATGCCTTGGAAGAGCATGAGTATTGCGAGGCTCTCTTCATAGACTTAACGAAAGCATTCGAGTGTATACCCCACGATTTGTTCAATTTTGAGGCTGTTCCCCTAAATCCGTCATTACAGCCTCAAAATTGATATCTTCTTATCTAAGCGGCCGCCAACAATACGTGGAAAATTTTGACACTAGAAGTAAAATGATGACCGTCACGCGCGGAATTGCACAAGGCTCGATACTGGCTCCTCTTTTCTTCATTCTATTCACGAACGATCTTCTGTCACATATGGAAAACTTTACTGTTCTGTATGCAGACGACAGCACCGTATTAAACAGAAGTAAGAACCTTGATGCAATCGAAGAAATGTCTGCAATCTCCTTATTAAAATTAACAGATTGGTTCAACTGTAACGAGCTATGCCTAAACAATGAGAAAACCGAGAAAATTTTATTTACATCATCAAGAAGAATAGATCCCTCCAAAATAAAATCCGTTAAGTACCTCGGAATCCATCTCGATTCGCGACTCACTTGGAAGCGCCACACCGGAGAACTTGGCACGCAGGTGGCTAAAAGTATCTACGCATTAAGAAGAATTACCCAAATTATAGACAAGACAGCAGCCATCAGCGCTTATTATTCTCTATTCTACGCAAGAATGTCCTACGGCATCCTTTTTTGGGGCATATCTGCGGGCAGCTCCAACATCTTACTCCAGAAAAAAGCAATACGAGCTATTGATTCACTTCCACAAAGAGCCCACTGTAAACCAATTTTCATGAAGTATAAGATGCTAACATTTCCTGGCGTTTATATCTACCGTCAATTGGTCGCAACCAAGAAAAACCTACTTGACCTACCCATGCAAGGAAGTCGACACTTATATCATACTCGAGAAGCAGACAACCTTCTAATTCCTTTTAATCGATTGGCTACCTCAGATGTGATATGTGATGGACTTCGGCTGTTCAATAAACTCCCAGTGGAATGGAAAACGTTACCAGTAAAGTGCTTTAAGAAGAAACTAAAAGACTACCTGCTGAAAAAAGTTTCTATTCGGTAGAACAGTTTTTTCTTTCAAATGATTTTCTTACTTTCAAATGGCTCCTAATGTTTTGTAATTCGCATCATGACTTGTACTGGTTTCAGTACTTAAATAAAATTATTATTATTATTATTATTATTATGTGACATCAGTTTCTGAATTGTTTAACGGCTTCTTTTTGGTATTTGTTAATAAACAACTCGTACCACCGTTTGCCGTGTTTTATCTGATTTTTGGTTACGATACAGGGTGACTGTAAATTTTGTCACCATATAGGGTGACCGTCAATCTTATATGTTAGGCGGGTATAAACCTGTGGGAATTTCTGTTTCAATACCGTGTTAGGCCTAGCGTATCTCACTGACTGCTTGGACAACTTTACGCTAGGTGGCGCACTCTTTACAACCAAGTTTAGGCTACCGATAATCTATTTGAAGCTCACCCCATCTCCACTGAGCGTCTCAGTCCTACTGAACTATGGCAAATTATTATGGGATTTCAAATGTTACAAATTGTTATGTTCCAAAGATAAAATCTCAGACAAAGTCTATCTCTAACTCGCTCCTGTGATACTAAACTTCTTTGGAAAGAACTAGGACGATTAAATATTACCCAGAAAAATTGCATTTCTGTTCCTGAGACATTACAAAATTTTTATGCATTTAATCACTATTCTATTAATTCGATTCCTGAAGCTAATGTTGATTTTACTGACATTATACATTTCTATTCTAATAACAGAAAGTTTGGTAGGGAGAAATTGTTCAGTTTTACTCTAGTTGACACTGATGCTATTACTAAAACAATATTGGAGATTAAAATCGGGGCGATGGGTACAGATAGTATTAACATTACGATGTTAAAGCTTTGTTGTCCGTTTATCATTCCTTTCATAACGCATATCATGTTTATTTCATAACTACTTTCCTACTTGTTGGAAACAATCTTTGATTATCTCACTTGCTAAAATAGAAAATCCCACAGAAATATCTCATTTTCGGCCAATAAGTATTTTACCTACTCTTTCCAAAATATTAGAGAAAATTATTGCTACACAATTACGTGAATATCTAACAAATTTAAGCATTTTACCGGTATAGCAAGGCTTTTGATACCTTGAATCATGAAATACTGCTTGCTATATTACATTACATTGGTATCTCCGAAAATGTCATATGCTTTTTCCAAAACTATTTAAGCAACCGTGTTCAGAAAGTTATAATTACCTCTAGGGAATCTCCATTTTTGGATAAGATGCGAGGAATCCCGCAATGATCTATTCTGGGGCCAATTTTTTGGTATCTCTTTGCATTAATTGTTTCATAAAAGAATATTGGCCCTATTATTCCCCGTCTTGAGATTGCAACCCAAATTCCAACTTTTATTGGATGTAGGTCTGTTTCGACAAAAGTATGCGGTTTGTCCGCAGCCCACGTTCGGTAATTCTGGCTGTTTACATAACCAGATAAATGAAACCATGCTTCATCAGTGAAGAAAGTTAAATCAAGTAAATCATCATTATTTAATTGCTCGTTAAACCACTGACAGTACTCTACTTGTTGTTGATAATCATGAGGGTACAACCGCTGAACAACAGAAACTCAATAGGGATGCATATTCAGACTTTTATACATAAGTAGTTGCATTTCTTTCATTATTGAGGCTCAAATACCTGACTGTGCTGATAACTTTCGTAATGATTTGTTCGGACTTTGGTCCATTCATTCTTGAAAATCGTTGACAACAGGTTCGGTTAATATTGTAGGACGCCCAGTTGATTTACCTTTGCAAATACAATTTTTTCTCTCAAATCGCTTTATAATCTTTTGTGATGACCACGAAACTTGATAATTTACATTTTCGTCAGGAAATGTTTCCACAAACTGCTCAAAGCAATACTGTAAATTATATGACCATGTTCCATCGAGGTTTCGAGTTGCACTCCGAAAGTGTGCCATAAGAACATATGAACATCTTGTGCAACCGTAAACATTTTTGATCAAGACTGTGAATACTGGAGAAAATTCACTAAAATAAAAAGTATTTATTGAAATGTAATATGCAATTAATAATAATAATAATAATAAAACGTCTTTATTATCTGTTGAGCAAACAAGAATAATAAGATACAATGGAATGATAATGATAAATAAAAAAAATAAACATAAAAAAAGAACAATATATGTATGCATGTATATATAATATAAATTAACAGATAACCTCAGAGCGAAGTTCAGAAGAGCCCACAAAACAGGCGTTCTGTTCTTCCACTTAACTCTGTGTATAATCAAAAAAAAGAAAAAGTTTACTCTCCGCTGCTAACAATACCGTAATGCTCTAAATCTAAGTTAAGATTTCTGCTAGTGGATCCACTTAAATGCTCATTAACTCATAGACACTCAAGACACTGTCGGTTTAATGCTGGACATCTGAGGAACAAGAATATAGACGCTTATTAAACCCCTGGTTGCTGATTGATCAGTAGACCGCTACGTACACATTTTTTGAAAATTTCAATAGACTTTGCCTTGATATTGTCAGGCACAGAATTGTACCATTTACTGATGCGATATGTAAAACACCGCTCGAATATAGCAGTTCTATGAATAGGTGGAGTAATAAGACCTTTGAATCGGACATTGATCGTGTGCACATCAGTTCGGAACTTAATTTTTTTATATAGATATTTTGGACACTTATAAGTGATAATTTTGTGAAATAGCGTTAGACTATGAAGATGTCTCCTATTCGCCATATTCAACCAAGGAATGTCTGCAAGTTTATGAGAAATATGTGATCTTCTATTTATACCAAAAATTAGACGCAGACAACTGTTTTGAACCCGTTGAACCCTATTTGCAGTTTCTTTCGTTATACACGAGTCATACACCACATCGCAAAAATTAAACTGTGATAAAATCAGCGCATTGGAGAGTATTACCTTAGCTTTCCTTGTTAAAATATGACGATTAGCATAAAGCAGTTTAAGCTTAAAATAACATTTTTTAACACATTGATCAATATGATTACCGAATCTCAAGTCGCTGTCCATGTACAAACCTAAATTATTCTTTACCTGCTGCAATGGTATCATTTCACCATCAATGTGAATCAACATTCCAGCAACAACCTCTTCTCTTTTTTTTCTCGGGCCAAATACAACCACAGATGATTTTGAAGGGTTAATTATTAGCGAGTGATTAGTTGAAAACTTCTTCAGTGACAATAAATCCTTATTTATATATTCCTTAGCAGCCTGTAATTCAGAAATTGGGAATGAGAAATAGAGCTGCGTGTCATCGGCATAGTTGTGGATGGAACATCTACTCACACTTGAAGCAATATTGGAAATATAAATGCTGAATAAAAGCGGGCCCAATATGGAGCCTTGAGGTACACAGTAACTGCGTTCTACAAGAGAGTAGCTAGAGTTCTTGCCATTAATACTCACACACTGCTTTCGATGTCGGAGATATTCTCGAATTAAGTTTATGGATGTTGCACTGAAGTTAATATAATGAAGAATCGATAAAAGAATTTCGTGACTAATAGTGTCAAATGCCTTTGAATAATCTAATAATACCAAAGCCGTGTAGTTACCGTCATCAATTGCCCTAAAAATATCATCCGTGATATGCAATAAAGCTGTAGCACATCCATGATTTATTCGAAATCCTGATTGACATTCTGGCAAGATATTATATGCGTTCAAAAAATGTTGCATTTGGTCACTAAGCACTTTTTCAAATACTTTCGACAGTATTGGGAGAATGCTTATTGGCCTAAGATCCTTCATATGTAAAGGTTTATTTACTTTAGGTATGGGTGTTATTCTCGCACATTTCCAAGCATTCGGAACAACGCCGTTTTCCAAGCAATGATTTATTATACCGAGTGAGCATTTTCAATCCGGGACATAGGAGATAAGCATGACTACCTTTAATCATGACATTTTTAATGACATTAACGCTGAAACACTAACGACTGTGATTAATGGATTTTATAATAGGTTAGGGTACTGTTTGGCGCAAAATGGAGGGTTATTTGAATTATTGCTGTAATTTATAGGAAAAAGTTCAATTTGTTTTTAATCTTTAGTTTGTAATAAAATCATAATACTTAAATTTAATAATTTTTAATATGATTTTAATCAAATATGTCATTATTAAGGGTAGTCATGCTAACTTCCTATGTCCCGGATTGAAAATGCTCACTCGGTATGTGTTATATAACTTATTATGACAGAACTACTGAGAATGATCATTTTTAAACTGATATCATCGACACCGGTAGCAGTAGATTTCAAGGAAGTCAAAATTTTACTAACATCATTATCTGTAATCACTGAGAAATGGAACTCTTCCGGAATGTCATGTCTAACATTGCATTTATAAAATTCTGACACGTCAGCACTAGTACTGGCAGCGGGTATTGAATTAATGAAATAATTATTTAGATCATCCGGGTTAGTAAGATGTGCGGGAATATGAATTGAATGTGACTTATGATATATATCCATATCTTGTAAATCCTTCCATAGACTTTTGTAATTACTAGAGCGTAAGCGATATTCGATATAAGCTTTACGTTCATTTCGGAAGGCAGATGTGGTAACATTTCTAAGCGTCTTGTAATATTCCCAATGCTGAGCTTTTTTAGTAGTTAAAATTTTTTTATGGGCCTTATCTCTCAATGTCATCATTAATTTCAAATTATCGGTCAGCCAAGGACACCTCTTCTTTGTAAAGCGAGAGGTAATCATGGGTGCATGTAAGTTAAAAATATATAAAATATTATTATTTAAGAAATCAACTTTATCATCTATGTTACTGATATCATAAATACATTCAAAAGGAACTTGACTCAAATCACGTATGAAATTTTCAAAGTTAAAATTGGAGAATGACCTGTAAGTTTTGACGAAAGGTTTAGGCTTTTCCACCACAACATTCAGCGTACAATGTATTAAAAAGTGATCAGACAATACGTGCACACTGTCAACACCCGATTCATTCACTATCGAGACATTAGTGGTTATGATTAAATCAATTAAAGTACTAGAAGTTCCATAGACCCTGGTGGGTTCATTTAATAACTGCGACATACCATATGAGTCCCAAAGTGATATCAGTTTGATGGAATTAGCTTCACATAGATTCAGCAAATTAGTATTAAAGTCACCTAAACACACAATATTCAGCCTTATGATGTATCGCTCCATGTTAAAATAACATGAGAGAACAACACATAATTTTAACATGCGTTATAACATAAAATGTAGAATCTCGTACGATGTATCAAACATAAAGCTTGGTCTGTTAAAGGCTCTGTTATGTTAACCTGCGTTTCATCTGTTAAAATAGAAAAAAGGTTTGGTACAGACTAAAACGAGACAAACTAAGGGAGAAAACTAAAAGTGCAACAAGGAAGGCGAACGACCTGCACAAGTGCGCGCACTATGCTTCAAATGACGGCAAACGTCAAAATCTGCCTGATTGCGAATTTCTATTTTATCAGTGTTAAGAAATAATGAAATGTTAATATTGCATCCTCGCATTACCAAAGATTTCGTTTTTCAGTTATTATTGTGAATGTGTCGCGCAGTTAAAATGAAAAAAAGCATAATCAGGAAAAACTGGGCTTGAAAACCTGAAGTATCGAATAAATACTTCCTCTCGAAGTTCAAACGGATTACTTATTTGTATCTCTTAGGCCCAGTTTTACAATCGTGGAATAAGGACGGAATAACTGGTCGCTTAATATTCTTTAACGTTCCTCTATATCTACGCCACACCTACGTCACGTTATTCTAAGAATAATGCTTATCCGACGATTGTAAAATCGGGCCTAATAGGTATGTGTACCTTTGAATATTTTCTCGAAATGTAAACGCAGATTGCCATTAAAACTCTGAGGCTATTCCTGAAAAGTATGGACTAGTAAATTATTGTTGCAAGCTAATTACAATTTTAATTATTAGTAAGGTGTTTTCTTTGGGGAACACAATTTTACAGCACAATTTTACAAGGAAAAGGAACTTGTAACTTAATAATTTACAAGTCCATACTTTTGAGAAACAGGCCCCTGGAAAGCAGGGGAAGTTATAGTAATTATTTTAATTAATCTTTACCTTTCATTTAAGATTTAGTTGTTGCAATAATTTTAGATGTAATAATTTACCCATAATTGTTTCCATTTAAGCTGTGATATCACCAATCAAATTAATTACTTTTTAATGCGAAATCCCTCAGTAGGACGCGTTTTAACATCCATGTTAACGGCATAACAAGACCTCCACACTAGAAATTATGTTAACATGGCCAAATAACATTTATGTTGTAATAACATAACATATAACATGACAAGAAGATACATATTTCCGATGTGTTAACATAACATGAAAAAGTCCATAACATGCATGTTAAGATAACATGGAGCGATACATCATAGGGCTGATTATCTGTTATAGGCAAAATGAATGATAGAGAGTCTTCGTAATTGCTAAGAAATTCATCAAAATTCGCGTCAGGTGGTCGGTATATCTCACAAAACGTAATTTTGTTATTTCCGAACATCACTTCAATCCACAATTGTTCAATAGAAGCGGTGGAAACAGACAAGGATTCTAGTATATGGTATTTGAGGTGAGATTTTATAAAAAACGCAACACCACCACCTCGCGAAATTCTATCCCGCCTGACAATATCGTAACCATCTAAAAGAATACTACCATTCGGAATATTATTATTTAACCATGTCTCGCACACACCGACAATGTCGTAATTTCCAAGAGAAATAATATTTCTAAAATCGGTAATTTTAGGAAATAAAGACCGAATGTTAATATGCGCAACAGTTATATGAGACATAAAATTTTGAGCAAAAAGCAGAATTAGGAGAAAAAAAAAATAAATAATAATATCTAATAATGACAGTTATTAGCCTTAATTTAAGCGACAAAAGCAAATACGTACCAACTGATACCCCGGCAATTTCAGTCGAATAAAAAAAAAAAAAAGAAAGATGTTGTTTCTTAAGATACAAATTAAATCCATTAAATTCATATTAAATTATTACTTACAAGCTTCTCGCAAGCGTTTAATTAACGAGCTCTGAAAAGAATTGAACTACCAGAATTAAAGAAATAAATATCAAGAAATAACGTCAAATAACCTGTGCAAAACCAACGAAACGATACAATTAACGATACGCCAATGTGCTCTGACAGAATTAACGTAAACGACATGGTCACCATTACAAGTTCATAAAACTGCAGGCATCCCAACATAATTGGCGTATGGTTATTTACAGACACACTGTATATCCAGTAACATGGTTTGGTGAGCAAAAATTGATGTACAGAATGCTGTTTCTTCTCTTTATAAAATTATTTTGAAAATGTTTTGCATTGTTTTGTATGATATTGTTTTGAATTAATCTTCAATTACATTTAAATTTTATATTTGCCTAAAATTATTTTCTCTATTAATAATTTATCTAAATTATTATTCTTAGTTAAAAATCCATGTTTTTTGAGTTATTGTTTTACTGTTGTTTTCTTATATTAATTTGTAATTGGTTTTATTCATTCTGAATATATGTACTTATTTATCTTTTTTTTCTTTTATTTTCAGCTAAAATTCTCATATAAGAATGAAAATACAAAAAGAGAAGAGGAGGCGTAATTTCAACAATCCCGAAAAATACATGTAGTGGTGGGCAAGGCCTAAATTTTCATTCCATATAAAAAGAGCATTGAGAGCAGTTTCTGACTACTTAAAACTCCAAAAACCAGAAACATATAAAACAAAGGAATTGCGACGACTCGGGTCTTTTATGGTTTGACTAAAAAAGTGTGAGGAGAAGAAGTGGAAATAGTTTGTTTATATCTGTGTAAAAATTTTTGAGTTTCAATTAATCCACAAATTTCTGGCGTAAGAATAGAATGTCTCGTTCACTCTCATCGTGTTATCTGGAAGTATCTCGACGAGGTCTTGTAAATTAATAAATTCTAAAGTAAAGGATAGTTCATCCCCTTTCTTTTATCACTTTAACCATCCGTCCAGGTTTTAAAATTCAGGCTAAACATCCGTTAGATTGAAATTGCACCGTAAACGACTAACGCACAGTCAATGGCCGCGTTTAGGTAAACGGAGCGCTGCAGAGCTTTAACAAAGCGTATTGCAATTTAGCGTTGTTTTGCAGAGTTACAACTAATTTTGTGCTTCAACTCTATCAACGGCAGCCACTCAAAGAACGTGCTGCAAGAAAAGACGTCAAGGGTGTCTCAGCGTTGCAGCGCTTCGGCCAATATTATCAAGTGGGAAATCTCAGCTGTACACGTGGATGTACAGTTGCGGACACAAAATTTCGGACACTACTGCCATTTCACCAACATTTCACCAACAGAACAAGTAACCTCATTTTTGGTTGCAGTTATAGCCAAACCTGTCATTTTGACAACGTTTTAATAGTTAAATAGGACCTTTCCATTCGTCAGGATTTCGAGTTCTGAACCGTTCAAAATCGTACTGAGCATGGGCAGTGCGCAAAATTGGATATAAATTTCATACTGCGCATGATATGAACGATTCAGAACTTGAAATTCGGTCAAATGGAACAGACCTCTAATTTCTTAATGTTTTTCTCTCTTAGTCAATGAGAGTGATGTCCGAAATTTTCTGTTCGCAATTATACATCCTTTTTATTTTTGAATTGTGCATGCACTTGGGTTTTAAAATTGAAAAATAATGAGTGTTTCTCCGGAAAGAAAACATTCATTAACTTTATGAAACGAAGCCGGGCACGCCGCCATTCCCTCGTGAAACATGTAAATGGCACAGGTAAGCGCACTATGATGTTAGTCTGCTTGGATTCCTCTTCTCTCGCGAACGAACACAGAACACAACAGTGTTTGAAGTGAAATATGAGGCCTTCCGAGAGCCGAGGGAAACATTCCACCTAGAAGCAAACAGTATCGCTAATAACCGTCAGCTCTTAAGCATCGCCGCGTATTGATGTTACACTCGATTATAGATGGCGAATTTAATCTCATCAAACTTGAACTTGATACGGTGTGTAGTTCGTGTATTTGATCCGATTCGCTTATCGCCTCTTTCGATCCTTTCAAACAAAGCTCCTTCGCTTTCAGGTCTCCTCATGAATAATTAAACGTACTCTCCATGTTATTAGGAATTATTTTGTGAGGCGCGTCCTTAATTGAAATACCTCGCGCTCTCCCACTTTTAATTTGGATCGCAGCGCCCGGTAATTATCGCCGTTAATAAGCAAGCGTACTCGCGGCTTTATTAATTCGCCCTAATTAATTATACCGCCTCATTAAAACAGGTTTCCGTCTTGCTTCTGGCCAATTCCGTTACTAATGAAAGGAGCTTGTTTCCAACAAATTAACGGTAAACTTTCCCATTGGAGAGGTCTTTATTTTGACGTTTCTTTTGGTAATACTACTTAACAGAAATGATTAACTTTAATGGAATTCATTAGGGAAGCCATGTGCGGTCGTTCTGTGTCTTAAGTCAAATCCCGAATTGATGGGGCGACATCTCTTTTTTCATCTGGTTCAAATAAATCTTCATCTTCGGCAACAAATTCATCTTCTTCCACTTCGAAATCAGTGCAATATTCTCGTTCATCTTCTTCTTCAGGGTTCTTATAAATTTTTAATTAGGACACATGAGCCGTCGTACTGTAGGCTCTTCCTCCTTCCTCTAAGTTCAGCGTTTCTTCTCGATATATGTCATGCGATAGAACTTCGGTAACAACTAGAGGTCCTTTATATTTCAACTGCATTTTTGTCGGTTCTCTTGTTTGTTGTGGAGCCCTTCTCATTACCACTACATCACCTACGTCGTAGACTACTCCTCGATATCTCTTATGGTCGTACCTTTCCTTATATTCCTTTTTGTTCTTTTATCACTCGTTTTCTAATTTCGTCTTGTACTTCTCGTGGTTTTCTGTATTTTTCCAGTCCTTTTACTATTCTCACTAATTTGCTGTTTTCGTTTAGCGGATTATATCCAAATAAGGCTTCGTAAGCTGTCTTTCCTGTGGTTTTGTTTTCAGTTGTATTTAGATCAAATTCCACCTTCTTCATGTTTCCATTCTCGTTCCATAGCGGCAATTATGACGAGTAATATAGTTGGGTTTACTATTTCACATTTCCCATTTGCTTGTGCTCTTTTTGTTGAATTCAGGGTATGACGGATTCCCATTATTCTGCAGTAGGACTCAAAAATTTCTGACGTGAAAACTGTGCCTCTGTCCGTTATCAACACTGTTGGACTGCCATAACCTAGGACAAAATGTTCTAAAATATGGATACTCGTTTTTGCTCGTACATCATGGACGGGATACAGTCTTACAAATTTTGTTAATGCGTCTAGCATTACCATTAAATAACAATTGCCTTGGTAACTCTTTATAAATGGTCCTAAGTGATCTGCGTGTATTCTTCCAAATGGTCTTTCTGGTGGAGGTATTGGATTCAGATAACCTGCTTGCTTACCGCTCGGAACTTTTGTCATAAGACATTCAACACAAGAAGCTACATGTCTTCTTAGGTATCGTCTCATTCCCTTAAACCAAAAGTGTTCTAAGTTCTTGGAACTATTTTGTCAACCGAGAAATGTCCTTTCATGTCACGGTATTTCACAAATAGTTTTCTTTCTTCTCCATTTACTATCACTGTCGCATCAATCTGCCATCTGTGAGTTCGTAACCATTTGTTTTACTCTTCTCTAATTCTGTTCGATTTTCTTTTCGTAGTAATTCTATTATCTCTGACAATTTTTGGTCTGATCTTTATATAAGTGTTTTCCAATCTGTTTTCACATATTTCAGCTGTAGTGTCGTTAGCTTTCTCAACTGGCGCTCGACTCATTGCATCTATGTGCAACATTTTTGTTCCAGGTCGATGTTTGATCTCAAAATTGTACTCCATAAGCAGACTATACGATCGTGCTATTTGTGGTTTCAACGACTTCTTCTGATGTAAGAATCTTCTTATTCCGTGTTCATCGGTAAGCGGTGGAAATTCTGATATGGCTCTCACTTTCTCCTTACCTGGCTTTAATGAATCAGAATGTAACTCATAATCCAGATAATTAATTTCGGTTGTCCCAAAAAATTACATTTCGCAGGCTTCAAGGCTTTCAATTTCTCAAAAACCATTTTCAATCTCTGCAACATGTCGTTCCAATCCTTTGCGGGCACTAAGATGTCATCGAGGTAATTCACAAAATGTGTACATTTGTCCTTTAAGTCTCCAAGTACTATGTTCATTAGTTTGCAGAATTCGTACGGAGCATTGGCTAACCCAAAACAATCTTTGGAATTCTCCTGTACCGTCTGGGGCAATAAAGGCAGTTTTTGCTTTAGCTTCCTCCTTCAACGGCACTTATAGATATCCATTAACTAAATCCAGTGTACTATAATATTTACAACCAGCCAATACTTCAAATTGCTCTTCAATGAGTGGTATCGGGTAATTCATTTTAACTGCTTGTTTAGGTTTTGAAAATCTACTATCAAACGTTTTCCATCATTTACCTTGGGGACTAACAGAACTGGACGTTGCGTCTCCCACTATTCCTTTCTTTTTCCATTCCTCTACTGTGTCTTTGATGTATTGTCCGTCTTCTGTGGATACTGTGTAGGCTTATTTCATACTGTATATTGGTATCCTGTATGTCTACCTCCATTAGTGTAGTGCATCCAAGTTCATTCAATTTTTTTGCAAAACAAACTCTGTATTCATTTACAAGTGTCATTAGTTGTCGTTTCTCTTCTTCGTTGAGAGTTTCTCCAATGTTTAATTCCCCTTCAGTCAACTTTTCATTATCTTCTACAACATTTATAGTCACAAACTCATTTTCTACATTACTTATAAACTTCTCATAATTGGAGTAATTTAGTGTTATATCTTGTAGGGGACTTTCATTTTTCTTTAAGGTAACTTTTCCATTTTCAATTAAAAAGAAATGTTAGAATTCATGAGGAAACTTCTGCCAACGAGCATGTCCATTGGTTGTGCGGTATCTGGAACTATCTGGAACTGATACTCCTACTACTATTTCTTTGCCGCACCGGAAACAGGTTTTGATATTCTGTACACAATCTTTAGCTATGTGACCAGAATTCTACATTTAAAACATTTTAATTCTTCTGTGCTGGTATATGATTTCGCTTGATGACCATATTGACCACATTTAAACAAAATTATTATTTGTTATTACTTATATTGTTCGTAAAGTCGATATAAAAGTCGAAAAAAATTATCTCAGAAAAATTGATCTATTATTACCACAAAGAGGGGTTTATTTAACACCTATCACGTGTCTGCTCTCATTTCCATCGTCACGCACATACTTCTGCTATACTCAATCATGCAACTCGACATTTGTGTTATTCTCTTTACATTTTCGAGATGAAATAAGTTTCGCTTTCAAGAGACCTTCCAGGTTTACCGATCGTCACCCCTGGGGGAGCGTAAAAAATGAACAGGTGAAGCTACACGCTAAACTTTCCTCGCGCTAAGATGATTTATATGTCGTAGACCGACGTATCAAGACGAATCGCGAAAATTCCGCATCCTAAACGAATATTTCGCAAATTTACCGCTTTCATTAACGTAAGTGCCGCGCGGAAAAGCGATCGATTTTCGCAGGAAATAAATTCGACTTCTGATTTATCGGACGCCGTTATTTTTATGGCTTTAATTACTTGCGTTCTCGGTGAGAAGCGTTTACATTGGAATTAACGAATTAGTTTCCGGCAATGGCGCGCAACAAAACGGAACGCAATACAAGACCCTTTGTAATTAACTCAAACGGAGATCCGGGCTAGGTGGCTGACGGTAAACTTAATATATTTGCATGAGTGCGGAGGGTTGTTTGCATACAGCTGCATTCCGCACAGCACCGCAAGACCGCGACTGCATCTACGATCACGTAATCACGCCAAAATCAGAATCGATAGTCTTTCGCTGTCCGCGGGCGAACGTGCGATGCGGATAACCCAGTTTCAGGGGATTTTGCATTCTGCACAAATTCGCTCGTTACGCGTTATTAGGGTAGCTGCAAGGCATTCGATGAAATACGTCCCGTTTATGCTTCATGAAGATTAATTTGTAACATTGAATTAGGGAGGTGATATCGAGCTCTCGTTTTCAGTTCCACCATACCTTCATTATTTTTGGTTTCATTTGCTATTAGAGTTCTTCCTAAATTAATAGAGTAGCAGAAAGTATGAAGCGGTGTCGATACAGTTACGCGATAAAAAATTGAGGCTGTTGCAAATTCCAGCCAATGTTCCCGTGCTAACCAGTGGGACGAGCGAGGTTCAGTACAAAATAAAGCTATGGTAAGTATCTCGGTGGCACAGTGGTTTACTAAGCTGCCGGTTATTTGACAAAATCAGTTTGTACCTCAGGCCCAAAGCCTTAAAAATGTCCAAGCTAAAGATCTACAAGGTCAGCCAATGTTTCACTTCGGAACTTGTAACGAAGTAACACCCGTTACTTATTATTTAGAATTTTTTAAATGTTTATTTGATGATTTTTGTACATATTTAGTTAACATTGTATATTATAGTTAAGAATCAGTTTTCTTTGCGCGGTTAAAAGCATAATTTAGGAGGGAGTTCCAAAAGAGTAGGGCTCCCTACCACACGCAAGCCTTTATAAGCGCGCCAAGAGCACGCTTTAGGCAGTCATCCGCTGTGTGATCGAGCCGCCGGTCGTGGCTCGAAGGCAGTGACCCACCGGGCCATCGAGCCGCCGGTTGTGGCTCGAAGGCAGTCATCCGTCCGTCGGTGTTTTGACTCAAACGCGCTAAGCGACCTGTACTACGTTTGCATTACCTGCAACCGCTCCTCCTGTTTTTATCCCGATCCAGAGTGGGAGTTTCACTCTTACTTACCAGGCACGGGTGTTTCGTGTATCCCGATCCTGAGTGGGCGTCTCACTCTTGTTTACCTGACACGAACGTTTCGTGTATCCCGATCCTGAGTGGTGCTACCTACCTGTAGGCCAGCAAATTAGTGCGAGGGACTGAGTTTCTCCAGCACCGCTCTGGCAAAGCTCGTGGAGAAGGGAGGTTCGACGTAACCCCAAATCAAAAGGTGCGCAAAGTGAACAAAATAAAAAGCACCAGCGCTGCACACATTTTTTTTATTTAACAGGCTCAAACTTTGATCAAAATAAAATAATAAACCAGGTTAAACATAAAACAAAAGGGACCCAAACGAGGTCCAGTTATATGAACACGCAGACACGTAAATGATTTGATACGTTAAATGTCTTACGTTAAACAGATTTGTCCTTCGTTTACAATTAGCTTAAACGAATTTAACTTTACAACACTAAACGAGAATAACAATATCAACTACGCAAAAATTGAGCCACCCCAAAAGGATAATTAAAAAGAATAATCGAAGTCAATCCAACTAGAACTCAGGATCTGGCGTAATGACACTCGGCTGTCAACCGTGTCGGAGCGCCCTCTCGCGGTGGTTAGCACCGTAAATCAGTTCAGTAGCGTCACTCCAGTAGCATCGTCTTGCCGGACGAATCCACTCTTTACAGGTGGGGGGTAGGCCGGGTTACGAAACTTCGCTCGGTACAAAAAAAGAACCGGCGGGTAAAACTACCACAAGAAACTCGAGCTAGAACGGGAACTAGAATCAGAAGCCTAATGGAAGAAACAG
Source organism: Dorcus hopei (assembly GCA_033060865.1). NCBI lineage: Eukaryota > Metazoa > Arthropoda > Insecta > Coleoptera > Lucanidae > Dorcus > Dorcus hopei. The sequence goes on along the minus strand of CM065426.1, from coordinate 48,844,186 downwards.
TACGCTACGTTTCGTTAAGATCGCAACAACGGCAATAAGACATACCTATTGCTTATTTCGAGGATAGGCTTGGAAAAGCTATTTGACGAGCTTCAGATGCTCTCCACGTACGATTTACAAATCTCGGAGTAATTCCGATTCCGTCTTCCTTCACATACACTCGTGAAAGGCAGCTCAAAAAATATAAATCATGAAGAAACGAGCCGTACGTTGGAAGCTTTGAGAACAGACTGAATACGAGCGACCACTGCATTGCTTCCCCTACCACAAGTTCAGACAGGAGTCGTTAGGATTGGAAACAGAGTTATCTAGTGAACCGAGTGAAATGGAGATATACTGTATGCCTAAATAACAACGCATAATCTAACTAACGCAATATTGCACAATATGGTGAAATGCGACGATCGGAACGTGGGCCGTTAGATTCCCACGTTAATATAGGGTGTTCGGAAAAATATTATGAATAACTTAAATGATTTTTTCAACCGTAACAGTGGGCGTCTCACTCTTGGTTACTTGACACGGACGTTTCTTGTATCCCGACCTGTGAGCCTGTACCGAAACGTATGCACAGAACGTTGTCATTAGTGTCCGTAAGACACACCGTATATTACCGTCCTTGAAAATACCGTCTGGAAGTTTTACATTCGTTATATAAACATTCCAATTTGTAAATACGTGTAAATACAAACTATGTTTGGAAATAAAGTTGTGTTTGCTAAGTGATCGACGCTTTTATTTCTACTGAACCTGGACATCGACGAGCAAACCCGAACCGCCGGACCGACGCGACGTCGAGCAGAGTAACGATCAGCAACGCCAGAGAAAGAAAGACGAACCGTTACGTGTATCCCGTATCTTTTTCTTTCTCTGTATCCTTTTTGCATTCACTTGGATATAGACTTCATATTGAATTTTCCAAGTTGTTTTATTCTGAGCAACATGAAGCCGATGTAAGAAACCGGAATTCTATACAGAAAAATTAACACTTTTAATAAATTAAAATGCACAGTCTTAGGTCATTTTACCCCAGACGTATAAGATTTAGTTCAATTTCTATTTCAATAATATTTAGAACAAGCATTTTTTAAGTTGCTATTCAATTCATATTTTGCTACACTTTACTTGCTACTCATCCGAAGGTTGCAAGTTTATGGAAGGGCAAATTAAGTTCGCCCACAGCCGGCTAACTCAGTGGGATGGGCAGGTTTATACGAAAACCCAAACTAAAAGGAGTAGTTATTAAAATAAAGTAAATAAAATCACCACTTGTCACACTCTTATCTTTATTACAAAAATCAAGCTAAATGGACAATCGTTGAACAGTTTCAAAAGAAAACAAATATTTTCATTAATCAAAACGATAAACAACGCACAAAATTAAAGGTCACTACGAAGTAACGAGACCCGTTTTTCCGTTTACATAATTTACAAACATTACTACAGGGGTTCTATAAATGATTCTAACATCGCATTACCTCTGATAAACAAATGAACATGTACCACCGATACTGAACACAGTCACTGGTAACGTAACCTCACTTTTAATCACGATTCAAACAAGCTTTGTTATTGCTTAAGAAATTGTTATTCTCTTCATTCATCGGTTTTCATCGGTCTTAAATAATCAAACATCTTTTTCAGAAGCACATTTAGTGCAACATATCAATTTAACAAATAACTTGTAAACTCAAATTGAAACATTTTGTACTGATGTTGTTTTTAAGCAATAAATGGTTCATTGCTTGGAGCCAGTGGCGTAGATAGAAACTTGTTTCGGGGGGGGCCCGAGCAAAAAAAATTTAACGAGTACGGACTATTTAACATTTTATTTAAGAAATGTAAAACGGCGAACAAAAAACAACGTCATGTTGGAAAACTTCTTTAGTATGAAATACGCAGAACATAATATTTTAGAACCATTTCGGGGGGGGGGGCTCGGGCCCCCCAGGCCCCCCCCCTATCTACGCCACTGCTTGGAGCAAACAGCAAAACACTTTCATTGTGATGTCTGTTCAAAATTATTTGTTACTGACATAAAACGAAGGTATGGTAAGTTTCATAACATTAAATAATTTAAGTAAATTTTTAGTTTTTTAATTTTGTATAAGCGAAGTTTTACAAATTCACTTCATAACCTAAAAGTTTCAAATGTTGACACTGACATTTCTCAGATAGTAGAATACATATTCAAAAGGAGGTGGAATATCCAACGCAATATTCAATGCCTACTTTGATGTTAGAATAATTTATAGAAGCCCTATACTTACAATTAACACTTCGGTACACCGCAATGCAATTATCGCCAGGAGTTATAAATTTTCACAAAAAAGATTAAAGAATCCAATCTAAGTCTAAGCGTACGTCAAACTTTATTTCGGTTCCGAAGTAGACGTCCGCGTGTTACGGCCAAGGGCGGGCGTTAGTGTGCCGTCCAACGTCACTGCGTGAAGTCTCCTTAGCTTGTGAACAACATCGTTGAGCTGGATGGCGGAATCGATTCTGACCGGCTGATAAAAGTTTTAACGGTATCAAAGCGGTACAGAAATATACCAGCAGGGTCTCACCGAATAAAAGCTTAATTAAAAGAATGAAACCAATGTTACAATCTAAGCAACCTAAACTGCTCACGGAATTCGCTTGCTATAAGTACCTGTTTAACTGTGGTGGTCAGGCTTCGAGAAGCATAGAAGAATGCTCTAATTGGCTTAGAGTGTCTTCCAGAATACGGATTAATTTTCCGTTCAACATTCAAACAAACATTCCATTCTGATGAAACAACAAAATGTAATGTGGGGTGTAAAACGGGATCAGACAGTTGCTATATACGATGGAGCTTGAAGACATATTGTAAAAATTGCAACTCCGAAATAAAGCAAAATTTTATGAATCATTTCTGTATGGGTGGTGTAGACTTTTATTGTTCAGTATCATGCAAATTATTTTATTTCTTGGATTTGTTGTCTTGACGATGATGGATATTGTCTGGTAGATGCTTCAATGGTAAACATTTATATACATACCACATAGAGAAACACTAAATACGAAAAATGTAAGTGCAAAGCCTCTAACGGTACTAAAATACTGAAGTAGTTAAATTTACAAATTAATTAATTAATTAAAATGTTCATGCATAGAAAGAAGTCTGGACTTCCATTACAGCGCAGCGGCGAATGCAAGTAATTCCACAAGTGCGTAACTGCTTTACAACCACAAAAATTACCTTCAAAGTAATCAGCAATTTCGATAACTGTCAATCTAATGTGATGCGGCTAGATCTAACTGCAAATGTGTGTAAAGTAGGTGCGTTACACGGTGCGTTACACGACGTTTGTAAATACCCGCTTACTTAATTTATGTGTTGTACGTAATTCGTCATTTACAGTAGTGGTCGTAGATAAAGATTATTATGTATTGTATCGTTCAATTGTCTCGTATCGTTAAAAATAAGAAAAAAAAAACGATTTTTTTATGCGTCACATATTTTTTAACCAGCAAATGTTTATGCATTTATTGTAATGATGTATACAGTAATCCACAAAGCTTTCGTGATTGAAATTTAGTTTCAAAACGGGCGGTAAATAGATGGTGTTTGGACATATTCAATGCGTGACAGTAATCTCAGACAATAAGTTTTGCTTTCAAAGCCAACTAGAGGTAAAATTCAGTTGATCACCCGATATACAGGGTGTTCTTCAAGTTCGTACAAAAAAAATAATGGCGTATTTGGTAACAGATATTCTCACGAATGCACCAAAATTAAAGCAAAAAAAGAATAAAAAAATTCATACCGACATCCGGCAATTCCTTGTGAAATGTTTAGAATCACTAGACGCAACGGACGGTGACCTTTACTCTAAGTGTTCGAAGTTCCCTTCCCCTGCCTGCGCGAGAGGTAAATATACCGATTAAAGTGCCGTTCAACATACCTGCCCACAGATTGATCGAAAAGCAATGTTGAAAACTACGGCGCCGCATTGCATGAGGATTTTCTTCTACCCACACATGCATGTTGTGAAAATTAAACATACCATCCCTTGTAAACATTGATTCGTTGGTGAAGAGAATGTTATCAACAAAGTTCGGATTGTCCGTCTGTTTCCGGAGTAACCACCGACAAAATCGCATGCGTTGGAGGTAATCTGCGGGCATCAGAGCTTGCACTCATTGAAAATAGAACGAGTATAATTGTTCCTCACGAATAATTCGCCAAACAGCAAATTACCCGTATCTCTTGCTCGCTGCACAGCTGACACAAATGATCTGCTATTTCGCAAAGGGCGATCTGGGTAACGCTGTGCATACAAAGCTCTTGCAGTCAACGCATTTTGACCACATTCGCCGTAAATTAAAATCATATCCACAATAACACTATCGGAAAATTCGGCCATGTTTTCAAAACTGTTATCTGCGACGAAGTGTAGTAGAGAGCTGACCTACTTAAACAGCCGATGCTGACACGTATACTTCGCCGATTACGTAATAAAAATAAGCCAGGGACTATCAAACTGTTTCATCGTTCGCCGAAAACATTTATTACCTCTAATATTTATTCATCAATTGTTATACAAAAACTGCCTGTATTAAAGAATCAGGAAATTTGAGTAGGACTGCTGAGAAAAGGACAATAAGTACCATGTACAGTTGAGACACAGCATCGTGCCAACAGCACAAAAGTTCGCGTCACAAGCTTTGTTTTACATTGCGACATAGCGAGGTCATATTGTCGAACAACATGAATGCATTAAATAAAGGAGTTTTGTTTAACAGAAAATCAGATTGAAACAAGCAAAAGTGCTTCACTAGGTTATTGATCACTTCTTCCATACATAGAATACCAAAGGTATAACGATCTTTTGGAACCAACAAAAGCTAGTAACACGTCAACGAATAACAACAAAGAAACACTAACTTTAATGATATCTTCTTTCGGAAAGTGCTTCGAAGCCTTTCCAATTTACTAATACATTATAAAATAACAAGCGATCATAACCATAACGAACGGAAGCCAGAAATAATAAATATGAACGCAATCTTTCTAAGGGATGTTCTTTAACATTCTGAGCGACGGAGACTAAATTCAGCTGCAATTTACAAGTGCATTACGAAATAGCGACAAGCGACCGTAAGAGCGCTTGCGTCTAATGAAAATATTTCCCGTAGGGAAGTTGAATTAATATTTCATCGCCATTATCTTTTGTCCGTGAAGATGTGTCCTGATATTAAATAGTGCGCGCAATAATTACTGCGCGAGTAAGAACAACTATTCAAGCGCACTCAGAGATGCGGACGTCGTTAATTCGCGCTCGTGCAACACTTTACTGCAATTTCTTTATATTCACGGTCTATTCAAAGCCAAAGGCTTTCACGGTGCACTGAATCTACTGTGAATAAGTATATGAGCCGGATGAGTTATTTACTTGTAGCAGTAACGTGTAACTAATATAAAAATGCGAAATGCAAAAGGATTCTAATTCTCCCTCACTACTACCTTGTTACCTAAACGTTTCCAATACGTGTTATCAAATTTTAAATTGTTAAATCGTATTTTACTGTGGTTTGATGGGTCATCAATGATCATCTTGTAATGATTGGGAATATAAACTACATGATCTGGAAGGAAACGATCCGATTCGAAGAGGGACGACCGCTTTATTATTTTGTCAGTTGTTAGAAACTCTACCTCACTGCTATCGACATCTAAAACACATTGGCTGAAGTTCGGAATGTAAACGTAAGTCTGTGGACGATAAGAAGATGCTTTGCTGAAGTTGATTTACGGGCACCCAACAACAGGCTCTGAACTTAGACAGCATAAAGTTGCACGTCTTTGCAAGAGAGCATTTAAATTAGGTGGAGGCTCAGTGGGCGCAGGTACTCTTCAGCGGTGAATCTAGATTTAGTATTCGGGGGGCAGAAGAGCGGGCACGAGTTTGGAGATGACGAGGAGAAAGATACGCCACCGCTTGTATGAAAGAACGGGTATCATTTGGTGGCAGATCAGTCATGGAGTGACCACCTACAAGAGCTTCGTGAAGCACTTCAAGAAGAGTGGGACGCTATCCTCAAATAAAGAGTGGATTATTCTAAGCATGAAGAGACGTCTAGAAGCCGTTATTAGAGCTCGAGGTGGTAATACCTCATGTCTTGAAACCAATTTTTCTTTTTGGTTGCTTTTCTTTCATTACTTGCTTTTTCTTTCATAACTTGTTTCTGTTAAATGAACTGCTTCAATTTCCCGTTAAACACATTGTCTTTGATCTATCCTTTAACCACAAAATGGGTTGCTTAAATACTTTTATTTTTAAATTATTGTAACGATTTTTAAAGGTTCATTAAGTTTTATTTTAAAACAAGACACGAAATAGTTAATAACTAATTTATTTACAAGCAAACTAATTTAACACTAACATTTAACAATAATTTATTTACAACCTTAAATCTAATTTATTTATAACAGCCGAGCGAAAGTTTGTTACGCGGACTTTTGTGTCGAACTCTAACGCTGCATTCTAATCGAACTGACTCCACCCCCCGGCCGCGTGCATTTTATAAACCGGCTCTTTCTTCGGGAATCGCCTAGAATCCCGAACTCTCTATTCTAGTTTATTCTGCCGGCAGAATTCTCTGGCCCAAGGCGCGTCGACTAGGCGGCAGTGACGCTGGTGTCGATGAATCATTACACTGCCCCCTTCTTAAAAACGTTTCGTCTCGGAACGTTCCTCGTGACAGCCTTGAAGGAGGATGTCGAAAGCGGCATGCTGGCCCCTTTTTACAACTTCCGGTCTGGAAGAAATAGCAGTCCACGGTTTTCTTACTGCCGACAGCTGCTACTATGGTGGTGACTGCAGACTAGGACTTCAATCCCTGTTCCGTTGAAGATGACTTCTATCATGCTTCGAATGACCCTCCAGTCCAGTCCGTCTAGTCCGCAGCCCAATTTAGGAATGGCTAATTTCGTCTCCTTGTCTTTTACCAGCTGTCTCCTCAAGCTCCATAAAGCTTTCCAAATACTGCGATAGTCAGGCTTACCGCTTGATGTTCTCTTGGTGACTAAGTAGTACACGTGTCGTCTTTGACCTGCTTCCGTGTCGATGATCTGCAAGCTCTTGCCCACCATGGGATGCTGTCTTCGGAGTTCCTCGACCTGACCGAATTTCTTCCGGAAGACCTGGGCTATCCTTGACATTTTAGGTCTTCTGCCCACACAGTGGGCCAGACTGTACTCTGGTGACACTTGAAAAGGTCTTGCTGTCTCTCTGTGGTCACCTGAATCGCGCCTCTTACTTCCTGTGGCGTGATGAAACATGAAGGTTTCGAAGTTCACTTCCGGAACCTTGCGTCCGATGTACTGTCCCTTCATTTTCTTCTCCGTTGTGAAGGAGCCATTCGGTTGAAGTGGATAACTTTGGGTTTGCCATGTGGAATCTTCCTGATGCGATAGATGACATCGTTGATTCGTTTCATCACCCTATAAGGACCTTCCCAAGATGTCTGCAATTTTGGGGACAGACCTCGACGTCTTTAAGGATTATAAAGCCAGACCAGTGCTCCAGGTTGATATCCCCATTCTGAGCAGTGATGTCATAATGCTCCTTCATTCGATCGCTGGCCGTCTGTATATTGTGACGCACTGATTGTGAATGTCGTCCATTTTCCTGCGTAGATCGCTCACGTAGTCTTCGTCGGCAGGGACCTCACCAGGCTTCACGCCGAACTTCAGGTCGCAGGGCAGTCTTGGCTCTCGCCCAAATACCACTTTCGCTGGTGTCTCCTGTTGTCTCATGAACGGACGAACGGTATGCCAGTAGAAAAAGGGGAATGTACGTATCCCAGTCTCTGATGATCGGAGACGACTTTGGACAAATGGCGGTTGATGGTTCTGTTGAATCTTTCCACCATTCCGTCCGACTGCGGGTGAAGTGCAGTGGTTCTAGTTTTCCGGACGCCGAGCAGAGTACACACGTTCTTAAACAAAACCGATTCTGAAGTTCCTTCCTTGATCTGAATGGAGCTCCATGGGCGCGCCATATCGACTGATCCATTCACGGACAAGGGCTTCAGCAATAGTCATCGCCTCTTGGTTTGGTAGGGCGTATGCTTCAACCCACTTGCTAAAAGTAGTCCATCACCACGACGATGTACTTATTTCCACTATTCGTTTGTGGAAATGGGCTACATCTATGGCAACTCTTTCAAAAGGGCTTCCCACGTTATACTGTTTCATGGGAGCTTTGCCTCGTCTGTGGGGTCCCTTACTGGCTGCGCAGACTACAAACTTCCTAGACCAATCCTTTACGTCTTCCTTGCAGTTTATCCGGTAGAATTGCTCGCGCAACTTTTCTATAGTCTTCTTGATTCCCAGATGCCCTCCCGAAGTTCCATCGTGAAGTTCCCTCAGAACTTTCGGCACCCTATTCTTGGGGATCAGTAACTGTGTCTTCTGTTCCGTGACTTCCTGTTTCTCGATGATTCGTTTCAGAAGATCATGGTCCAGCACTATGGAGTCCCACTGCGCCCAGTACGATTTTACGGATGGTGCTCACGGTGCTATCTCTTCCCAAGTAGGCCTTGCCTCCCTAGTTTTCCATTTCAGCACCAATTTCAAATCCTGATCGTTCTCCTGGTCTCGTCGCAATTCTTCACCTTGCCATTTACCGTCTACAACTGCCATCCTCGCAGTCGTGGCTACTTTCTCCTCCAGACGACTACAGTGCTTACAGTCTTCGGCACAAGGTCTCCTCGACAGAGCATCGGCATTTCTATGGCTAGTTCCGGCCCGATGCTGGATTTCAAAATCGTATTCCTGAAGTCGTTCGATCCATCGTGCGACTTGTCCTTCAGGATTCTTGAATCGGAGGAGCCATTTTAAAGTGGCATGGTCCGTCCTCAAGAAAGAAAGTGTCTGCCGTACAAGTACGTAGAAAGTGTTCTACCGTCTTTACCACGGCTAGCAATTCCCTTCTAGTGACGCAATAATTCCGTTCCGGCTTTGACGGGACTTTACTGAACAGCCGATCACCTTCTCTTGCCCATCTTGTATCTGGGAGAGTACGCCACCGATACCAACGTTGCTAGCATCTGTGTCTACGACGAACTTGCCTTCTGGGAGAGGGTAGCTCAGAATAGGAGCACTTATCAAGTACTGTTTTAGTTGTTCAAAACTAATTCGGCAGTGTTGGTCCCATTCAAACGGACGTCCTTCTTCGGTGAGTTTTGTCAACGGTTTAGCAATGTCCGCAAATCCGGGAACATAGCGACGATAGTAAGTGCATAGGCCTAGAAACTCCTTGCTTATCTGGTGTTTATTCTTTGAGTTTGCAAGTATTTCACGACTTGAATCTTTACTGGGTCCACGGCGATTCCATTTCCATTAACAATATGGCCTAGATAATTAACTTCCTTCTGGAACAGGTGGCACTTCTTGAGACTAAGCTTAAGTCCAGCCCCGCGAAGCCGCTGGAAAACTCCTTCCAGGTTCTTCAGATGGTCGTCGAAAGTCTTCCCCACCACAATTATGTCGTCCAGGTATACCATGCACGTTGTCCAAGACAGACCCTTCAGAACCGTCTCCATCAGCCTCTCGAATGTCGCTGGGGCATTACAGATAAGCCGAACGGCATCACCGTGAATTGCCATAGACCCATACCAAGGGAAAACGCCGTTTTTTCTCGATCTTCGGGCGCTAGTTCCACTTGCCAATAACCACTCTTAAGATCCAAGGTCGAGAAGATCTTTGAACCAGCCAGGGTGTCCAGGGTGTCATCAATCCGTGGCAGAGGATAGCTATCCTTTTTCGTGACGTTGTTGAGCAGTCGATAGTCTACGCAGAACCGTGTGGATCCATCCTTCTTCTTCACAAGCACCACCGGTGACGCCCATGGGCTGCTCGATGGCTCAACTACATTATCTTTTCCATCTCACGAATAATGCGTTCTGCTTCCTCCTGCTTCGCTAATGGTAACCTCCTTGGAGCTTGACGGATGGGTCTTTCTTCCCCGGTCTCTATCTTGTGTTTGACGACGTCGGTTCTTCCCTTAGGTCCATTTTCCATCTCGAACACATCTTGATAGCGACAGATCAGATTCTTTGCTTTTGACTTTTGCTCTGGAGTCAATTCCTGTGCCGTCGACATGACCATTTCCAACAACTTCTTTGGGACCTTCGTTTCTTGTACGTTTGCTTTTATTTGGCGGGAAATAGAGGACACCATGGCGCAGCTTCCCAAGGTCGTACCTTTCTTGATGTTGACGGGGAAACAGTTTACATTCATTAGGCGGACTGGTATCTCCTTCCTTGCTGTCAACAACATTTTTCCAACTAGAACTCCTTTTCCAATCTTCTGATCGTCGGTATTAGGTTCGATCATAATAACTTGCCCATCTTGGAAAGCGCCATTCAGGTTTCCGTCGACTATAACCTCGGTTCTGCTAGGCAATACAACATCCTCTGCGAGAACAACTCGAGCGGCCACGTCCTCTCGTTGATGTAGAACCAACTCCTCGTTATTAACCGCCATCACGCCACGCTTCAGATCCAATTGGAACCCATGAGCACACATGATGTCCATGCCCAGAATCGCCTCATCCTCTATTTCTGCTACCAGCGCACGGTGTTTGATGGGAGTCGCTCAATGGTATGGTCACCTCTACTTCACCATGGACAGTCGCTGATGTTCCGGTTGCTGTCCTCAGTCTCCATTTAGTCGGCCTCGGTGCGTCTTGATGACTTGATAACGTCGGCCTCAAGATAGTCTTCGTCGCACCCGTATCCAGTAACATGGTGTGAGGAATGTCATCAATGGTGGCATCCACGAAGACACTGCTGGTTAATCGCCGCAGGGCTATCACTTTCGTGGCTTTTGTCTTTGGAGGCCTTTGAATACGCGTCGACGTTTGTCCATTTGCAGCGACCAGGCTTAGTTTCCCTTGGGGCTTCCTTCGTGGAGGATCCTGCCTAGCCTTGGGACACCGCCTGCGATCATGTCCCTCTTCCTGGCAATTCCAACACACCAGAGCATTCCTCTGCCTCAAGACTTGTTCCACAATGTGGCGAACATCCTCGGCGGTGGCACACTCCTTGGGCCGCTCCTCTGTAACAGATCGCACCTTAACGCTGGTGGGTTCCTCTTCTTGGGAGTCCATGGCAGCTCGTATCTTGACATGTCCTCTTGAAACTTACTTCGCCACCTCATATTCCAAGGCGTAGGCCAATGCGTTCTGGGATGTCTTGGGGTGGGCCATTATCAATGCCTGCTGGTTGTCTGGATCACGGATTCCATCCACGAAGGTCTGCACCGTCAAACGTTGCAGGAATTCTTCAGGAGCTGCAGGATATGCCAACCGGGCCAGTCGCACTACGTCAGCCTCGAATTCCTGAAGACCTTCTCCAGATTTCTGGTAATGGTTTCTCAGCTGCGCACGGTACACCTCGGTCAGATGCGCCTGGCCGTAACGCATCTCCAGCCTGTTCACCAGCTTGTTGTAGTCTTCTTGTTCCTCTAGCGGCATCATTTGTAGCACATCGATAGCGTCTCCCCTCAATGCCACAATTAACGAAGTGGCTTTCTCACTGACCGTCCATCCGTTCCCCTTTGCTGCTGCTTCAAATTGTTTGAAGTAGTTAGGCCAAGAAGACTTCCCATCGAACGTCGGTGGTTTTATTTTCAATTTCGAAGTTTCCACTGGTCCTACCACACTTCGGCTCTCATTATTTTCTGGTATTTCTGCTGGAGACGGATCCCCAAATATTCGCAACCCTGCCATGATTTGCTCGAGATTCTTAATTTTATTATCCTGCTGGAATAGTATTTCTTCGACATTTTCTTGCAGATTCCTTGTCTCTTCTGATATCTTTACAACTAGTTTATCTTCGAGCCCCTTTGATTGCTCTAGAAATTCATCCTTCAAATTTCCAGACTGTTCTCGAAGTTTATCTTCTAAATTTCTAGATTGTTCGAGCAATTTACTTTCCAGATTTGTCGACTGTTGTATCAATTTATTTTCAAGTTTTTCTTCTAAAATTTTCACATTTTCTTCCGTGTTTCTAGAATATTCCATTAATTTATCTAGATCGCCTTTCAAATTTCCAGATTGTTCCTTTAATTTAGCTTCTAAATTTCCAGATTGTTCCAACAATTTATTTTCTAAATTTCCAGATTGTTCCAATAATTTATTTTGCAATTCGTCCTTGAAATTTCCAGATTGTTCCATTAATTTAGTTTCCAAATTTCCAGATTGTTCTCGAAATTTCTCGTCTAATATTTTAGTTAAATCTGCAGGTCCGCTCGAGATTTCAAAAAGAAAGTTTTCCGGGTCCTCTCCTGCTTCTAGTAGCGCTTGGTGGAGTCTTTGTTGCAAAATCGATTTCTTTCCGGAAATTTCCAATTCGCGCTCTTCTAATTCGGTTTTTAAGTCGTTCACTTTTAAGTCTTTTAACGGCACTTTCTTTGTAGCCATTTTTACACTACACTTTGTTTATTAATTTGTTTAAATTTAATTTAATTGTTTATTTATTTCGATGAACTCCACACACCTGGCACCAATGTAACGATTTTTAAAGGTTCATTAAGTTTTATTTTAAAACAAGACACGAAATAGTTAATAACTAATTTATTTACAAGCAAACTAATTTAACACTAACATTTAACAATAATTTATTTACAACCTTAAATCTAATTTATTTATAACAGCCGAGCGAAAGTTTGTTACGCGGACTTTTGTGTCGAACTCTAACGCTGCATTCTAATCGAACTGACTCCACCCCCCGGCCGCGTACATTTTATAAACCGGCTCTTTCTTCGGGAATCGCCTAGAATCCCGAACTCTCTATTCTAGTTTATTCTGCCGGCAGAATTCTCTGGCCCAAGGCGCGTCGACTAGGCGGCAGTGACGCTGGTGTCGATGAATCATTACATTATCATAAATTAAAATAATTAAGTGATCCGTTTTTTTGCTCGTCAGTGTATTTTAACGTATTAGAATTTAACCGTTGCTCGTAGGAGTGTAAAGCCGCAAGCTGGAGAAGTAACACAAATCGAATGAAGACTTTTAAAAGAAAGTACTCGTAAATCGTTAGGGGCGATAAAAAAATGATGAGCTCTATTTTAGTGTCAAGAAACACTAAAATAAGAATGTAACGCATGATAATTACATCACTGGTAGTGAAGCATGGTCGCTAATCAAAGAAATGAAAGGAAAACTAAAAATATGGGAAAGGGAGATATTAAAGAAAAACCTATGGTGCAATTAAGACATAGAGATCTGATAATAGGAAAGAACGAATGGAGAAATATGATCGACCAGGAATAGCTTATGTTATAAGAGCACAGAGGGTGAGATGGTCGGGACATATCTTCAGAATGGTACTAGCGTGTCTACTAGACACACTAGAAGAATATTGATGGGGAGAAAAGGTGGGGGAAAACGTGGATTGGTCTTCCTCCATTTGTTAGACATGGTTTAATCCTACCTATAACTTCACTATTTCGTCCTGATACAGGGAGTAACCAGTCCCGAAAGCCAGACATAAATTAAAGAAATTTTATTTAACCTTTTCTGACTGTATCCCCAATAAAAATCTTCATTCATTGAATTACCAGTCAAGACATCAAATTTTTCGTTTTTTAAAAAAGGTGTTAAGGTAGACCAAGGAAAGATTAGTTGGAAACTATGAACGAGGGCCTGCCTACGTGTATGTGGAATTGGAGTTGAATCAAGAACTTAACCTGTAATAACGATTACAGAGATTCAGGTCCACTGCTTTTGATTTTTGATACCTCCGGATTGCCCAAGGTAGTCAAGTTCTTGTTGTTATAGTAGATATTCTTTGGTTAGACGCTATGCAAATAGTGTTCCGTTATTATGTAAAGCATAAAATGTCAACGCTAGTGCTGTATAAAAACACCAAATGACAAGTTTAGTAAAAATAAAGTCGTTCCATTACGAAGTTCTTCTATTGTTACCTTCACTACGGTAACACATGCATCAAATCACAGAATTGGAACCTCACATAAGCCTCAAGTACACGGGGCGAGTTTACAAGCTACAAGCCGGCTTGTAAAAAGCCAGCGAATCGGCGAGTGCGCTAGTAATCGAGTACACACAAAATCTCCCACTTGCTCAATAGCCAACTAGCTGGCGTGTGGAAACCAATGCTACTAGCCACTTGTGCACAAGCTACTGTGAGTACACGTGGCTAGTTTGCAAGCTAGCTCGCTCAAAAGCCGGCGAGTGGCGTGTAAAGTCGCCGGCAGTTCAACTTTTTCCAGAGCGTTTTTACAAGCGGCTAACGGAGCGAGTGCATCGAGTACACTGGACTAGTTTACGAGCTGCTTGTGAAAAAGCCGGCTTGTAGCTTGTAAACTCGCCCCGTGTACTTGAGGCTTTAATAAAAGCTACAAGCGCGTGTTTTTGCAAGGTTAAGCCTCAAGTACACGGGGCGAGTTTACAAGCTACAAGCCGGCTTTTTCACAAGCAGCTCGTAAACTAGTCCAGTGTACTCGATGCACTCGCTCCGTTAGCCGCTTGTAAAAACGCTCTGGAAAAAGTTGAACTGCCGGCGACTTTACACGCCACTCGCCGGCTTTGAGCGAGCTAGCTTGCAAACTAGCCACGTGTACTCACAGTAGCTTGTGCACAAGTTTGCTGGTAGCATTGGTTTCCACACGCCAGCTAGTTGGCTACTGAGCAAGTGGGAGATTTTGTGTGTACTCGATTACTAGCGCACTCGCCGATTCGCCGGCTTTTTACAAGCCGGCTTGTAGCTTGTAAACTCGCCCCGTGTACTTGAGGCTTTATGCTCAGACACTGGCTTGCAATAAAATCGCATATACGTTACAAATCAAGTAACATAGTTTTAATCTATCTTTGGCTTTGTAAATCGGTATTTTGTGAATGTTGACATATTATCAAAAATGTAGGTTATAAACTGAGAATTTAAGTTTCTTATCATGATTGATTTAAGCAAAAACTTGTTATTAAAGTATCAGAGTATCAGGAAGCGAACATGACAGAGGTGCATTTAATTTTATGAAACAGAATTTTGCTACCTACCTTTTAAAATCTACCTAATTGACCTGTATAAGGTGCGATCGCGGGGGAAAACTCGTCGGCGTTGATCGCGGGGGAAAACTCGTCGGAATTATACCCAGCTCAGTGGAGACGGGGTGGTTTCCAACTGGATTGTCGGTAGTTCGTTACCTGGATGTAAAATAAAAAGGGCGCCACCTAGCGAATATAAGTTTCAAGTAGTATGCTGAAAAACGTGGCACCGCTAGAACTGCACACGTAGTCAAAAGCGTTTAAGATTCCCTCAAATTTAATTTCCGCAAAGCCTGAGTGTTTGTCATAACACAACTATCGGCCATCCCGTATATTGACAACAAATAAGAATACGAAAAATAGTGATGCAGTATTCATTAATACGCAACAAAATTGTCGCCCCAATAAAATGCGCGAAACGCTCACCATTCGATTACAGGCGCGGCTTTAACAATATGCCCGAAAATTGATTCCTTACGTTAAATAATTTAGAAATTACAAAGCGTAGACTAACGTCTAACGCGAAATCACCGGAGAGGATATCCTGTACGGCTCACAAATTAACGTACAATAAATTCTGTCAGAGGGACAGTAAACGCAATTGCAAAAACGTTACTTTATGAAAACATGCAACTAAACGTAAGAACCAAGGCCTTCGGTATCACGAGGCATCGAAGGTACCCAATAATTAATTTATAGCTACGTATAAATAAAAGACAGAGGGTTAGTCTTAGTACTATACCACACTCGAATCCCACCAATTCTACATTACGTCTGCAAGGGGGCTGCAAGCACACGACACTGGCTCGACCCAGATCGGCAGCTCCTTCAGGGGTTCCGAAGCGACGAACGACGGTGTTACAGTAGCAGAGGCTCTCGGAATCGGCTATAAAATTATTGCCTAATCGCGTCCAGGGAAAATCCAAACGGTATGTCAAGGTCACGAAGAAGTCACGCAGATTTTTCTCACGCCGGCCTTCAATGGACAAAAGTATCGTTTGTTTTCGCTGTTTGCCAACGGCGGTTTGTGGTTTAGATTAAAACTTAACCCCCACGAAGTTGACTTTGTAGATTAAGGGCCTAGAACGGAAAGAAACTGCGACGTGTCGGCTCGAAACACATGGCGTCTCAAACAAAATTCAACGATTCAGACTTTACCTATCTGCTATAAAAGCACTGGATTAAGCTTCCGTTCACGAACTACAGTGCGGGACAAAATTATAACCGCACTTAAAATTCTTGTCATAATTCGCCTTATGTTGGGAGAATTTAGCTGGGAATTTTTTATTGAAAAAAATTTTTAAGAGAGCCTATCATTCCAACGTTAACAAACACAACTACAAAAATAAATGAAAAGGGGCGCGAAAATTTGAAAAATGTACTTCTTTCAGCGAGACTAAACTCTAAGAGCGGTTTTATTTTTGTCCCGTACTGTATAAGATCCCCAATAACCTCTGGGTGGCCACTGGCCAGTCTCCAAACACAAGCTTCCAAAATAAGCTAAAACGAAAATGTAACCAAGTTCGCGAAGTGCACGTCGAATAATGGCTACCAAGAAGCACGATGGACCCGAACAGGCTGAATTCCAGAATAATCTTCAGTGTCCTCAACTGTCAGGGAAAGCGACTAGAAACAACGTACAAACGAAATAAAACCAAAAACTTAGAGTTTCTAAGCAGATAGAGCGATCATTGAAGCCAAAATAGAAACAAAAGATTAGGAAATTGGTAACGCAAAAACGAAACGTAACAATTTATGGAATTTATGCAATTCATTAAAATAGTATAATTAAAATAAAATGGCAGAAATTGAAGGAAGTTAGAGTGTGTGTCCTAGAAAATTGGATCGAAAATAGAACTGTGCTATTAAACATCCACGCGTAATGTATCACACTTTTCGCAAATATTTGACATCATAAATCAAGATTACATGACCGAAGCGTCACAACTGACATGCCGGACACTATTTGTTGCGTAAACACGCGATCGGTTTCGAATTAAAATTCACCCAAACAGTGAAGGGGCGACAAAACCTATGTATAAAGATAAAGTGAGTTGTCTCTTTGTGTACCCACTTCCATCCAACCTTCCCCGTAAACAATTCAAGAATTACCGTCTCCTCATCTGGCAGAATGAAACTTTCAGTGCATCGCGTTCAAAAAACGCCAAAACAAAACTCGATCGCGCAGTAAAACAAATGAGCGCGACCTGAGAGCGTCGTAAAACTGCGCCAGTCGGACGCGAAATAAAATTAAATCGAAGCAAGCGCGCAACAGCTCTGTTTATTTAATTCGCCCTCTGGGGGACAGGTGGTCGCTGGAAATTCGCTTTGGTCGGCGCAATTTATTTCATCGATGCAATCCGGACGCGTAAAACAAATGAAATATGCACGTCCCTCCCCTCCAATCACTGAAACTTTAAACTTTAAAACAAACATTTTTTTCACGAATCAACAAAATTTCAGTGGGCTTCAACAGAATTACAGTTCAAAAACTTTTAATAGTAAAATAACTTACATTAGATGACAAAGGTTATCTATTAGTGGCGTAGTCGTTAGTACTGTGCCTCAAGCTATTAAGCCGGCTCCCCATCAACTCACAATCAGTCGTTTATCTCCTCGAGATCCAGCACCTTTGGGAAATAAACTGTATAGGTAGTTGCGTCAAACTAGCCACTCTATTTCAAACGAAAAAAGTGACCTGGCACGTAAAAATTAAGTTCTACTGCTAACGATTTATTTTTTATTTTCCTCAAAATTCGAATTTTCTGATGACAAGTTCATGAAGCAAAAATAACGAAGCTCTTTCTAACGATCTCACTATATTATATATTTTATTATTCAAATAAAAAAAAGATGAACGTAGTTAACTCCGTAAACCTTATTGATCCTCAGAAAGAAAACAGTGCTAACCGCCTGACCGACGGCGTCGTTTCGCGATTGTCTCACGCTCGCATTCCCCCGAATGCGAACTTTATCGATTCCGGCGACGACCGGAGTGGGTCTTCATCGATGAAATCAGAGCACGCTTTGTTTCTGTTTTGCTTCTGTGTGTTCGGTGCCGCGGCAGGAAATTCTCGTTGCCAGATGGATGGCTTTCTAGACGAGGCGTCTTATCAGAAATTACATCGACGATGGCTCTCGTTCTGAGAGGTTTCTTTTAGTCGATGCGTCCCTAACGAACGTACAAAGAAGAAATAAGCCGACATTTTTTTTATTATTTAATGGCCTTCTGAGATGTTTTCCAACATCATTTTGTAGATATATCAGCTATTACTAGTCTTTTTCTTAGTGTTTCGTGTTCTTATTTTAGTTTGAAAGGCGATATGAGAAGTAACGTTTCTTTTTCCTTATAAATGCATGAGGTCACGCAGACGATGTGGTATTATGCAGTACAGTACAGTATTGTATAAGTTAGAAAACTCCACTCAATTTTTTCCGATGTCAAATTGTTATTTATTTATTTACACTTCATTTACTAAAATATTTTACAAGAATCCACACCACACCAACATTATAATAGATTTTATTAGATATTGTAAGTATATTATTATTTATTATTATAATATATTATATTTAGGTTTTATTTTTAGATTTAATTTTATAACATTCTACTGAAGATGCCCCTTTAGGCGAAACCGGTCTGGATAATTAAAATAAAAAAAAATTGTAGAAAAGACTCAGCATTTATTACCTTTATCAAAGAACTACAAAACAGCAATGGAGTACATGTGACATCATCAATGAAATAAATACCGCTTATTGATAATATCGTTGTCAATTGAGGTAATAGTTCTCCAATTTTTAATGAAAGCCTAACTTTAGGCTACTCTAGTATTAAGAAAATAAAGTTTAAAACGGTTTAAGCAAGGCTGCGGATGGAATCGTGTCCCGTATTTCTTCTACCATACCGACGCGACGTTTCGTTTTTTATTAAAACGCTTTCCAGAGCCGATGCTACGGGTGCTTCGTCGAAACTAACTGTGGTGCATTTTTTTTTTATATTGAGGTTTAGAGAATCTTCATAGACATCAACGGTATCCAAGTATCAGATGTGTTGGATTCACCCCCGTTATCGCCTTCATAGCTCTTCAACAAGGGCGCCTACCAACTAAACTCCTTTTCCTCATTGTAGCTGCTAACTTCTGGAATCCGCCTTTCGGCATTGCGTCAAAAGCTTCGCACTGTCAGGTGTTCTGATTTTGTTCTCTTCAGGCACTACCTTCTGGTATATGCGTCAGAAGTTTCACGCTGTATAATGTAATCCCTTTTTTTTCTAGTCTTCGTTTCTTTGAGTCCGGTTCCTGACCTGTTTTTCATCTGTTTCCTTCTGCTTCATTATTTTTTTTGTCACTCTAGTGACTGCGTACAATCCACCTTCGTTGCGGAGCAGTATCTCAGAGACATTGTCCCTAGCGATCTGCGTTCCGCAACTGGCACGTGCTTCTTCTCTTGTAACGGTTCGTCAACTTTCGGGGTGGTCTGTAGTTGCTGATAGTCGCTCTGCTTGATGTCGGTTCGGCGGTTCGAGTTTGCTCGTCGGTATCCAGGTCCAGATATAAAAGCGTCGATCACTTAGCAAATACAGTTTTTATTTACAAAATAGTTCATATTTATACATATTCACAGATTGGAATATTTTTTACTTCGGTAGCAAAACTTATGGACTGGTAAACGAAATGATAAACTTCCGGACGGTATTTTTCGGTGGCGGTGTGTCTTAAGGACATTAATCAACGGTAAAATACGGTATGTCTTAAGGACACTACTCAACGGTCAAATACGGTGTGTCTTAAGGACACTAATCAACGGCAAAATACGGTGTGTCTTAAGGACATTAAACGACAACTAATCAACACGCAAACTGCGCGTACGTTCTGGTTTCCGCTCCGGGAATCGGATCAGGGTTACGGTCAAGAGTGAAACTCCCACTCTAGGATCAGGATGTGCGAAACGCCCGCACTAGGTAAGAAAGAGTGAAACTCCCACTCTGGGTCAGGATGCACGAAACCCCCGTGCCGGGTATGAAAGAGCGCCGGGATAAAAAGGATAACACGAACGCAGCACAGCTTGCTCAGCGCGTTAGAGTCGAAGCACCGGCGGAATGATGAGTCGGTGAGCGACTGCCTAAAACGTGTTCACAGCGCGCTTATAAAGGCTTGCGCGTGGCGGGGAGCCCTACTCTTTCGGAACTCCCACCTAAATTAAACTGTATTCCGCGCAAACAAAACGAAATCCTAACTATTATTTACAATTCTAACTAAATATTATGTACAAAAATTATTA
Source organism: Dorcus hopei (assembly GCA_033060865.1). NCBI lineage: Eukaryota > Metazoa > Arthropoda > Insecta > Coleoptera > Lucanidae > Dorcus > Dorcus hopei. The sequence continues at coordinate 48,823,862 of CM065426.1, read as the reverse complement.
AATGAACATTAAAAATTCTAAATACTTAGTAACGGAGTGTCACTTTGTTACATTCTCCCCTTCCTTCGGATTGTTCAGGTTCCGGCAATATCGAAGCGAAGAACCCAGTACTCCTTCCCTGTTCGGACTTTATATTTTCGGTACTGGACGGCGGCCTGCTCCGGGATCTCCACGAGTTGGTTGGTTGGGAGTTGTACCCACACGGTTGCTTCTTCAGGCCTCCGTTGCTTCAGATGTACCGGGGGAAGGTCGGGTGGAAAACTGGGGGCTGAGATGGCATCTACAACCGGACTCTGGGATTGCTCGGCCGAGGTGATGTGATTCCTAGAGGTACTGGCTGCAACGGTGGATTAGTTGTCCGTTCGCAAGCCAAGTACTTCCTCAAACTCGGTTTCCCAGTCGTCCGTCTCAAACTACGTTTCCGGGACCCTCGACTGGTGTAAAGGCGGTGGAGATATAACAGCTGTGTCCACCCGCGGCGTTGGCCGACGTGCAACTCGGGCCGGTCGCTTGAAACGTACTGGCTCTGGTACTGGTGTGAAGGTGTAGCCAACATAGACGGGCGATGATGGAGCGAGTGCTGGGCGTGCTCCGGTCATAGGGGCACAGGGCACTGACGTATAACCGGGATGGCCGTTTGGAGGGAGAACGGCTGTCCGATGGGCTTTGGTGGGTGGAGCGGATTGGAACACCTTCCGCCGGTGAATGGCCTTCTTCTTTGCCGTTGTCAAGAGCCGTGATGTTGCATAGCTCTTTTTCCTCGGGAGGTCGGGCGGTTGGCCGAGGAGAATTGCCTGGCGCTTTGCGGTGGTGATGGTCTGGGGGCGCGTCGGCTTCCTCACGCAGGCAGTGATGTAGGCAACTTCCAGGTTGGTTGGTGGTTTGCTTTGTTGTCTCTCTAACCTGGCTAGTCGACTGATATCTGTAATTTTAATTAGTGCTTTTATAGGCAAAATAGAGGATTGTTCTGGAAGGGTTTGATGTGCGTGCAAAACAATGTTGAGAGGGGACGGTTTTAGATGTTGGATATGGATGTGACGGTACCATAGGTTATTTTTGTCTTTCAAATCGAAAATTACGGGTGAGACCATTTTGCCTACGACATAAGGCCCAGTAAACTTCGGAGCTAACTTGGCGTTTACCTGGGCGTTTTTGTTCGATAAAATGTGTTCTCTTTTCCACACTTGTTCGCCTTTTCTAAGTTTCCAGTCGCGACGACGTAGATTGTAATGTGTTTCCTGACGCTCTAGCGAGATGAATGCGTACAAGTTCAGGCATCAGTTAGGCATCATCCAAATCTTGTTGTCTTCGTTCTGGGTTGCGGGTATCGTTGTTTCGCATGTTAAATCCAGGTGTTTGTAATTCGCGGCCATTATTTAGGTAAGCGGGAGTATATCCGATCGCTTCATGTCTGGCGGTGTTATAAGCAAAACGTATTTCGTATATGTGTTCATCCCAAGTGCGCTGGTTTCTATGAGTAAATTGAGCAATCATAATATTGACCACTCTGCTGGCTCTTTCGATTGGGATTCACTGAGGGGTGTACGGCGGGGCGCGGCGGTGATTAATTTTGTAAACATGTGTGTGAACTGTCGACTGATGAATTGTTTGCCGTTGTCAGAGATTACCGAATTTGGACATCCGTGTCTTAATATAATTTCTTCTTTTACAACTCTGGTAACTGCTGGTCCGGTAGCCTTTCGGAGGGGTTTCAGTTCTATCCACTTCGTAAATAGATCCTGCATCACAAGAAGCCAGATGTGACCTCTGCGGGAACGGGGTAGCGGGCCTACTAAATCTACGGACACCGTATGCCATGGGTCATTAGAAGCGTTGGAATGTAAGAAACCTCCGGTTCGTTTTTATGACACTTTATAACGGTTACAGACGTCACAGTTTCGTACATAGGCAGCGGCTTCTTTAAACATCCCTGGCCAGTAGAACTTCTGTATCAAACGGACTATTGTTTTAGCGATTCCGATATGGCCTGCGGTCGGATCGTCATGGTATTGGATAAGTATGTCCTTACGTTCGGTGGTAGGTATGCACTCCTTCCAATCGTCACCTGGTACGTTTCCGTTATAGTTAAGGGCGCTTGTAACATGCCGATACAATTTTCCGTTGCGGATGCAGTAGGTTGTCTGGAGAGTGCATCGGGTACCGTGTTTAAAGCGCCGCGACGATATTTCACGTTGAAGTCGAATTGTTGAAGTTCAAGGGCCCATCTTGCAAGTCTTGCGGTGGGATTGTCAATGGTCTGCAACCACTTTAAAGACTGGTGGTCGGTAATCACGGTAAAGGAGTAACCTTCTATATAGGCTTTCATCTTGCGTAAGCCCCACAACACAGCTAGGTCCTCTTTTTCGGTAGCGCTATAGTTGCGTTCGGTTTTGCTAAATGTGTGGCTGGCGTAAGCAATTACACGTCCTTCGTGTTCAAGGTTTTGCGATAGAACCACATCTATTCCAATATCACTGGCATCGGTTTGTAAGAAGAATCTCTGGGAGAAATCTGGGCAAGCTAATACTGGTGATTCGGTTAACTTCTTCTTAATAGTCTGGAAAACGTTTTCTTCCTCTGATCCCCAAGTCCATTTAGCATGCTTCCGGGTAAGTTTTGTTAACGGCTTTACGATGGTAGCAAAATTAGGAATGAAACGACGGTACCATGAGGCCATGCCATGAAACCGACGAATTTCTTTGACGTTCTTCGGAGCGGTCATAGCGGTTATAACGGTTACTTTTTCTGGACCAGTCCTGATTCCATCACGGTCAACGATTTGTCCAAGGTAACGTAGACTATCAAAACAGAACTTACATTTCTCTGGGTTAATCTTCAGATTTGCGTCCCGGAGGCGGCGAAAAACTTTCTTTAAATGTAGGATGTGTTCGTTCAGTGTCCTGCTGACTATGATTATATCATTCAGATAGACAAATGCGTTCGGTTCGAGTTCCGGTCCTATGACGTAGTCAAGTAATCTCTGGAAAGTAGCGGCTGCGGAATATAATCCAAAAGGCATTACTTTGAATTGCATAAGACCTTTTCCGGGTATGGTGAACACTGTTATAGGTTTGCTTTCCGGAGAGAGTGGAACTTGCCAGTAGCCATTTTTTAAATCTAAAGTGGAAAGAAATCTGGCGCCTCTTAATTTGTCTAAAGTGGTAATGGATACGCATCTTTTTCTGTCTTCGTATTGACTTTTCTGAAGTCCACGCAGAAACGGGGTTTACCATCTTTTTTTAGGGACGATAACGATCGGTGTGCTCCACAGACCATGGAGTACTTCGATTACACCTTCCTTTTCCATTTTTTCCACTTCGGTGTTTATAATGGCTTGCATGGCTTGATTACGGGGTCGGTAACATTGTTTAATCGGAGCTGGATCGATAAGTTTTATGTGGTGTCGGATGAGATGCGTCGGACCGGTGACGTTATCGAAGTTCTTCCGTTCTTTACTTATAAATTCCCGGAATATTTGCCTTTGGTTCGAGTTGTGGGAATCTGTGTGGTTGGATATCATGTGACAAATATTATTTCTGGGAAGTTCCGGGGGTAGAAGCGGTATAGTAAGCTGTAGCTTGCTCATCAGGTCCATGTCGAACAGTACCGGTACTTGTAAACAGGTCATCACGGAGAATCTATGCCAAATTGTTCTGTCTTCAATTTTGAATTTTACAGGCATGGTTCCTTGTATAGTGATCTCTCTTCCGTCTGCTAGACACGCTAAAGGTTGTGTGGGCTGTTGGTTTTGACCATTCTGTTGGCACAGCTCAAATACCTCCCCGTTCAAATAAGATCTTTCGGATCCCGTATCAATCAATACGGAGAACATTTTGTCGACGATCTTGATTCTAGTATATGGACGTGGTTTATAGAATATTTTTATTCTCGGGGCCAGTCCTGGTTTCATTGTTGTCCGGCCCCACTGGCGTTTCCCAAACGTCTTTGGCATCTACAGTCTTTTGTGAGTGTCGCGACTACAAAAGGAACAAAACTTCTTAAATAGTTGTCTGCAGTTACTGCGTAAGTGTCCCCTTTGTTTACACCGCCAACAATTGTACAACAGTTGTCGGTTGATACCACAGGTTGTTGAATCTTCGTTCGGTTTTTACAGCAGGAGGTCCGGTTTCTTGCGTCAGTTTAAGAATATCCTTATACTCACGGGCACGATCAATCAAATCATTTGTTGATGATATTTCATTACGGCGTATATACAACATTTTCGGGAGCATATTCTTATAAGTACGACTGATTTGTTCCTCTGTTGTAAAGCTTCCGGATCTTCGCATCAGTGTGAGAGAGTCGAGGCACGTAACAGCGTTTAACAAAATAGCACTTAACAAAATCTTGCCAGTTGGACCAAAAAGTTTTGTTATTCCAGAACCACAACAGTGGGTCGCCACGAAGAAGTTCAGGTAGTCCGCGTACAACGTGTTTTTCGGTGAGCTTTCCCTTAGCTCCTCAACTCTTTCAAGGAATGATAGCGGATCCTTCCCATCGAAATGGCATCCCCATTTTCGGATCTGGTTGATGGCGGTGTCGGTTCTTCGGTTTCTTCTGTTTCTGAAATAGCTGTCCTCCAGAGGATGCAATCAAAACTGACTCACAACAAATTTTTTGTACAAATTTCAAATACGAAATCACGTGATATTTTGAATTATGTAGTCTCTTTTATATTGTATTATATGAACAGTTTGTATTACAAAAAAAATATCTTTACAAGAATATTGTCGAGCACGTTCTAACTAGCAAATCGCGTGACTCTATCAAAAAATAACGCATTAATCCAATTTAACAAATAAATAAGCTAATAGAATGAAATGAATTTTAAAATTTATTACATTTTCCTTAACGGATTCACACGCCACAGCCTTGGCACGCAATGCAATTTCTTCCCGGACAGTTGTAAGCGGAATTCGCGTCGCCCAATAATTGAGTGGCTGCGTCAGTAATTGTAAGGCGAACGTGAATGTAAATTCGACGCAGATGCGATCCTGCTTGCGTTATGTTTCAAGACATTGCGTATTCAAATGAGGACGTGGGGGTGCCAGATTTGCATGAGAAACGTGGCGTGTCTAGGAAAATAAGATTTTAGATGAAAAGCAACAATGGAAACCGAAATAAAGATGGGACAGGCATTATTTAACGATGATTCAATACTTTAATAAAATAAACCCAATCTGAAAAGAATAGATACATTCGATAGCTCACCGGCATCAAGGTTTCATTTCTGCATAATAGTAATTTTACCCACGTTATAACTAATGTCAGGAATTTTCACATTTTATAGTTTTTCTCGGAGCTATTTAAACATCTGCGCTGGAAATTTAAAACTAAGACTACTGGACTCTGCAATCACCTAAGGCCGCATGTCCACCGGATCGGGCCAACCACAGTCGGCTCGATTGGGATCGTGCGATAAAGATCGTGCAAATGTATTTGTATTGTAACCTGTCCACTGATACGATTTCAGTCGCGTGTAATTAGACGCGACTGAAATCGTTTCAGTGGACAGGCTACAATACAAATACATTTGCACGATCTTTATCGCGCAATCTCAATCGAGCCGACTGTGGTCGGCCCTATCCGGTAGACACCCGGCCTAAAGCTAACTGAAATGTAAGCATCGCCAGCTTACATTGCGACCTAATAGAAATTAAAAGTCAAGAGAAACCGAGCAAAACGAAAGAAGGTATTCACTTTAAATGATTAAAACCCGGATTCCCGGTGATTCCCCAATCCGCTCTTCATTATTTATACGTTTTACACGTTGCAATGATGCGCGTTGACAATTAAATCCGCAGTAGTCTAAACTAGCTTATCAAATCATACTCTTGTTGATAAAACTACCCTTAGTTTAAATTTTGTTAGTTAGTGCTTTAATGTATACAGGGTGGCCCAACGAAAACGAAACAGGCTGAATATCTCCCAAGAAAATTTTTGTTATATGCTAATGAGTTTGGATGTTATAGGTACCGTTGCTAAAAAAAAAATGCAAATATTGTTGCCATACAAGCAGTCTTACCTTTTAAATCCCGATTAACATTAGCGTACAGCAAATTTTCAACACATTTTCAATTATTTTTATCTCAAGAACGAAAAGACTTTTATTAGAAAATTTTTTTGTATATGAGTTTTACTCATCATCTCCTATAACTGATTGCTTTTTGGCACCTTCTTTCGGGACCACCCTGTATACTTGGTTAGAAGCAAAACATGACAACTGTTTGGCGATTGAATTTTCGCGTGCGTGAGAAAAAAATTTTCTTGGTTAGCAGGGACTGAGGTATATAGAAAAGTTTTATTTTCATAGGGGTGTATAGTTTACAATGATTAATCAAGGAGCCAAGACAATTGTCATTAATTTCAACGTCAATCGATTTGGGAAGTCATTTCTTTTTTCTTCTTTCATTAAAAAATCAAAACCAACTTATTTTTTTTTCATTATTGAATACTGGCGGTAATAAATAAAGGTGCTAAATGGTCGGCAATAACATTGGTTTTCTCTGTCTTAGGGCGAAGATATCCATCTCTTAATAAATTGGCATTAGCACGTGGTTAGACGGCGCCCGCTAACTTAGAGTTATAAATTCATGATTCAAAAATTTGCTCAGAATCGTCCTAGGACGCACCGTTTGATCGCTACGGGGCGTTTAATTTCCCGTGTATTCTTATGGGAGATTGAATTGTTTTAGAATGGTTAGGCACTTTTTCGAACGTTTCTCGAAAACGTGATCTCGGAATTTCTTTAACCTTTCGAAGCCGATTAGATTAGTCCTTCACGAGTCTTTCGAGGCCCCGCCCGTTCCGGTAGGATGATCAGGGCCGGCTCTAAAGTGTTTAGATTTCGACTCTGGTTGGTTGTCACTTCGGAAAAAAAAATTATTCTCCGGAACCGCAAGAGATATCGCGACGACACCGGTTTCGACCCGAGCGCACCATAAATAACGGAACGGCGAATTTTTTTTTAAATTCGCCTTCGGTCAGGTGACGCTCCGGAAAAAAAATATTTCTCCGGAACCTGAAGAGATATCGTCGAGATGTTTCAACCGGAGGATAGCTCCATCCTCCTCCTTCGTGACGCCATCGGTTTCGATCCGATTGCACCATAAATAACCGAACACGAATTTTTTTAACGAAAGTGCATTTCAGGGCGTTCATATGACAATCGAGGTGTTTCAACGATAGGATAACTCTCTCCTCCTATTAAGTTATTAGATGAATAACTACCATGGAAACAATTCATAAAAAATCAATCAACAATTCAGAAAAATCAAGTTATTCATTAAATAACTTTAATAGGAGATGGATATCTCGACCCTTATGCCCGGTTGCACCAACTTTTTAAGCAGAGCTTAAATTTAAGTGTTGTTTAGACTATGACAATATTTATAGATTTAACAAAATGATAGTCACATTCTAATTTATATTTAAGTTGAAGTTTAAATGTCAATCAGAAAGTATTTGACATTATACTGACCGTACGTAAATGTCACATTCTAAACATAACTTAAATTTAAGCTCTGCTTAAAAGTTGGTGCAACCGAGCACTAGTCTTGTAAGGTATGTCGTTACCTTGTTCAAATTAATCAAGTAACGCTAATTACACGATTCTAGAATTTGAAGGTAATGATGGTGTAACAGATGGTTCACGACATCGAATCTGATTAGCTTGGCAAATTTCGTCACATTAATATCGATCTTATAAAGTATTCGACTTATTCTTCTTGAGAACTTTATAGAAATCCAACTCAGTTTGGCATTGTGGGCGTGTTCGTAGAGTTCATTCAACAGAACATAAACTTTATTTAATGAACATAACGCTTGACAACATAAAAAAAATAACATAGATATAAAATATTACTGGTGAGATATCTGAAACGTTCTTCTAACCGAGAAACGTCTGGGATCATTCAGCAGCACTGCAAAGGGGTTTATTCCCTTATTTAGTTACTGTGGGCCAAGTTCGAGGAGTGTCAATTTGTACTGAAGATTTACTGGAAAATTCAGCGAAGCTGTGCAACGGGGGCAAGGTGGAGGTGAGACGGGAGCAAGCAGATGGGCTAGACGAAAAAAATTCTTTAGGGTTTTTCCTTGGTGACGTCTCTTTTTATCTCTTTTATCCAAATGAAATGACCTAATACGAGCGAAGTAGGTGTAGTTGATATAAGGTGTATGCCGGACTATAATACCACCTGGTAAGGTGAAAAAAAAATCTTTTTTCTAATAGTGATAAAATGCTATCCCTTAACTAGCTAACAGCGTTATTCTAAACCTATCGGCTTGTGCTGTTACCCAGCAGCTACGGAAATATCTCAACGTAAATTAAAACCGCTGGATTCATGCAGCATACTTTATGAATGTCGAGGGGAATACCGCCTATTTCAAAAAATCAAAACTGTGATTTCAAGCACTAGAAACGTGATGGAAACATTCAAGTGTTCTACGTTTTCAATTATTTTGCTTTACCACTTAAATTAAAAGCAGCTACTTTAGGGCGTCTAGACTGTTACAAAGTGACCCGATTGTTACTAAGAATTTCTTGACTTTATTATGTGAATTATTTTTTTCAGTTATTTTTTTTGCATGTAATAGTTGCGTACGTTGAGATAAAGCTTTAATTTGGGTGGTAGCTCCAGCAGAGTGGGGCTACCTATCACTCTTAAGTCTATATAAGCGCATGAGAGCGCAGACAGAACCAGTCATCCGCCCGCCGGTGCATGACTCGAACGCGATATGCGACCTGTGCTACGTTTGCATTACCTGCTTACCGTTTCTGCTTTCTATGCCTGTTTCTGAGTGGGTGTCTCATTCATTCCAGTCAGACACGGGCGTCTCGTGTATACCTGGTCTTGAGTGGGTGTCTCACTCATACTAACCTGACAAAGGTCTCTCGTGTACCTGTGCTTGAGTGGGTGTTTCACTCATACTAACCTGACACGGGTGTCTCACTTACAAATTACCACCAGAGCAAACTGTTATATTACACAGGTGAATTCTTGATGAAAACAGTAGTTATCGACCTGTTTTACCAAGTGCACATGACTCATCTAGCAGTATTCGGGGAATGATAATAATTAAATGGACAATGAAAATTAGCACTAATGCTAAGTACTTGTTTGCTTGCAATTTGCAAACTCGTTCGATAAAGTGCCAGTTTATCGCCTTGTTACATAAATAACCATGATTCAGAAGATTTTTTTATTCTCCTATACCTACTTGTTTTTGTTGGAAGGTTCGACTGGCTACGATCGTCCGTTAGATACATACCGCCACCCAGTGGGACCCACGTCGCCGCTTCCAAAACAAAAGTCAAGCTGCCGGTGTTCCTGTACTAAATAGTCAACCTGAAACATTGTTTTCCTTTTCTCTGTCCAGCGAAAGGAGTACACATCAAAACAAAAATTTTTGAATCAACTGAAAGAGTCAAGTAAAGGGTCCAGCTAAGGCCGTATAAACAAAAATGTTTACATCAAATATGAAGCAGAAAAGGTCCAAATAAGTAAGACCTGATGAAACTAAAACAGAAGGCCTTAGTGACTAAGAGAGAATTACCAGAGAACTATTTCTCGGGCTTTTTAACGATTGAAGATACAATTTCAAAGTTCTGTGTACACTAATTCAGGCTACGGCCATTAAATTTTCGCAAAGATAATTGCACTTTAAGATAGAACAGAATCGAAAGGCGTGTGACTGAAACAAAATAATGCTAAGATGCGTCTAGGAGGAGGAGGTGGCGGGTTACCGCAATACAATTTCATTGACATTCACCTTTTCTCCATTTTGGCGGATCAAGATCGTACGATATCACCAAAATTTGATGCTAAGCAAATGTGATCCACGACAGCAATACAACGAAAAATTTCAAAATGCGTTATACAAAAATTAAACCATAACAGCATCTAGACTAACGTATTTTTGTCGCATTCCCTAAACTATTTGCCTCGAGGCCCGATTTAGATTATTTATGGGCATTTGTCTCGAATAATCTAGTTCTAACTAGAAAGCTCGGGAAACTTCTGAAAACGTGTAGGTAATTCTAGGCAGATCACGTCCTGTGTTGTGGGTGGTCTATATCTCAGGATGTAACTATATTTAAACTACACATACGAAACCATAGGTAACCTGTGAGCAAATAAAAGTCAGATTAGAGCAGGCGGTGCAAAGAAAATGTATGTTTGTGATTAAATAAAAAGTCAATAAATTTGACAGTCCATGAATGTATTACATTAATTAATTCAGTTAATCACAGACATACATTTTCTTTGCACCGCCTACTCTAATCTGATTTTTATTTGTGATTAAATAAAAAGTCAATAAATTTGACAGTCCATGAATGTATTACATTAATTAATTCAGTTAATCACAGACATACATTTTCTTTGCACCGCCTACTCTAATCTGATTTTTATTTGCTCACTTTTTATATGTACCACTTAAAACTGATCTCGCAAAAAAAACCACCAAATAAGGTGTCTGACTTCACTAATATGGGAATCCGCCAAATTCAGAAATAACCCTGCACTGAAGAGTAATGCTCAGTGTAACCAATAAAATGAAATCGAAAATGGCAACTTAAGCGAGTATGGAAAACTTATACACAAATAGTCCTCCGTAGGACTCGAAGCATCAACTACTTTGGGAGAAGCAAATGATTAAAGTACAAGTTTTACAGTAAAAATGTGACAGGAAAATTTATGTTAACTGCCAAATAAATTTGTAAAAGCGTTTCTCCTGACCAAGTGAATTTCAAGCACATTCTCGTTAATTAAGTAAACGACCCTTAATTAATTAAGCGTTTTTACAAGGGAATAAACCGGCAGCAGGCTCATAAATTAATTAGTCCCAATTAGACTTGCACGCGCCTAAAATCGCAGGGACAGACGCATCCCAGCAACAAGTGCCGTTGATTTATATTCGCGAAATAAAGCGGGAAAAACTTGAAGGCCTTTGTTTCCGTTTGATCCAAATCCGGCCGCTTCAAACTTAATTCCGGGACTTCCGGACAACGAATTCTAAATGCAACGAATTCTTCCCTTATGAAATTGCGATGGGCGACTTCAAAGCGCGCATACCTTATCCGGAGGAAAACACATTTCCCGGCGATACGTTCAGAGGTGATGGGATTACGTTTTTTTTCCGTGCGTTTCGCGAGATAAGGCCTTGATGAGATTTGCGGCGGAATGTTTGAGACGATCTTCCGTCTTATCCTTATCGATGTTACCGGTTCAATAAGGAATTGGGACGAAGTTGATCGAAATTTGTGCCTTTGGCGGTTATTCGATTGTTAAGACAACCAATACGAGTTACGCTTTTGTTTTTACTAAACACAAACAAAAAGCTAACACTTTGAAGCATTACAAATTAATACAAATTCCAAAATCAAGCTTCTTAGTCTGAAAGCACAAACTTTCCGCATTAGCATAAAATCCTTATTCTCTGCTTCCCTCGAAAAACTTCCAAACTCCATCTCAACTTTCTTTTCTCATAAGGAATGCTAATTACGCACTCGGGTGTCACGTCCGTAAGTAAGGAACATCGCGCGCCCTCATCCTCACAAATACGAAACATGCTTTTTGTAATGACGCGGGTACGTCACGTCTTGCGACCGGATATTAGATTAAGTGCACGAGAAAGGAAGATTGATACAAGCCCAGACACGACACGTGTTCCCTGTATCTTTTTCCGCTCATGATGGATTTATAAATCATCATCCCCGGACAGCTACATCCTTCTTTTGTCTATTATCCATACTGCGGTCGATCTACAATTTATAATTTTACTTCATGAAAGACGTCAGTTTTAGTCCTTATTTACTACGCATTAAATTGGTGGTATTTACTATCTCTCCCATTGGATTGTTAATTACCCCACCTTTCTTCCTTTAAGTAAAACACTAAAAGAGGACCGAAAATTGTAAAAAAAACAAATCAAAATATTCTCTGGAGGGAGTTGGATTTAGTCCTGTGAATATCAGTAATAAGCTAATAACTTTAGACTGCATCTGCACCGAGTGCACACTCAGAATATCTTCATCTCATTTTATTACTTGAGGTTAAAACAACATGAGAATACTCCAACTGCTCATTCAGTGCATGTAGTGTACCCCCATAGAAAGTGCTGGTAGAATTGATAACAGTGGATGCCTGATACTTGCCAAAATAACTTGTGAGCTAAACAAAACTTTATGTCTTTGAGTAAGAATATTTTAATCGATAATAACGCCTATGGTTTCAGAATTTGTATATACACAGAGTTAATGCGAAAAAGTTCACTATAAAGACAAATTATTAGAGTCCGACCGAAGGTAATTTTTTTAGCCAAAGCCGAACTTGGTTTTTTTGTCACATTCGGCCGAAACCGAATCCGCAGCCAATGAAATAATCAAGAAAATGACGATTACTCCTGCTTCTCGTTAGTTGTTGAGACTGAGCAGGTATGTCCGTTGCGATATTTATAGTGGTTGGTGGGGGTAGTGGATCGGCTAACCTCAATTTATTTCATGTTCCGTCATCAATATTACGAATAGGGCTCAGGCACAGCCATGGGTTCTCCTCTCTCCCCAATAGTAGGTAACAAACATTTTTATGGAGGCATTCGAACAACAAACTCTTACTTCCTTCCCCCTTAAACCCAAGTGTTGGTTCAGATATGTTGATAATGTTTTTGCAATTTGTCCACACAGTAAGGAACACCTAAATTCCCAACATCCTGACATTCGCTTCACTTTGAAATACGAAACTGACGGCCACTTACCTTTCCTTCATATCTTAGTAAGCCACTTCCCTAACGGTAGATTAGGACACTCTGTGTATCGCAAGCCGACACATCCAGCATATTCACGCCTCATCCTACTCAAAAACAGTCAGTTATTAACTCACTAGTCAGCCGCGCCTTTACCCTATCAGAACCTTCTTCACTTCAAACTGAACTGAACCACGTAACAAAAGTCCTACTCAATAACAACTACAAAAAATACGACATCCATCTATTTCTCGTCATCTCACCCCAATTCCACCACGCCCTGAACCTGATATACATCCAGTCGCTACAGCTTAGCAGTCTTACGTCCACACCATAACAGATCGAATCGGCAAAATTCTCAAACAGAACATCCAATCCGTTTACTTACCCATGACAAAACTTTCAGACTATCTAACCTCCACAAAAGATCACAGACCCTTACATTCCGAAAGTGTATACTGAATTCTGTGTTCCTGTGGGCGTGTATACATTGGTGAAATTAAACGATTTGTTAGTACTCGTGTTTCTGAACATGAACGCTATACTAGACTACTACAAACAACTGGCTTGGCCCTAGTTGAACGTAAACTAAAATCCGCTCACCAAATCCTATTTTCCGACACAAAACTTCTAGCCCGCTCATCTCCTTTTTTAATCGTAAAATCCGTGAATCCATAGAAATCCTCAAACACCCCAATAACCTGAACCGTGATCCTGGCTTTTACCTCCACAATACCTGGAAACATCTCATTAGCGATTCGTCATGCCCCAATAGACCAATCCCCGCTCACCGTTCCGACTACCACCATAGACCACTATAAGGACTAGAATACCAGTAATGGAAAATATCAGCATTCCTTGTAAATAATGGCTCTTTTAAGTAGGATTTCAAATGTACGTCAAAAGGGGGAGATCTTGCGATTCTGATTCATTTGATTTCGACGCCAAATTATATGCATCCCAAATATTTTCAATTTCTGATATTTGGGATTCTGAAGTTGATGGCACAGCATTAGTTTTGTTTATGGTAACAGTACTGCAGTATCGTTACTTGTTTCTGTTTCCAAAAAATTATTTCACAAAAAATTGATAATTCCAGTTTTACAATTCATTATTTCGTCGTCTGTCAAGTATTTAGTTTTGACGCGCGGGTTTAAAGATTCTAACAAACGTCGTTTTAAGCTACATATTTCTTCTGAATCTTTTGATGTGTCTGTAATTGCAAGTTTAGTACTCAGCACGGCTAATAATGGTATGACGCATGCAGAATCGGCAGAAAGATCCAATATTGCTTGATAGAAACGTTTTAATACAATCAATAAGCGGTTTATGAGATACCACTCGTCCACAGTAGGAATGTCAATTTCGCCCGTTCCGCCATATATAGGGTTGGACAAATGTCTGGAACCAAGCTAATATCGTCTGTACCGTTAATTCGGATTCTGTGAAAATTTGTACTAATATACAAGATTTTAAGGCGGATCTAACTAACAGTTGTTCATTCGAATCAGACTTCCGGTTTAACAGGAAATGATATCAGCTTTTGTTTTTTAAATGAAACATTCTGTATATCTATAAAGATTTAAAAAGAGCATTCTCTTAAGAATTCAATGATATAAATATTTGGGTACTGAGATGTTAAATTACTCCAAAAGGATTTTTTTAATTTTTCTGTAAATACATTTGTTATCATGGAAACCAGGGTCCTAAGTCAAAGACTTGTCAGGACCTCAGGAGCGGGAGTGTATTTGAGTGTGTGTAAAGTGTTCCATGGCTTTGTTACTTCCAACCTTCTCGCCGTTTAAGGGGAAGCAGTGTGGAATTTTATCCCCAACACTAAAGGGTACCTGAAGTTGATACCGACCACCCCCGAGAAAAATCCCGAGTGCGGTTCGAACCGACGACCATGCGATTGCAAGGCCGGTCCTCTTACCACTGGACCGTTCAGGCGTTATCAAAACTACATGTTACAGAAAAAAATCTTAAAATTTAGTTTAGGACGTAAACAGTTTTTAAAGAAACAAAAGAAAAAAAACTTAAATATCAAAAAACAATATAAAACTATTTAATAAGTTGCTGAAAGTGATAAGGATAACCGTTCACTTCTTGACAATATGCTAGTCTGTCAAAAAATCCTTGTGTAACATTTGCCAAATTTTCTGGACGAATCAATTCTATTTCATCTATTATTCTTTGTCTTAATTCTTGCAAATTACTTGGCCGCCGCTTGTATACAACTGATTTTAAATGATTTTAATTAATTTGACTTTGACATTATTCAATTTATTTTGTATTTTATAAGGTTTCCATGATAACAAATGTATTTACAGAAAAATTAAAAGAATTCCTTTTGGAGTAATTTAACATCGCAGGACCCAAATATTTATATCATTGAATTCCTAAGAGAATGCTCTTTTTAAATCTTTATAAATATACAGAGTATTCTGTTTAAAAAACAAAAGTTGATATCATTTCCAGTTAAACCGGAAGTCTGATTCGAATGAGCAAATGTCAATAAGATCCGCCTTAAAATCTTGTATACTACTACAAATTTTCAGAGAAATCGAATTAACGGTATAGACGATATTAGCTTGGTTCCAGACATTTGCCCAACCCCGTACGTATAGATTGATGGCAACTTTCCATATGTCTCTTGGAATTGATTTAAATATTGATTTGCTTGTTCGCTTGTGACCGACAATCTTGCGGCATTTTTAAAATCCATATTCTTTCATCCTTAAATTTTGAATCATTAATTACGAGTTGTAAAGTATGAGACACGCATCCCAAAGATATAAAATTTCTAGTACGCATGGCTGCATTCGTGTTAGCAGGATTATCTCGTACAGTCATATGAATTTTATTTTCTATTTGGTATTCCCGAACCGTTTCCATTAGTTTGTTTGTAATTACAGATCCGGTGTGATCATCACCAAGAACCACAGCTTCTGAGATAACTTTAAGTCTTGCTGGCCATTCATTAAAATGAGCCTTAAAACTCAAAAGAGAGCAAGTTTTCATAGAAGCAGATTATTTTGCCGAAGGGGAATTTTTGGCCGAAGGTGACCGAAGCCGATTCATCGGTCGGACTCTATAAATTATTTAGACTCAAGGACATTTCATCTATAGGATTACTCACTCGCCGATCCCACGTGACTGGTGACGTAAACGAAGGACCGTGTGAAGTGAAATTATAAAAGGCATACAATTTAGAATAATTTTTTATAATTATTTACATCAAAAAAAGGTTGTTTTTTAAAATAAAGAAATGAAATATTTTAATTTCCTTAAAGAAGATGTAAACTTTAGTCAACATCACAACACATACTAACATTGTGGAATAGGGAATGAGTAACCCTGTAACGTTAAATATTATTCAGAGCAATTAAAAAGAGGTTAGGCTAGGTACTCCAGGGATATTGGAATCTATAAGTAGTACACAAGCGTGCTAGCTTTGAAACACAACAATTTATCGCTTAACGCAGTCTTTTAAAGTTGCTAGCATAATAGGACGAAGGCAAAAACGAAGTCCACGCAGGAATCTAATTGAGCCGTAACATTATGGCCTGGTTTTACAATCACAATTTAACTTTCGGTTTATTGCCATTCTAACAATTATGAAAACAAATGTTCTTAGGGGGCAATAAACTAAAAGTTGAAGTTATTTGCAGTAACTTCTCTCACCTCCATTATCATATCCGGTTAGTCCACCTACTAATATTATTATTGTTTCAAGCTATCTCTTTCACTTTACTACTATTATTGTGTTGGGAAATAGAGAACACCAGTTTTGGTTAAAACCTTCTTCATTAAACGATTAAATAATTTTCACTTTTAGATAATATTGTTCAAGTCAAGAATAGAATACCTCAACGGGCGTAAAGATCTCTTTCATACTGACCTTTTCCGGCATTTACTACTGCAAGAAAATTGGTGCGAAATGTACGAAGCAGTTGGTTTTCAAAAAATTCGTCGCTTTCCATAATCGCTTCTTATTTCTCTTCAACTCCGCTTTCCCCGTGAATAGAGCACGAAAGAGGCGCTAAAAGGGTCAACCATTGTTTAGTAATGAATTAAGAGATTTGTCAGAGTTACCTACCTAAAGAATTAAATATGTAAGTAGATATAATATGGGGGTTCGGGGCCAATTCTCCATAAGGTTTAACATGGGGCTCGAAATTATAATTTTTGCGCGGATGTGGGTGAGGGGAGGCGGGTGAGGGCTGAAGGGAGGGAGGGGGGGTCGCGCGCAAGCAGAAGGGAGACGCGGGCAAGCAGGAGCAGGAGGGGGGGACACGGCAGTGGATGCCGAGACTCGCGACCTTGGTACATTTTGGTATAGTTAGAGCGGTTTTTTGGAAACGGAGTGTGTTTCGCGAATTCTACCATCAGTTTTGATTTTTTTAACCCCATCTCGGATTCGGAGGACTGGCAAGATTAGGCGTTAGAAAAGATAACTTCAACGTCGAGTGTTACCGTGAGGATTTGGATGAGCTTGACTATTTAGAAAATCGCTTAGAATTTGGTCATTATTTGTGTGAATATTTGTGTAAGAACTTGCAGTAGAGAGAGAGCAACGAAATGAATCAAGGCCGAAGCGCGCGCTATTATCGTAGGTAAGGAAGGGTAATGTAAAATCACAGTTTAAGCAGTTGTTTCACTGGCGCTACTTTCGAGTGTAAAATTCTTGGAAACTCGGGGAAGAATGAGCAGTAGCCTCTCTGCTTCTATTGGTAGTTTGATTTACCGCCTTGGTTGGTGCAACTGCAAACACTGCAAGATTTTAAATTTAAATTGTTTGCGCCACGTAAGAATCAATTCACGGAAGAATGCGCAGTGGTTACATCGAAGACACGCAGTAAAACATCTGCTTAAATTGTGGTAAAACGCTGGAACTGCAGCGAAAATGAATCAAGGTTGAAGCGCGCGCAAATTAAAATCATAAATTTGGTAGTCAAAAAATATCTGTCATTCTATCTACATCTCTTGTGTATGTAACTTTTCGAGCAGTTAAACTGCACCCTGTATAAAAGGACTGACCCTGTTTAATTAAAACAATGATTAACATTCTCTCCAAAATATTCTGAACCTGCTTCAACAATTTATAAATTACACTAAAATAAAAAAGAAGAATTGTGTCAACAGTAACCAAAATGAATCGAGGTCGAAGCGCGTTCGTTTGTTAGCGGAGATTCAAAGCATTAGAGATAAAGTTCGAAGGACTGGCAAGATTAGGCGTTAGAAAAGATAACTTCAACGTCGAATGTTACTGTGAGGATTTGGATCATCTTAATTATTTAGAAAACCGCTTAGAATTTGTGTAATTAAAACTTTAATTTATTTGTTCAACAAGTCTTAAATGTGTAAAATCATAGTTGATGATAAATTCAATTGCGTCAGTAGATTTTCTGAAACGGTGCCTGCTCGCGCTCTGTTCGTCATTTAGAATCATTCGAGAAATATCTCACGCCAAAGAAAACGAACACATGTCAGAGAGATAGGAAACCACGGTCGCTGTATACTGCTAGCACCTGCACGCCCACGATACACGTTAGTTTAATAGTACGCGCTTTCAATGATATCGTTTTGCAATTTCACGTGTTCATTTATTTTACACCGAACTACACCCAAAATGAATTAAGGTCGTGATTCGAAGCGGTATTTAATACGTAAGATGGATAAAGTGATAAGGGTGCTAATACAAAATTCAATTTACTAAACCGAAAACGTATATGAAGTCCAAAAAACTACTGAAAATGTACCAAGGTCGCGAGTCTCGCTATCCGCTGCCGCGTCCCCCTCCCACTCCTGCTTGCGCTCAACTCCCTTCTCGCTATATTAGTGCTGGTAACTCGACGCGGCAATTAATGTATAAGATGGGGTTAAAAAAATCAAAACTGATGGTAGAATTCGCGAAACACTCCGTTTCCAAAAAACCGCTCTAACTATACCAAAATGTACCAAAGTCGCGAGTCTCCCTATCCACTGCCGCGTCCCCCCCTTCCCGCTCCTGCTTGTCCGCGTCACCATTCTGCTTGTGCGCGACCCCTCCCCTCACCCACATCCACGCGAAAATTGCAATTTCGAGCCCTATGTTAAACCTTATGGAGAATTGGCCTCGAACCCCCATAGTACATATATCTACTTATGTACAAGTTCAAAATATATTGCCGTGGTATTTCTCTTCAACTCCACTTTCCCCGTGAGTAAAGCAACGCAGCAGCGCAGAAAGGGTCAACCTTGGTTTAGTAATGAATTAAGAGATTTGTCAGAATTACCTACTCAAAGAATTAAATGATATATACAAGTTTTATAAAACATATTGCTGTAATATCCAACTGAAAAAAAGAAAAAGAGATTGAAGAGAAAGTAGATTAACAAAGTAAAAACAAGTAACTTACCTGTACTACATACCAAGGGGAGTAGAGCTTATTCAAAAACTACACAACGTTGCCGTAGAATTTTGGTTGACGAGGTGCTTCTGGATGTAGCAGAAACCAGTCATCCAGCGACAACGAGGTATCAACCGGAGGCAGAGTTGCCAGGGGGTTGTAAAAATTTTCACTAGATCTCCCTCCAATCTAAGCTGCGTTGACTCTGCGCGTTGCGTGGACCGTCAATTACCGACACTCCAATTGCAGTCGCACGGACGTCTGGTGAAAATTTTTACAACCTCCTGACATCTCTGACCGGAGGAGCCAGAACGGGGTCCGAAGGAAGTAAATGAGTGCTCGGTGAAGTGCTGTGCGGGTAAGAGATTGGGCATATCATATGAGTGATCTCACTATATTCGCCGGTTAGCCGGATTAAGAGTAGGGGATTATCCCACCTGGACACAGCATTGTACTATATCCGCCGGCTGCAGAGGCGGGAGTAGTAAATGCGGGGAACCCAGCTAGCTGTATGCCTGACCTGGTGAATTGCATTATGCTTTCTAAGAACGGTTATGACTTGGTGTGGACTGGGCTGTGACCAGTGTAGGAAACACTGTGGAAGTCAGTGGCACAAAGAAGAGAAAGTACGCTCAGAAGGCTGATATCCACCTGGGGCTCGTCTTTATGCATGCGAAGTACGAATATGGACATTCGAGGACACTTCCGTGAATTCGCATCCCAGCAGCGAGCTTCCACATCTAGAATCGCCGCTGGAGTGGGCGGGGCCAGAAGAGGGCCCCGATGAGTAATAAATTGTACATTCTTGAGTAGATACTCGTAAATGGTTATTTGTAATTTTGCATGACATCCTTATCGAATCGGAAAGCGAAGCCCAGATGTTAAGACGTTTACCCTCAGCTTTGCAGTGGTCGAGAAAGCGAGAAAGAGAGAAAGAAAGCAAGGAAAGAGAGATCTAACTGAAGGGTAAGTGAATGTTTATTGTAACTCAGCCCTCTGACATTGTTATCAGTCGTGAATGTTTAAAAAAAACTATTCTACATTTTTAAAACAATTTATTAAAAAAACTAATAATCTACAATCGATTAAATACTATATTGTGTGAATTTTGATAACAAATGATACAATTTATATTTTCACGATTACATATCGAATGGTATTCAGTATAAGTATAAACTAAACGAAAATTTGGGGCTTCCATTCAGTAAAACGAAATCCACAGCGAAACATCTTGGAAATGACACTTTATCTCGCCGCCATCAATATTGAAAAACATTTTTCGCAACGCCTGACAAAACGTCATGTTCCGGCTGTTTACTTTGCGCCCTATTACTACACGTTTCGACCTAAGAAATTTTTTTCTCTGTATGTATAAGTCGGCCGCCCACGAAAAATTTATGAGATATGACGCGACGTGACAGGGTCCCATGAATATGAATCGCGACCTTATCGATCCAAGAACCGAGCGACGTGTTTGTAGGGTAAACAAGGGGACAAAAACATATGCTGTTAATCCGCATGCACCCGACGGATTTAACTCGGACAATGTCACACAGCTATGATGAATCGGTCGATGCGGAAAGTTCTGCAAACGTTATTATCGACGACAACGGGATACATTGTGGCCGGTAACAAACGCGGATGTTGTTTTAGCTGCGGCAACTGTTTACGCGTAAAATTACATCTTTGGCGTAGCAAACGTTGTTTCAACCAATCAAAAGCAACGTGACGATGCTTTTGAAAATATGCAGGTGTCGCCGCTGTCGTGCCTTATTTTCATTTACATTTTTATGAAAAAAAAACATTGTTTCACAATGTGCTTTAATTTTTATATTGTTTAGACCAGAAAAGCTGATTTGTTTAATGAATTACGTGACATACCATATGTCCAAATAAATTTTTGATAAAGGTAGTCCATGGAAAACAAAACGTTGTTTAAGGTCGGCCGAAATTACCAATATATTTTTTTTTGTTTATCATTAAAATGTGGTAATGCGTATACATAAATTTAAGTAATCAAAACGCTCACTATTTCCTTTGGGTACTGGGTACCGTTCGCTACCATCACCTCCCATTGACATGATGCGTTCATGCAACAATAACATGTGTTTACAATCATTTGCAAGAGACAACAGTTATTTACTCACCGGGGACCCCAGTCCCCTGGCCCCAACGGTCTGCATCTGCTTAACCCCTTGGTCAATTCATATCTCAACCTAGTGCCTCCATCATCGCTCCTGATGATGTCCAACTTTGGGCCTTCAGTATCATATCTGTTGCTCTTTCATAAACTATTGCTCTGAAATGTTATTTCCAGAAACACAAACCACATGCAGCACAGAGAGCCTCAATGACATGCAAACATACTCGACCCTACGTCTTTGTCATATCTGACCTGTGGATTCTCTACCACCAATCCACTCTTCCGCCAAGGTGACTTTTTCCGGCGCCACCCGCGACGTCCTTACCATGGACGCCCCTTCACACCCGGCACGTAGGGGTGGTGTCAATTACATAATAACCTTAGGGGTGCTTACTATCCGCTACATCGGGGCCCTAACGAGTCATCATGGGACCGTAAACAGTACGTTGTTCACTCTCGGCTGCGCTTTTAGCCTGTTAGTACGATTTCCCTTCAGGGATGGCCACCACCACACTGCTTAACGAACATTAATATGTCCAGCAAACTGACGTCGCAAACTCTACGTCAGCATGGCCACCCTAGCCAACCTACTAGTCAGCGGTCAAGCGATGTAGCACTTGCCACGCTTTGCCGAGCTTAACCCAGGGAAATCGCTCATTCGTACCATGCAAGAAAAACTTCAAGCTAATTCTCTAAAATCATGCATTAACTACAATTAATAACTTATCTCTAGAGTACTGCGTTCCTGGTTCTCTGGGCGTAGTGCACAATACTTTCTGAACACACCCTGTATATGCACGCCAGGAATATATCACACGCGTACTATACAATTAACGCGAGTTGCAAGTACAAGTGCAAGTTACAAGTTGCAAGTTGGCAATGTGCGCGTATTAATTAATTTTCTGCACCTTTCTATCATATTAATTAACACCGCAAACTCTTATTAGTGCGCCTATCGATTACGTGTCGTAAACTCGACTGCGTCGATTCCCAAAGCAAACCTATGCTGCCCGAAACACTTTATTGTTTATATAATCTCAAGAGGACCCAGCATACCACCGCGACCGTACACAAAACTCGATGCATTGCAGGCAAACGTTTATAATTCTTTAATTCTAAACGCATTTTTTTTTCTTAAAAATGAATATCTAACATTTGTCTCAAATTACTACAGTAATTTATTTATTTACTTGACACTTTATGAATTGATGACTTGCTGTCCATTTACAATAGTAGGGAATACACGATCCATCATGTCTTAACACATGTACGCGCGTACATGTTCGCCGAACATCAACGTCAAATAGTACCATACTACACACGATCGAACATGTGTTAAGACATCATAGTCCAGTTATCAACCAAGACGATGTCCGAAGAGTATGTTTGGTGGCAGTGGTGTGCACCTAATAATAGCCGTCAGCTATCTGAAAGTGATAAAGCTGTAGTAAATCCTCAGCTTAATAGTTGCAGGATCTGCCACCACACATTGTCGGAAAGTTATTTATTTAAAAATCATAAATTGGCTGTTTTGAGGTGCTGTGGAAAAGCTTATGCACGACGCCGACGTACTGCATTGAATAAGTCCGTGGCGAACATGTGCGTTTGGCAACCACACGGTCGAACATGTACGTGCAAACATCAACACACGCACTTGTTTTCAGGAAAACCAGAAAAGAAGTTCGACGGACTTTTTGTATGTGCGTACATGTTCGAAGCGTTTTTCGGGCCAACACACGCACGTTGATGTTCGGCGAACATGTACGCGCGTACATGTGTTAAGACATGTAGGATCGTGTATTCCCTGCTAATTGCTGTAACCTTCTCCTATTACATTATAATTTATTATTTACATTAAAATATTGTGTAATTCTTGAGCAGTTAAGTAAAACCGAAATTTAATTTACCACATTTTACACCTTGACGTGTTACTATCGTTAAAAGCTGGCGTCAATCAGCCACTTTTTATTATCGGCACTGTTCTACAGGTATAATGAGCACATGAGTAAAGATTTTCAAGCTGCTTGCTTCGTTTACACTTCCGTGGCCTACATTTATCAAAAATTTATTTGGACATATGGTATGTCACGTAATTCATTACTGCTCTGTTCTCTCAGGGTAATTTGTCAGTTTTTCTAAATCTTTATTTTGTTTAAACCTTATTTGTTTATTGTTATTCTTATTTGCTTTCTTACTTTGTTGTTTCGCTGCGACGGCTCTTGCTCCGATGATGTAATTTGCAGTGTATCTCGTAGACTGATTCTTGCTCGTAGAGTGTATTTGTTGTGTGTTAAATTTTGGATGCAGATGGCATTCACGAGCCTTCCCATTCAAAATTATCTGTGTCAGTGTGTGTGTGAATAAATAAGAAGATATTTCGTAGAATAAAACGGAAAACGATAATTTATTAATTCAATTTTCAGAGAGTTGCACAAACAAATTTATATCATAAAGAAGTTCGGAATTTTAAAGAGACGAAGTTTATACGTTTGGTCGGTTTTTCACAAAACCGCCAATGTAGCTTACTTACATTAGGTTCCGAATCGCGTGCTAGACTTGACCGCCTCCGTTTTTCGGGCGGTCGCTTATGAAGCGCGACCGGGTGCCTTCACCTAACGTAGCTACGCAGCGCCCTCACTTATTCAATTTCCGAACTCCTTGCTACCTACAGTTTCCTTCTAACATCCGGGTCGTCATGACATTTGTTACGTTTGAATTTGCCGCTAAGAAATCGTGGCAACACAGCATCGTCTCAGCCGCGTTTCGGTACAGTTGGCAACCTTGTACGTCTTCTCCGCTACCATAAAGCTTGTTCGAGATAGGGCACCACGTGACTATATCATGGTTCACCATTGGTTACTGCTTGCGACTTTCGCGCGTTATTTAGCGACCACTATACAGGCTTCTAGTTCAAGTTCTAGTTCAAGTTCAAGTTCTAGTTCTACTTCTATTTGTAGGCAGATCTTCTGCTACGCTTCAGACTAGCATTTTCCGAACCTACCGGCACTATAAAGGAAACCTGACTAGCCATTTTGACGAGCCCTGTGAATCCAGTTTGAACCGGATTGTCGACGCTGAACGCCATCGGCAGATGGCGGCGTAGCTACCTAGCGGGCACCCCGCTTCGGTCGGTAATCTTTATCTGACACACCGACTGGACTCTGTCAATAAGGTTAAGGTATTTCTAACTTGATTTACTTTGATAATTCGCGGATCGGTTGGTTTATTTCTCTTGCATAATCGAATAAAGAGCGAATTTTCGGCCGAATGCGGTTGATATAATTTAAAATAGTAGTTTTGTTGTCCCTAAATAAATAAATTGACAACTGAAATTTGCCGCATTATAAAGGGTGTTTCAAAATGACCGCAAGATTTGAATTTCGAGACATTTTCTTTTGATCAAAAGTGTTGCTCTAAAAATTTGACTACTGTCAAGTAGACGCGTCCCGATTATCAGTCATGAAACGTTACACGACCGAACAGCGGATTTTAATAGTGAAAACTTATTTCAAAAATGGTAAAAGTTTAGCGCAAACAGTTCGCAGCATGCGTGCAATTTTTGGTCGAAAAACGCACCAAATTCTTCAACGGTTAAGAGACTGATCGAGAAATTCAATCGAACGGGCTCGATTGTGAACGAGAAATCAGGTCGTCCTCGGTCAGGCCGATCCATTGAAAATATTGCCTTAGGCAAATAGGCAGTTAATGTCTAAGAAATAGGCGCACTTTTAGGCAGCCTTAAAAATTTTAGGCTTTTCATAATTTCTCCTCTTTCGTTGTTTTATAATAAAAAAAATTATATTAACGCTTATTCTAGTCACCTGGTCATTTATTAAGAAATCGGAGAGAGGCTCTTAGGGGCTTATGGAACTGTACAAGCGAATCAAACACATGTTTCGTCATAAGGAATGTATTATAAAAACACGCTTTAAATAGAGACCATAAATCGGCGTTTAAGTCAAAAATGCAGACAGTACCTAAGATGGTTTCCTTCCTAATAGAGTAGTTCGAGGACTCGGTAACAGAGGACCACTTTACAGCTTTCCCTTTCAGGGCTTTTCTATTTTTCTATGGTGCTCTAGGCGAAGGGTCTTCTTTTCGTAACTATCAAATCACCCACACCAGGAATATTTAAATACAGTCGCACCTCCATAACTCGAACCTCCACAACTCGAAACTCTCTGTAAGTCGAAACTTACTGATGTCCTTGCACATTGTGTATAATTGAAATCTCTTTCTTTAACTCGAAATTTCTATAACTCGAAGTAATTTTCCGGTCCCTTATGGAGGTTCCACAGTATTGAAATACCCATTCGCAAAAAGAGGTCGATGATAAAGTTAAAGAAGAAGCAAAAAATTACAATTTTTAAATTTGAACAAAGATATAAAAATAAAATAATAACTTCTATTCACAAAAAGGATTCGGCGAACATTTTATAAAAATTACATGAATGTGAAAATTGGAAATGCTACCGTTCGCGAAAATGATTCGGTGAACATCAATTAATTTTTCGAATCTTCTCTTCCTGCGAAACCGTATTGTTTACATTACCAAAGACTGAGCCCTTTTTGTAATTTGCGACTGCGAGGTTGCGACATCTGTGCGAGTCCCCCTTTTGGTCCCACTCATTTAGATCACTGGAGTGAATTAAGTTGTCTATCCTCAGGGAATTGCAAGGTGTTTTTGGACCGGCTCCGCCACCTTGCGTGGGTGAGGCTGTCACTCGCTCTAGGTCTTTATCGCATAGCTTATTTATTTTAGCATATCGTAATGGCCAGTTATCATAAGAAGAGTCAATATTTTGGCTAAAATTTGTCGCTTGGGCCCCTTATCGCCTAAGATTGTTTATACTAACAATTAAAGCGTGAAATTCTTTCGTGAATAATCCTGAAGTAATTTTATTTAAATTTAAAAATTTTGAATTTCAATTTTCGGCTGTTTAGCTGAACACGTACAGTATCTTTAAAATGTTTTAGCAAGCCAATACGTATTTCCACACACAAAGAAAACAATTCATAAAAATTAATTATACAATAATTGCCAATTTTAGGCATAAAATAGGCAACAAAAAAATTTGTAGGCGCTTAAGCTATAAAACTAGGCAAATACTTCAAATAGTGTAAAAATAGGCACTTAGGCACGAAGAAATATACATCTCATTCTAATTAAAATTGTAATCTAAATGTTTAAAACTTAATTGCCTGTGTTTTTTGTTAAATAAAATATTAGGCAATTGCCTAAAAATCAGGCACCTGTAATCACCGGGTGCGTTTGTTAAACTGCATTCATTCGGATTATTTCCTTTTGAGTTTTAAGAAAGTTGAATCTTATTAACTTTAAGTGCGTGTTTGTGTTCACCTCCCTCATGTACTTACCAGTGAGATAATTAAGCCTCTGTTTACTTTTGATTTTCTGCCCGATTCTGTTGATTCGGGGATGTCGATTATTAGAGATTATTTTCGATCAGTTGGTTATTTAAATCCGACCTGGCGCCCTTTTAATTGTTTTACCATCTTAAATTAAACTCACCCCTATCTTCACTGTTTGCTAGTCGAGGGGAACAGCTGATACGTTGTCAGAAGAATTTGTCCACCATCATATGGTAGGTACGAGGCTATTCAATTAACGTTAAATTTGGTGACACATTCTTAAGTTAATTATTCTAATTACTACAATTCTAAGCTTAAATCTTACGTATTTACATTTAAAAAAAAAACAATAATAATGAATAATTTATTTACAGTTGGTTCTTGTCCGATGAAATTTGTATCACAAAATCTTTTAAGCGGATACTAAATCGCGCACTATACACTTTACGTTTCGCAGTCGTTCGACAGCTTCATATTTTTCACTTCTGATGAAGCTGTCGAACGACTGCGAAACGTAAAGTGTATAGTGCGCGATTTAGTGTCCGCTTAAAAGATTTTGTGAAATAAATAATTTATTTATAATAAACATTTAATTTTAAATCGCCTATTTCTAAAGATATTTACAGAAACTTAAAATATTCGAAAAACACACTTGAATTCAACAATTTCACAAACAAATCCCATACAACACATTTAATACATTACTCTTAATTTACTTTATTAATTACAAAATTATTTCTTTATGAAATTTAAAAAGAAAACATTACGTGCTGCTCATAAACACCGCAGTGTCGAGTCTTAGACCAACGAAACACAGCTAAATGCCTACTGACCACCTAATGAAAAAATTCCATCGTGAAAAAGAATTATTTTATTAATATTCATTTTTCGCTGGCCTGAATACACCAATTAAACTAATGATAGAGTAAAACAAAATCTCATTGGCCTAATTAAGACCATACGTCATCGTTGGGGCATAGATGTCAATAGAATTGATTGCTAAACTCGAAGAGACCAGTCTATTGGTTTAGTGAATAACTTCAGTGATCGTGATGTCACATATTTGAAAAGTTATAGCGCGATCGAGAACCACAGCTGTCAACATCGATCACCCTGATGCTCTTTAGGTAGTTTTTTTTTTCTAAACGAACACGCGGACGTGTGTTATTTACTTCTTCTGCTAATCTGTTGCGCCCTCTGAGTTATGAGCCCTGCTCCTTCGGAAACGTATAAATTGTCGGCGCTCGCCGAAATCCTCCGTTATTTACGTCCGTGTGCATAAAAGATGAACGCTACCCTGCATCTCGGTTTCACCGCGACGGCCGTCGCCGGGGCGGTTAATTTATGGATGAGAGGTGTCAAAACGTATACATAAGTTCTCGAGACTTACGACTGCAATTGCAGCCAACTTTCTTGGTGCTAGTGAACAAATGGCTTCGTGTAAGCCAAGTTATCTGCCCACGTGATCTCTTTATAATTGGAAGTGTTAGTAAGAGGGTGGATGTTTTTTTAGCTTTCTTACAGTCAATTAAAACAACTCTTCTCCATCAGAAGTTTTACAGTAGAGTGCTATGCTGTTTTATAAAATGCGCCAATGGATTTTGATGTTTTTTGATGAGAAAGTGTTTCTGTAATAGGCACGCGGGGTTTATGTATTACTTTGTAATCATAGGGTTGGGTTGGATTGAGTCACTGATTATTCTTATTACTTTTGTAGGCGTATTCGTATAGTTTATTCAAAAAACCATAAACTTTATTCAACGTAAATTACAATTGGTAAATGAAAAAGGGTCAACACATATATAAAATATTTGTGGTGAGATAATCGGTACACTTGTCTGACAGAGAAACGTCTGGGATCCCTAGGAACTGTAAAGGGGTCTATTCCATTGTACAATCGTTGCGAGCCAAGCTCAGTGAGGGTCAGTTTGTATTTTGTAATCACTGGTAGTGATGGTAAAAATGATCGACACCTTTTCTTCGGGAAAGACGTAGACGGCAGAGGTGAAACCGGAGCACGCAGCTGTGTTCGTTGGAAAAAACTCTTTAAGTTGTCTCTTTATTAACCTGCTGCCGGCGAAGTATGTGTGGTTAGCGTGTAAAATGTATGCCAGACTGTTACAGCACTAGCTCGTGAAATATGTGCTTTGTCGGACTATTGCAGCATCAACAAGTGCGTATTGCCAGACTATTACAGCACCAGCGAAGACTCCTTTGCTCGACTTTTGACGTTCTGATTTTTACACCCTTATTTTGTGGCGGGGATTTTTACACTATATCATTGATCTGTTTGCTTGCTTGAATTAGTGTTGAGCAAAGATGCATCCTATTTGTCAGAGTGCCAGTGGCGGCTCTTCAAGATATGCAGAGGGTGGGCAACATTTGAAAAACTAAAGGACCTTTTATAAAGATATTCCTCTGATTGATATTTTTTAAATGTTCTTTGTTAGAAGTTATTTTAACAAGTTGATGAACAAGTATTATCGTTATGATATTATATGTCATTATCTCCGTATGTCTCCAATTTTCCACACATTAAAAAAGGAAACAAAACCTTATATTCTAAGAATTACTAAAACAAATTCTGAAATGATAAAATTTAAAACTGTAGCTAAACAATAACTGAAATAAATTCTCAAAATAATAACTAAATAAAATTTAAAACAATAACTTAAATAAATTCTCAGAATAATTAAATAAAATGCAAAACAGTAACTAAAATAAATTCTGAAAATAAGAACTAACATACATTTTTAAATGATAAATCTGCCATTTTAAAACATTAATATCGAAATCTCTCACCTTAGTTAAATTAATAATAAAGCGTTGACATTAACGTTTTTAACTCGGATGGTGCTCGTGAACAACCGAACACAGACGAATTGTAGGACGGGCTTGCCCTCCCGCGATCTAACTTCAGACCAGCTACTATTCTTTTTGTTTTTAGTTATGCATTACAATATATAATATAAATCTTTCAGACGAATATTGAATATTATGTAACATTTATTAGATATTAATCAAACAGAATGGATAAAATAAAATACAAAATTTGGCAAATTAATCTTAATATCCCACTTTGTTTATATGTATAGCACTCCGATCTCAAGCTGTCACGTGGCCGTGGGCCTGCCTATCGAGTGAACGTAAGAGAGGGTAACGTAACAACCTACGTGTAGCGTTCCTTTCTGTCTATCACATTAAATGAAAGGACAGCGTATGTCTGCATTTACAGTTATGCAGGGGGCGAGCCCACCCTACTCGTGCATAGTGACAAGGAGCTCCATCGCATCACAATTTAACGTATTACCGAGCGTGCGGAATTATACAAAGTTCTAGAATCTAGATCACATGCACATTTTTAATTATGCATCACAATAATGTTCTGGATTTATAAATTTAAAGAACACAAATAGATGAAAAAAAATTTAAAAAATATTTCAAAATTATTTTAAAGAGTAAATTGTATAGATAAATTATATCACAAAATCTTATAAATGGACACTAATTATACGCACCGTTTATAAGATTTTGTGATACAATTTTCATCGGACAAGAACCTGTTTTAATTATGTATTGATAACTTTAACAGGGTGGGCAGTGCCCACCCTGCCCACCCCGACGAGCCGCCACTGCAGAGTGCAGTCTTTTTATGTTTGGTTCGGTAGTTGTCTTAGCGACCAAAATGAGATTCGCAATCGTGTTTGTTGGCCAATCAGAAACGAATGCGGTTGCGCTCTAATCCGATAAGGGGCGGCCTTAATTTTGTTTGTATTGATAGTCGTCATCGTGACCCTGTTACGTAGATGTCATCGTGATCCTGTTACGTAGATATCATCATGACGTTTGATGTAGTGTACGTCAGTTGTCGTCCATTTTTATTTATCAAAGTGTATTAACAAGTAAAACGCACAATAACTTCACAAGCAACTTTCGAACCAGTATTTACATTTTTAATAGTACCTACCGGTATACAGTATATATATATCTTTTATCCATTCCAGAACAACAAAGGAACCTCATCTGGGTAAAGATATTAAAGGCATATTAACCAAATTATGATACCAAATTATCAAGCCAACAACTTAACAACTTTAAGGACTTAAACCCATCTACGGTTTAAGTTAACAAGTTTAACAACTTAACAACTTTAAGGACTTAAACCCATCTATGGTTTAAGTCCTTAAAATTGTTAAGTTGTTGACTTGATAATTTTGCACTCCAAATTTAATTCTTCTAAAGATTAGATTCCCCCGTTGCAAAAATAACAGCATGTGACAGCATTTTACAACAAACCAGATTGCCAGATTTTTGGGATCTACTTACTGACTGCTTATTCCTGAAAATTCCTCTTCTTCTCTGGGGCAGCAATACCGCCACCAGATGTGTTCAACATCCACGAGGAGTCGACAGCGATCATTTTAGGAAATATAATCTCAAGATTATCGGATGTATTTATCTACAATATCAAAGTTTGCTCTGTAAGATCTTTGAACCTTATTAAAAATTCTTTGTTTCTCAATTAACAAAATTGCTGTACCTACAGAAACGATTAAATAAAGTTTTTCGGCTACATAATGTTTAAAAAATTCCAATATTCTTATGGTTTGTTGAAAATAATTATTTGTTTTCTACTAACATCCTGACTAGTTCCAGACTTAGAAGCTTGTCGGGAAGACGGGTTTAGTTCTTAGTTGTTTGTTTGTTGCAGCTGCGACCGACTTACTAAGTGGTTTATCTCCTTTGGCATTTACCTTACAAACTGGGGAAACACAGAAAACCCTGTTCGAAGGAGCTAGTATGAGTCCGATGACAAACCGATACTTGAAAATTCTACCTCTTACATAGAACTCTCATGTACCAAGTGTGGTGCCGAATCAAGCGTCAAGTTCTCTGCCAACGGACCCAATCAACTCGACTTTGCAACTATTTATTATTACTATCATAGTATATAGGTATGTATTTATTCGGGCTATATTGAAAAATTGGTGTTGGTATTTTTTAATAGTTTCTTATAGTTGGTCATCGCCAAAGCTACTCTTCTGCTGAAGATGCTACAAATAAGAGGTTAAAAATAGGGTCGATACTGGTGTCCTGAGAATGCTCGAGGATTCCAACGTGATCGAAACTGACTTGCAACAAATTTTTTAAGTTCGAATAGGTATTCATGTCGTTCGAAGTTGGCGTATAATCATCAAAGTGTCTAGGCTTTAATCAGTTTGATTTATCACGAGCGTACGCTTCGAAAGAGTAGGGTCGTAACACAGTATACGATGCGATAACAGTGGACGACATGCTCGATGCCGCTGCAAGTGTACGGAGCCGAACAATTCGCTACTGGATCGAAGCTCGCGGAAAAGATATGCCGTCTCCGCTTGGTCGACTAACGCGCATAAAAAAACTGATTTAAATGTAGACTCCTTGATAATCATACATCCGTCGTATCTTAACCTCTAAGTTTGCAGGATACCATGTTTTTGTAAATTACACGTAATACTTTTACATACGCTTTCAATTCAATATAGTATTAGTTCAAGGTCATTGAGGGCTCAAGCCACTTACAGATTTAGGAAACGTTTACTTTCCTGGTTTTAGTCAAATTTCACCCTATTTTTTGTACCTACAAGATTTGATTCAATTTCTTGAACACTTAAACTGTACAGCAAAATGTATCTAAAAAAGTAGAACTTGTTCTTTCTCAAAACCGTGTGTGGAACCCAAAAAATTTATTGTTCTAAATATTACTGTAGAATTTGAACCAAAACTTGTAAAAGAAATGAGGTAGTGTAAAACGGCTTTTACAAACAAATCAAGATGTGTTGTTTAGAAAGACAAAGGACCTCGTGCCGCAACTACTATTGTTGTTGTTTGTTAATCCTTTTCGTATTCCGCTTGTTTATATTGTTTATATTTAGGCGCCGTAAATTCAAGGATTCTTACTCACAATGGTAATAAATCCTCGCACCCTTTTCAGAGTTATGAGAATCACACGTAGATAACTAACTTTCCCCTACTGCAAATCAATATGCATTTACCCAAGTAGGGCAATGTATGACTCTCCGCAGCACATTTAATCTCATGTTCTTTTCATTCGTCTAGAAAGGTCGAGATCTCACTGTATATAGTCGGTCGCAATGACAATACTTCAAGTTAGAGAGTGTTCATATCTTAACGAACCTGCATTCTCATTATCAAACCCAATTGAAATCTTTTATAGTGATCAAAACGGTAAAATAAATGTGAGTTAAATCGCACTTAAATTTGTAAATCGTTGTTGTGTAACAACACTTTAGAAGTCAAAAAGGGTAAGCAGAGTATTATATGACTAAAGACTAACATTTATAAGCCAAGATACTAAACGGCTTCCAGGTATCAAATGTGGTAGAATATATATATCCTTCATATCTCACTCGTACTACCCAGCCCTGTTACAATATTTAACTTAGTAGCAGGCAGGTTTATACTTTACGGTCTGGTATCACATCTACCCCAAAACTTACGTAACACAAACTGAAGCAAACAGCACCGGTAACAATGAATAACAGTGAATTAACTTCGTGCAATGTAAACGTGCTTATTCGTTCTGATTTACGGGCTTGGTACACGCGAGCGGAACCGCTCCCGAAACATTCCGATTTGTTCAGCAGACGTCGAGTCTGGAAGAAGCCTTTGCATCCTGAGATTATTGCAGCCAGTTGTGATATATTGCAATAAAAAGCCGGGCCCGTTGCGACGACGACGACGACGACATATATTTGCTCGCTCCTTTATTGTTATTTGTAAGTGGCGCGCGCTCGGTACTTTCTCCACGCGACTGACGCGGCTCGTAATTGAAATCTGAATGTTTGAGGAAGCGGCTGATTTTCCTAGTAGCGAAGCTTTTATGGAGCGAGTCCTTGTTTGTGAATTAGACGGATGAGATGCTTCGTCGGGATGAGATTTTGCAATTGAATTGAGGAAATAAAACAAAACGATGACGGACTAACTGAACGAATTTTTATCTTCTATGAAATCTGATGGAAGCGGAGACGAGAGACGACATTATTAATCTATATGAACGTCTTTATCAAGTTATTTTCTAAAAAGATATTTTCTAAAACTACCAAACGTTTACGCCAATGTGTGAGTCCATAATGATCTGTAATCACATGAGCAATGATTTTTACATTTGAAAGTATAAGTCGCTTTTAGAGCATCCCTAAAGGTAACATGACACGTTGTAAGAACAAGATACTATATCGAACTATCACCTTGATTGTCTTGGTCTATTCGCAAACATATAATATCGACCGACTGCCTGTGACAGTGCCCTTATTTACACCGGTCATTTAGTACGCCAACCAAGCAGTGTTGGGGGGTATATGATATACAATGTATATTATATACTATGCAGAATATACTCTGTGGGTATATTGCATATGTATTCAAGTTTTTACGACGGATATGTATATTGTATATGAGATACTTTTACAAATCGCTGATATTTAAATATCCTTTTCGGGCCACAAAAAATACAGTTTGACGTATATTATAAACATGTATACATTTATATGGTCGATTTTTAAGTTCTTTTGTATTGACCATCGTGTAAACGACTATGTTGCAAAATTTCTTTACGGATGGTATAATATTTCGGATGTAATATGTTGTTAAAGGTAATACAAAATGGATATGTACATATATTTATATATTCTTTAAATGAAGCATATTGTATATGTGTCAGATATTTATTTTTCCCAAGCATATTGTATATGTATATTAGATCCAAAAACATAGTATATTACCCAAAACTGCGACCAAGTAGTTACATATCAGAACTGTGCGTGTAGTTACGGTTATAAGTACAAGTACTAAGGACTGATGGTTATACTTAGGTACATGCAACAAATACTGTACTTGTATTTATAAAATAAATACATTTGTAAGTACTATTTACTGTTAACCTTTACAGAATAATGCAAAAGTAAGCGAAATTAAGATTGTTTTTCTGCATTTAGATACTTGCAATTAGTTTTAGAACCAACATGTTCACATAATAGATCTTCGAGTTTTTTGTTTTGCGCATATCCTATTTCTAGAATATCCTAGACTTCCAAATTCAAATTGAGGCGGTCAGAAACAGAGGGGTGTAAGTGCGTTGCATTGTGAGGGACGGATGATTAAAAATGATAACAGAAAGGGGATGAATTATCCTTTACTTTTAAAACTTTCTCTACTTTTACAAGGCCTCGTCGACACACTAAGTTCTTGTAGATGTCTCGACGAGAGTAAGAGAGAAGTTCTACTGTTATGCCCAAACTAGGTCTTAATTTCCAAAATTAATTACACCACAATAGTCAACAATTTCCACTTCTTCTCCTCACTCTTTTACTGACATTTTAATCAGACCGTAAAGGGCCCAAGTAGCAATTTCTTTGCTTGTAGGTATCTGGTTTGAGCTTCTTAGTTAGATATTGCTATTACGCTCTCTTTACACGGAATTTGATTTCAGCCCTTGCTCGCCACTACATACCGGGTGTCCACTTTGATTATGCACCATAGGGATTTCAATGCAATTTTTTTTAACTGTAAATTCCTGCTCTTCCATCGAATATATCGTAAAGCATTAAATGGCATAATACGATGCCTCATGTTGCTTATGCATAGCTAAACCTACTTTTAATACGTTTTTCGAATAAATGGGCTTTCAAAATTAAAAAAGAATAAATTAAATAAGCAGATATTTTTGTATTCCACAGCTGGCAAACTTCTAACTTTATTGATTTTTAAAATTTTGTAATGAAAAATAGAGACTTCAAACATAATTCGTATTGAAAAACATTTATTTATAAATTAATAGATACTATACCAAATGTTCAAATAATTCGCCATTTGCGACCAACCTGCCCTAGAAGCTTCTATGAACATTGCTTAATATTCTAGAAGTAATAGTTGCATATTCTTCCACGATTCTACCTCACAACTCATTCAAATCACGGAAAGGTGTCTGATTTTAAATAAGGTCTCAAGAAGAAATCGTTTGGTATTAAATCCGGCGAACATGCAGACAATTTAAATAAATAAATATATTCAGAATAAATGAAACAATTATAAATTGATTTAGACAATTTTAAAACTGATTACATACATACAAGATTCTAGTCAAATTACTAGAGATCACAAACTTAGACAAATGTAAAAATTTAAATAATAACAATAATAATAATAATAATAAAAAGTCTTTATTTTTACTGGCGAAGTTCAGCATAGTGCTGTTCTACCACTTAACCAGTAACTGCAAATGAATACATAATATGGTACTAATTAGTAAAACTGAATATAAATTGAATATAAACTAGAAATGAAACGAAATAAAATGCTCAATATCTACTGTACAGAAATCAGGCGCTCTCGGAGATTTTTTTTAAAAGAACTTATCGGTAGCAGTCTCAGCTCTCGTGGTAGAGCATCGTAAATTTTAGAAGAAAAATACGAAAAAGACTTTTCAAATAAAACTAAATTAAGTAAGGGAATATCAAATCCACTAGTCCGCCTCAAATTCCTACTATGAAGTGATTTCCTAGGTATTAATAAACAGTTAAGATAAGGCGGTAAGGAGGTAATACGCACTTTGTGAATCAAGGTGGTAATGTGGAGTAATCTTAGGTTACACCAATTCACATTTTTAAGCTTATATGTAACATGCTCCCATTTCCTGAGTCAAAAAATAAAACGAATACAAGAATTCTGCATTCGTTGAATTCTCTGACTAGTTGCAACATCAATACAAGGGCCATAGACAGCATCACAGTAATTAAAATTCGATAACACTAAGGAATCACATAACTGCACTTTTAACTTAAATGATAAAAAATGACGATTCATATATAAACCTTTCAAACAACAATATGATTTCTGCACTAATTTGTTTACATATGAAGTAAATCTCAAATTTTTATCCAAAATAATACCTAAATATTTTAGGTATTATTTTGGGAAGAATCAGTGCTTATTTCCAGGCCGCTGGAAATTCTCTTCGTGTAAAACATAAATTTATAACATGTGTAATGTACTTCAGTAAAAAGGGTAAGCATAATCGAAGCATGTATGCAGAAATTCCATCATTGCCACTCGCATTAGATTTTATTGAATATATAATTTTCTCTACATCAGACTCAGAAACCGTATGAAATGTAAATTTAGGTTGATCATTATTTATACAGTTATTAAGGTAATATGCAAGAGTACTAGTCGGAACCGACTTATTCATGTGTCTGGTTACATTTAAGAAAAAATTATTTATGTTGTCTGGATTATTAATGCTGTCAGGCAAATTAGTAACATTCCGAGATTTAGTTATGTTTAAATCTTCAAGAGTACGCCACAAAGATTTGTGCAATTATAGATTACTTCAATTATAGATTACTTCAGAACGATATACGAAACAATATAAAATAAATTCAAAATGATTTGTATAACGAGAAAAACAGCATTTCATAATTAAACAAGCAGATGTTAATTTCTAAAAACAGCCAAAATTGCAAAATCAATTAATAAATTCTCACCATAAACCATCATACCAGATACAGAGACGGGCGAATTTTTGGAGATCAACCACACACTACGACATTCTGTAAATGTCGATGTCGCTCTCGATCTTGTGGGGATGCACTCTACAAGACTGGCACCGGCTGTCTGATCCGTCGTGCTACGCCATGGCCTTTTATATAGTTTTAAACTGGAAATTAAATTAAATTCCAATCCCTGGATCGTTCGCTTTTAGTTATGTTTACGTAATGCGTGACGTAATGCGGTTTTTTGATGAGTCAACTCGGCCACTGCATCACGCAGCTGAAAATTTTTGCGAACGCAGCCTCATTTCAAAAGTCAGCCCTGACTCATATTGGCAGAGCTTTTGACGAAGCAAGGAGTCAGTTTACATAATTTTTAGGTGAACATATTTCCCGCGCTCGCTTAGGCGATATTGTATCGAGTTTAATTTATTTAATGAGCTTAATGATTATGAAATACTCGACTTCATACAGCATAAAATGACATCCTTTCAATAAATTTTAGTTTTTAAAATTATGTACTTAATAATAATACGACTAATTTATGTTAATAACTAATAACACATTTATTTTTTTATAAATAATTCCCTCTCAACGGCGTGCAAAAAAGCAATTTTAAATTTTATCCTATTCGCGCAAGTTATCTCTGGCTGGTTCTGATAAGTATAGTGAAATTTATTTAATTTTTTTATTTAAAAATTAAATATTTTATTTCAAAAATTAATAATGATTAATTCATTGTATGAACATGTATTCTCAAATCCTAGTGAAATTATCAGCGGTAAATTGTACTTATTATTTCTTTATTTATTCTTTTTTTTATTTGGTCTTTCAGATGACACACAATGATATAAGACACGTCAGATTACATGAAACTAACAATTGCCTAAAACATGATAAACTTAAGATAAGTGTATAAAATGAACATCACAAATTTAGTATTATGAACAGGAATCACAGGGCCGAACAATGTGACGAATGTTTAAAAATATTCACAGTATGAAATGTACTCTGCTTGTATGATTTACAAAATCACAATTTTGCTTGTATGGTTTGCAAAATCACACGTATTATTCCTGCAGATACTCATTTAAGGATTAGTAGCATTTACGAGTAGATATAAGATAAATATGCACAAGGGTCTTTGAACTGATTAGGGAATTTATTATACCGGGTGTCCCACAACATGTCCTCACCCTTCTAGAATTTGTATTTTTTAATCGATTTACATGAAATTTGGAAACGATAAATTAAACAAAAAAAATGAATTTTCCGATACTATCGAGTACGGCAGGACTTCCGATTTCGCCGGGAGAGATGTCAACATTCTTATTTTAAATGGAACACCATGTAGTTTTGGTTTCCATGACAACGAAAAAAAAACTTTTTCTCATTGTTTTTCAATCCAATAATAATGCTTTATTCTTCAAATGACAAGTACATGTTTAGAAGAGCGTCAAGTGATACTATATATATCAGAGAATTAAAAAAGAAAACACAAAACAAAATAGAGAACAACAAAAACTACAATAAAACTAAGATGCCTATATGACTAGATACAGTATGATTATTCCATAATAACCCGTTTACGGAAATTCATCCATTTGGAAGTTAGTAAGCTAGTAAGCTATGAATCGTGTATTTTCGTTCTAATGCAATCAAGTATCGTTACGCAAGGCAAAAATGTTTCTGCTGACTTGCTGAGAAAGTGAATTAATGTCCTCCGCCCAAACAAAGTTTCCTTGGAAATTGATACCCAAATATTTAATCACCGAAGAACTTTTCAGAGTATTTCCTTCAAATTGCAAAGAATATAAAAGAATATATTCCGTTTTAGATAAATTTAAAATCAACTCATTTTTAGGCACCAATTTTGCATTGCACTGATAGCTACATTAGCTACATTCTGTAATTCATCCAGGTCTTTACCGGGTGTCACCAAGGTTGTATCGTCAGCATACATTAGAATATTATCAACGAGTAATCCTTGCGGCAAGTCATTTACGTAAAGATTGAAAAGAACAGGTCCCAAAAGTGATCTTGAGGTACTCCCTTTTCTGCATAAAAGAGAGCTTTTTGAGGTAAATTTCATCCCACATCTTAAAATTTCTACAGATCCCATCTGTTTGGAAATAGGAAAATGAGTCAGCCCTTAATTCTAAGATCATTAAATTGATTTAAACTTGGACTTCCGGATATATAATTATAAATTTCTTCAATAATTATTTTGGACCGCGTGGAAATTCCAAGCAAGCCTTTCCAGGTTGGCGTCGAAGTACCTCTGAGCTACTCTAGAGTAACTTAGAGCTACCCACTTCTGTGCATGATATAAATCACTAAAGAATGGCACTGTTGTTCATTCCTGCCACGTACGCTATCGATATGCGATCGTAAGCAAACCAAGGTCGCCGAAAACTGACCGTCGAAGATCAAAGTGATCGTGAAATATTCTATGTTATGGTCATGTTAATCTTCCAGAATGATGAATTTTTTATTTGTGACCCAAAATCCTCTCGCGAATTTGTCCTGTACAAATGTTTATAGCTTTTTTGAGTTTTTGCTTAGCGGCGGTTTCCCCCCGAAAAAGTCCTAAAAATGACATTTTTTGAGGTTGTCTCGATATCGTGGGAACTGGAGGAGGTTTATCGAAAATCTGTATAAACATTTTCTGGATAAATCCTTAGGATAATTTTTAGCAGCGGTTGCTAACCGTTTTAGACTCTTCAATAAACTTTTGTACAAGGCATTATTGAACGAATCGTAATGTTTTGTCGCTATCTATTACCAGTTCAAATATTTGCACAACTGTTAAAATCACCCTGTACATACAAGTTGAATGACCGTATTGTAAATTCTGGTAGCACAAGAAAACTTGTGTTGTTTCACTTTGTTAATTTGATTCTTCCAAACAACAAAAATCCGACTGTCAGTTGTTCAACTCGAAAATTAAGTGAAATTAAGAGATGATGAAATGCCGGTACACGCAGCGTACCGCCGCCTCGTCGGGGTGATTAAATATGATCACGCATTAATGAAATTTTACGTTGGTGCAAATTAGTTCCCAACAAGTTCTAATTGGGAAACTTTGTAACGAGCTCGGGCACGTCAAAGAATTAATAATAAACAATAATTAACCGGCAATCGTTATCGCGCCAAGTCCAGCTTAATTAGTTTCGCGTCTCGCGAGTTTTATTCGCATAGATGGAAGGAATCGATTTTAGACGGATTATTCCGATGTTCAGTTAATTTTTGAATGTTCGTTTTGTTTCAGTTCAATCGATTTGGAGAGCGAACGACTTGTTTAATTAAGCTGGTAGTATAATTTGTTGTTAGCCTACTTCCAGAATCTATTCTGGACAGAATTGTTCAGCCGCCCCTACATAGAAACCCTGATGGCAAATGTGTTTTGTATGAATTGCCATAGCCGTATGGGGAACAGTGTCAACGATTTTTAATTATTTTAAGGTAATTTTGTGTCACTATTTCCAAATGTGCAATCAGTTTTGCTAGTTTAGCTTTTAGTTTTTGAGGCAATACATCCCTCCATTAAAATGGGTCAAAATGCAATGTTTACTTGAAGCATATCCAGATATCAGTGAAAATTGCCTCACATCGAACAATATGAACGCATATAATTAATAAATAATCTTTTAGTTAATGAATAAACATAATAATGATTAAACAAGCTCGCGGTGCATCAGCATAATAATTATGTATGTATTTTTCCATTATTCGCTTACACAGAGACATAGGGTAGTTGTATATTTATTCCATTCTCGTCTATCCCCAGCCAGGTGCGCAAGCCCCAAATGAGCCCTTGATTTTCCAGTTTCAATTTCTATAGTTCTTCTCAA
This sequence comes from Dorcus hopei, assembly GCA_033060865.1. Taxonomy (NCBI): domain Eukaryota; kingdom Metazoa; phylum Arthropoda; class Insecta; order Coleoptera; family Lucanidae; genus Dorcus; species Dorcus hopei. The sequence goes on along the minus strand of CM065426.1, from coordinate 48,782,809 downwards.
GATTCTTCTTGGTTACCCTACTTTTCTTCTTCCTTGCGAATTTCACTCTAACCCTTTTCTGCTAATTTGACTCCTATTTTTTCTAAGTGTACGTCCAATCCATCTGTACCTCCTTCTCGTTATTTCTGTAATTATACTGTCCAGCTTTGTTCCTTTTCAGAGCACTACATTTGATAATATTTCTTAAGCAGCGGTTCACAAATACTTGCAGCTTGTGTTAAATAGCTTTTGTCACTGCCCGCTCAGCAGAACTGACTGTATGCGGGCGTTCAATAGTTTGACTTTTGTGGTGTTTGTTAAATTTCTTACTCGTCATGCTGTATTTATAAATACTACTGCTGCTGCAATTATTATATTTGTTGTAAGAAACGTGATTCTTAAATTACGTAAATTTTACCTCGAATCAACGAAATCGTCCTCAAGACTCGTCGGCGTCTCATGAATAACAATCTATAATATGATTCAGAATAATAAAACCAGAAGTTCCTAATGTTTCTTATTTGCGATTTTTTATTTTCAGTTTTGCTTAAGTACTGAGAGCCCAACGGAGGTTCCTGCTCGGATCTTCGATGCCCTATTTACATAAAGAGTAATGTAAATGTAAATATTTCAATTTAACTTGCGCCATAGTTTCTGTAGTTCTAAAGGTTTCAAAATGCTGCTTCAGCGTGAAGGAGTTTACCCTATTTCAAAGATCTTGTTACCTTAACACGAAGGAGAAACAAAATCAGATCTTGCTCTCTACAACTAACAATAAGCAACATGATTAATTGATCGAAGGACACAGGCGATTTATAATAGCGTCAAAGATTTCTTTGACGAGAGCAAGTGCTTTGCGAATATTTAACACATTTTGATAGTTCAGATTGACAAGTATCAATTGTAATTACGCACTGAGTGAGAATGTTTTAAGTCAATGGGCGCATCCAGGGACGCTCAGCGGCTTAGCTAAGCTATAATTTAATCAGCCTATTCTACTTAACAGAATATGTGTCTTCCCTGAATGAGATGCTGACGTTCAGCGTGCTGAATTTGTTTTGACATAAAGTTATTGTTTGAGGTTACTTAAGTCGTGTGATCATTTGAAACACTTTTAAACCTAAAAAGACATGGATAATAATATAAACATCGATGATCTTCTTATTATGGATTATTTATTTAATGACAACGATAATAATATTAATGATATTATCCGTGTAGTGGCAGAAAATGCTGATCCACTTGAAGAAAGACTTCACTGTAATAATCTCAATGAACGACCTATAAGAAACCAAAATTATTTTGAGGAAATAATTCCACATTACAGTTTAAGTGAATTTAAAAGTCACTTTAGGATGTCTCATGAAGCAATAGAACATTTAAAAATAACCCAGACATAGTCATATTCTCCGCAGACAAAGGGAATGCCACTGTAGTTTTGGACCGCGCAGAATACGACCAGAAAATCAACACCCTATTAAACGACCTTGCCTACCAACCCTTGCGACGGAATCCAACCTCACGCATAGAACGTACCGTAACGACCTTAATAAAAGCTTCTTTTATCGCTCAGAAACACAAAAAGTCTTGATCCCCCGTGACTCCAGAATTCCCAGACTTTACGGTCTACCTAAAATCCTCAAACCCGATACACCTTTACGTCCCATAGTTAGCGCAATTAACTCACCAACCTACAAAGTTTCCAAATATCTAGCACAGAGCCTCAAACCGTTTGCAGGTAAAAGTGAAACCTTCATCCTCAACTCTCAGCACTTCATCCAAAAAATTCACGAGATTTCCTTAGACCCTCAGGACATACTGGTCAGCTTCGATGTAGAATCTCTTTTCACCAAAGTGCCAATTCCCGACACCATCACAATCATCCAACAACTGTTCACAGCCCATAATCAACCCGAAGACTTAATTCCCTTAATAGAATGTTGTTTAACCTCAACCTATTTCATGTTCCGTGATCAATATTACGAACAAGTCGCATGCACAGCCATGGGCTCTCCTCTCTCCCCAACAGTAGCCAACATGTTTATGGAAGCATTCGAACAACAAGCCCTTACTTCTTTCCCACTTAAACCCAAGTGTTGGTTCAGATATGTAGATGATGTTTTTGCCATTTGGCCTCACGATAAGAAATCCCTAAACAACTTCTTTGAACACCTAAATTCTCAACATCCTGACATTCGCTTCACTTTGGAATATGAAACTGACGGCCACTTACCTTTCCTTGATATCTTAGTAAGCCGCCTCCCTAACGGTAGATTAGGACACTCTGTGTATCGCAAACCAACCCATACATACCAACGCTATCTGAATGCACATTCACACCATCATCCTTCTCAAAAACAGTCAGTCATTAACTTACTAGTCAGCCGTGCGTTTGCCCTATCAGAACCTTCTTCATCAAATGGTTGTGTAAATGAGGCATAACACATATTTCACTAAAGTGTTTTACTAAAACGGTTGTTATGCCTCATTTACACGACCACTTATGTACATCGGTTTTAGTAACATTGATTGTAATAAAACCTACTTTAGATGTTCGTGTAAATGTAGTCATAGTATTATGTAACTCTTGACTTTTATTAGCATTTTCATTAATTTATAGGTTTCCCTGGCATTATAGGTGCAATAGACGGGACACATGTAATTATCAAACAACCTACTCACAATCCAGTTGATTTTTTTAACCGTAAAGATTCACATTCTGTAATCCTTCAAACAGTTTGTAATGATCGGCTTGTATTTACTGATGTTTTCATTGGTATGCCGGGCCGCATGCACGATGCTCGTGTTTTCCGTACTAGCCCTTTATGTCAGAAATTAACCGACGATCCACCCTTAGTACAACCACATCAACACATTTTAGGAGATGCTGCATATCCTTTATTGATAAACCTTTTGAAACCTTATAGAGACAATGGTCATCTTATAGAAATTCAGTCACGTTTCAATATAACATTAAGTAGTCAAACGTCCATAATTGAACGAGCTTTTGCTTTGCTTAAAGGTACTTATATTAAATTAAAGGCTTTGTAATTGAACTGATTTATTATTAGGTAAATGGAGAAGGCTTAAATTTTTGGACATGTCTTTACAAGACCGAATACCAGAAGTAATATTGGCAACTTGTATATTGCACAATTTTATATTAAAACAGAATGACAACAATGAATATGCTAATGAAATTTTTGAAGAAAACCATCAAGAGGATAATGTACTTGAAATTTTCGCTGAAGAAATGAAACTAAATGAGATTACATTGCTTCAATTTTGAGACCATTTAGATAAAGTACAGTTAATTTAAAAAAAAATTGATTACAGTTAATTTTTTCTGGTTTGATTCGTGTCGGTGTCACTTTTGATGTCGATAGCTTTTTTTCGCGGAGCTAGTCCTGAACTTATCCTGAATGGACTCTAACCTGGATTAGTTAAAATTTGAATAAAATTCAGGACTTCTACTTTCCACAAACGATTTCTAATACATTAGAGATATTAAAAAGCGATTCAAAACTTGTTTGCAGAATACAAAAATCCTGAATTTTGTTCAAATTTTAAGTAGTTCAGGTTAAAATCAATTTTTAATGTTAAATATAACCTATTTGAAAAATAAGACTTCAGAATTCGGGTAAGACAGATTTACTTTATCAAAAATTGTAAAATTTCGCACTCTTTTACTCGATTTTTCTGAAATCAACTGTACTTACAAAACCATTTCTAACATTTTTTATTCATTCTGTTTTCTTTCTAAATAGTTTTGAAATAAACGTAGTTTTTCTCTCTGTATGTTGTTTTGCTTTCTTCTAGTTGTTCTCTTATTTTCTTTATTTCTTTCACTTTCATTGTTTCAATTTCTAATTGTTGCTTATGGAATATATCTAAGCGTTTCCATCTTGTGGGAGTTTCACTATTACATATGCTTGCATCAGTACTCAAAGGACTGTTTGTTCTTTCTTCTGATTCGTCTGCGGTGGTAATTGAATTTCCTATCATAGAAGCATTAATGTTTGTTGGTTTAACACATTTATCATCAATAAATATTTCCTGCATTCTGCCATAATACTCCCAACTTATTCTTCCTTTGCCTGTTCTCATTTTTGTTTTATTATTGTCCAGTATTTTAAGGTAAGTAGCTTTCATATTACGCATTTTTTTATCACACGCACTTGCATCCACATTGTAACCATGTTTATTAATTTCTCCAGCTATTTCAAGCCATAAATTTGTTTTTTTTTAATTTTTGGGTCCCTAAATTTTAATTTACGCTTTTCATATTCACTTAGAAATAGTAACGTGTCCATTTAAATTGTATGTCTGCAATGTAGTAGGCATATTACATATTTGTCTGTAGTTAATAGCTGTTTTCGTTTCAACGAGTGGAGTAGCTCTGAGTAGGCACTGAGTAAAACAGATCTGATCCGTTCCGCACAAAAAGCGTTCTTTTCATACCACTACGGGATCAAATGGAAATAGATTAGAATTACTTCAAGTTCAGATCAGTTGTGAATCACTTATGAAATGAAAACGCCTATTATTAATAACACATACCATCCTGCTCAAATCTGTTTACATCATCCGTAACTACACCTGTGAGTTCTAAACCTAGAAATAAAAAAAATATATTGCTATTAAGTTTTTTGAAATTTTTGTAATTATTTTGTAATAACGTACCAGCAACTTCATCATCAGAAGTAACGGTGGCGTAGTCAGCCTCCGCTACTGCATTATCTAACAAAGCCAAATTTGTGTCGACAGATGTCGAATAATTAGGTGCTGTATATTGACAGGACCATGCTACTCTTTCAGTTACGTCGTTTGGTACTGAAATAAAAAACTTCTTACAGAAAAGAACAAAACCAATGGTAAGAAGTAGAACAACTTACCTTGCTTAGTACTGCTTCGGTTATCACTTTGTTTATATAATTTACCATCATGTCCAATGACATATATTATTTTTTTAGAATTACTCATTAGAATATTTATTTATAAAACTTTTTAAATTTATAACCTATAACCTTCAATGTTTTAAAATTACTCGAACAAGCGTTCGAGCGTTTGATTAATATGCAATTTCCTACCTAATTGAGCACTTGATTAAGGTAAGAAATCACATGTTAAATAAATGCTCGAACGGCTGTTCGAGTAATTTTAAAACACGGCCTTTATTTTATATTAATTTCCCCCACCTCTCTTATTTGACAGCGCTGACAAACTAAGCCTACAATTTTTGCGCTGAGTTAATATCTCAGCGGCTTTCTTTCAGCGGCCTGTCAGCTTGTCCATTCAGGGAAATTGCTTACTAAGGCCCAAATTCAGAAACGCCACTTGAGCGGAGTGCGTACTCAACTCACACTCAAACACTCGTTTGAAATTGAAAGTTGCTTTTATATTTACTCGCATAATCAAGTTTAGGGTCAATATAAGTACTTTGACCATCAGTGATTTACGATAGAAATTTAAAAAATCATTAAAATGAAGATGAAAGCTTTTCAGAATTTCAAAAAGTGTGAGTGGAGTGCTCTCTCCACTTAAGTGAGGTTTCTGAATTTAGGCCTTAGCCTCTTAGCCGCTGAGCGTCCTTGAATGCGCCCAATGACTCGCCCACTCACGCAAATAGTCTTGTCATTCACGTCCTGTCATGCACGCAGTGTTCAGTCATCTTTCACATCATGCACGCTCACCACAACGTGCACAATACACACTCACACTCAGCCCATTCTACACTTTACTCACGCACGCTCTCTTTCAACTAATCACAATTAAAGTGGATAATCATAAATTCATACAGTGCATAATATAAAATCTATAAAGTGAATAAATTTAATTGACTTTTATTGTCACACCCTAGCTTAATCTGTTAAACACTTATTTTATACCATATTTTATTGTCGCAATTAAAGTAATTATAACAACGCGCATACATTTTAAAATTGCATAGGGTCACGTTAATAAAAATGGAATAACGGAAAAAACTTAATCACGCCCGCTTACGAATAATTTAAAGCATTTTACAATTAGTATCCTTTATCCTCGATCTTTATCTACTAATCCTGCTAATGGCAGGTAGTCTTGAGAGATCAAGTTGTTTTACTTTAAACTGACGGGTGGTATACATTTAACAAATACTGTAGATAGGTGTATTACATATAGAGGCTTGAGTTACTGTTCTTGTCGTAATCAACGTTTTGGCAAGACCATGTATCTACCACTCAATTTTGTTTAGTTGATCAAATTTAAAAGAAAATGTCTTTCTTTTGCACGCCACATTTCACTATGTAGATATATTAAGTTTTTTTTTGCAAATAAGTGACTTACTACCTACAAGAAAATTCACTCCGTTAGCTAACGTATCTTCTCAACCTAAGTTACTCATTTACATTCCATTAGTATATTGCTCTGCTTTCCAAAAATAGAAAAAATATGAATTAACTCCAAGAATATGTGCTAGAAGCTAATACATACGTGTATTACTTGTACTCAATCAGCCTTTAGACCAAGATATAGAACTGCGTCAGCGCTATTAGGATTTATTAATGACATTTTCAAAGCAACAGATCAAAGAGATATAACTATCCTTCCATTGTTAGATTTTTCTAAAACATCAACCACCAACTCCTGTTTTCCAAGTTAAAATATGGGCTACAACGTGAAGACTACAGAGGGTGGTGATTGTGACATTCAACAGCATTCACATCTGACGACATGTCACAAAGTGTAATTCGAGTATTTAGTTGTTAGAATGTATCTTCTTTCTAGTTATAGTCGTTTATAACTTAACAACTCGTCATTTTTCTACAGCGAACACTTTTCTCTTGTGTAAGTACAACTTTTTTGATTTTGAGAAAAAGAGGTTCAAAGTTAAAGTTGTATAGAAAATTATGGTCAAATGGAAATTAATTAAATAAAAATACTTTACTTTCTGATATCTTTTTATGATTGTTTCTCAAAGTTTTATAAATTTTTTTTGTTAGTTTTGAAGATACAGGGTATTGAGCAAATGGATGTTAACACTTACTTACAAACCTTTGCTTCCAAATATGGAACCTTGCAGCTCTTCTCCATTTAATAATAAAACATTTCTTTTTTAAATCATCATTTGCACCTACACCTTACGTTTCGGAATGCTGACAAACATGGTCGTAAACAGAAATTTTTGTAAGGGGGGCAAACTGACAACCATCATACTTATGGTTGCAAAATCTTTACAAAATTACATGCATTACTTATGTGAAATACAAAAAATATTTTTTTTAAGAAACAAAGCATCGCATTGGCTAATTATTTTCACCCATCATCAGCTAAAAAATCTTCAGTATTTTCTGGGACAGTGTGTTTTTGTTTGTCTCGGCATCTCTATCCTTGTTATTGTTCTCATTATGTGACGTTGAGGCAAAGTTTCTTTTTCTTCCTTGGTGCTTCAGCGACGGATAAAAGTTATGATAAACGGAGGGAACAAACCAAGAAAGTTGTTAAAGGTTCTCGTACTTCGAAATTTTTATAGATGGTGGTTCATAGCCTCAAATTTCTGCATTTTGCTACCTACCTGAAGGCCAGCAAAGTGTGCGAGTGACTGACGTTTCTCCAGCACCGCTCGGCTAAGCTCTTGGAGAAGGAAGGATTCGACTAAACCTCAAAGCAAAAGGTGGGCAAAGTGGATAAAATAAAAATCACTAGCTGAGCACTCTTGTTTTTATTTAAAAACGCTCAAAAATAATTAACGAATAGGAAAATAATTTACAAGTATCGAGTGCGACCCAGAAGGGGTGCCAATGAAAAGAACACGAAATGTAATTAAGTAAACTTACAAGTTAGATTTTATCCGATCAGCAGATCTGCTCTTCGTTTACAATTGACGCTTAAGATAATTAAAGGAATTCAGTTGCTTAACAACTAAATGAGAATAAAAATAACAACGTCGCGGAGTGGTGAATCAGCACTATAGAGTAATTAAAAATAATTAGAGTAATTCCGAGCTTGAACAGAACATTCGCACAAAATGGCCAACAAGACATACCTTTTCCTTCTCAGAAGTGGGCTTTAGAAAAGCTGTTTAACGAGCTTGAAATTCTCTCAACGTACGTGTGCACAAATCTCGGAGTAATTCCGGTTTCGTCTGCCTTTACCGAATCACGTGAAAGGGAGCACAAAGATCAAAGTCACAAATAAACGATATGTACGCAAAGAGCTCTGGAGACAAACTGAATTCGAGCGGAACACCGTGTTCTCCCCAACCATAAGTTGAGACGGGGGTTATTACGATTAAAATCAGCTTTTAACCAGGCGACAAAGTGAAATGGAGAGATACTGTAGTACTAAATAACAGCGTATGGTCTGGTGGTGAAATATTGAGAAATGTGACGACCGGCACGTAGGCACCCTGAACTCTTACTTCCCGCTTAAATACAGGGCGACTGTCAAATATTATTATGAATAACTTAAATGAATTTTTCAACCGTAACAACTTATTTTAAAAACACCCGGCATTAAAAATTAAAAGAAACTAATTTAATATCTAACTAAACTTCTGTATCAATGTCGATAGAAAGGGTATCGAAGGCGGAGAATCCATATGAAACTGCATGTCTGTGCAAGTCGTGGATAAATATCCGCCTTTGGCTTCAGTTTTTCGTCTCCTTGCTGTTTCCATAACTGCACAGTTTTTCCTGTCCACAGTCCACACGCACATCTAATCTGCAAGATCTTGAACTGCACAAGCAAAATGTTGTACAAAAACTTGCGTGTGAGATCAAGTTATTATCATTAATGAGTGACTGTTAGTCATGAATGAGATTTCCTATAATTTATTGATAAACATCCCAACAAATTCCAACTTTATATTTACACAAAATTTATCGTGAAAAACAAAATTCATTTTATACAAACAGCTGTTCGTTTTCCGCATGATTAATGGCTCCGAGGCCGTCTCTCTCGCGGCCGCGAACCGTTGTGTTTTTGTTTTTAATTTCGCTACAACAAAACGTCCAATTAAAAATTTAAACAATCTAGTTTTCGGTGAGTTATCGCTCGCGTTTATTTTCGCCGACGTTCAATTACGGTCGCCTCTTTGTGTCCTTTGTGCGCTTCTGCCAGCACGTGTCGTGTCGTCCGTGATTTTCACAAAGCGCACAAAGCAAAACAATTCGCGGGTATTAAATACATGTAGGCGAAACGGGTTTTAATAGATAAAGGATGACGCGAGCGTGATATCGACGAGTATTGTTCGGCGCAGGAGAAAAAGTTGAGGGTAATTAGACGACGCAAAAAATACACATAACAGGGACATTGTGATCCGAGCAGGAAATCGATAGGCGGCATACAAACAGCCGTGAGAGAGCGTCATTAAAAACCCATCGAGCGTCGCGCATACACATATGCGGACGATGTGAGTGACATGGGTGACATTATCCCGCGCGTCCACGTCATCAACTACCCCGCGCAAAATTAACACGGGCGCTTCCATGATTAATTAAAATTTGTGTTGTGTAGGTACTCTTTGTAGCGGGACGGATGCCGTCCCGCATTATCCGTGAACGAAACTAATTTCAAATAATTAATTGCGCTACATTGTGCCTCATTTTAAAACACGCCGTTTGCGCTGTTCGCACGTGAACAAAGATGAATGTTCCGGCCGAGTTTTCGGCGGAGTGATTGTCTGGGGTGGGAGAAGAACGAACGTAATTTGTTCCCCAAAATGGGAAAGTATAAATTTTCCTGAAGGGTAAATTTTACCTTCAGAATGATTAGCAACAGCAACTCCTAAATTCATGTGCGATATCCAAGTCCACCAGTACGCAATCTCGTTAGGAGCTCTGCACATGCATAAACTCAATTCGCGGTGGATGGCTAACTTTATTAATTACAAATTCACATTGGGGGCGACGTGCATCGTGAAACCTATTTCACAGCTTTATTGCGTTTCTCAGTCGCCGTTGGAAATAACTGCGCAACAAGTGGCGTATTACACCTCAAAGTTTCGATGTCCCCGGCGGCGACTTTCCCAATTCGACGATTAAAAGTTATTAGAAAACGTTTGCTTTTGAGCGATTGCGATCGGTTGTGACTAATGCGGTTCAAATGATTCCAATAAATCATCGCTTTTAACTAGAACGTAAATTCCACGCATCTGTGAAAGAATTCGAAGTTGTCCAGGTTATTTATACGGATTGTCATGTTTTCGACTTCGAAGCTTTATTGAAACTCTTGAAAATGGTAAAAATCGTGTTACCACATTGGAGCCAATTTATTATCCCACGTTCGGTGGTAACAACTTGTTTTGGGTTACTGCGCGAAAGTAAACGACAACTAAAACGATAATGTTATACAATAACTCACCTGCAGAAACAGATTTACCTTTCGGTGAACTGCTGATACCACTCGTGGCCAATTGATATGTTTTGTCCACTTTGGAGGTATAGTCGTTCAAGTTTTGTATCGGATTTATGATCTTGCTATAAAAAATTCTTCAAAGAGACCGGCACTGCGGTGTCTGTGTCTCCTCTCTGTCGCTTTCTTTATAGCAAGACCATAAAACCGGTACCAAACTGGGACGACTATACCAGCTTGTTTTGAGTTACTGCGCGAAACTAAACGACAACTAAAACGATATTGTTATGCAATAACTCACCTGCAGAAACAGATTTACCTTTCGGTGAACTGCGGCGTCTGTCCCCGAAGGGGAGAACGGTAAAGAATCTCAAACGGGACGGGCAGACTCTTGGCTCGGCCATCTCGAAATACGAATCAGCGGAGAGCGTTGTCGAAGGTGAAACGTCAGTCGAGCACACAAAAATATTCCGGGGCGCCAGTCAAGTTAACCCCAAACCAAAAGCTCAATACTCCGAATGACCCCTTGACAAGACCAGAAGGGTCGTCCCTAATACTCATTCCCCAAAGAGAAACCCAGGCGTAAATATATATACACTTTGGTTTATTGTCGCAATAAGTAAGAATCGTGGTGTATGACAGGTAGCAATTAAATATATGCAAGTAAATTCTGTCGCCCCAAAAGTTGGAGGACCAAAACATAAGTAAGCTACGGTACACAATGGTAATTCAAATGACAAAGTTAAATTAGTAACGGTAGTTTTCTGGAATTCCAATAAACCTTACAGAATCATAAGAATCGTGCAAAAACGCACACTAGGCAATGAAATAAAATTTACTTAAGTCGAGTGTGAAGCACTGACATGTATTACTTAAAACAAGTTAAATTAAACAACGAGACAAGGCAAGCGCAAATAAATCCTCAAAAATGTGACGTTAAATTAAATTAATTAATTAAAGAGCTGACCTAAGAAGATTTCGTGCCACAAAATTAGAAATGTCAACAATTAAAGTACACTGTTAAGTACCTGGAGGTGAGATACGTGCGTTCAACTGCTGGGTAACAGCTGATCTGGTCAAGATGCAGGGTTGTGTTCATAAATTACACTCTAGGGTCACTCTCGGGTAATATTAGGCATTTACGAAAATTCACCCGGTGGTTACACCAAATTTACCGATCGGTAATCAGCTGATACACCGGTGCAGAGATCGGTTAACTGAATTTAAAAACGCTTCGGTAGATTTTTACACTCCGTGACCTACCTTTATCAAAAATTTATTTGGACATATGGTATTATTCGACATAAATTATTTAGCGATATAAATTAGTTGTAGGTAGTTCTACTGTTAGTGTTCGCACTTCCCGCGAATACCAATGTTTATTTACTAAATAATTCATAAAATAGTAGGCCTTGGAAGGTAATACTTTAGAGACATAATTAATTTGACGCCTTGACCGCGATGCGATGTTAAAAAATATAACGTTCCATTTAAAAAAGTTGAAAACAATTGAAAATGTCGAAAACCTGACAGTCATTTGTTTTTCTGATGTTGCCATAAAATCCAGCAGGTGACGTCCTGAAACTTTTCTAATTTAAGCTACCTCGTAAAAATTCAAATAAAGAAGTTAGCTATTGTAACCATTTTCCGTGAACACCAAGATTTATTAATTAAAAGATTTATAAAAATAGTAGGCCTTGGAAGGTAATATTTTAAAGACATAATTAGTTTGACGTCCTGAACATGATACGATGGTAAAAAATATAACGTTCCATTTAAAAAAGTTGAAAACAATTGAAAGTCTCGAGAACCTGACAGTCATTTGTTTTTCTGATGTTGCCATAAAATACAGCAGGAGAGGTCCTGAAACTTTTCTAATTTAAGCTACCTCGTAAAAATTCAAATAAAAAGTTAGCTATTGTAGCGGCTTCCCGTGAACACCCTGTATACAGCCTGTTCTTTTACTGTATGCAAATATTTAAACCTGTAATACATCACCATAAATGGCAACGATTGAACTCATATGTCCTTAACAAAAGTTTTACACATTTCGAGAAAGTCGCAGTTGAAAATCGGGCAAGAATTAATCGCACGTCTATGTCTTTGAGATAGGTCAAGAAAAGGAAATTTTATTGCGACGCAGAAAGCATCTGTTGGAACAAAAACAGAACTGCAATCGAGCAGTGACCTTTGCCGAAGTCGGGCGGCCAATAAAAGCATTTTTTTTCACGTCGCAGTAAGTCGTATCGTAGCCAAGGAATTGGCTTCACTTTTTTATGATTATTACATACAATTTATTGCTCCGTATCCTTTGGGATCAACAGTTTAGTTTGTGCAAAGTGGTTGAACGAGTTAAAGCTAAATACGATTACTATTTTTTGTGCTTAGTATTAATTATTAAAATGCCGCAATTCATGAACGGCGAGAGAACAGATGCTCTTCATCTACGGCGAAGCTCGAGGAAATACTGAAGAAGCACGCCGGATTTATGGAAACACATTTCCAAATCCATGCAAGAACATGTACAGCTAATATCCCAGCATTTACGCGATTATGAAACGTTTCGAACATTTCATGTGTGTGTCGCTAATGATGGATGCCACTTTGAACAGTTGTTATAAATATTCCTAAATTACTGTAGTGAACGTTTGAATGTATTCCTCCACACAGATATTATTCGATGCGTGAGTGCGCCTTTGCATATTAGTCACGCCTGCGATGTTTATTACCTACGATCAGCGAAGCAGGCTCCGTAAGTTTTTTGTTGTTTTATGACTGTCGTATAAGAGGCGGATAAAATAATTTTCCCCCCTGTTATGAAGAATTTTTTTAAAAAATTTTCCGTGTTCAAGATGCTCTCACGGTAATGTGGTTAAAATTTCTGCACTTATTTTACAAAAAACCTGTAGTATTGACAGATAATATTATCAGACGACGGATATACGTATAACCTTTCTCTGCTTTGCTTATCTTTTTGTCGCTCTCCTGATTGTTCTGGGTCTGACGGTAAACGTCTTAACTCTGTGTGCCACTTTCAGATTTGATAAGGGTAACATGCAAAATTACAAAACGTCTTTTACAAGCATCCATTCAATAGCGTGTACCTAACATATTTACCCACTGAGGACTTTTCTTGCCCCCTTCTAATCCAGCGGCGAATCTAAACGCAGTAGCTGTTTGTTGACATACGAAACTCATGGAGAAGGTGCCTCTACATGTTTGTTTTTTTACTTCGCATACATGAAAACCGTCCCCCAAGTGCATATTATCGTACCTTACCCTCTGAGCCTATGTTCCCAGAATCATTAATACAACTGATTGCTACCAGTACAATACCAAGGCATGGGAAACAGCATGCAAATCACCAGCTCGGGTATCCATATTATTCCCCCAGCCGATGTCGTATGCCTGTGCCCTGGTACAACACCGACTGCAGGGAGTGCGTAGATCACCCCAGCGGGTCGGGTCTTATACATCACCTAGGCAAGCTCGATGTAATGCGAAAGTATCTCTGCCAGAAAATCGCCATCTCTAAGCCGATGTTCCACAGAAGACTCTTATAAAATATCCACTGGATTTTATTAACAATATCTCACAAACCCAACACATTACGTGTTCTGCCAAAACGTTCACTACACACGAGACTACCTGGTTTATTTTTTATCCCTCTGCTCTTTACCATACCATGGACAAAATATACAAACGTACTCGTGATAAAGAGATATATTATGAATAAATAAACTTTCTTAACTTCTAATTATACAACAAAATAGGAGATAGCCGCGGAACTTCATTACCTGGCTCTAGCTGGTAACAGAAGGTGCCAAGTGGCAAGCCTATGTTACCATACAGCCAAGCCATGGTCCCAGATGTTCAAATATTGCGGGGGGAAAGCCGTTTCTTTACGAAGAGGTTATAATACAGATAGCAGTCTCTGATTTATGCCCTCAAGTGCAAGAAACTTGAGTATTGGCGGAAAGGAGAGGGCTGATGGTTTGGAGAACAATATGGACAATAAATATAATAAGTATGCAGATTTTTCATCACACAAGTTGTAATTTTTTTTATTATCAAAATATTCACGGTCTACTCTTTTCATGTAACAACATACAACTGTACATTCTTGCGTTTTCTGAAGTATCATAGAAAGTGTTTCATTTCATTTATCGCTATTCGATTTCGGACAAAATTGTTATCATTAAGTGTACATTTGCAGATGTGCCGCAGTCTTTTCCAGTATATATTGAGAGGAAATCGCGTCCTGATTGATTAACTCCTTTCCTCGCAGCGGACCACAGCAGTTTACGAGTAAACGTTCTGTTGTAGGTATCGTGTATATCGTTCATCAAGCATTTTAACATCCACACTTGTCCAAAAGTTTCTCATTAGGTAAACTGAACACTCGTTTAATATCATCTATAAGCCAACACCCTTTCTCTTTATAGACTTTTTTGTATCTGGTGATCAATTGAATTTTACGTCTAGTGGGCTTTGAAAGCAAAACATATTGTCTGAGATTAGTGCTGCCATGCAATCACGAATCATCTGTTTTCGGTCCGTTTCGAAAGTAACTTTCAATCATGAAAGTTTTGTGGACTACTTTAAACGCCGTTTTTAATTTAATTTCCGTGCTAAAATTTACAATACCACCACACAACACAATATCAATAACTTAAATTTTAAAACAGACGCGACTGTGTTTATCTTACGACTATGTTTTCGAGTCATGGCCAACTGCGGGCTAAAATTCAGTTTATCGCCCGATATCACCATTTATACTGCCTTTTTGCTTGCTTCGGCATTTTGTCTCTAATCTTAGTTTGACGTTTTCTCTTCAGTCGTGCGTTTGAGGTTGCTATCGTGTGATACCTGTCACTTCTTTTTATGTAAAATAAGAATGGGAGGGGAAACACTCTCTACGACGCCGACGTGACGTTGATGAATCTGCCAGTCAGGTGTGAAGTTTCGCAACTAAGAATTGCTCAGCTCAGTAGAAAAATGGTGTGGGCGAGAATATTGTTTAAGTAACATGACCTTGGGCCTCTAGAGAGTACCATTAAGAGCAATCGCTGCAACACTGGAAAAGATGATGTGATTGGTCACTCTTGGGCCGGCACATTTCCACTCTGAGGGAAAGAGGGAGGACGGAAAATCGTCAAACACAATGAATGCAAAGTGAAAAGTGAATTTTCACTATTAGTGAAGCTAAAGTGAAGCTAAATGCTCAGATTCAAATGTACATTCTATACCTTTTCAATTTCAAATTGGGACTAAACAAATTCAAATCGGGAATAAACAAATTCAAAATGAGAATAATCAAATTCAAATTGGGAATAGATAATTTCAAATTGGGACTAAACGAATTTACCGATAATCATTTGCTCAGACTTTCCCCATACAGCCCAATGTTGAATTCAATTGAACTCGGGTGGTCTTGTCTAAAAGCTGACGTTAAAGGAGACTTAGCAATCCAAATGCCACAAATTTAGCAGGTAGGGCCAGGGCAAACCTTGCGCACACGGAATATCGTTTACAAAAATTGGAAAATATAAGTATATGCATAGTACGACAAAATATTACTATTAAAATATCCGTACCTAACTGTATAAGATTTGTTGCAAACATCCAAAGATTCATACCACCTGATGCGTTAAATATGGTTGATGTAACATTAATTAAACTATTAATCCCTAAGGTAAAAGACTTAGCCTCTAGGGAATGAGACTGACTGCCTCGGAACTGCATGCATTAGGTTTTGAGACTTAGCCCTAGAACTACTTGGTTTAGGGTACAAGACTGTTAGCTCCTAGGGTACGAGACTGTTAACCTAAGAACTACCAGTCAGCCCCTAGAGTACAGACTGTTAACCTCGGAATTACTTGTTTTAGGATACGAGACTTAGCCTGTAAGTCCTAGACTGTTAGCCTCGGGACTGCTTGCTTTAGAGTACGAAATTATTAACCCCCAGAGTACGAGACTATTAGCCCCTAGGGCGCAAGACTGATTGCCTCAGAACTACTTGCTTCATGGTACGAGACTGCTAGCCCTGGAACTACTTGCTTTAGGGTACAAGACTCTTAGCCCCTAGGGTTCGAGACTGTTAAGGAATTACTTGCTTTCGGGTACGAGACTTCACTCTAGGTGTGCTTGCTTTAGGATATGAAAGTATTAATCCCTAGGGTACGAGACTATTAGCCCCTAGGACATGAGACTGATTGCCTCGGAACTACTTGCTTTAGGATACGAGACTGTTAACCCTAGAACTACTTGTTTTAGGGTACAAGACTCTTAGCCTCTGGGCTACGAGATTGTTAAGGAACTACTTGTTTTAGGGTACGAGACTGTTAGCCTCGAAACTACTTTCTTTAGGGTAAGATACTGTATCACCATAAAATACAAACTTCTTGCTTCCACATACAAACGAGACTATTGTTTCGGAAATTCTACTAATATATTGAAACCACAGAGAGTCAGACGAAAATGAAAAAGTAAATTTGTATCTGTTTATCTGATCTTTAAAATAAAAGCAATTCCTTGGATTTTAATAAAAAAAAAAATTTTTACTTTTGACCGCTTTTTTCATACAAATACTCCTACGTGCGACGATTGACCTTAATCTTCTTGAAACAATCATAACTTAGTTTCCTGCGGTCTTAAGTCTTCATTGAACAATCGATTTTCCGACTTTGTTACTTTGTTTGGTATTGCATGTACATATAAACTAAGAACGTCGCTTGCGGTCTCTGTGATTTATCATCTCTGCGGAAGCATATGGCGTGCATTAAGATGCGCAAATCGATCAATTATATCTTCTACCGACACACTCGTTTTCAAGGCACCATCTTCGATGCGATTTATTAATTTCTGTCTTCGTTTTTTACATCCTCCCCTCTCGTACCAGCTTATTTATGTTGTTCATCTGCACACAATATTTCAGCTATTACGCCATCGTAGACGAGAAAGCGGCAACAGTAAAGATAAGCCTGATGGATCCCTAAAAATAAACGTCAAGCCCTCGACAATGGAAACACTTGCCCAGGTTTATTCTTCCAAACGTTACAGCACATAACTTGATGTCCGGATTTACGGTGTGAAGTTACTCGTAAATTTTACAAGCGGAAGACTAGGGGAATCCACTGACCACTTATCGTCCGCAACAAATTTACCTAAAACCATCTAGAATGCTACGGAAATCCTAGTTGTGTACAACATCGATAGCGACATCGTTAAGTCGGGCTCTTTCCGTCAAGCCGACCGGGGCGTGACGAGGTACACAACGCGAATAATATAAAATATTTCTTCCCCCCGGAAAAGACGAGCGAGCTTCTTCCGGCCGTAATTGCATTTTTTCGTTTTCCTCGGGATCAGACCCTCATGCGTCGTCCAATATGTGAGTTATTTGTCGAACGACCAAATGACCGAATCAAATCTCGCCCGCATGCGTCCATCGAATGCGTAAATAGGGCACACGTGCGTAAATAACGAGGATATTAACCGTCCGGAGGTTTATCATGTGGGCGTGGGTGTGAGGATTAACCGAAATCGTTATAAATGTCATCATTGTATCTTCTTAAAGTAATGCCCCAACTTTATCAAATTATTCAATTATTCCTTATTACTGTAACAATTAAAATTAAGTCATTACTATATTATTATTTTCTGAAAAAGTCTCCTTTCGTGACAGGTTAGGGGAACCCGCGCGTACTGAAATGCTTCATCTGGCATTGTTACCTCGATTCACTGGCCCAGAATAATACCATATTGCTAAATAAACCCAACTAATTTCATGCTTCACCTCGATTCCATCATAAGGCAGTAGTAATGGCGGCTGATGTTCAAAATCGATGGTCCGCAACTCGCATTGTTACTTAATATTCCGCCCAATCTATCCCCGGCCATTACGCGAGCGCCGTTTTCTGTTTTTATGAAATCCGCATCGATTTTAGATTAGGCGAGGCCTCACGGCGTCTTTCCGCACCGGAGAGGAAGGAAGAGAAGAGCAATAATCGCAGGTAAACCTAAGTACGTACCGAAATATGCCCTGTCGGGGTTAGACGTCGCCGTCTTTACTGCGCGAGTCGAGGTGATTTAGTTGGCCCTAAAATCGGGCGCTTAATAGTAGTGCGAAAAGTTGAAAGTTCGGGAACTATAGTTAAGGGGCACTTAAAGTGAATTTGTGATCTTGCTTTCGGACTGGAGTGTTGCAAAAGGAATCAGACTTAAAGCGGCAAGAGATTCAAAATGTAATATGTTTGGTAGGTAGACTATGCGAACTGAACGAAAGCTGATTTGTTGAATTCGTTTAATAACTTCAGAGTAAATCAACCTGTTGTAAATAAGTTCTCCGTGCATTTCAAAGATAATATAATTGATGCGCGGTATATCGAAGTGTGACACGAATTCGAAGATGAAACTGCACGTTTGGCTTTGTTCGCTTTGTTGTAATATTGCGACCGAGATTAAAACGAAACACGATTACTACTAATTAACTTTATTAAAAGTAAGATAACTAGTATGTACAGTAATCTACAATATTTCGGCGTACTTCGACAGACGATACGTCTTGCTCGTCCAAAGTATCAAACTAATCTCTGCTAGTTTACCTCGGAAAAAAAATACTTATAGTTTCGAGATAAACAAGCTTATTTACATAATCGGTATCGCACTCTTGAGGTTTGCTCGTCGGACGTCGCCACATTGCTACGACGGTCGCACTATTTTAGGTGCGAAATGATAATTTGCAGTATGACAGTTCTAAGAGCATAATCATTGCTTGATGGCACCTTCGCCCTATAATGACTTCGTTCACAGACAAACTATAAGATATGGGAACATAAATTTAGACTGAAGTGGGCTTAACCTAAACAATATTAGAAAATTAATTTGCAGGGTTGAACGCATCTACGAAAGTTATAATCTGAACGTCTAAAAACACTTATTTAATAACTACGATAGCTAATTAATCACGCACTACACTGGCGTGTTACGTTTGAATTTGCCGCTAAGAAGACGTGGCAACAACGCGACATCTAAGCCGCGTTTCGATGTGTTCTACAACCTTGTGTTCTTTCCCCGCTTTCTCGAAGCTCATTCGTTATAAGGTACCAGGTGACAGTTTTCTGGTACACCATTGCTTACCGCTCTTGCATCGTTACGAACTTGGCATCCTTTGTGCAGTCGTATTTTCCACGTCGAGGTGTGTAGTCGTGTGTTGGTTGATTAACGAGATTTTTGCTCAGCAAGTGAGAGAAATCAATAAATGGCTGTGCCGGAATTAAAATCACACCGACGAACGTACGTTGGGGCATATTTTTAACTCCTTTCCAAGCCTGGGAACTTATTAGCTCTCAGATAAAGTATTTGAGCACAATGGCGGACGCCATGATGGACGCTAACGAAATTGTTTCCTTTTATATTCAGGCTCTTTCTTATCCCCGTAAGCTTTCACGCGAGGTTTCCCGTTTGGTTGTATTGTCTTGGTGCCATGACGAATTCCCTCTGTGGTCTACCGTGCCGTTTGAGTTAGGCTCCGACCGAGTCGACCCCGTTCTACGAGAAGCGTGAGTCCGCCATCTTGCAGCCTTCGTCCACCTAGTTTAAACCAGTTACCGGCTTGGCCAGGACCACCAGATGGCGCGATGACCGCCAACTTCACAGCGTAGACTGTACAATGACAGATCGGTCGTGAGTTGACTATTTAAATTTATTGAATTACGTATCGCTATCCGACTTGCGCATGCATTTTTAAGAGCGAATTACAGCCCCTTTATGCGTTTTGAAATAACGGGCAAAACGCTTTATTATTAAATAAGCTCCCTTGACGTAAGCTACTGTTTCGGCTTTATGTAAACCTTTCATTACTGGCCGGTATTACCAACGTTTTAAGGAGACCTTAAATTTAATTCGTGTTTAGAATGTGATCGATGTTATACAAACCAAGCAGAAATGTCACAATCTAAACACGACTTAAATTTAAGGTCTCCTTAAAACGTTGGTAATACCGGCCGTGAATGTTGTAGTGTATCTTTGTACAACCTATTTATTTGTGTTTAATTAAATTTAAGTTAACCTGTGCTATTGCTTTTGTGTTTGCTCCTTAACGTACCAGTGAGTAAATAAGCCTCTATTTACGTTTGATTTTTCTGCCCAATTCTGTCGATTGGAGACGTCGACTGATTGTTTACGTTCGGTTTATTAATCAGTCTCCTGGCGCCTTTTAATAATTATTACCATCGTAATTAAACCCACCCCTATCTCCACTGTTTACTAGTCGAGGGGAACAGCTGATACGTTTAGTCAGCAGATCTTGCGCCATCTTGAACCATCAAGGTAGGAACGAGGCTGGTCAATTAAATTATAAATTTGGTGACAGGCGTCCTGTTGATTTCACAACAGCTTTTCGATTAGGGCGGTGCAAATGATTTCGTTCATTCGGTTCATCTTCAACATCGTAACCATAATCTGCTTCACACTATTATCACTTGTACATTATCTAAATTTGTTTTACTTTATAACCATCAGATACTAACTTCGAATTTACTTTTGGCAGAGGCGCCGGATACTTTTGACCCCATATCAGATTACGATGAACTTCTGATATACCTTCTGCCGGTGCACACAGTCTCTCTGTACGTACCCAGCAACGTGGTCATTTTTATAAAAAGCGCATGACCGGCTCAGTTCCATTTGAGAAATGACGTTGACACAGAGAAAGAAGGAGAGTGCAGTAGTAGGGTGTACCTGTGCAGTTACCTGCTATCTCAATACACGATACCTATCGAATAACAACTTGAAAATCTAACCGAAGTAATTGATGCCCCACTCAATAAAAAAAAACAATAACGCCCCACACACTTATTTAGGGTGGTATTCGAAGTCGTGACTTAAGAAAGTGCTTAAGACCATCTTTCGTAAGTTCGTCTTATACGTTTAAGGCCCGATTGTACAATCATGGTTTAACTTTAAACTTCGTTTTATTTCTATGGAAACAATTGTCTTTACAATTGATTCTATGGAAATAAAGCAAAGTTTAAAGTTAAATTATGATTGTACAATCGGGCCTTAGATTGTCTTAAGTGGCTACATATTCACAGACTTGAACTTAGATAAGTCAATGTTAGTATTTTCAATATCAATATCGTCAATATCTCGCATGTTCTGCAATAAAAATTAAAATTGTTCGTCGTTGCAAAGAATTCTTCGTTATTCCACTCCTTGAAGAACAGTGTGGAACACCTTCGAGACAACTGTGAAACGTTTTTAAATAAGATCGCCTTACGTAAGTTAAGACTTCAAGCAAATGCTTAAGATTTTCTTAAAATCTGTCTAATGCTTGTATTCATATTATACAAGTACTTCAATTTGAACCTCAAGTCTCACTTAAAGTAAAAATCCTACTCCATAGTTGGTCAAGTACAACTTAAGCTGTTGTTAAGTTGCTAAGCCAGACTCATCTATGTCTTAAGTCAGACTTAAAAGTTATTTTTAATTGTAGTACTATTTTGTCCTAAATCAACGTTAATAAGTTTTCTTTTGCATTGTATACAAGTTTGATTAATTTTGTTTTATGTAGCCATTATTAATTCTAAAAATGTCAACGATAGCAGTACAGCAAGTAGTGATAATAAGACTGTTTTCACACGACGTTACAGCGATCACGAACAATATGTGCTTGCCATATCGCGCAGCACCAAAATACGTGGTTTAAAATGAATCGTTTTCACATGTTCGCCATACAATACAGGGATATCCACATAAACCGTTCGTTAAAAGTTTTCAAGGTTGCAGTTCACGTAGATATTTGAAATTTAAGGAGCATGGGTTTTCCGTAGAGATCTCTTTAAATAAAATAAAGTTGTCTTTGTATCACTTCCGGTTGTACCGGAAGTCGCTATCAACTCGCTTATTTTAAATGGAATGCTATATTTTTTATCATGTTTTTGAATTCTCCATGTAAAAATATGTAAAATTGCAATACATTTCCCTATCTCTAAAATGCATCATTTTTGAGATATTTTGAATTTTCTTAAAAATTTGGATTCTGCAATCTCATTTTCAAAAAATTATATCACAGCTATGATTAAAGCAATTTTATTTGTAATAGCAGATATTGTAGTCGAAGCTTTAAGGTTCTCAAAAATTCCATAAGCATAATCTATTAAGCTACAGGGTGTCTAAAACGCAACACTCCACTCGAAGTTATTCAAACACAGAAAAATACTTTTTTTCAAATGGAATGACCAATATTTTAATACACCCTCGTATGTGGAATCAAATGCTGCGTCGAACTGTATTAGCATTCCCTATACCTAACTTTAATAGTTTTTGAGTTATGAAACATTTTCGATTTAATTCATAGAAAATTACAATTTTAATAGGTCAAATATTTTTAATTTTGTTAAGATAGCATGGATATTCTAACAATGATTACTGTTACTACAAATTTTGTACTAAACCAAAGAAAATAGAATTTCGCAAATGGAAATTCACAAATTTTTATTGTTCTTTGATCATCCTTTTCTTGGGACGCTTGTGATCTAATAAAACGATAAAGGATGAATTTTATTACTTTAAATTGAAGAATAAAATAGCTGCTAGTTTGCAATTCTCTGGGTTAGCATGAAAGTGTTTTAAAACCATTGTCTAATTATCTTCGTTATTTGTTACTGATCTTCGTACGTTTTATCTTTCCAAATTGTATAAAGTTAGGTTCAAACTTTCCAAACTGTGTTTTATTCATAGGAGACAAGAGGGGTACATTTTATTGAACACACATTCTCTGCTCTGAACAATTTTAGATCATTCTTCATGAATTTAAAAAATAGATTTAAAATAGCCTTTGAATAATTTTGATTCTCAACTTTTTTTTGCTTTTGCTTAAAATTTGTAGTAACAGGAAACTCTAAATGCAATTGTTTGTTGTTTTCATGGCTATATCAATAAAATTAGAAATATTTAACCTAATAAATGGTAAATTTCTATGTATTAAATCAGAAATATCTTATAACTGAAAAACTGTTAAAGTTAGGTATAGGGAATGCTAATACAGTTCGACGCAGCATTTGATTCCACATAGGAGGGTGTATTAAAATATTGGTCATTCCATTTGAAAAAAAGTATTTTTCTGTGTTTGAATAACTTCGAGTGGAGTGTTGCGTTTTAGACACCCTGTAGCTTAATAGATTATGCTTATGGAATTTTTAAGAACTTTAAAGCTTCGACTACAATATCTGCTATTACAAATAAAATTGCTTTAATCATAGCTGTGATATAATTTTTTGAAAATGAGATTGCAGAATCCAAATTTTTAAGAAAATTCAAAATATCTCAAAAATGATGCATTTTAGAGATAGGGAAATGTATTGCAATTTTACATATTTTTACATGGAGAATTCAAAAACATGATAAAAAATATAGCATTCCATTTAAAATAAGCGAGTTGATAGCGACTTCCGGTACAACCGGAAGGGATACAAAGACAACTTTATTTTATTTAAAGAGATCTCTACGGAAAACCCCTGCTCCTTAAATTTCAAATATCTACGTGAACTGCAACCTTGAAAACTTTTAACGAACGGTTTATGTGGATATCCCTGTATAAGTTATGGTAACGATTCAATTATATGGTAAATACATACAATATGTTCTACTGATAACGCATCATATTTTATCGCCGCAATAGTTTTCACACGCTTGGACAATATTCCAGTAATTTATTTAGTTTTAATTCGAAGAACACTATTGTTTCATTTTTATCTCTAATCTTATTAAGTTCATTATTGCGGTGTCTGAAAATTGTTGACCATAGGTATATTATCCACGATATTTGGTATTGGTATAGCATGGTGTGAAAACAGCCTTATGGACGCCATCGCACCAGTCGCTTTTTGTGTGCAGGTTTACTGGCGAAGCTTTTCGAAATAGCGCGCTTCAACTCGAATCGGTATTATCTTAACTAGATTCGTGTCAGTCTGGAAAATAACCGAAAATAACCAACAAGTTGTCTATGAAACATAACCGAGCAATAAGTTACACTTTGAACTTAAGTGAAACTTATAGTAGGTATAACTTAAGACGGGACTATGAATACTGGCGTAAGACATTGCTTAGGATTGTCTTAAATATAAGAACTGACTATGAATACCGACCTTAGTAATTTAAGTTTAAAAAAAATGTTTATTTTTATTGAGGAATAAGAGGATAGCGATTCTTAATATAATGAATAAAGCCCGGATTTTTAGACATTTAAAAAGACTGAATTAGGCAGGCAAATAGGCAGTTAATGTCTAAGAAATAGGCGCATTTTTAGGCAGCCTAAAAAAATTAGGCGTTTAATAATTTGTCCTCTTTCGTCGTTTTGTAATAAAAAACTAATATTAATGCTTATTTTAGTTACATGGTCATTTATTAAGAAATCGGACGAAGGCTCTTAGGGGCTTATGAAACTGTACAAGTGAATCAAACGCATAATTCGCCGTAAGGAGTGTATTGTAAAAACACGCTTTAAATAGGAGCCATAAATCGGCGTTTAAGTCAAAAAATTCAGACAGTACCTAAAGGTGCGTACAGATTATGCGGGCGAATCCGAACGAACACATGTGGACAAATCTGTTCGGAGTTCGCTTGTTTCGGCGTACACACTATGCCAATAAGTGCGAACGAACACTAGCGAATGAGTTTATTGGTTAGTTTTTGCTTCAAAACAAGTCATAAAAGCCGCGCGAGGCTTCGTTCGATAAGGTTCCCTCGCCAGGCGGTAAATATCAAAGCCGAGGCGTCCTAAATTTTATGATTGGCAACAAAAATAAAATCTCCAATTGTCTGAATCTACATTCTTTCATTCGCATTGAACATATTAATATTATTTTTAAATATTCAAATTTGTACCTAAAGTCTAATTTTCTTTCTTGCAACAACCATTTCATTTGTTTTTGTTAAATGTTTAAATGTTCTGACTTTTCTTTTTCGGAATTAATTTATTGGCAAGTTTACGGCAATCATATTGGGCCAGATAGCAATGCTGCAAAAAGGCCCAACGCGCCGGCGAGTCTGATTCCGTCTAGATCCGCAAAATGCCAAGCCAATGTCAATTACCTAGGTATTCCCGAAACAAACCGTAATTTTATAAATACACAAGGTAATCTATATAATCTAATAATTGTCATTTGCATTTTCATTATACCTACTTAAATCACTTAACATCCTTTTCTGTACTTTGTTGAATCTTTTTATGTTATTAATATTTATGTACAAATATTTATTTCTTCTTGTGCTGTAGTACGACATCGGATACAGCTGTCTCATCACTTCATCAGTAAGTTCTTGCTAACTACATAAGTAGATATAAAAAACAGACCACACCCTTTTTTCCCCATTTGAAATGCATTGACTTCCGGTCCAGTTTTCTGCCTCATCTGAGCCCATGGTAAAGAGTGAGATGGAGCTCCAGAGAGAGAGAGACGGAGACAACGTAGTTCTGGCGTCCGTCCGCCAGATGCCACCGGCGCTGCTGCCATTTTCGTTAGTTCGGAAATTGTCCGCCAGATGCCTCCGGCGCTGCTGCCATTTTCGTTAGTTCGGAAATTGTCCGCCAGATGGCAGTGGCGCTGCGTCGTCGGAGCGTTAGTTCGGGAATTGTCCGTCGGGTGTCGCCACCGGCGCTCCGCTGCGGAATTTTTCCTCCGTCCGGAGAGAGATTCGAACCCGTTCCTCGGCGTTCCTGAGCCGTCCACCTAAGCCGCTCGGCCGTTGAGTCACTCGTTCGTATCCGTTCCAGATGTGTAATATTAACGACGCGACGCGCGGCGAATGATGTCCTTATTTTTTTCGTCGAACACGGATGCGATGCTGGTTGCGTCAATTTTTTTCCTCCGTCCGGAGAGAGATTCGAACCCGTTCCTCGGCGTTCGTGAGGCGTCCACCTAAGCCGCTCGACCGTTCGGTCAGTTGCTCGTATCGGTTCGAAATGTGTAATAATAATAACGACGCGCGGCGAGAAGGATGTCGTTTTATTTTTCGTCGAACACGGATGCGATGTTGGTTGCATCTGGCGGTGTCCATCTGGTGACGAATTGCGAAAGGACGATCGCCGGCGTCCATCTCGGAGGCGTCGCGTCGGTAGGTTTCTACGCGCGCGGGAGCATATAGATCGCTGCACGCAGAGCGGCGGCGGCAATTTCGAAAAATGGGTCCTCGGGGCGTGCGCATTTCCGCGAGCATAGGCGGACGTGCGTATTAAAAAATAAAAGATGCGTTTTCCTTACGTATGTAGTTTATTACTATGAAAAAAACTTATATTCATAACTTGATAATAAATATTTACAAATTACATTTGCGTTAGTCATGGAACAAACACTGTAATTGTTTGTGTGATGCAGGCAAGATAAATTTCTTTTGTTTAAATTCGGACAGTCAGGATCGGATTCCAGGTTTACGATTTCTATCGCTGGTAAATGCTCTTGGAGGAAATTTGTTTTTTGGTGACCTTTTACGTAGATTCGCTGATATCCGTGTGTAAATTGATGAAGAATATTCTTCACTTGTCTGTAAGGAATGTAACCGTCAGAGTAGCGTAGATGATGATAATTATTTTCCAACCAAATAATTTGTCTTTTATGTTCCTTTTTTAATTTGTTGAAAGGAACGTCGGGTGGCCCGAATACGAAATGTGCTATGCCACACGCGTCTCTGATTGCCAATTCTTTTTACCACAAAACGTTCCAATTGGAATCCTTCTATATCAATAACTAGCGATTTTACGTTTGCTTCTTTCTTGTACAATTCGTGCTTCCGGAGTAGAATAGGGTCGAGAATTTTCGATAATTTCTTAATACGTTGACGGAAATGGATTCTGTCGCGTGCGTTTTGCATCCAGTTATTGTCTTGCTCTTCTTCTTCTTCTTCATCATCATTCGCGTTAAATTCTATTACAACGGCCGGTTCTTTGGCAAATGTTACGTTTTTCTTCATAATTTCGCGTACACTCACCACTCCATGAAGCAAACGCAAAGACTGAGCGAGAAAATGCACTCGGCCTTCTTTCGTTTGGAGTGGAGGGGAAAATAAAAGCACTCATTGTTTAAAAAAATATATTTCAGATAATTAAATACATAAAGTAATATATATTTTGTTTAAATTATATCTCTAACTATATTCGTTGCAGGGTTATATTCAACGATCTTGTCGTGGATAATTAGACAATATGCGACCATATCCGCCTTAAATTCCTGTTCGCTCTCTAATTCTAATTTAATGTCGACAGTCGAAGATTTTACGGACTCGTTCTGTTTCGAACAGTCTATAACGTAGAGAGCTTTCTTTTGAATTCCGCCAAATTTAAAATCGGTTCGTTGCCACGTCCGTAATAACTGTTTTGAAAATCTGCGTACATCAGATAAGCAATGCCGAATTTATTTTTACTCATTTCGAGATTTAAATTTTTATACGGATAACTTTCAGAATTGAGATGTAATTTAATATTTCGAATGTGTGCGTGATCAAATTCTGACGCGTTTTTAGTAGGTTTGTCTTTTCTAGCGTCTTGGAAAGCGACGATAACATACCTAGGTTTTTCTAAATTCGTAGACGTTCTTATTGGCCAAACATCATTAAGGGTTGGGCGCATGCTTGGTAATTCATGTAGTTCCCATTGTCGATAAGGAATGAAAATTGATTTTGACTCTTGTAGAAACTGTAGCATTTTCAATTTCATCTCGTCATTGAGCGTAATGTGCGGCACGTGCCATTCGATTTTTTCTAAGCTTATGCTCGCCGTTTTCACGTAAATAATTTCGCTAATTTCCTTATCAGGGTCGAAATCGGTTCCCATGTGTACAGAATTCGCTTTTGCATATCGGGAACTAACTTGAGTTATACCGCCGCGTAAACCTTTTTCTATAAATAAAATCATATCGATGTCTTGTAAAAGGGGAAGTTCAATTTTTGTTGTTTTAAGAGCCGCCGAAAATGATAGGCCCGGAGCTGTGAAGAATCCACACGCATCTAACCCGTAAGTTTTGAAAGTCAATTTTCTAAAATTTTCAAAAATGTCTGCCAATAGAAATACGTCAATTTTTAAATACAAGTCCGCGTATTCACCGAGAGTTTTACATTGAAAATGTTGCCAAACGTTTACGGCGTGCTGGTAATCCTCATCGTTGACGTTTTCGCCATGTAATTTATTATAAAATAGGATTTATCGGGAAGACTTGTCTCTTCCAATTTGTCAACAGAATTCACGTAATCATACGGAAAACATCCTTTACGAGTTACTAATTTATAAGAATTGGGATTCGGAAACGCTTTTTGTACGAACTTTATTTGTTCTGGTTTCAAATTTTTCGCTAATGTTTCAAGAGACGAGGGCATGAAACGAAACGAATCTAAGAAACGTAATTTCACATCGCCTACCCTTTTCGAGAACGATATGTAAGTTTCAGTTGTGTTTGCTAAAATTTCTACATTTTCATCGTTTACGTTTGCCAGCGCTTCTATTATAAAGTGACTATCGTAATGAGATAAATTGTGTAAAATCACGGGAATAATATTTTAACGCGACATTGTAAATTACAATTATTGCACAAAGCTGCAATATAGTTCCCGGTAAAATGGTCGTGGTGATAAGTTTTAGTATTATTTTCGCTAAAATTAGAATCACAAATCTCACACTTTTCGGCATTTGCATGTGCCGTAGATTCTTCGAACGTTAAATCTTTCATAGGAACGGTAATGTGATTTTTAATATTTCTTGAACATTTGTTGCTTCTCCTAATAATTTATTTACGAACCACTCAGCCGGGTTTTCGCCGCGATAAATTTCAAAATGATTTAGTCGATCATCGTAAGAACAGACTGTTAAATATGCAACGCTAAAGGCTTCGTGCCGTTGATAGGCGTTCGTGAATGCTTTTTCTAGAGTATCGTCACAGGAATGAATAGGTTTCGTTAGAGCTTCGAAGTCCGCGTAAATGACAAACGGCAAAGGCATGGTGGCCGCAAATTGTTTGAATTTAACAATGTTTTCTCCGTCTTTAGGTAATTCAATTTTTACGGCCTCATGACGCGAGCAATCTGACACATGACGATTTAATTTGTCCTTGGATGAAAAATAACACAAGCAGCGATCGCAAATGAACTTGACACGCATGTTTGATGAAATTTGATACCTGCACAGTTCTGATAAATTTTTAATGAGACAAAGTGACCTACGCGTTGACTTTTCTTTAAATATAATAAATTTACGTGGCAGTTTTTGACATTTTTTGTATGATAAAGTGGACCCACGATGCTCTTGTTTTCATAACCGTATACGTTAATTGAAATAAATTTATTGGCGTTTTCGAATTTCTGCAAGTCGCACAGATTTACAGGAAAACATATACCTTTAAAACTAAAAAAATCGTATATATTTTGACGGTACGTAGAAGGATCGCACGCATCTTGACCGTTTCTCGCCGGAAATAGGTGCGCCAAAAGGCAATACGCGAAGCATCGTCGGTCTTGATTTTTGATGTTCAATATGACGTTACTTTTTCGCCGAAGTTCGTCCGGCAGGTCCACGTAAGTGCTACCGTTATCTTTCTTTCCTCCTCCTCTCAACGGCGTGTACTTGCAAAACGCCACGACCAGATTCACGATTGCCGATAACGACCAACCGCTGTCCCTCTCTTGATATTCTGAAAGCTGATAAGAAAGTGAAAAAAGAAAATTAATATCTGGCAGCTTATTTCGTTTTAAACTTACCTGCACCATGATTTCGTTAAACAGTTCGTTTAAAATTTCGTCTAGATTTGCTCCAATATTGATCACGTGATTTTTGGTATTGAAAAACTTATATTCCGAGACATCGGTTTGAGGTTTTACAAATTCACCGCAAAATACCAAATTTATCTTCATCGAAGGCGTTTTCACCAATTGATTTCCGATTCTAGTTCTAATCAGAGACGAGGCGTCTAGGAAAAAGCTTCGCGGTTGTGTATGAGTTTTATTGATTATTACTCCGGTACGAATTCTGCTTTTAAATGCAGATTGCAGCTGTAAATTTAAAAAAATTAGAAAAAATACGTACGCATTTAATTTAAAACTTACATCCTTCCACTGAATTCGGTTGATTTTATTAATTCTCCGTTCTGTTCCGGGACGACGACGACGACTTGTTCTTAAACCTCGACCAATCGGCAACGTTTTAATTTTTAATTCCAGTTTTACGTCGAATGAATGTAATTTTGCAATTAAGCTTTCAATTTGTTTCTTATCGTGCACCGACGGACAATTTCTCATTAGCTCGTTTAATGTTTTAATATTTTTTTGTTTAGTTTTGCAATTTTATAAGCATCTGATTTATCGGCGCACTCATCCAATAAGCGAAACACATTTAAATATTCTCGTAAATCCATTTCAATATTTAATAATAATCTAATTTTAAAATTATGTTTATAACTAAGCTAATATTTTTACTTTAACAAGCTGAAAAAAAGAGACCATAATTCTAGTGACTTGAAATAAGATAATAAATTTTGTACTTACTTGTATTTTTAATATTTCTCAAATTCAATATCATATGCCGGTTGTGGTTTACTTGCTAATTTCACCAATCCTTTGTAAATCAAGCCGCATTGCGAAGACAACACGTCACCTATCTTATCTTCGGGTATGGCCTTGTTAAATCGACGAGGCAGAAACACGACAAACTCCTGATCGATTTCCGCCAGCAATGATTCTCCAAATTTCGTTTTTACATATTTTAAATCGGACAACGGATACTTGCGGCCGATTTCCAGCTCCGACAATAGGTAATGATTTTAACGAAGTAGCACTATTTATATTCGAAATGGTATCCATAATTAACGCGCACAGAGAAAACGTAAAATGTACTCTTTTCTGTAGGGACAGATGATACAAACTAAAGTGCTGTACTGCAGTTCGCCGCGCATTTTTCTTATCAGTAAATTGCAATGCATTGAGTAATCTACGTGTGCGCATTAGATTTAAAATTAAAAATACAGGATGTTTCATAACTCGCGGCGTAGAATTAAGAAACTTATACGGGGTGATAAAAAGTAAAATATTTATTTCATAACTTACAAAAATATTTAACATTTTTTATCACCGCGTACACGTTCCTTAATTCTTCACTTCGAGTTATGAAACATCGTGTATAATACGTCTTTTTTTATTGGTTTAAAATAAATTACGCTCACATTTTTTCCTCTCCTCCTTATTTAAGACCGTAAGTTTGCTTTCGATCGTTTAGTCTCGCGACGTGCGTAAATAAGTGCAAGTATACATCTGAAAATGGCATCATCGTCGTTAGAGTTTCTGGAAAGTTTTCTGCAAGAATGCAGACGAAATAGTGATTTTCGTTTTGTTAGCGAGGTGTCTTACAAGCTAAGCAGATCTGCAAAAATTTCAACGGGACTCAGTGTAACGAATAATTTTGAACCGTTAGTAAAACTAACGTACAGCTCAAAACCAAAATGTTTAACATTTAACGGTGACGAGTGGAATCAATTCATCGAGTACTTTCCTCGCATCGAAGATCATCTGAAATTAAATAGTACGAGGTGCCAACAATGTGCGGACACGAAGACGATTTCCAATTTCGAGCTTTGCGACAGTGATATCAAATTATTTTTATCGAGTCCAAAGGTAAATTTAAAGTGAAAATTATTAAAGGCGAAACAGAAATAGAATTGGATAAATTTATGTTTAAAATATTAAGTAAATTATTACATGTCGTCGGTTACCGCATCAAAAGGCTCGAAAAACTTACGTTCAACGGTTACTACAATAAAATTATAGAATTAATCGCCACTTATCTCCCGGATAATGAAAATTTAATTTCGTATGCCCGTAATTTTATTATCGGAATCCTGAAAGCAGAGGACGGAAATGTGCAATGGTATTCAGAAAGTATCGATTGTTTGCTGGAATTGTTGGCAAATCACGAGGACAAAATAAAACTCGACGTGGGGAGATATAAAAACTCGATTTTAATGGGATCAACCGTCGTCGGTCAGTCGCAATGAAAACGTTAGAAGAGATACTTGAAATCGTGGATAAAATATTGGAATATAACAATCAAAATTTCGGTTTGAGCAATATCGATACGGATCTAATTCCCAGATACATTTTACTGCAACAATCTACGTTAAATTTAATTGATATTTGGGAGCGATTACCCGATCGTTTGAAGCAAGATAAAGAGCTGCAGCGTAAATTACCTTGTTATTTACATTATAACACCGGCGAAACGCAGTGGGACGGACCTCCGATTTCTCTGCATTTGTGTCCTGTGTGCCTAAACGACGACGACGAGAGTGCGTCCGTGTGAAAATGGGTCTCCTTGCTGCCGCGATTGTTTTCGCGGTAATTGCGAACAATACGTTTTATATAAACATTAATAATTCGAACATAACTGAGTGTTACGTGTGTACAGATTACGAAAATAGCGTTTGGCCTGAGGATTGGATTCAGCTTGCATGGAAAGGTTCAAACATGTTCGACGTAAATTTAACAAATCAAGATCAGACGTTGCTGTATTACAAACTTCGTTGTTTTCATCAAGGTCGTCGGCAAGTTGAAGACAGCGACTGGAAGATTGCGTTAAATATTTCGCACGAATATGCAGATTATTTTTCGACTCGGAATATGTCAACTTAACGCAAATTTATAATTTCTATTTGTAAAACGATAATGAAAATACTTATTGTTCGCATGCATTTTTCGTAAGTTGTATCGCACTGTTTTTAATATATTGTTAACGATAATTTGTATGTGCCATATAAAATGTGTTTTTTAAATAATAAAACTATTTTTCTTTAAAAAAAATGAAAAGCAATTTATTAGAATACTTACATACAATTAAACAATATTTGACAGTTTAACCAAATTTTTTTAGGGAATGCCCAACCATTTCACGTAGGCTTTTCCTCCTTTTTTTCTCAAAATTTTTTCCACCAAATAAACATCTTCGTGTTTAGCTCGTTGGAGTTCTTCGTTATAGAAGGCGCCCAAAATCGGTTGCTTCGACATGTCTTCTAGCAGGTAAGTAACGGGATTAGTAACTTGAATTTTAACGATTTTGAACAGTTCCGTGGACCACGACGGAGTAAATCCCTTTGAATACTCCTTTATATTTGCTGATGCGAACGACATCACCGACACGAAACTTCGCTTTGCCCGCAATTTTAATCTTATTGTATACCGTTTCTAAAAGCGTCTTTTCATTTGTCTTGTTCACATCTTTAGGAGCCATGCCTATTGTTCTGTGCACGCTCGCGTTATATTTGTCCACAATCGTTTGCAATAAATCGAACCATTTAAATTTGCCGCGCATACTGAATTCTCTGTACAAGTTTTCTTTAATTGTCCGTATAACTCTACCATGGCGGCCTTTATCGGAGAAAATGTTGAGTAATGATTTATTCCGTATCTATTTGTCAAATCTTTAAACTTTTGGTTGTAGAACTCTTTTCCCTCGTCGGTGTGTAAATTTGCGGGCGTCCTCTTGTCGGTATTCAATATTTCGAGCATAGCTTGAGTTACGAGCTCGCCTGTCTTCCTTTTCACCGGTCGCGCCCACAAATACTTAGAAAAGCAATCTATGACAACTAAAATGTAATTATAACCTTTATTTTCACGCGCGTAAGGAATAAATTCGCACAGATCAGCTTGCCAAAGATCGTCCACAGACTTTACAATTATGGATCTCCTCGAAAATTTTTCCTCGCAGGTTTGTGTAACTCATTGACGACGTCACGTTTAATTTGGCTCATTGCTGTGCCCTTCACCGAACCGCTGCTCCAACTTATCTAATCTAACGTTAATCAGCTTCATTTGTTCTCGAAATACGTTTAGCTCTCGTTTCAGATCGCCGAGGTAGAGAGCTTGCGATCGAAATATTCCTTCGATTTTCGATTTCACGTCCGTAACTTGATTTTGTATGGTCCTAGAATCATTTTTGATTTTTCCTTTATCTCGTCCACGTATTTTTTATTGGTCGCGTCTCTCGGATTGATGCTCGAGCCGACGTTGCACAGTCGTTTGTTCCCGATATCATAATGTTTATCACTTGTGAGAGAAAATCCTAAACCGGGTGGCCCTCGAGTTGTTTTCGTTTTGCGTAAATATCTGCCGAATTTATCGACGCTCATTCTATTACATCGGCTTCTTTCAGTTCTTCGATGATCGCAATAATCTCGTTATTATGGCCCGTGTGTCCCGCCTGTTGAGAAGCCTTCAACAATTTCAGACGATCCACCAGCTCGTTGATGTTATCCCAGTATATATATTGAAACGGTTTATTTTCAACTTCTAATCCTTTACCGCTCCAAGTTTTAGAGCGAGATCTTCTTTCGAACAACGGTTGAATTATATTTTTGTATTTTTCACTTCGGCTTCCCTTTATTTGCCCTGCCGGATCATTGCCTCTTCTGTGAGCGTGCGTGCGATCTAGTATATGATGATAGTTCTCGAGATCTTCGTTCTTATGACCGATCGGTTGCTTTTTAAAGAGTAATTCATAAAGCCCCGGTGTGCCAATATATGTAACACCTTTAATTATCAAATCTTTTTTTTTTAATTGCACGTCGCTATCGCCGATTCGCCAAGCGTCCGTAACAGGATTATAGCGAATGCCGTACACATTGTCGTATTCATTATTGGCGTCTTGTAATAAACCATCAATGTATCCTCTGGGAAGTGGATCGTACATCTTAAGGTATTCGTCTCTAGGAGTGGGAGACATTGTTTGATATAAATTTTGGAAATCGGAAAGTCTTCTCTCTTCATCGATTTCTTCTTCCTCCTCGGACGAAAACGGATCATATCCGGCAACATCTTCCGATTGAACAAAACTGGGTTGTGGAAGACTGAATCGTCGTTGTTGTTGTTGTCCGGCAACAAAACTGGGTCGTTCTTGGACGTCCGGAACAACATCCGAAAGCGGACTATATCCGGCAGCAGCTTCCGATTCAACAAAACTGGATTGTGGAAGAACGACTTGCTGTTGCAGTTTTCTTTCTGGTTCCGCCATGCTATCGTCGGCAGATTTCTTTACAGGTAAGTAATTAGCGGAATCTTTTTCAGTTTTTACCGTTCGCTCAAGCTCTTTGAGAGACTTGGTGATCGGTTTATACTTTTCCGACAGCTCATAGTCTCGTTCCAATTTACCTCTTTTCAAAGCCAGATACTTGTTTCTTATTGCTTTACTTGCTTTGATAATTTCTAATTTCATTTTCTTCTTTTTGTCCATTCTTAAACCAATTGCCCAGTTTCCGAGCAGTTAAAACCAGTTGTAAAGCTGTTTTATTTGTCTGGTCCAGTTCTTCCGCCGGTTAATATCCGTTTCCGAGCAGTTGTAAAGCTGTTGTTCTACCGATCAGCTACCGGTTGTAAAGCTGTTTCGATACTGTTTTAATTGTCTGGATGCGGCGACGCTTATATCAGTATGTAACTGTCAAATCCTTTACGATATCTTCCGTCTTTTATATCATGCTCCTTATCAATGCAAATAAACCCGTATTTCTTCTTCCAACACTCAGCACACATCGACTTAAATTGATCGAATGACATGTCCATGCATACGTGGTCCTCAAATATATGCCGCAAATTCGTCTCGTCTTGTTTAAATAAAATCAAAAAGTTAGCGTTGTCGCGAATTAAATGTTTAGGGATTCGGGTGTAAGTTTGACAGAGATAAAAACAATTAATCCTTTTATGACGACCCATGCTAAAGTAATCTCGTATCTTATCCTGCTTATCGCAAGCGACGTCGTCGAATATGAAAACCGAATTCTCTTTTGCATCCTCCGGATTTAGTATTTCTTCGTTGTCCTTGAACGCAAAGTAGTTTACTTCTTTCACTTCACTTAGAATTTGCTCCAACGCTCGATATTTCGGTTGATACAGGGACTTGGAGTAAACGTAGACATTTTCGAAGGACAGACCGTTCGGATGGACGATCAAAGAAATCGCGATGTTGGTTTTTCCAGAATTTGACGTTCCCGCGACGAGACATCTCATCGTTGAGGGTAATAAAGGATGACGGTTCAATTCTGTCTCTTCGCACAAAAAATTCATGTTCATTACGGGAAGCTTATGCGCCTGCTTGACAATTCGCATGTTTCACGTACACGCGCGCGCACACATATAAATTTAACTTCTGCTTCTGTTGACCGCGCAGTGTCTCTCAGACCAAATGACTGCGCGTAGTGGTGCAGGTCTCTTAAATTCTCTCATCAATAAATTACCGTTCGAATTGCATCTACCCGGAGGTTATCAATTCTGCGGACCCGGTACGAAATTAAAAGAGCGTTTGGAACGCGGAGACGTCGGCATTAACGAATTAGATCGAGCCTGCAAAGAACACGACATAGCGTACTCCAGGTACAAAGATTTACCGAACAGACATTTGGCAGACAAGAAGCTAGAAGAGCGCGCTTGGAATCGCGTTAAATCGAAAGACGCGAAACCCGGAGAGAGAATAGCGTCTCTTGCTGTTACTTCTGCGATGAAAATCAAACGAAAACTCGGAAGCGGTCACGGCGGAGGCGGCGGAGGTTCTCGTAAAGTGGCCTTGGGAGAAGTTGTCAGGAAAATTCGCAACAATGTCAAAAAATTCGATCGTCTGGACAATGCGAACGAAGCTATAAAACTCGCGAGAGCATCGGCCAAGGTTGCTCTGAAACAAGCGGGCGGTAAGAAGAACATTCGAAAACCTCGAGTGATACCCGTTCCGAAAGTAGGAGGCGTCATACCGTTTCTCATACCGTTGTTAGCGGGTCTCAGCGCGGCGGGTTCCCTTGCCGGAGGATCCGCGAGCATTGCGCACGCAATTGGCAGAGCTAAGGAGGCGAGAAGGAAGTTGGAAGAAGCAAAACGACACAATCGAACGATGGAGACCATCGCGCTGGGAAAGAAGGGCGACGGATTATATTTGAAACCGTATCGTAAGGGTCTCGGTCTCTACATTCGTCAACCGAAACAACAAAAAAACTAATTGACGGACTGCCCCGAACAGCCCTGACCGATTTCCATCTGGCGAAATTTGCAAACAAAAACGTGCCACATTTCAGAGGCGTCTTTATGCGTGACGATTTACCTAGAAAACCTCGTAAATTCGAAAGCGGCATAATAAATTTAGATTCGAAAAACGGTCCCGGAACGCACTGGATCGCTTATTTTAAAAGAAATAAACACGTGCTGTATTTCGACAGTTTTGGAAATCTTCCGCCGCCGTCGGAAGTGATTCGATATTTCGAGGGCAGTCGAATAATCTACAATCACAAGAGATATCAAAAATTCAACGCCAACAATTGTGGACATCTATGTTTGGAATTTTTACATAAAGAGGGCAGTCATGTCGAGAACGTTCACGTTGGTGGGCAACAGTAGCGTACTTTCGGCAAATTATTACCCGCCTATCGAACTGGATCCCCGTTACGAATATCAAATCGGATTACTAAGTCTTTACACCTACAATACTGTGCCTAACGTTGAAGAGCTAAAGAATAACAAATTTTATTACGGTGACGGCAAGATTATCGAAATTCCAACGGGCTCCTACGAAGTGGAGGATCTGGAGAAATTCCTGCAGACAGAATTAAACGGTACGCTTTCGCTAAAACCGAACAACAATACGCTAAAATGTGAAATTAAGTGCATGTTTAAGATCGACTTTGAAAACCAGATTCGATAGGCCGAATGTTGGGCTTCTCGCCGAAAATATTAGAACCGAATCTATTACATCAATCGGATTTACCAGTGGAAATTATAAAGGTGACGACGATCCGCGTGGAGTGTAACATTGCTACCGATTCGTTTTACAACGAAAAGATGTCGCATACGGTTTTTGAATTTTCACCGTCCGTCGATCCCGGTTACAGCATAAATATTAATCCCAGCAACATCGTCTATTTACCTGTAAGAGTGCGCAAGATCAATAACATTACGTTGTCGTTACTCGATCAGAACGGATCGTCGATAAATTTAAGAGGTGAACAAGTTCGAATCAGTTTGGAATTGAAAAAGCAAACGTGAAGTGATGGGCCTGCGTTTCCACGACAAAAATAACGGTAGCAGTAATAATATACAAAACAAGCCCGCAGAATTCATCATTCAGAAGACAGCTCCCCAAAGGTTAACATCGAGCAATATATTGTTCTTGCAAAGTTTAGGCTATAAAGTGAAAAATATCGACGGTAATGTTGCATCTATCCGAAGGACTCGACTTCGACGAAGTTATCGTTAAGAAGCAATTTCACTGGTATTCTCCGACGTACAAGAATTTTAACAACAACGACGAAGTGAGAATCTTAATCAATCATCAAGATATTTACACCTATCCGCACGAAAGTTATCTGTACATCGAGGGAACTTTGAGGCCGAGCGACGAAGGTACCGGCGAGTGTCGACTGACAACAACCCTTATTCGTTCCTTTTTGAAGAGATCCGATACGAAATCGACGGTAAGGAAATAGATAAAGTTCGAAATGTAGGCGTGACAACTACCATTAAGGCGTACCTATCCTATAACGATGCGGAAAGTAAAGTATTACAAGTGGCTGGATGGGTGCCCTTTCAGGACCAGCATCCGACTTTATTAGACGATAAATTTATGGCATGCATACCGTTAAAATTTCTGCTCGGCTTCTGCGAGGACTACAAGAAAATCATAATGAACGCCAAACAAGAAATAATATTACTTCGTTCCAGAAGTGACAATAATTGTTACATGAGTACGGGAACGAAAACGGCGAGCATAAGCTTAGAAAAAATCGAATGGCACGTGCCGCACATTACGCTCAATGACGAGATGAAATTGAAAATGCTACAGTTTCTACAAGAGTCAAAATCAATTTTCATTCCTTATCGACAATGGGAACTACATGAATTACCAAGCATGCGCCCAACCCTTAATGATGTTTGGCCAATAAGAACGTCTACGAATTTAGAAAACCTAGGTATGTTATCGTCGCTTTCCAAGACGCTAGAAAAGACAAACCTACTAAAAACGCGTCAGAATTTGATCACGCACACATTCGAAATATTAAATTACATCTCAATTCTGAAAGTTATCCGTATAAAAATTTAAATCTCGAAATGAGTAAAATAAATTCGGCATTGCTTATCTGATGTACGCAGATTTTCAAAACAGTTATTACGGACGTGGCAACGAACCGATTTTAAATTTGGCGGAATTCAAAAAGAAAGCTCTCTACGTTATAGACTGTTCGAAACAGAACGAGTCCGTAAAATCTTCGACTGTCGACATTAAATTAGAATTAGAGAGCGAACAGGAATTTAAGGCGGATATGGTCGCATATTGTCTAATTATCCACGACAAGATCGTTGAATATAACCCTGCAACGAATATAGTTAGAGATATAATTTAAACAAAATATATATTACTTTATGTATTTAATTATCTGAAATATATTTTTTTAAACAATGAGTGCTTTTATTTTCCCCTCCACTCCAAACGAAAGAAGGCCGAGTGCATTTTCTCGCTCAGTCTTTGCGTTTGCTTCATGGAGTGGTGAGTGTACGCGAAATTATGAAGAAAAACGTAACATTTGCCAAAGAACCGGCCGTTGTAATAGAATTTAACGCGAATGATGATGAAGAAGAAGAAGAAGAGCAAGACAATAACTGGATGCAAAACGCACGCGACAGAATCCATTTCCGTCAACGTATTAAGAAATTATCGAAAATTCTCGACCCTATTCTACTCCGGAAGCACGAATTGTACAAGAAAGAAGCAAACGTAAAATCGCTAGTTATTGATATAGAAGGATTCCAATTGGAACGTTTTGTGGTAAAAGAATTGGCAATCAGAGACGCGTGTGGCATAGCACATTTCGTATTCGGGCCACCCGACGTTCCTTTCAACAAATTAAAAAAGGAACATAAAAGACAAATTATTTGGTTGGAAAATAATTATCATCATCTACGCTACTCTGACGGTTACATTCCTTACAGACAAGTGAAGAATATTCTTCATCAATTTACACACGGATATCAGCGAATCTACGTAAAAGGTCACCAAAAAACAAATTTCCTCCAAGAGCATTTACCAGCGATAGAAATCGTAAACCTGGAATCCGATCCTGACTGTCCGAATTTAAACAAAAGAAATTTATCTTGCCTGCATCACACAAACAATTACAGTGTTTGTTCCATGACTAACGCAAATGTAATTTGTAAATATTTATTATCAAGTTATGAATATAAGTTTTTTTCATAGTAATAAACTACATACGTAAGGAAAACGCATCTTTTATTTTTTAATACGCACGTCCGCCTATGCTCGCGGAAATGCGCACGCCCCGAGGACCCATTTTTCGAAATTGCCGCCGCCGCTCTGCGTGCAGCGATCTATATGCTCCCGCGCGCGTAGAAACCTACCGACGCGACGCCTCCGAGATGGACGCCGGCGATCGTCCTTTCGCAATTCGTCACCAGATGGACACCGCCAGATGCAACCAACATCGCATCCGTGTTCGACGAAAAATAAAACGACATCCTTCTCGCCGCGCGTCGTTATTATTATTACACATTTCGAACCGATACGAGCAACTGACCGAACGGTCGAGCGGCTTAGGTGGACGCCTCACGAACGCCGAGGAACGGGTTCGAATCTCTCTCCGGACGGAGGAAA
This sequence comes from Dorcus hopei, assembly GCA_033060865.1. Lineage (NCBI taxonomy): Eukaryota > Metazoa > Arthropoda > Insecta > Coleoptera > Lucanidae > Dorcus > Dorcus hopei. The sequence continues at coordinate 48,741,837 of CM065426.1, read as the reverse complement.
AAAATTGACGCAACCAGCATCGCATCCGTGTTCGACGAAAAAAATAAGGACATCATTCGCCGCGCGTCGCGTCGTTAATATTACACATCTGGAACGGATACGAACGAGTGACTCAACGGCCGAGCGGCTTAGGTGGACGGCTCCAGGAACGCCGAGGAACGGGTTCGAATCTCTCTCCGGACGGAGGAAAAAATTCCGCAGCGGAGCGCCGGTGGCGACACCCGACGGACAATTCCCGAACTAACGCTCCGACGACGCAGCGCCACTGCCATCTGGCGGACAATTTCCGAACTAACGAAAATGGCAGCAGCGCCGGAGGCATCTGGCGGACAATTTCCGAACTAACGAAAATGGCAGCAGCGCCGGTGGCATCTGGCGGACGGACGCCAGAACTACGTTGTCTCCGTCTCTCTCTCTCTGGAGCTCCATCTCACTCTTTACCATGGGCTCAGATGAGGCAGAAAACTGGACCGGAAGTCAATGCATTTCAAATGGGGAAAAAGGGTGTGGTCTGTTTTTTATATCTACTTACATATAATATTATATTACGAAATTTTCTGTAATTCATTTTATAAAATTGTTTAGGTAATCGAATCCTAATATAATTCTTTGTCAGAAAATGTTTATGACTGCAGCGCATAGCGCAATATCTTAATGTAATAAAAATAATACCCAATTAGAATAAAGAAACGAATTTTACAAAGCCATTCCGCAGAGCATTTACGACTTGTGTATTTGTCATTGAGGAAAAAAACTGCCTTTGCTGTTACCGCCAAATCCCCGAATCTCGGCAAATCCGTTCGCTATCATTCGTTTCTACGTACACATTGAGCGAACACATGTGTTCGCTCGGGTTCGGAGACTGACGTGTACGGACCTTAAAATGGTTTCCTTCCTGATAGAGTAGTTCGAGGACAGCTTTCCTTTTAGGGCTTTTCTATTTTTCTATGGGGCTCTAGGCGAAGGGTCTTCTTTTCGTACACTATCAAATCACTCACACCAGGAATATTTAAATTGGAATACCCACTCGCCAAAATATTATAAATAAATTTAAGGAAGAAGCAAAAATGACAATTTTTAAATTTGAAGAAAGGTTTAAAAGTTAAATAATAAGGGGGACACTTCTGTTCGCAAAAAGGATTCGGCAAACATTTTATAGAATTACATGAATGTGAATGTTAAAATTGGAAAGGTCTTTATCGCGTAGCTTATTTTTTCAACATATCGTAATGGTCCCTTATCGTAAGAAGAGTCAGTTTTTTGGCTAAAGTTTGTCGCTCGGGCCCTTATCGCCTAAGATTGTTTATATTACGAATTAAAGCGTAAACTTCTTTCGTGAATAATCGTGAAAAAGTAATTTTAATTAAATTTAAAGTGTACAGTGTCTTTAAAATGTTTTGGCAAGCAAATACGTATTTCCACACACAGAGAAAACAATTCACAAAAATTAATTATACAATAATTGCTCATTTTAGGCATAAAATAGGCAACAAAAAAAGATTTGTAGGCGCTTAAGCTATAAAACTAGGCAAATACTTAAAGTAGTATAAAAATAGGCAGTTAGGCACGAAAAAATGTACATCTCATTCTAATTAAAATTTTAATCTAAATGTTTAAAACTTAATTGCCTATGTTTTTTGTTAAATAAAATTTTAGGCAATTGCCTAAAAATCCGGACTTTAGTAATGAAGGTCACTCGATTGTTGGGCACTTACCGAGTAATTATTAATAAATTTATTTTTAAATTTCTAAATTTTGGCGACTAAAAATGAATGGAAACAATCTTCATACAAAAACTTGCATAACCAACATACACTGAAGAGAATAACTATAGCACCACATGCAATTTTGAAAAATTTTATTCTTAATAGAACCCTTTGAGTTAGAATTGTTAACGGTAAATTAAACATGTCTAAAAAAGTATATTAATTGAAAAATGATGTTTTTTTTTTTTTTGAAAATTTAAGTAATTGGTTACGAAAATCTAAATTTTTCTTGGAGCACGACTATAGCACCACATCAAAAAGTTATTTATTTTTAGAACTTGCGCAATAAAAATTAAAAAATAATAATACTTAAACCTAAATTAATAATGTGTTTGTCCTCCAACATTACGGATGGTCTCGAAAATTCTATTGTTCATGCTTGCAATAAGCTTATTCATTACCTCTTGCTCAAGGTTATTCCATGTTGCATTTATGGCGTTTTTTAATTCTTCGGTTGAGTTGAACTGACGGTTATTTTCGTAAATTCTTCGAACCATGATACCCCAAAGATTTTCCATTGGATTTAAATCCGGCGAGCAAGCTGGCCATTCCAACAAATTTATTGCATTATCTGTAAACCACAGTTTTGTGTGTCGATTGATATGGACTTTTGCGTTGTTCTGTTGGAACAACCATTCTCCTCTTTCATTTTCATCAAAAAATGATAGCAAATTTTTTTCTAACAAGGTGGTGTATTCACCACTGTTCATTCTGTTTAACGGAAATGCCAATCTCAAACCACCCTCCTTCGAAAATGCTCCCCAAACCATTACGTTACCACCGCCAATATTTCTTTTCGAAAAAAACTGATGGTTTCTCCTTAAATCCCTCCAATAAGAATTGAAGCCGTCTGGGCTGTCCAAGGTAAACTTCTTCTCGTCCGAAAAAATTATCTTGAATATTTAAAAAATTAAAATAAATCGCAAAACGATTATTTAACAAATTTCTCAGTCTTGATGCATATTATCCTGGGCAAATTGCAAGCGAGCAATTTTATGGCGCTGCAAAAATCCTTGGACAGTTTTTAGTTTTTGTCTCTTAAATGTGGGGACTTTTTTTCAGAACTCTCCTTACAGTCCAGCGGGAAACATTAAGACCACATTCCACAACAAGTTATCTACAACTTTTCGTGCTGTTACTTGCTAAATTAATTAATCGTCGTTCAGATCTATTAAAAAAATAGGCGAAATTTTTTTTCTTGGACCGCCTTTTTTGTTTTTTCCATAATTTATTATCTGGACTATTCAAAAAATTTAAAATAACCTTGTGGAATCGAGTTACTTTGCGAGCAATTTCTCGAATCCCAAGCCCCTGTTCACGCAAAGCCAAAATTTTCCCCTTAAGTTCCACGTGGCATTTTTCAACAGCACTTCAAAATTCACTGACAGCAAAACGTCAATAACATATACTAACATTTTGTTTTTACTTTTCATGGCACACTTTATTTTTTTTTTATTTTTTTTATAATGGTACTATAGTTATGCTCCTGGCGAAAATCAGATTTTTATAACCACCTATTCACATTTTCAATAAACTACACGTTTTTCGGGCTAATATACTTTCAATGAGATGATTAATTACGTCATTCAATTCTAGATCGAAAAGTTTCATTATGAATTAAATACCTTAGAATTGCGATATGGTGCTATAGTTATGCTCTTGAGCATATTTTGATTATTAATCTATGAATTTTGTGTAAAATAATAGTTCTTTATGTTTCTGGCATAAATCATTAAAATTATCTAAACGTTTCGAACCAATTGTACTCTTTTCAAAGTTAATTGATAGTAAAATGTAATGCATATTAATTGGTAATACTAGATTAAAATTTTCTAAAACGTGAAACTTAAAATTATATTTTTGAAAATTCCTTAAACAACACTGCTCAAAAATAGAAGTAGTCATTGTTTTTTTGTTGACGTATTGCTGTGATATGCCCTTATTTTGAATGCCAATTTAATGCTATGATCTCAGGGTATTTGGCAAATTTTCTAATTTTTTTATATTATTTTATTTCTTAGTTTGTTGGTTTTTTTTCTCTCGGAGGCTCTTCTTCGGTGATGAATTTTGCAGTGTATCTCGTAGATAAATTTCTTTGTTGTAGAATATATTTTGTGTGATAAATTTTTGATATAGATGGCACTCGCTAGCCTTCACATTAAAAAATAACTAATGTCAGTGTGTGGGCGTTTAATAAAAAAATGTCGTACAATAAAAACGTAAAATACAGTTTATTGCACCACTTTAAATAATTAATTTTCACAAATTAATTATTATTCCACAAGAAGAAGTTCGGATAATTTAATATTTAGGTCAGGTTTTTCACAAAACCTTTCCAAAATTTACTCACACGTATTCTATAAGATGATGGTCCGGTTACGGTTCCAGTGCAAAACATCGCATTCGCGCGTCGGCGGTTTCATAGCGTGTCGGGTCGTAGGTTAACGCGATCACTAACACGGCGCCCTCATCCGAACTTCTTACTACAACCTATAGTTTAGACATGATTATTTTAATTATCCTAATATTTACAATTCTAACTTAATTCCTACGTATTTACATCTTAAAAATCTAAATAATTTATTTATAATAAATGGTTAATTTTAAACACCGTCACGTGGTAAACTAAAACGATAAGAAAGGTTCAAAATTTCCGAAACGTTCTTTTATTTAAAAAAAGAACACAATCAGTATTTAGTATTGCCTCCTCGGGCTTGTAAAACTGCAGTACAACGACGCGGCATACTGCGGATAAGCTTTCGGTGGTTTCGTTGTAGAATATTCTCCCATTCTTCAATTAGAGCGAGTTCTAATTCTTGGAGCGTTACAGGAAGATTTGGACGGCATCTAATGTGCCTTGCCAAATAGTCCCATACATGCTCGATTGGATTCAGATCGGGACTACATGCCGGCCAATCCAAAATACGAACATTGTGCTCCTGAAGATAACGAGTAACAATTCGGGCAGTGTGCGGTCGAGCGTTATCCTGCATTAGTATGAAATTTTGTGCTCTGGGTATCACATGAGGTTCTAAAATATCTTGCCCCGTAATACCACCGTTACGAATAACTACCAGATTTGTGCGACCATTTATCAAAATACCGCCCCAAACAATTAACGAACCACTTCCAAAGGGAACGCTTTTTTGTAGTGTTTGCGGTAAATGTCGTTCTCCGGTTCTTCGCCAAACTCGTATTCGTCCATCATTCCCCGAAAGAATAAATTTCTCATTCGCTTGTAAACATTACTCGACGCGAGTGCTGTCAATTGACGTGCTGCCTAGCAAATTGTTGTCTCATTCGACAATGCTGTCTAGATAACTTTGGCACTTTTGCAGGACGTCTGGATCTCAAATTGATCTCTTTTAGTATGTTACGGACAGTTTGGTCACTCATTCTATGACCACTAGCAGAAAGCGATCAGCGACAGTAGTGGTTTTTCTTCGGCGGCCTGTTCCTGGACGGCTAATAACCTGATTTGTCGCCCTGTAGCGTTTCCATAACATCCTAATGGTTCCTTGTACAACTCCAAGTTCGAGAGCCACACAAGGCTGAAAATAGCCTTCTTGTAACAATATGACACCTCTCGTAACTTCTATTGAAGTTAAATGTCTTCCAAGTCGTTGAGGAACTCGATGATAATGACCTATGACATTACAAAAAAAGAGTATAAAAAACAAGTAGTTTTAAGCAAAAAGTGTTATTACAGAAATAAACTGGACAGCACATCGAACAAAGCAGCTGAGGTGTGGAGACTCGTGAAACAACAAACCAATGTACATACGAAAAATGACATTGACCACATTATACTCGATGACGAAATAATACGAGATCCACTAGTTATGGCAAATATCTTTGCTGAACATTTCTCCAGTAATGTTAAACATAAAATAGATGAACATTTTCGGGATGGGTTATTCGAACTACTTTGGAAAATACCCCACAGTCTATGGTCATAATTCCATTGGACAAATAGGAGATTGTGACAACTATAAACTCCCTGAAAAATAAGAAAAGCTGTGGACCTGATGGGTTATCAGTAAAGCTTATTAAATTTTTGAAGGAAGAGGTGGCCGAAGCATTCGCTATTTTGTTAAATCTCTCCCTTATAGAAGGAGTCTTTCCGTCCTTGCTAAAAATAGCTGAAGTGATTCCACTGCATAAAAAAATGATAAAACGTGCGTGGAAAACTATAGACCGATATCTTTAATCAGTGTAATTTCTAAAATTTTTGAACGTGCTGTGTATAATAGAATTGTGAACTATATCGAGAAGTACAACTTTATGAGCGATTCCCAACATGGCTTCAGATAACACAGATCCACGGAAAGTGCTGCATATCAGTTCCTAGAGAGAGTTAACAGACATCTGGAGAGTAATTACTGCGTTGCGGGACTACTGTTCGACTTGAGTAGCGCCTTTAATTCGGTATCCTGCGAATTCGTGACATCTAAGCTGTACAGTCTGGGCATCAGCAGCACATTATTATCATGGATCACATCATTTCTTAATAATAGGTTCTTATACATATTGCTGTGTTATTCCTTTCTAGGAAAAATGAAATACATAAAAGAAAAAGGATACGCACATTGAATTTGTTTTATTTTGAAAAATGATCTTTTCTTTTGACCTTTTGGTGCCATTTTTCCATTATATTTGTATTAAAGGGTCCCCTAGAATTCTGAAAATTAAGTTTTCACTAAAATTTTTCTTTTATTAATATTTCTATTTTATTAAATGTAGAGTTTACCTAACCTCGAAGACGGTCTTTTGAATATCGACTCTCCTAGGACGACCAATTGGTTGAAAACCAAGTTTCGAGAGCTTTTTGGAGATGACTCCGATACAGAGGCCATGCCAGATTTCACACCTACACTTTGAAGGTCTGTAGTTTCTGTCCCTGAAGTTACGAACGTCTCGGTCAGGGAGGTTGGGTCTCCGGATCTAGAAACGCCTGTTCCTCAGCAGATGGAGGCTGCTGAATTCCTAAAGAATCACCCCGGGAACAAGCGACGATATCTGCTACACCTTCCTGATGGGGCGAAAGTGAAGATGCTTAAGGTTGAGGTTCTCCGTCTCGGGTTAATTGGTTGGCCTACAAAAAGTTAATTTACTTTTTATACTTTTGAATTATATAGAAGCAAGTTTTTGAGTTCAGTTTTGTTGAATTTTTGATTTTAATTTTGAATTTTAAGGTTAGGTTTTCTTTTGGGGCAAGTTTTGTTTCCCTAAATAAGTGGGGAAAATTTCATTAGATTTTAAGTCTTCCTTGGACAGTGTTTGTGTTAACATCTGTACAAGAATGGTAAACAGTTTAATTTATATAATATTATTTTAATTGTTATTAATTTTTGACTTGTCTTGATTTCACACTTGTATGTAACTTTGTTGAATACAGATAGAATCGGTTTTTCTGATTGGTTCAACAATAAATTGCTAATGGCAAATGCGAAACGGAATAATTACATTACGTTTTTGCCATTGCAAAGTTAATTTCCAACACGAACACAACACTTATAAATTTAACTGATCGTATTCAAATTAGATCAGTTTTCTTAATTGGTACGATCGAAATTTGATCATGGCATTCACGAAACGGAATAATTACATTACGTTTTTCCAGTGCAAAGTTAAATTTCCACATCACTTTTCAACAATTTTACAACTTACCTGTTTCACAATTTCCAGAATTTTTGAGGGACTCGGATCAAGGCATTTTGCTTTAGCGGTCTCTGAAAACTATTTACCTGTTTGTTTACGATGAATTTGAGGTCGATATCTACTGACTTCAATTCACCGTTGCAAATTATGTCGTAACTTATGTACTATCGGGGCCTTAAAATTTCGCACGATTTTTTATCAAGTAGCCAGAATTTCTCTAAAATTTAGTTTTGTAGAACAGGTTCTTTCCTCAATTTTGACACTAAAGACATTTAACCAAAAGTCACGATTGTTTGGTTATATTTTAAGAACATCATGATAGTAAAGTATTAGAACTGAAATAACAGAATAAAAGTAGCAGCCAACCATCTTCTAATTTTGCCATTGCAAAACCCTTCTCTCCTTCAGAAAGCACGTAATATGGAATTGTGTTGCTACAACTTTAGCATTACATTTGAAATCTGACGTTTAAAATGATTATTTTTGACAAAATGTCAAAGAAAGCGATATTTACAGCGGAAAATTAAATCGTGCGAAATTATAGGGCCGCGATAGTACAAGTTTCATCTGACAAAAATTGTTGGTTATGTTGATACAAATTTTGACGTTTGCTGTTTAATGTTGGTGTTATTGCGTTTTAATAAATTTGTACTAAGATATTTGATTTTTACTTTTACAACCCAACCCATTCACCACGTTGCTAGTAAATTTGCACAATAACATTTCAGTTGCTTTTAGAGTCTCCATTGCTATTTAAACTGCGACATTGCGCACGAACCCCGTGTAGTGTTGTAATTCGTTTAACAATAAAAATTACTAGGCCTTGAGATTTTAATTATTTCTAAAAAAGGTATATGCTCAAAACCACAACAATATGTTAAGTGCAATGGGCACAATTCGAATCTCCATAACATTCAATTGGGTGTGGTACAGGGCTCAGGACCCCTTATTTTTAATCTCTATATAAATGACATGTCTCAATACGTAACAGCGGGTAATTTCGCTGATGACACGTCAATTGTGGTGACGGCAGCAAACCCTGAGTCACTCCAATTGCTAGTGCGACAAGCAATAGAGCAAATGAAACAATGATGCTACATGAATCAACTCATTTTGAATGAAACCAAAACGGACTGTATATACTTTTATAAAATAAAAGTACGCCGAGTACCTCCATACATGACTGATAATGATACAGAAAACCAAATTTTTGGGCTTAACACTAGATCCTAAAATCACGTGGCAGGATCATATTAGTCACGTATGTGGGAAAATAAATAGAGCCTTCTATGCCCAATTGAAACTAAGAACAATGTTTGATGTAGACGTTTTGCAAAAAATTTATTATCCGTTAGTATACTATACTTGCACTTCTCATATAATATTACTATGTGGGGAAGAGCTATAACAATATGCAGATTATTTGTTCTACAGAAACGTGGGCCGAAATCGTAAGCCTGGTCATAACCATGTTTGTTACAAGTACATTCTTAGTATTTTTAACACATATACTTGTAAAAAAATAAAAACTTTTATAACAAGAAAAACTATTTTTAAACTACTGTAGTTTTTTTTTTTTCCTTGTGATAAAAAAAATACCTAATGCATCCTTAATTTACTAATCTTTTTGGGCCCTAAGTTAATGTGTGCTATTCTAATAAATTTAATACTTGTTTGTCCTCCTGTTTCTCTACATCCTTTATCCGCCTGCTAGTTATAGCGGTCAGAAGAGGTTAGACCGCAACTTAACGTTTTATTGGGGAGAATTTGTTTTGTGTTATACACGAGTGTATAATTGCATTTCGCTCACGTGTGATATACGACGTTTTGTCCAACAGTTGCACTTTTTAACAATAAATAATCTTGAAAAGATATGTTTGAAGTGACATTACTTAAAACGTCAAGCAGTCATGGTCGGTCGTCATGGATAATTGTTGATAAACACTATGGAGCACAGATTAATATTATAGCAGATACGAAACTTGCCGATTTGATTATTTTTAACAAGTCACCTTTGCAGAAAGGTGTGCCAGTTTGACATTAATTTTTAATGTGATATTTTTTACCTACATGTTATGCAGTAATAAACGATGGGACAAATTGAAAAGAAGAGATCACTTCATTATTTAGTTTTCCGAAAGGTAATAGTCCTATTATGGCGATTTCTGCGCTTTTGTGCTCATTTGCTTGTGCAAAGTGGGTAATGGGAAAGTGGCTAATACGCACTCCCAAAACAGATTTACTGAAAATAAGTCATCGGCAAACATTACTACATGAGCTTATGCAAAATATTTTCAATCAAAAGGTAGTACACCCTTTTCAAAATGGCTGAAGGTCAAAAAATTTCGACTCACAACATCAAAGGTGCCGACAAACAGTTTCGTATCTGCTATGATATTAATCTGTGCTATGGAGTGACCAAAATTAAATTTTAGTCGCTAGAGATTGAAATTTGATTTTAATCACTCAAAACTAACGTAAAAATCCCCTAAAAAGTACAACTGTTGGACAAAGGTATTTTATGTTTGTTTACCTGCTTGCTCGTTTGTTTGTCCATCTACTTAGTATAGTGGTTAGAAGGGACTAGGTCGCAGTTTAATATTATTTGTATACATTCATATCTCATTCTTTTACGCATAAGTTTTTGTAGTATACATGTTGGCGTCCAACGCGAGATGTAAAAATTACAGGGGGCATGTTTATTTCGTCGTTCGTCAACTTCATAAAAACTTCCATAAACAAGTAAAATCAGAACTTTCCTTTCGACAATCGCGAAGTTTACCCTCCACAATCAGGGTCGGTTTTTCTAAATTCGAGATGGCGCACTGCGACTCAAAGCATTTCCATAAGTCGACGGCGTGCAAAAAATCCGTTCGTAATTAAACGTCCGCCTGAAAAACACCGGCCGTAAAGCTCCCGGGCGGGTTCTGAAGCGAAAAAGTGCCCGCGGCGCGCGCGGCACAAAGTCAATTTATTGCTTTAATTAAGTTACGCGACTCGCGCAAAGTTTGAATTGCAACAACTTCACCGGCGAAGCTCCGGTAAACACAAATAGAAGGAGACGCCACGGCGTCGAGTTTTTCTGCGATATACCGGTACAAATTGCTTGCAATTCAGCGAAGTGAAATTACTTCTCATTCTTCGTATTTTTTATTTATGAATCCTTATTCGTGAAGCTACCGACCGTAACGGTATTACGATATTTTCCGTTACTTTTACAGCTAGGAAACAGACGCTAGAGTTACACAGGCTTATGATAAGATAAATAGCTTATATTTTGATTGGTCCTGCAGCGATTTTAGCCATAGACGAGGCAAGTTTTACTTGTAACAGGAGTATGAATCAATACCCACACTAGGGCACAAGGAAATTCACATGACGTTATAGAATGCAGCGGGAATTGTTATTAATCATCTCATAGAGCCATTCTTCTTACCGCATCGATTGACGGGATAAATTTACTTAGATTTTTTTAGAAAATGCTTTGTCGGAGTTATTAAAAAACGTCGAGTTAAAGATTCAACTCAACAAATTGGGTTGGGTTGGGCTGGATTGCGTTCACGTCAAAAACTTAGTACAGTGAAACCTCCCATGGTAGACACCTCTCTTACGAGGACACCTCTCTTAAACGGACAGTTTTTAATTCCCCAAATTGTTTTATACGTAATTTATATGTATTGATACCTCTGTTAAGCGGACACCTCTTATATAAGTGGAACGACAGTTTGCTTGGAACGACAGGTGTCCGCCTAAGACAGGTTTTACTGTAATTCCTTTGCCCTCCATCTTATACGAGTGAATGCTTTAGCGTCTCTCTCATGTCCAGATGTTTTAAATTATTTAATTGGTTGATTTTTCTTTCCACTTAATCCACCATACTGTTGTAGCTTAATTGGTTCGTATGTTTAGATAAGCTTCCTTTTTCCTCATTTCATTAACAATTTTCCATACAGGGTTACTACAAAGTCCCGAAACGGTCGAATAACTTTGTTATTTGAGAAGCTTTTTTTTTTAATTTAGTGTGGATATTGTTATGTTTTATTCTTGTTAAAACTAATGATATTACAAAACGTTTTATACAAACAGCTAATATTTCAAAACATGCTTTCTATCAACTAAAACAGATTCTAAGCGATCTGTGATTGTACCGTCCCAGATTATTTTATTTTGCGACATATCATTCCTCCTCCCTTAAATGATCAACTTCAGGGAACATATCGAACTGTTGGGTGCCGATGGCGACGTGGACGTCGTATAGTCTGTTCTGATGACGAAACAGAGGGTTCAGTTACAACTGTGGGAATAACTTCAATGGTTTCTTGTTGTGATACAAAACTACTGCTGTCAGTATCAAATTTCTTTTGTTTAACTTCGGACGCTTCTCGTAAAATGGTTGCAAGATTGTAAGAATCCTCGTCGTTGTTCTCCGAGTTAGGAACAATACCGTCATTTGTGCCTTTGCGCAAATGATTTTGATGTCCCTTTCTGGCGATGCTAACGAGGTATATCATTTTACCAATTTCTTGAATGTTGCGACCTTTAACCCATGTATGTGAATTGTTTGTATACAGTCTCACATAAATTGGATCATTGACTTTAAATTTTGTAATCCAAGTAACAGGCAAGGGTTTGTAGTCAGGTGCTTCCAGCATGATTGAAAGTTTTGTACGGTAACTACGACCATGTAGCTCGAAGCTCTGCAGGTGACTTACCAATTTGTGGATTTAGTGTCGTGCGGTAAGTATACAGCAGTTTTTCATATGCTGCTTTCTTTGTAGGATTTCCTCCCCACATATTTTTCTTCTTTGCCGCTTTAAATGTCCGTACAAAACGTTCAGCTTCGCCGTTTAAAGCAGGGTGAAAAGGTGTAGTTGTAATATGTGTGATGCTATTCGTTTCGCAAAATTCCTTGAACGTTTTCAAAGTAAACTGCGTTCCATTATCCGAAACGATTGTTTCCGGTAGCCCCTCTAGGAGAAAAATATTTCGAAGAGCTCTGTTCCGATAGCATATTTTCTGGCCAACCATGTTCAACATAGTGTTTTACTACATTGAGAATCTGATATTGGTCTGTTGCTTTTGCAATGCGTTCTAGATCGATTGAAAAATCAATTTCTTCCACAATATTTTCTAGGAACATACATGTTGTTTGTTCTTTATCAAATGAGGTGTCCGAACCAAATGGAAGCCGTGGTAGTACATCAGCATTTGCATGCTTGTCAGTTGATCGATAACGTATCGTAAACCGATAAGCCATAATGAAAATAGCCCAGCAAGCAAGACGCTGAAGTGATGTTGCACGTAATTTCTTGTCTAGGTGAAAAATCGATACCAACGGTTTGTGATCCGTAATAAGTTCAAAATTGCGGCCGTAAAGGTATTGATGAATTTTTTTTATACTAAAAATGATGCCCAGATTTTCTTATTAATTTGACTGTAAGCTAATTCATGCTTGTTCATCGTTTTGGATGCGAATGCGATTGGATGTTCTTGTCCATATTAATCACGATGCGAGAGTACAGCACCAATACCATACGAAGATGCATCAGTAACTAGGGTGAGCGGCTAGTTTAACTTGTAGTATACTAGCGTGGTAGCACCAATGACGTGTTGCCTCAGCTTTTCAAATGCTTTTTCTTGAACAGATTCCCATATAAACTTGGTGTTCCTCTTACGAAGTTGATTGGAGCAGCGATTTGAGAAAAGTTTAGGATAAACTTGCTATAAAAAGTTTAAGTAGCGACACCCTGCGATCGCTTTTTGACCTGTCATTGCATTAGGATTGACAAATTGAAGCCAGTTCGCTACATAAGTTATCCCATACAAGGCGGTCTAAGCATAATGAAAGTTTAAAATTTTTTGTTGGAAATCGATTTTAATTGCAGTGGATTCCTCGAGCATCCTCTGTACAGTTGTTTCGGCCCTATGGGGCTTCGTCAGCAGAAGCGTAGCTCGAGAATTCCACTGCAAACCAAACCGGCCTGTCCTAGATTATTCGCACCTGCGATGTGAAAATAATGAAAAGTTTAAGTAGCGACATTCTGCGATCGCTTTTTGACCTGACATTGCATTAGTGGAATTCTCAAGTCATGCTTCTTCTAGTAAATATCTTAGAGTTCATATTTCACGGCATTGGGCGTTGACCTAAACGGAGTTGTGAAATTCCACTGAAAGGTCAAGTTCACGAAGGTAGGCCGCGCATCGTATCCTAAAACTATAAAAAAAACTTTTATGAGAGTATTTATTTCGTTCGTCTGCTCATCTGCTCGTCTGTTCGTTTTGGGGCTAATTTTTGATTACTTATTTCTCGAAAACTAAAGTAGAAAGAATTTTTTAACATTTTTCCCATACTCTCGGACATCGCTTCGTATCGTGGTTTCATTTTGTTGGTATAATTAACAGTATAAACAAAAAAAAAATATTTCAAAACTTGCCTCCTCTCAACCAAAACAGATTCTAAGCTGTTTGTGATTGTACCGTCCTAGATTATTTTATTTTGCCACATATCCAATATGTAATCAAAAATAACTATTTCCACCTTTTCTTTCGTTTCCGGTTTGACAGGAAATGCTTCCTCCTTTCCTTCTTTAAATGGGAGACTCAACATTTATTTGCATTTTCTGATGCACAATAAAAAACCTACCCTCAGAAGTATCAACATCTTTACTTTTATTCACAAGAAGGCAATACAAAAAAAAACTGCAGATAATGTAAAATCAAAATATCTTTGAAAACAATTTGGAATTTGATTGAGGCTACAAAAAAGGTTCAAATTGTGTCCCATTTACAACTTGGCAGTTATGTAATCTATCAACGAAAGGTCTCAGTGTTTTCAAAGATATTCTTTTTATTTTACGTTCATCTGTAGTTTTTTCATTTTTTTCTATTGCCTTCATATCAATAAAAATAAACACGTTGATATTACTGAAGGTAGATTTTTATTCTGCATCCGAAAATGTAAAAATATATTGAGTCTCATTTAAAAAAAAAGAAGTAAAAAACATTTCTTGTCAAACCGGAAGCGAAAAAATAGTGAGAAATGTCACAATAAATTCAGTACCAAATTTCAAAAAAATTACTTCTCAAATAACAAATTTATTCGACCGTTCCGGGACTTTGTACTAACCCTGCATATATTTCCATAAAATTTGAACCTGAAGATGGGCATCTGTTCGATTTTGTAACAAGCCCAAACAAACATACTCGTTCGTACATATTGTGTGATATTATCAGAATGAGGGTCCATAGTATAATTTTCACCAATCGTAGCAAATACACAAGCAGAAATAAAAATAAACATCCCTCCTTGCTAATTTTACCCAATATCGATAGAGTAGGACATCAGGAGATACTTCAACGTTCAAACACCCATTACTCCACCAAAACATACTTCTGCGAGGTAGCCAGAAGATTGGTTGCAACATTCCAACACACCCTTGGGGCCACAGACCACCACAAAGTAACTACAACAACAACACCGTCATCAAAATGTCCAAAGACGTAGGCTGATATTTCTAGAAGATGGAAGACGAGTTCGTGTGAAGGCAGTACTCATCAAAGCTGTGGAAATTGACTACATCGAACTACTGGATAAAAATCTAAAAAAATATTAAAATACTATTGAAAAGGACAGTATAATATATTTAAGTATAATGTAATATATACGAAGCTCTACAGGCCTAGTTGACCCATGAGTTGGTTAACAATAATCTTCCATTTTCTCCTATCCTTTGCCTTGCCCCTCCATTGTCTGATGTTCATCTATTTTATGTCGTCCTCTTCTTCTTCCATCTTTGTCTTGGTCTGCCTAACAGTCTCCTTCCTCCAATACTATGTGTCACAATTATCTTCGGGATTCTGTTGTCATCCATCCTTGTTATATGTCCCATCCATCTTATGCGCTGCGCTTTCACTACTCCTATTATGTTTCGTTTCTTGAACAGATCATATATCTCTTTGTTTGTTCTTCTTTTCCACACGCCATCTTCTATCTTTCCTCCAAAAATTCTTCTCAGAATCTTTCTTTCCCATACTTCGAGACTTTGTGCATCTTCTTTCTTAAATGTCGACACCTCGCTTCCATATATTACTATCGGTCTAATTACATCACAAAATCTTCTAAGCGGACACTAAATCGCGCAACTATATACTTTACGCGATTTAGTGTCCGCTTAGAAGATTTTGTGATACAAATTTCATCGGACAAGAACCAACTGTAAATATGGTCTAATTACAGTGTTGTAGATTCCTACTTTCAATTTCCTTGATAGTGTTTTGTTTTTAATTATTAAGTTTAGCGCTCTCATGTTCCCTGCCACAATCCTAGCTTTTATTTCTACGCTTATGTCCAGTTGTCTTTTAAAGATAGTTCCAAGATATTTAAAACTGTCGACCTCCTCGAAATCGTATTATTTCCTTTCCTCTGTGGTTACCTTTAAATATTATCCCGGTGAAAATTCTTTTTCAGTCCACGTCATGTATTTTGTATTTGTATTATTTATCTCAAGTCCCATACTTTTAGCTGATTTTTACAATTTCTTTACCACCTCTTGCATTTCCGGTTCACTTCTTGTAATAAGTGCTAGATCATCTGCATGAGTTGCACAATGATGTCTTCTGTGGTATATTAACCCTTTTAACATTTGCTTGGCGTATGACCTTTTCTAGTGCCAAATTGAACAGAATCGGTGAGAGTGGTCCTCTTGTCGTAGTCCTGTCTTCACTCTAAACTTTTCTGACATCTTCCCTTTGACTTCTATTCTACTCTCAGATCGGTACAGCGTCAAGCTATCAACTTTTCCGAAATATTCATTTCTCTCAGTACCTACCTGTAACAGTTGTTCTCTATCTACCTTGTCATATGCTTGTTTGAAATTCACAAATAACACATATGTTTTTTTCTTGTGTTCAAAACTTTCTGCCTGTATCTCTCTTAGTGTATATATTTGGTCTACTACTCCTCTTTCCTTTCTGAATCCTACTTGGTACTCTTCAATTAACCCGTCTATTTCGTTAATTAATCTATTTTTTACACTAATGGCCAATATTGTATACATCACGTTCAGTAAAGCTATTCCTCGGTACTTCTCACATCTTGTTTTCCACCTGTTTGTGAATTGAACACATGATTGCTTCACTCCATTCTTCTAGCATCTGTTCTTGTTGCCATATGTTGTCTATTACTGTTTTAATCTTTTCTACCAGTTTTTGGCCGCCATATTTTATCATTTCTACCATTATCTCATCCCCTCCTGCACTTTTATTATTCTTTAGCTTATTAATGCCTTGATCTCTTCTTTAGATGGCCCCTGCTTTTCTTTTTCATTCCATGTTTCCTGTCTTTTCTCCGTTTCTCTCTCTTGCCCTGGTTCTGTCTCTCCTGTCGTGTTATTCAATAATTTTTCGAAATATTCCTTCCATCTCTTCACTATTTTGTCCTTATCTGTTATTAACTCTCCATTTTCTTCTTTGCTTAGTTGAGACAGCTACTGTTTTGCACGAAACTATAAAGTTGAAAGTTGTGAAATCAATGAACGAGCACAAACACCACAGTCCACTTCTAAGAGAATGAATTATTATTAGACGTCATAAATAAGTGATAATAATTTCTCAGCTAGCTACGAGTAATTAACTGGCAGATTCAATTTTCCCCAACTGCCTGGCTCTAATTACGTCCTCCGCGGAACAAAACGGCGCAAATTATCTGCGTGAGCGCCGCAAACTATCGCACGTTTATGAATATTCCCCGGCTCAGACACCAGTTGCTTCCAGTGAGGCGCCGTAATTTGAGGGATTAGGAATTTCTTGCTGCATTGCTCAAGGCGTTGTTGTGTTATTAATGTTTGCGACGCAGTTAGCACAATAGTTACGTTAACGTGCCGCCCGAGAACGCCGTGCTTACTTGCCAATTACGCCTCGAAGTTTTAGCCTTGTGTATATATGCGCGAGAGAGTGGGGTGGGGGTGTTTTAACAGAGCCAGACTTGAATTTACTGAACGACGGTTAACAAACGCAAGCCAATTTTACGCTTATCCTAGCTTTGTTTATTTCTGTCTCGTCTGGAGGGTGAGGGTGCGCATTTGACCTCTTTCAAATCTCAACTGCAAATTTTGCTTTAACTTAAAGGGGTAATTCTCTCAGCGTTAACATATCCCCAAGGGATAAATTTAAGTCTGTTCAGGTGTAACTACGTACAGGGGTCTATTTGAAATCGTAACCCCTACAGATTTTGAAATAAACAACCCATTAAAGGAGATAGAAGCAACTTCCTGTTCTCATCATAGCAATATATCAGAAGTAAAATAGATTGCTATTTTTGAGGCAACATAATTAAAAAGGGGCACTCTGTATAATAAGGTCATCTCATGCGTACGGTAACAATGATGTGTTGCAAAAAAATAACCGCCTGAAACTTACACGTATTTACAAGTATTGCTTCTGGTATTTTTCCACTTCTAATGGTGTGCAAGAATCTAGCCAGTTTGAGAACCGAAAGCTATTAACGAACGTTTTAAAGCGTCATAATTCGGGGGGCTAATATCAGCAGAATAAGGGAGTTCGTTTCAATTTATGATATTGACTTGGAAAAGCAAAAATCAGAAGTTGTTGTCTCTATGGGGCCTTATAGAACTAATCAAGTTCTGAAATCCTGCACCACAGAGAATGATAACAGGACTACTTGTTAACTTTAATAATCGGAAACGGCAGGTTTTTATATAGGAAGTCCGACTAGTGACGATGGTCGATGTGTACAATGTACAGTTGGGTTTTGTAATGCACCAATTTTGCACACGTATTATCGGAATTTTCGTGATCAGGCTCGCTAACGACGTTCTGTTGCATCTGTGTTATAATTGTTTCTGATACTTACGTCGTTGTTTATGTTACAATATCAATCCATATATTTCCTGGCATCGGGTACTGAAAACGCAACGCCAGTAAAGTTCATTGCGAAAAATAACACATGCTCATTTTCTTCTTTTCGTAGACGGGGAATTAGTACTCACTGATAATGGTACGCAATTTAGTTCATTATTCTGTACACAAAATGCAATACGCATTTCACGTTCACCACCGTATCATCCAAAATCCATTAGTCAGACGGAACACAGATACATTCCACACCTATACAACCGTTGCCAACTGGTTTGGCTGTAGCTGTTTTTTAATGGCAAGCCCTTTCGTTTCGAGTAAATCTCTTGCAGCCAACGAAATCTAATCCTTCATTACAATGAGATACAAAGGGGAAAGAGACGACATGGTGCTTAACAGCATACTTTTAAACAATTGATATTCGGTTATAATATCAATGATGCCAAACAGCTTTGGATTCCTGTATAGATGTCAAATCTTCCTCCACTACAACGAGACTCAATGGCAAAAGAGCAATACAACAGATAATCATTGTTCTTGTCAACACCCTTTTGAACCTATGACAATTTATATCTTTTTCATTTATATGTGACGGCGATGTTTACCATTTTTTAGCAAACCAAATGTACTTAATGATCTTAGCACGTTTTTCGTCATTCACCGCCAATTTACGGCCGTTACTTTACGGTACCGCTAGCCTAGGAAACCCTAGCTTTAACGAGTTAAACCACAACCGCATTCGTTTCTGATTGGCCACCAAATAGGATTGCCTTTGATTGCTGACACAACGACCAAACCAAACACAAGAGAACTGCCCTCCGACAAATAAGACGCTCATCATTGATTCGAGCAAGCAAACAGACCAGTGAAGCAGAGTTAGTTAATCCCCGCCAAAAATAAGGGTATAAATGGCAGAACGCGTATCAATGCAAGCCAGTATTCGTTAGTGTTGAACAGTCTAGCATTACTCAACCGCTGATGCTGTATAGTCCGGCGAACCATACGCATATCCTTACCCCCTGGTATTAGTCTGGCAAATCATACACCGCTAGTGTTGTATAATCCAGCAAACCATACATTTCATTCGCTGATGCTGTTATAGTCCGGCATACATCTTACATCAACTACACCTACTGATACTGCGCCGGTTTGGCAAACGTAGACGGCGGGTTGTGAACGGACGGAGTTGGTCCTCGTGCACCCTCGTAGGTCGTCCGTCTTAGTCCACCATGTTCATTGGTCCTCCTAGGACATTGCGGATTACGTACGGGCCGATCCAACGGGTGGCGAATCCGGCTGCTTCTCCTTGTCGTGCGGCATCGTGTGGCAGGTGATGGCGTCGCATGACCAGCTGGCCTACGTCGAACCGTGGTGGCTGTTCGGCTCCTCGATACCTGGCTTGGTAACGGCGATGGTTCGCGCCAATTTCTTCTATTCTTGCAGGTCGCCCGACATGTTCAGATACTTCAGGGACTGGCCGGTCCACCTCGGCTTCACCTGGGCATGCAAGCTCGTATCCAAGTAGCGCTTCCGACGGCGTGTAGCCAGTGGCAGCGTTGCGGAGGCATCGTAAGTTATAGACGACTGTAGCTAGGTGTTTATCCCAGGTATTGTGTCGTTCGCCGTTGAGGTGCACCCGTAGTCCTTTCTTCACCTCCTGGTTGCGCCGTTCTGCAGGATTACCACGGGAATGGTATGGAGGCGTAAGAAAGTGTTGCATGTTCCACCTTTCGCATGCTCGGGTCCATATTCGTCCGGTGAATTGCGGCCCATTGTCCGTTATGATTACCGCCGGGTAACCGAACCTCTGGAATACTTCGGCTTCAAGTAGTCTCGTGACGGTGGCGGAATCAGATTCGACGATGGGGAAAGCTTCGACCAACTTCGTGAAGGTGTCTGTGGTGACGAGGATAAAGCGATTTCTTTCTCTCGTGGCTGGATAAGGGCCCATAAGGTCCACCGCGACCGTATGCCATGGCCACATAGGTCCGCGGGCGCTGTGGTGCTGCAGCTTGGATGGGGCCCCTCTTGTAGGACGAACAAATCAGGCAGCTTGCCACGTGGTCTGCGACTGAATTCGCAATGTTGGGCCACTCGGCGATTGCACGTTGCGTTTCGTCCCGTCCTGGGTGGCCTGCGGTCGGACTGTCGTGGAACGCCTGGAGTACTTCCTCCTACAGTGGTGTAGGGACGTACAGACGGCGTTGGCCCCCGTGTCGCTTCCAGAGAAACCCGTCTTGGGCGAGGTAGACTTCGTGGTAGGCGTGTAAACCTCGATCGTGCTCGGCTTCCTCCAAGGCTTCTTGATCGTACCACAGTCGTATCATTCTCTGGACGTCTTCGTCTTGCGTCTACGCCTCCTGAACACGCTGGAACAGGGTTGGCTGCTCGACGACGTGGAGAGTCGGTGCGTCTGGTTGCGGCTGTTCGTGCGGTACTTCTGGCGGAAGCATTCGCTCAGGTAGGTTCAGGTAGACATCGGACTTCTCGTCTTCTGTCGTAGGGGCACGCGACAAAGCATCTGGGAGTTCGTTGTTTTTGCCGGTGCAGTGTTCGATAACGAATTGGAATTCTTGCATGAGTAACGCCCACCTGGTCAGCTTCGCTTTGTGGTCCTTGGTCTGGTTCAACCACGTCAGAGCCTTACTGTCCGTCCGGAGAGTAAATGGAATGCCCTCCAGCAATGGTCGGTATCGTCGCATGGCCCAGATGACGGCGAGGCATTCTTGCTCACTCACGTGGTATTTCTGCTCGGCCGAAGTCGCGCGCTGGCGTAGAAAATGTCTGTCTCCTTCTGCTTCTTAGTAAAGGACGGCCCCGATTCCGACGCAGCTAGCATCGGTTTGGAGGACAAAGCGTAGTCCGGGCGTCGCACAGTGGGCCAGATGTAATATTTATGCGGTCGAAAGTCAATAAAAGTAATATTTGTAATCGTCTTAAAATCTATACACTTAAGAAGGTTATTGTACATAGAGTAATAAAATTTATTTTCTGAATCGTATATCTATAATAAGGGTAGTATTGTGAGGCTCATTTTTATTTTAAGTGTTTACGTCATCTTTCATTTATTTTGATCATTTGTTAGTGGTCCGTCGTTTGAGGTAGTTTTCATTTTAATTATGGATATTACACAAAGTATGTATTTAGTAGCATATATTGTTTTAAATTAAATTTAAATTGCAAATATATATGTGAAAAGAAAAATAGATTAAATTTCAAAGGCTGCAAAAACTTTTATATGTTATCATATGTTATAAATATTATATAGTAATATTAATTAATTACTGTTAAATAAGTGGCATTAAGTTTTATTTGCAGCACGTTGCAGATGAAGGAGTAATAAATATTTTTTAGGTCGACTTCTGAGAGTTACTAAGAGGAGATTGGACGAAGGAAATATCGCCCTCAGACTTTGTTATACATAAACTACGAGTATATCTAGCAGAATGTACAAGTACAAACATGTTATACTAGCTTTAGTAGTCTTCAGACGTTTCACGAGTAATAGAAATCTTATAATTATAATATTTGATAATGGCATGCTAAAAAGTCTCAGTTTTGAGATTTTCGCTCAGAAAAAGCAAAATAATCTGAAGAAAGTAAGTTTTAAAAATAGAAAATAATTTTGTCCGGCTAGATTCGCGATTCCGCCCACTGTGCGTCGGTCGGTGTAGAGCGAGGGGTTTCGATAGTTCTGCCTTCAATGTCCTGAAGGCGGTTCCTTGTCCTGGCGTCCATTTCCATTTTTGTTTTCCAGACAACAGGTCCGTGAGCGGGGCGGCGATGCAGGCGAAGTTGGGCACGTACTCCCGCAGCCAGTTGCAGAGACCCAAGAAGCGACGGAGCTCGGTGCGGTTAGTCGGAAGTTCAGCGGCGAGAATTTCTTGGACGTGGCAGTCCTGAGGCCGGAGCCGGTCGCCGTCGATTCTGTGCCCCAGGTAGTTCAGGGTTACCGTCCCGAACACGCATTTCTCCAGGGAGCAGCGTAAACCGTGCTGTGGTAATCGCTCTAGTACTTGGTGTAGGTGTCTGATGTGCTCGTCCCAATCACGGCTGTACACGACGATATCATCGAGATACGCCATGTAAAATTTTCGGAAATGCCCCGTCAGAACCTCCTGGGCCATCATCCTTTGGAAGGTGGCGGGCGCATTCTTCAGCCCGAACGGCATAACACGGAATTGATAGGATGCGCCGTCCGGAGTCGTAAATATTTCGGTTTCGACGTGGAGTCCATGGGAATCTGCCAATACCCACTTCGCAAATCCAGGGCGGAGAAAACGCGTGCGTCCCCCAGGTCTCATAGTGCTTCATTGATGACAGGGAGTGACCTGGCCTCGTCTATGGTGCGCTCGTTTAGGCGGTAATCGATGCAGAAGCGAGGTTTTCCGTTCTTTTTGGCGACTATTACCACCGGCGAGCTCCAGGGTGCGGTGGATGGTTCTATGACTCCGTGTGCCAGCATCTCCTCGACTTGCTCGGCTATTACCCTCTTCTTCGCATCCGAATATCGGTAGGGTCGTTGATGTATGGGTTCATCGCGGGACAAGCGGATGATGTGTTTGGTGGTTTTAGTCGTGGGGTTCACAGGGCCTTGGTGGAATACTTCGCCGAATGTTGAGAGTACCTTTTGGAGCGGCGTTCTCACATGGTCTGACACTCCGTGGTTGACTGCCTTGAAGTCGATAGGTGGGGCAGCTCTGGATACATCTCCGACGTTCCAATGTACCGTGTAGCGGCGATCGGTGCCAAAGTGGAGAACTTGGCGCGCGAAGTCCATGGCGGCCTCGTTCTCTTTGAACCACGGATAGTCGAGGATGATTGTTTCCCTCAGCTCAGGTGCTACTAGGAAGGTAGCGCGGGACTCATCTTCTCCAAGCTTGAAGTTGATGTCCGCGGCTCCGAGGATGGTCATTTTCGCTTTCTTGTCGGCCAAATTGACGTGCTTCATTCAGGAATCGGCGGTGATGCGGTCCACGAGCTCGGTAGAAATAAAGTTGTGGTTTGCCGCTGAGTCCAACAATGCGGCGTGTTCTTGATTCTTCAGTTGTATGCGGACATGTGGAATGCTTGCTCCGCAAACGTTGTTGGGCGTAGGGGCCGGGAGCGTTTGGTTTGTGGCCCGGCCCCGACTTAGTTTTCCGAAGTGACGGCTTCTCGAGCGTACTTCGCTTTTCGGACGGGCCAGTCCTTGTGAAAATGTTGTTCAGGGCAGAAGCGGCATTTCGGCAGGCTGACAGCTTCTTTTGGAGCTGGATCCGGCGACGAGGTGCTTGTCACCGGAGGAGCGCGCTGTGGTTTTGCTGTTTGTGTTGGCTCCTTAAGTTTGCTCGCTCGCTCGATCAACTCCGCCACGGACTTGGGTCTCGGGGACACCAGCCAGTTATGCAGGTCATCACGCACCAGCGCGATCATCAAGTCGATTTGACGGTCCTTGTCGTCGAAGGTTTTCGTACGCTCGCACAGGAGCGCCTTCTTTCTCAGGAAGACTACGGTTGATTCTCCGGGTTGTTGTTTCTCTGTCGTCAGCGTGGCTAATATGCCTCGTTGGGCTTCAGGTCCATCGGAACGGCCGGCTAATACCTTCATAAATTCGTCCCAAGTGTTCGGCAGGATACGGTACAGTTCCCAAAATTCCTTGGCAGATCACCGGAATTGTCGTTCAGCGATCTGGACCCATTCATCTTTCGGGATTTTTTCTTGACTGAGCCGGGCTTCAAGTTTGCTGAAGAACTCTTGCGGTCTCTCTATGCAGTGGCCGTTGTATTCGGGCACAGGTCGTGGAAAAGGGTCCTTTGTTCTTACAGTTGGCTCACTTGTCGTTGCCGTTGTGTTGTGCTTTGGCATCTTTGCGATTTTTCTTTGGGCGCCACTGGGTAAACTAGCGGGCTCTCCCAGAAGAGCGATGAGACTTCTTGTGGTCTGGTGTGGGTACAGCCTCCGCTGTAGGTTGAGGAGTGCTTCGCTGAGTTCCTAATGTTGATACTGGTTTGTTGAATCACCAATGCCCCACGTTGGGCGCCAATTTGATACCGCGCCGGTGTGGCAAACGTAGACGGCGGGTTGTGAAGCCGTCGACCGGGCGCCAGGTGCGTTGGCCGCAGTTTGTGTACCACTCCGCTTCAAGGGTGAAGTGCAGTACCAAAGAGGTCGTTGTTGACCGGTAGAGGAGGTTGGGAAGGGAGCCGTAAATAAGCCAATAACTTTTGGTTGATATCCCCCGGGCGAAACCCTCTCGTGTATTTGGTCAATAGTTGTACGGGCTAAGATGCAAGTGAAGTGTCACAACTGTGACAACTGTGACAACTGTGACAACTGTGACAACTGACGTGCGGCTGAAGACACGTGTATTTATGCAATTCGGGTCGAGGTAGGCGTGGCCTACGGGCTGACGCGTCGCGGATTGGCCGAGAGAGTTCGCCGGGCAAAAATCCGTGCGGTGGCCGTTATTGTCTATGGTATCACTACTTCGCCGGTATCAGGTCATTTCATTTGGATAGAAGAGACAAGTAAGGACGTCACCAGAGAGACGCGCTAAAGAGTTTCTTTCGTCAATCCCATCTGCCTGCTTCCGTCTCACCTCCCCCAAAGAAAAGGTGCCGCACAGCTTCGCTGAAAATTCCAATGAGTAAATCTTCAGTACAAACTGACACTCTACAAGAGAATGGATCCCTTTGCAGTGCTTCTGAAGGATCCCAGACGTTTCTCGGTCACAAACGAAGAAGAACGTACCGGATATCTCACCAAGAATATTTTATTCTACGTTATCCTTTTTATATTTTCAAGCACTATGTTCATTAAATAAGGGCTCGTTTTTTTATTCGGGATAAGTCATCCGTTGCAGCGATTAAACCAAAAGCGTTTTTTTACATTTTAAGATGGACTAGTTTATTGCCACGATGCGTTTTTATGTACGATGTCACAAATTCTTTAATCAGCAATTTTGCCCAAGTTTTATCTCCTACCGATTTTAGGTGTTTTTTTAACCATTGAAAGAATAGATGAAAATTGTCATTTTAAAGCTGCAGCCTGACATCATCAAAGTTCAACGCTGAAGGTATAAGATGCAGTAAAAAAACACCCCCTAAAGTTTATATTCTGTTGAATCAACTTTACGAACACGCCCGGAATGTCAAACTGAGCTGGATTTCTCAAGAAGAATAAATCGAGTACTTTATATGATCACCATTAATATCGTGACGAAATTCGCCAAGCTAATCAACTTCGTTGTCTCAAACCACCTGTTGCTCCGTAACGACATACCTTATAAGACTAACAAGGGAAGTATCCGAACCCGAAAATTCAAAAAAAATTGAAACTTTGTGGATTAGTAGTTCACCCTAGGGTAAGCACGGAGCCATTTTTTTTATCGGCCCAAAAACGCTTTAAGTGGGGAAAAGCACCCTTCGAAATTTCTGCGATTTTCGGTTTTCTGCGAATAACTCGGTAACCAGCAGAGATAAAAATTAAAATTATATGGCAAAATATTTGTCTTTCAATGCTCTATCACATTTGTAAAAATTGTCACCCCTTATAATTTGAAAATCAAAACTTACCCCCTACCACCCCAATCTGAGAAGTCAAAAAAATAATTCATTACTCTGGGTGAGTAGTCCACTTCGGGTGGAGTGCAGCTAAATTTTTTTAACACTCAGAAAAAATTTTTAGGGGGTGAAAACACGTCTCATAGGTTCTATGATTTTGAAGTGCTTAAATATTAATATTGCATGTCAAAGTATTAATTTAGAAGTGATTTGTGAAAGTCATATTTAAATATTAACATCGATTACAGTTCAGAAATCTAGGCATATCTTTATCACATTACTATTCTAACGCACGTATAGGTATGTACATACAGTTTTATTAATGTTAACCCCCCCTTTATTATTTTAATTGTTAACCGATTCAAAAAATTTAAAAATTGCCCTTATATGATTTTTTATGTAGATTTCACTTTTCTATCACTTTGCGGTAGTTGTTTGTATGTACCGGTGGACAAAAAATAATTTTTTTAAACGGTACACCCTGTATATTTTTACAAATTTTTAATCCTTGAGTCACCCTGATAACAAACATATACAAACATCGTGTAATTGGGTTATTAATTTTGTGTTATTCGTCAATTTATTGAAAACCTGATTGTGGTTTTTAAATATTAAGTTACCTAGAAGTATTATTTTAAGAGACAGAGAAAACCTTTAACACAATAGTTGTAGGATTTCGTATTCAATATTTTTTAGAGTTTCACAAAAACAAAAGCGCATCAGAAAGTGGAGAAAAAATTAAATTTTTGTTTTTTAAACGGAACAACCTATATATTGTTCGGATATAATGAAATATCATTGTTTGCTGATTTGAAAAACATATAATATGTTGATATTTGGATCAGCTGTTTGTGATACATTTGATTTTAAAAAATTAACATATAAACATTTAGGGAAAAAATGTTTACAAACTTCTAAATCGCTATTTTAGTTAGCAAATGACAACGTAAATTTGAATATTTGGTACGATATAAATTAACAATAAAAACATTTTTCCAATCCCTGATTTTTTAAATATTAATTTATTGATATTTTAGAATCAAATATCTCACAAACAGCTCATCCAACTATCAATCTTATGATTCTCGATTTAAATTATTGTTTTTTTTTTGTTCTTGTATCTTTAAATACGAGAAGTTTATTGTTATTATTAAAATATTATATATTTTTGAAATTAGCAAACAATGATATTTCATTGTATTGACCAATGTATAGGGTATTTAAAAAAACTAAATTTATAATTTTTTCTGCACTTTGCGATGCGCTTTTGTTTTTTTGTGAGACCTCTAAAAGATATTACATACAAAATCCCACAACTATTGTATTTAAAGTTTTTCTCTATCTCTTAAAATAATACTTCTAGGTAATCTGGAGTATTTAAGAAACGACTATTAAGATTTCTGAACTGTAACCGATGTTAATATTTAAATATGACTTTCACAAATCACTTCTAAATTAATACTTTGAATGCAATATTAATATTTAAGCGCTCTAGTATTAAGATAGCCCAAGTACTCAAAATCATAGAACGTATGAAACGTGTTTTCACCCCTAAAAATTTTTTCCGAGTGTTAAAAAAATTTAGCTACACTCCACCCGAAGTGGACTACTCACCCAGAGCAATGAATTATTTTTTTGACTTCTCATATTGGGGTGGGAGGGGGTAAATTTTGATTTTCAAATTATAAGGGGTGGCAATTTTTACATATGTGATAGAGCATTTGAAAGACAAATGTTTTGCCATATAATTTAAATTTTTATCACTGCTGGTTACCGAGTTATTCGCAGAAAACCGAAAATCGCAGAAACTTCGAAGGGTGCTTTTCCCCACTTAAAGCGTTTTTGGGCCGATAAAAAAAATGGCTCCGTGCTTACCCTAGGGTGAACTACTAATCCACAAAGTTTCAAATTTTTTTGAATTTTCGGGTTCGGATACTTCCCTTGTAAGACAGAGACACCAATGTTAATACCGATCACTTAGCACCTTTATTGTTACCAACAGTATTCAATAATGGAAAAAGTCATTAAGTTGGTTTTGATTTTTTGATGAAAGAAGAAAAAATAATGACTTTCCAAATCGATTGATGTTGGAATTAATGACAATAATTGTCAAACAGTTATGTTTTGGAAGCTCTATTTATTAGAAAAAAAGAAATGTTAACTTAAATTCGCATTATTAGCAAGGAACGCCGAATTTTGGACTTGGTCCCAGAAAGAATGGAAAAATGAAAAAGCATAACGAGGTAAGAGAAAAACCTATAATAAAAAAAGAAAAAATATTGTGCAACCAATAAAAGAAAATTGAAAATCTAACGTGAAAAATCGAAATCTAATAGCGTTATTAACATGTGTTTTTTTAAAAATGCCATAAAGGTTGGCCATGAAAATTAAAACTCATGTCGTAGCTTGGCATCTAACAGATGTCAAATCTGAAAATTTAAAATAAATAAATGGAGCTAAGACATGAATTTTCTTTTCCACAGCCACCCCTTATGGCATTTTTAAAAAAACACATAGTACTATTTGTGTGAGGATGCTGATGTCGATGTATTATTTGTGGCATTGCCGCATTATTACAGATGTATATCATCTATAGGTAGGTCGATGCCGAATATTTCAATCGTGCCCCTATACTGACCACTATTACCCGCACATACTGACAATATCTCAAAAGTGCAAAGTTTGAGAAAACACATGTAGTTGTACGAAGTATTGAGCTCATCGTCTACATTTCATTTGAGAGAGCACTTTCTGAAATTAATTTAATTTTTTCTGTTAGGTGGTCGCCATTACCCTACTGTATCCCAAATTAGTTTAACTACCACTTAGTTGTACACTGCTTCATCATAAACATGCTAACATTAAAAGTATAGAATTGTTATTAAAACCCATCAATAAAGTACACAATGATTTAACGATTTAATAACTAAATAAATGGTAGTTACGAGTTACCGCTGCAGTTTAAGCCATAAAGGCTCGGAAGTCGAGAGCGACAATAAAACCTTCCCCGACGCCTTATGATGCATTGCAGCATCGCCACCTTTATGGGGGCATTAAACTGGCAACTTCATGGTAGTAAATTATTTAGGAAGACGGCCCGTTCCGCGTACGACCTGGAGGATTATCCGCGAAATTATTTTCGAAACGTTCCCATATTCGGAGTAAAATATGACCCCACAGAGGCCGTACATAGCAAAGCCGGGCGTTTTACGATATCGTCCATCAAGTGATAGGGAAAGCTATTGTTTTACGATTTCCTTGGATTTATCTCCGCTCTTATGGCGAAATTGAAGGAAAAATTAGAATAGCTTCATAACAAACATTTAATTATCTAATTTTGGAATAGTCTAGAAGATTTCTTCTACCAGAGCTGAGGCGAACGCTCGTGTTAAAAAGAAGAATTACGTCCAAAGGCGGGCCGTTTTCAGGCGGCGGAAGATTAATGCCTTCCGTCCGTTGATGAAGTAATAAATCCGGATGAATGTTTTCAGTCTTTTAAATTAAATCGTTCCCGTTCGAGGGCGTTGAGTTCACGCTGCTTCATTAGGGAAATTACCGTCCGCGGATTTGTTCGGCTCTCGTCTGCGTTTATTATTAATAACTGCGCCCCTTTCGTGCGAATTTTCTGTGATGTTAAGAGATGTTAAGGAGGATGGAGCTCGACGGAATGAAAAACGGTTTCGAGCATTCGCACAATTTGTTCTTGGAAGAAGGTACCGTCTAATGATGTAAGGAAGGGAATTCCCCTTCAGACAACGTACAAAACATTGCTTCTGATGATGATCTAAACATCTACACAACTGCTTTATTTTACAATTTTATAATATAGGAGTTTAACTAATGAGCAGTGGAAATTTGTGGATGTTTTTCAACTTACTTTCAAGATTATTACACTCCTACATGTATACCCCATTATTTTAATTTTCTCTATATTATACGACAAAGTCTCACAAGAAGGACGTGAAGGTAGCCTTTTGCTGTATTCCTGATGATTTAACGTCTCTTTAGTCTTGTGACTAAAGAGTCGTTCAAGCACGAGGAATACAGCAGGCAACTATAATCCTGCTCCACACGGAGGAAAGCCATCATCTTTGCTCACATTACAGAATTCAAAACTGACGCGATAGTTTTGAATTCTGTAATGTATATATCAATATCTTCTTCGTCATTGACAAAGTTGTCATACAAGTTATATTATATTGATGGAGAACTTAGTGTATGTAGCGATCCATCACTTTCGTCGACTTTAATTCTGCTTGATCTTACAGAACATTGGAGATGGAACATACAGGTTGAATTTTAAAACTAGGTGGATATAGTAAATTCGGACGAAGTCGTATAGGAGTAGAGGGGATTGTAGCGTGTATCAGCTCACGCCTTCAGTTCGAAGCATGCAGTTTTTAGAGCTGTTTTTAGCTACATTATTATATTACAAACAATAATAATTGCATTTCAAGTAGCGACATCTTTCAATCGTTTTTTGACCTGACATTGCAGTAGGATTGACAAATTGAAGCCAGTTCGCCACATAATAAGTCATCCCATAACCTGGAGAAGTCGGTTTGGTTTGCAGTGGAGTTCTCGAGCTATGGTTCTGCTGACGAAGGCCCAACTATGCCTGAAACAGCTGTACAGAGCCTGCTCGAGGAATCCGCTGTAATCGAAACCGATTTGCACAAAATTTTTTAAAATTCTCATATGCTTTGACGCAAGCATGGCCGCCTTGCATGGGATGACTTATTATGTGGCGAACTAGCTTCAATTTGTCAATCCTACTGCAATGTCAGGTCAAAAAGCGATCGAAAGATGTCGCTACTTGAAATGTGCATTACTTTCACATCGCATTGGCGAATAACCTGGACAAGTCGGTTTGGTTTGCAGTGGAGTTCTCGAGCTACGGTTCTGCTGACGAAGGCCCAACTAGGCCTGAAACAGCTGTACAGAGCCTGCTCGAGGAATCCGTTGTAATCGAAACCGATTTGCACAAGTTTTTTAAATGATAATTGCATTATACAAATGTATTGCGGCAATTAGAACAATATTTTACATGAATTATTGAAATCCTAGTTAAAATAAAATTATTAAATTACGCGCTCATCGTTTCGCTTCCCAATGCGAGACAAGGCCGGCATCACATTCCTCCAACTTACGTTACAATGATGAAACGAGACAGATATAAATCCGGAAAAGTTTGTTAAAAAAAATAGCCCATTAATTGATCCATTTAAGTTGTCTGGGCACAAAGGAAGTCGAAAGTACGGAAAGAATAAAGAAAGGAAATATACGTGCTGGAAGCAACCTCAATCTACAAGATGGTTATAAGACCAGCGGTAACAGCTACAAGTGAAACATGGACTTTAACTAAGCTAGTGATCGAAAGAACAGGGGATATAGTAAATGAGATATAACCAGAGTTATCAGAACGCGAAAAATCTAATAGTTTGATCATAATATTAAAGATGAAAAAAGGATGCATTAGAAAGGAGACGATCACGTAACAGAAGAAGAGGAAGACCGAGAGACAGATGGAAACGAAAAGGTGGAGGAAGAATTAAAGGAAATTTAATGCAGAGGATGGGAGAAGACCACCAGAAATGAAAACGAGCGGAGAAAATCTATAAAGAGCTTTCTAGGTCCATAGACCTGGATTCTTCCACAGCCTAGAACCTGTAGACATGTAGACCTGCGGCGCTTCACATACAAGTTGTCCGGCAGTGTACTTAGCCATGGATGGCATGACGATTACACAAAAATAATACTTCGGCTAAGCAAGCTAAGCAAAGATCGATTATACCTTATGCGAAATTCCTTCATTTCTCCATTAATTCCATCCTGATCGACGTAATTACTTGATTGAGTGATTGTATGTGACAAATGCCGGACGAAGTGTGTGGAACGTTGGATAATTGTTCATTATCTTCTGGTGTCGACAAAATTCAGATGTGGGTTGAACTGAAGTTTGAGTATTTGCAATTTAATGCAAAAATTTGTCAATAATTACGGCATTGTTGAAAATAAAAGTGCGCTCTAGTTGGAAAAACCTGCACGTAAATTAGAAACTAAAGTTTGAAAATTGTTAATATCTAATTGCGTCGTTCTTCTTTAGGCTTTTCTTTTGTTTCTTTTGGTTTCGATAAACTGCAATTACACTGGTCGCCTATTAGAAACGGACCCGGACAGGCGTTTTTTTGTGGCCGAGATTTCCTTTGAGGCTGTGCTGAGACTCATCCCTCTCGGGCCAATCTAACGTACGTGATTGTGCTAGAAGGCCTAACTACACGGAGGTCATCATCAACACAAGAGCGTGAGTCATTTTATATTCTTAACTATCGCAGAGGTGACATCGATTGCCACATTCGCTTATCTGTCATCTTAACACAATGACAAAGTCTTATCATCTAAAAACCGATGAAATTAATTAGACACTAAAAAAATAATAAATTCGTGTTGAAGCCTAAAAAGAGTTGAAAAATTTACTCTAATGCATAGAATGTCTTTTTATCAGAACAAAATCTAATCATAAGTACAAATTGTTAAAAATTATACCGAGTGATTTTTATCAGCTCTTGCCATGAAATGTGGACGGCATGTCTTAACTTAACGTCAAAAATATGACACTGCACTCCTTGATGCTCTTTTATAGTAAAGCTAAGACATGCCATCCAAATTGGTAAGAGTAGATAAAAAATTTAAAAAATCACTCGGTAGTAAAAATTAATTTTGAAAGGTTCAGTGAAAATATTTTCTGTTATAAAGATTCGATGCCGATGCTTAAAAAAGTTTGAGAACCACTGGTTTGACGAAATTTTACCAAAATGCAAATAGGTCTGCCGAAATTGGATCAACTGTGTCTCACTTGTTCAACGGTCCGAAGTTCTTCCTCAATTCCTTTTTTCTCTATTTTCTTTTCTTTCGCTGTGGTGTTTTCATCGAAAATTTTTGATTGGACTTTTTATCTGTGCAACTATGAACCTTTTGTTATGGCGTTATCTTAGTGTTGTGCACACTGAGTATGGGTCGACTTCCGAACGTTATGTACTACGTCTTTTGCTATGTGACTTACTTGTTCAAAAGATCTGAAGTTCTTCCTCAAACCTTTTCAACATTTATCTTTTCTCTCGCTGCGGTTTTTTAATCAACATTTTGTTTCAAGTCTTCTTTTCAATTATTCATCTGTGAGTTTTTTTTTGTACATTGCACGATGTATCAGTCCTCCCTCCTCAATCATCCATTAATGGGCTTGGAAGCGTCGATCCAGAACGCGTTGGCGCCGTCTATTGCATGAGGACAAGTCAAGTAATACTTCAGAAAGTTAATGCGAATCAAATTAACCTCGCTTTTTAAGAGTAAGTGCTTTTTTAAACTTGTAAAGCTTAGATCTGACTTCCGTTTTGCATTTCCTTTGGTATTTGAATTAAATACTCATTTTTAAGAGTCAATAATTATGTTGATTTTGTAGCTGAATAGAATACGTCCTTACACAGTGTTTACTTTGATTACACTCATAGCCTATAAGGTTACAATTCCTCCTCTCCTTTCACTATTGACTTTAGAAAATTTTATGCAAGTCTCAGCTGTTCAGGAACTGCAAGCAATTACCTGACTGACTTAGTTGGTGAAGCTAAGCGGCGTGGCACAGTGCCGCCTCCGCATTAAATGCATGTAAAGGGCTCATTAGGTCGGCAGCACAGTGCAGGGTAGGTCGAAGCGGGTTCGGAAATCTTTCGGAACTTCTTCAGAATGAAATTCTTTGACTCTTCTCAAATGCATTTATTGACATATTTAAATTTGTATCACATATTCTTATATTATGTGTATTAACTAAAGTTATTCATATTAGGATTTCCATTAACTATGTACTTTATTTTGTCGGAAAGGTCATAAGAAAAACACAAAAAATGGGGTTCAATCAAACTGTACTCGCACTTTACACATAACGCTTAACAAAGAATAAAAAAGATATCGACTGCTCTCCTGCTCCACTTAGCCGAAGACTCCCCGCACCAGCGGCACCACACAGAACGCGCTGTGTTAGCATTATTTATGTTTAATCTTTTACGTGTAAATATCGAAGCTGATATTGCCAGAGATTATTTTCTTACAATTTGTGGTAAATTTACTTGTCATTTCTGAAATTTAACTTTGAAAAATAATAATAATAATTGTCTTTATTGCTCCAAGTGTATACTGAGAAAATACAACTAAGCAGTGATTAAATACAATAGGACCAAAAGGTAAAATTCAGTTACAGCCAAGTGCACTGTTCTTCCACCTAACCTTTAACTCAATAGTCTCTAAAGAAAAGACAATGCAACGTACAGACAAGTTTAACAAATTCAACAAAAACAAGTAAATGTAGTCAACTTAAAAAACGAACCAAAAACTAATTAATGAATTTGCGAGATCCTATTACACAGAAGAATGTTATACCTATGTGTTCATAAGCAAAACATGACTATATTTATTTTCAAAGTAAACCTTGGAGATTTTTAAATCATTGGGAAATGTGTTGAAAATAGCGGCAATATTATACTGAAAGGGCCTCTCAAAAGAACATTTGTATTTTCACTGTGAGCAAAGAATTAAGAAAATCAATTTTTGTTTGAATCTCTTTCACTTTCCGCTTTTGTTTATGATTTTGTTCCTCTTCCTCTGGTTATATTATACTAAAAGGTAGGATTTCATTGCTAACCCAATAAATAAAAAAATGTTGACCATAATATCTGGAAAGAATTTATACTCGCTGCGTCGCGCCACGTTTGTGATGGACAACACCGGCGCCGCGACGCACTGCTCCTCACCGTCTTAATAAACTAGTGGACTAAAATAGTTCATTCTAACTGAGTATTTAACATCTGGGATCTGCATCCTATTCTTCACTAAAATTTGGCCGAGACCTTCAGCACAGATATTTAAGGTATTATCAATTTATAAAAGTAAATTTTGAGGCCTATCCTTATTATATTCTAACAAACGTTTTAAAAATGTCAAGTCAAAAAACTCATTTTTCATTATTTTAAAAACAATCTAACTTGATCGCCTTTCAAACCATTTGCAGCAGGATGGTCGGGATTGTAAACCCAAAACGATAAAAACAATAACATTGAAAGAGATCCTGATCGCGAGTGCGAACTTAAGGAAGCAATTGTGTTTGTTATTGACTACCTTCCTGCTATAATAATGTTTGTTATAATAAACAATAATATACTGCCGCCTGTTTCTGTCTGTGACGAAGGTGTTTACTTCGACTGTACCGTCAAACGGGGCGAAATTGATTATTTTTTTTATGTTTTTCTTAATTTTTCGAAAAGTATGTCAATTTTGCTGTAGAAAAAAATATTGTGTATTCTTAATGCTTGAAAGAATACGTTTCACTTTGTGCAAATTTAAGAATAATTGTTATTTTTTTTATAAAAAAATAAAAACTTCGTTATCAAAGTCATACGCTAAATGGGGTCACTTTGATAACTATGTTATTTTATACAGTAAATGCAATATTTTAGGACTAAAAGTTATCAAAGTAAGGCATTTTGCCTCTTTTTGAGTTTTTTTTTAATCAATCTTATGTGCGCTTGGGGTGACTTTGATATTTCATAAGTTTTCATTGACTATCAAAGTCACCCCTATCATTTCCAGATAGAATTACGATTTTAAGAAATATAACACAGTTTTTATGAAAAATGACAATAAGAGCCTTGGTTAATATAAAATAAATGTTTATTTTTTACAAAAATAATAAAATAAATGTTTATTCTTTACAAAAATAATAAAATAAATGTTTATTCTTTACAAAAATAATAAAATAAATGTTTATTCTTTACAAAAATAATAAAATATTCACATTCTTTGGATAAAATTTTATCTTTCAAAAACATCAACTGACTTTGGGAATACATATCTCTTCATACGCCTTCCAGAAGTTTCTGTCGGCTGCTCTAGAATTGCTAGGATGTCTTCAATGTTTACCGTAAATGAGTCATTATCAACAATTTTGTAAGTTATTTTTAACGTGTCTAGTGATTTTAACCCCAAGACATTATATTCATTTTCATCTATTTGCTCTTGAACCCGAGCGATGTATCTGTATTTGATAGAGTTTCTATTTCCGGATAACACTTTCACTAGAATGAATGTGCCAGGAATGATATTTTTAGGTCATGGGTAAATAGTCTACTTCTTCAGAAACTCCAGAGTGATCGTTTTCATTATCTGATAGTTCTTCCGGAATAGAAATTTGTTCTTCGCTTTCTTCTGATTCATTTGTTGGACAAGCAAAACTTTTTCCGGCTTCCACATTTAACCGCTTCTTTTTTTGTGGCACTTGTCGAACAGGAGTGCAATTATAACGTTTTTCTTTCAAGAAATGTACGAGATTTTTGTCAAAATTTTCCCCAAATTGATTTTCATTATCATCATTCCTTGGAATTTTATTTAAAATTTTATCCGGATTCAGCTTTTAAGTCATGTTCAATTGCTCGTGGTGCGTGGGTTCCAGAGGAATTCATTTTATTCAAAGCAAGCTTCAATAACCCAGGTAATTCTTCTTTTTTTACAGAAGAATGTTTGGGATTTCGCATTTTAAAGTCCAATAAGGTTGACCTCCATGCTGCCTTTAACGATCTGAAAAAGGCGACATCCAAGGGCTGCGTCAAATGCGTGGAATTTGGCGGCAAACATATAAATGCAATATTATTTTCTTCACACAATTGTAAAACTTCATTCGTAAAGTGAGACGAGAGATTATCACCAATTAGGACTTTTTTCCCTGGCAGATTGTTAGCATGTGGTAAAAATGCACTTCGGAACCAATCAGTAAAACAACTTGCTTCAATCCAACCACTTTTAGTTCTGTTATATCTGGAGCCAAGGCTGCAGCAACGATCCTCGCAACAAGGATTTCCTTTTGGACCGTTTTCAGCCCAACGATCCCACATGTGCTCAGCCTTGTAAATAACATACGGCGGTAGTAGTGTTCCAGAAGCTGAACCACAGAACATTATAGAAGTGGCAGACTTTGAATGGTTCATTATATTTTCCGGGTATTTTTTACCTCTGCGATATAGCCACTTCTTTTTGCCCGGGTCGTCTGCCATGTTGGTCTCGTCATAATTAAACAAATTCGAAGATGGCACATTGTCAATGCTGTTTCGTAAATTTTCAAAATATTGAGTGATTACTTCAGGAGAAACACTTGCACGGGCCCGTTTTATATTAGCTCCCATCTGCTGTGTCAGACTAGAGTTATGTCTCTTGATAAGCGAATAAACCCAATCCCGACCGGGGATGTTATTTTTAAAACGGTTAACCAGTCGTCCCTGTCTATCTAAGAATGATTTTGTAACCATTTGTAGGTCTTCTACACATAAAGGGAAACCCCAATCACTACAAGTTACTACAGACTTAATTATCGCTTCTTCCTCTTGTTTACTAAAAACAGTTTGACCTCCATGTTTCTGTATATGCAAACCTTTATATTTATTGAATAAGCTTCCGTATGGAATTTTAAATTCCTTCGAAGCTTTATTAATGGACCAATTTGAATCGACTATCTTTTCTAAGGCTTTTTCAACAATATCCTGGTTGTTATAGTCTTTGTAACTTCTACAACCAGCTTTACGTTTATAAGTACGGCCCATTGTGAATTGTAATACGTACTTCTCAGCACAGACATATCTGAAATGAACAATTGAACTTCTACATCAAAAGAAACAACGGATAA
The DNA here is from genome assembly GCA_033060865.1 of Dorcus hopei. Classification (NCBI taxonomy): domain Eukaryota; kingdom Metazoa; phylum Arthropoda; class Insecta; order Coleoptera; family Lucanidae; genus Dorcus; species Dorcus hopei. The sequence goes on along the minus strand of CM065426.1, from coordinate 48,704,275 downwards.
GTGAGAAAACGTTCTTTTTTTTAAATCATGGGGTGATTTTGATAATTACCAATTTCACCCCAAAAGTGTTATCAAAGTGACCCCACAGGATACATTCAATTATAATTTTTCAAGCAAATTTATTTGGCGCCAAATGGACATGAAGTGAGGTTCAGTATGAAACACGAAGTCAAACAATACTATAACATCGATAATATTACTAAGAAGTAATGAAAAAATTCATGATTTTATAAGGTCTCGATTTGACGTCACGTTTGTGTATTACTTTAGTATATTAGTAAAAATATGAATACAAATACTTACACGCTTTCAGACACGACTCAACACCGGCAGAATATTACTCTTTCGAATGACTCCTGCGTGGATGTCGGCAGATAATAATCGCGGTTAATTTGAATTTGTAAATCAAAATTCAGCATCTTATCAAAGTTTCCCCTTAAAATCAATTTCACCCCAATTGACGGTACCTGAAAAAAGAGAGACTAGACAAGCGAAGGGGATGCGAATAATTAACTAGCATTTTGCACTCAACTAACCAGACCAGGATCATTGCCGTGGATGGTTGCCAAGGAATGGGTTCGAAATCCTGTGGTACTTAGCAAAGTAAAGATTGATAAATGACCCTCCTTCATCCAATCAACCAAAAAATATGACATCCCCATTTAACAAGCTACCTTGAAATATTCAAGACATATTTCTATTGCTTACATTAAATAAAAACTTAAGTAAAGAAGAACCGCGAGACGGTGCAAATAAAGTCGTTCAAGAGATTATGACGAAGCAGCTGCAGTTTATATCCAAGATAAATTACCCTCAAAAGAGAAAATGAAGCCGCGATTTTTCACTAATTTACGACACCTCAGCTCGATAAATTCTGAGTGCGCCACCAAATTGTAGAGGCGCTGTATTGCAATGATAGGTAAATTAAATAGCGCGAGGCGCAACGGAGCGAAAATCGCGGCTCAGGAGATATTTCGTTTTGTTTGCTCCGCGCAATTCTTAAGCAGTTATTTAACGCGATTCTGTGCATTCACAGATAACGAGCTCGTAAAGGCGCATTTATACCGTGAGAAATTCCACTCCCGAAGGAAATCTATTTATACAAGAGCCGAAAGTGGAATTTAACTTGTGCTCTTTTTTATATCCGGTTAAACCGGAAGCGATTTTTTAGGGTTTATGTCTCCTTGTTAGAGACGAGAAGGAATTTAAATCAAAGTTAAACGACATGTATTTAATATGCTATGACAAAATAATGTTGAACCAGGACCAGATTTTCTGCGCACAATACGATACTCTTCAATTCACGAAAGAAAACATGCACGTCATCAATGTATTGTTAAAGTTTGGATTAATGTGATTTTGTTCCTGCTCGTACTCACATGCGCACAGAAGCGCAATCGTAGTATTAGTAGTATTTTTTATTGCCCCACATTGAGCACCAATTTAAAGTGTTTTTGGCCCCCAGGTGTTTTGGAATGTTGCAACCAATTCTCTGGTATCCCATGGAATTTCGTTTCGATGGAGAAATGGTGCTTGAAAGCCGAAAAATCTCCTGAGGTCCTACTTCAGCGGTGTTGGTTTAAAATTGAGAACGATGGATGTTTTCTTCTTATTGCTGCCTGTGAACATTAGACTTTGTGTTCCACGTATCCATATATCAAGAGAATATGATTGTCCCAAGGAAGGAAATTGTTCTAAAATAATTATTACTTCTGCTTCGTTGTTTATTTAAATCTTTTTTATTCAACGAGCGGCAGTAGTAAGTACAATGGCAGCATTTCTTGGACGAGGATTGTTTGGTGTTGTATTCAAAAATTCTTTAATAATAATTCTATGGAAATCGAAAAAAAAAGAAAGGATTATTACAAGAGCACGTGTTAGATCAAAGAACAGAGAAGATATTCTTAAAACATTCGTCAAAAAATGCAGGTTTTTGAAAATTTAGATAATCGAACTTAACCTTCATAAGGCCGGGCGGGGTACAAGTGTACCCCACACATACATTTTCTGTTACAACTTCAACAATATATTTTTTTTAATTTTCTCTTTTCTGCTATCTTTAATTTATATATTTTTTATATAGTATCCAAAATATTAAAGCATTTGTTTTAAAATTGCTACAAGTTAAGGCCAGTTTACTTCATTGGGGTGCATTTGTGCCCCACCTAGCCTGTAACAGATACAAATTTTTTGATCACGTGAAAAACCGACCGGGGTACACAGTGATATTAGACGCACAATTCTAACCTTTCACGTGATTTATATTGGGTTTATAAAGTATTTTTTCTTACTAGAATTACTGGTTGTCGCATGAAAAATTATCTACATATGTATTTTACAACTCCATTCCCCAATTTGAGTCGAATTAGATATTGGCAAGAATAGCGAATTCGATTCAAAATGAGGAACGGAATACCACTCCTGATTTACTACTGTGTGGAACAGTGTTGAACGAACATTTGTATGCAAAGTGAAATGTAAAATCATAAAGCACTTCGTGCTTCTTTCCTTCTAAGAATGACTTTGTTATCAAAATTTCGTAACGAAAATAAGCTTACCGATGATGAATTGTTGAGAATAATCGAATCAGACGATTTTTATGAATATTTTGAATATTTATGTTGCCTATAAAATTTACAATTGAAGCACCTTTTTGTCTGATGAAAACTATTATAAAATATATCATTATTTTTGAACGGACACTTGGAAAAATTGAGTTTAAAGTCGACGTTTCGCTGTGTGTTTGACAGCTTCTTCTTATAATTTTCCTGAAGAAGCTGTCATACACAGAGCGAAACGTCGATTATAACATAAATTTTTCGAAGTGTCCATGCAAAATTTTTATATATTTTACATAAAATTTACACAGAACAAAAAAGAATCCGTGGGGTACAATTGTACCCCACGCGGCCTTTAATGTTAATTTTGAAGCCCGGCCTTATGAAGGTTAAACTAATACCTCAGGGACCTGTTTCATAATAAAATACAAGCTAATAATATTAGTACTGAATAACACGTTTGATGATTGGATTAAGGACGAAGTAAAAAACTATTCGTTCATTCAGCTGACAGTTTCGGTTTGTAAACTGAAACTGTCGGTTTATAAATCGAAAGTGGTCAGCTATGGTTTTTTACCTCGTCTTTAATCCGATCATCAAACGTTTTATTCAGTACTAATATTATTAGCTTGTATTTTATTATGAAACAGGCCCCTGAAGTAAACTATAAAAACAGGCGGAAATATTTGTTCAAGATCGTTTTTCGGAAATCAAATTTGGTTCTTCGTCAATCAAATACTTACGAAAGAATACCTATTACCTACATAATTTGTCAATAATTATCTACATAATTTGTCAATAAAAGTCATCAACAATATTTCAAACTACTCTCTACTTGTAAATACTTTTCAGTTGCAGTGTTTTCATACACTTCAGTACGCGGTCTCTAGGACTAGACTACTTAGGAAGCAATTATGTCTTTTGATTTCATAAACGTAAACGTTATTTATTTTATTTTCTTTTGGAACCATAATCTTGTTTATTCGCGCTCAATAGCGGGCGTAATTTGGCTTTTATTGCCCAAGGGCTTTAAAGTAAACAACCCGTAGTAACGTAAACAAATCCATAAGGAACGCAAACAATTTACATAATTATTTTATGGAAGCGACGTGCAAATCACTCGTATACGATATAAAAATATTGAATCCATACATTTTGGCCAAAATAAAATACAACGTTGTATGTACCACGTACATAATTGTAGATCATCGTTTCTCAACCTGGGGGTCGCGACCCCCAAGGAGATCGCGGTGATATTAAAGGGGGGTCGTGAAAATAGCCTAAACAGTAATGAAATCATTTTATGACGTCATATATGTATGTCGCTATAAACGCAGCGACATAAAATTATAGGAGGAGGTCACGAAATATTAATTTTATTTATGTTTACTATTTGGGGGTCGCGGAGCGAAAAAGGTTGAGAATCGCTGTTGTAGATTATACATAGCTCTCGAGCTTTTAAAAGCACTCCGCTTCGCGTCGTGCTTTAAACATACTCTCGGCCTATAATGTCCGAATTATGAGCTTGATACATAAATAACTATTCTAAACATGTCGGGCAAATATAACCCTGCGATTTTTACACCCATTCAGAGCAACAGAGGTGGTACGAAAATAAATTTATGGGAAGCCGAAATGCGTTTCAATTACCGATGGAATGTGTCTGCCATTTGTTGGTCATATGTATGCGTTTTACATTAGCATCTTATACTTTTAGAAAATTCCTATTTTCTACGTAAGAATCAACATAAACTAACGAAATTAACATAAATTTGGCACAACATATAAAATGAAGGAGGCTGATTTACATTTGTGTGAATTTCTATGTACCGGAAACACGTAATTAAATCAAATATAAAGTTAACAATAGTGTTGGAGTGCATTCCACTCTATCACGTTTAACGCATTATGTTGCTGACATACGAATATAAACCATTAATTTCAATATTTTTTTATATTATATGAAACTTTCTTTTTTAGTATGCTAAATGAATACCATAAATTTATGTTAAAATTATTTTTTTAATCAGATTTAAACAGAAATTATATTAAAATTTGATAATTATGTGAGGCAACGCTGGTACTCGAAAGTAACAGGATACAATGTTGTAACTGGATACTGCCGAGCATACAACGTTGTAGCCTGCCAGTACCGAGTATTACTAGTTTATAAGGATACACATACCACCACTGTTAGATCACAAATCCGATTAAAAGAATCCTCTTAAGCCTATTTTAGACTAGCCCTTTCCTTGTACAAGATTTGATTCAATTTCTTAAACAATTTAATTTGTGCAGTAAGTTATCCCAAAATTTTAATTGGATTAAAAACTACCTGGAAAAATAGAGCATGTTCTACCTGCAACACAAAAATTTCTTGTTCTAAATTTTGATTGCAGAAATTAGGCTGGTCTAAAACGGCCTTAGGCTAAGTTGTACCACTAACGTTGTTAACTAACCCTAGATTAAACATAAAACGTTCTTCCCTTTAATTCGAGATTTAGTTAATCGAGGGGCCGGCGCGGCGAGCGGCTTATAGGTAGGGTTACCAGAAGGCTAAAAATAATAATCTATTATCATACAACCTCGAACTTACATGAACAGTGGAAATAATCATTCTATTTTACGTCATAACAACAGCCTTCCTGGGCTACGTTCTCCTCCGAGGACAAATATCATTTTGAGAAGCTACAGTAATAACAAATCTCCTATCAGCTATTCCTTATATTGGAACAGTAAGTGTGATTTTTTTCATGAAGTCCGTAGTTCGAAATTTTAGAAATAAAAACACAAATAAATGCACATGTAATTTATTTACTCATTTTATGATTGAGCTTTTTACGTAACGGACCATCTCGTTTTATGAATAAATGTTTGGTCTCGAATAAAATCCGGGCGATGTCCGGTCCAAGCTTTCCGGTCAGATGGTAACCCTGCTTAGAGGTAGCCTAGCCGTGGTGCTCACCGGTTTGAATTCCACGCAGGCTATAAATGTTTGTGTTATTTTAATTTTAACTCAGTTTAAAAATAACTGAAGTAGTGAGTGGAAGAAGGAGGTATGTAACAAAAGGTAAGTTTTGAGATATTATACCTTAAAGTTTTCATTCTGGTACTTTTTTGGTAATTATTTTTTTTAAGTACCTACTTGGTAAAAAATATTATTTCTGTGAGTAGTAAAATTGTTGTGAAAGACGAGAAAAGGTTGAAATATCTACTCAAAGAATTTTTAAAAAAAGTTTAATGTACATACCTCCTTCTTCCACAAACATTATATTTTGCATTAATTAGTCTAAAGGATGAAATGGGTCATGTGCATGCAATTTAAAATACGTTTGTATGCGCATCCAAATTTTATTTTGTTTTGTACCTACAGTATAACATTACAAAGATTGTAGCATATGGTTGGATTATTTTATCAAAAGTAACTTAATATTGTTCCAATCTATCACCTGTTCATATTAGGCTAGTTTTTTCAGTTTCTTCGCTTAAAATATGCTCATAGAACCACTTGTGTTCAACTGGAACGAAGCGAAGTTGTTCTTTCAAGTTTTCAATTTTTTCTTTAGATAACGAAGCAGTTTTCCTGAAAAGTCTTGGAATATGGAAGTCCGCAGAAAGAGAGAAGTTCCTTTTCCAACCTTTGTGAATGTTGACCTCTTTAAAGGGAGTACAGTTATCAAAGCTCTCTTGAAAAGGTACTATTCATAGGTGTCTACGCGAAACCATTTTATGTCATCTCTGAAGTGTACCTTTTCATTCTTAAGATCTTTTTTTCTGTTAAAAAGTGTCATTTTTTGGGAGGTCTTTAGTGACTCTGAAATGGTGTTCCATATCAATGACTATATTTTTTCTGTTAGAAGAGGCAATAATCTGTTACAGTTTATTTTCAACTTAGATAATACCGTTGGGTATACTTCCCTTTTGCTATACCTATGGGGAGGATAGCATACCCTTGTTTTGAATGTTCAACACGTAGCGCGTGTGCCAAAATATATATCCCAGCATCACGGATTTTGTCTGTAAACGCCAGCGAAGAAGCCTAATCGCGAACGATAAATTTTCGGTTTGTAATTTTATATTTTTGGAAACGTTTTGCGACAATTTGTACCATTGATTTACATTTTCTGGGGTGTGCAATATACGACTTTCAACCCTTTTATCTTCGCTCCGGTGTTTCATTTCGGATATACCTTTCCCCTTATAGCGGTTGCTCTCTTAACAGTGGTACGACGTTACGACCGTCCCCCCCCTCCCCAGCGTGGAACTGCAACTATTGCAATACCCCATATCTCCTTGCGTATAGCTTGGGTCACCTTCAATCGCTGGTGGCGCCCTTTTCCGAGAACGACGTTTTGTGGTCACGGCTATTTTGGCCCACGACCGTCTCCACTGAGCTCGGGCACAAAAGGTTTGAACCAGATAATGTTAACTCCACGGTATGCAGCAACTGAACGTTTGGTAGGTATCAATTAACTAAGATACTCTAACAATTTTTTTAACGACCAAAAGCGTGACAAATCTCACGATATTGTTGTATTTTCTTAATTTTTTTTCTTCGGGAAACTTGTGGTCGACTGTTTTAAATACACCTTTTTGCATAAGATACTGGTAGAGAACCAGTATAAAAAGATTTGTTCTGCTCTGCGCAGGAGCCTGTCTAAATGATTTTTTTTTTGTTTAAGTGAAATTTCAACTTCAATGACAACTGACAATCTCACTACTACCCCTACATGCTTGGTGTATATGTGCAAAAAAACTGTTTTGTCTACATCTTTAGCTATAATGTCGATTCCCAAGTTATAAAGCCACATTTGAAGTAGGTAAATTGTTTTAGAAGTACTCAGTCGGAGCAAAGGCATCGAATGTTATATACGCAGAACCATTTGAATTTTTGGCTAGTTCCCTATCAATTTTCTGAGCTTCAAAAGCTGATTTGTAGTTTTCGGTATGTTGCTCATTTTCAGCATTTGAATCGCAAGTGCTACAAGTGTCACTTTTGGGATGGCCGAAAGACAAATTAAATTCGTTGTTGAAGATATACCGGTACGTGCATTGTCTGACTTTGAATCGATTATGGACTTTTTTTCAGTATTACATGTCTCAATATAAAGTTTATGCATGATAAGAAGTGACAAAGGAGGAGAAAGATATTTCTTATGAATCTTGCAGTTCCTTGAATAGTACGATTTTTCTGCAGGGAAACTTGAAATATGCCTGATTATACATGTAAGCAGCGACATCTTCAGGTGTTTTGCTGGGTCTATTGTTATGTCTCCCCCTTTTATTTGGCAGAGGGGCCGCTAGACTTGTCTGTATTCACTTTTGGATTATGTCAATATTTTTCATGCTGATATTGTACAATGAAACAAAAGCTCGTTTACATACAATAGTTTGTTTTCCACCGCATGTTATACTATATCGATATAAGGCCGTCTTGTGCTTTACATCTCCAGTTCTCTCCCGTTTTGTAGCGGTTATTTTGACACTGTTATAAAGTAAAGAATTTTTAGCATTTATATCCAGTTTGTAAAACGATGAAAATATTACTTCTATGTCTTCAATTATTATAAATGCTTGAGAACACTGCAGGCGGTAATTATCAGTGCATAAACTACTTACCTGTGACAATAGTCTTGGCAGATTTCAACTCACCTTTATAATTATTTATATAGGCCTCTCCTCTTTCTCCGCAAATTGCAGATTTACGTTTATTCCATTAATAAGGATTTCTCTGCCTTTCTCTAGATACTTTTATTTTTGGTGCAAAATGTTTCTTTTTAAGACTAGGAAAAATGTGCCTTTCTTCATTTTGATCTACACTACTTACATTAGTCTGACGTACCAGTATGTTTGTATCCATACCATTTGACTCTGCCATCAGTTCATCATCAGTTTGCACATTCATCATTTCAGTAGCACTCATCTGCTCTATTACCCTGTCACCTGTTTGTTGCATGTTCATTTTGCTCTTCTGAAATTCCGTCATCTGATGAATCGACGTAATCGTTCCTACCTGGCACGTATTCATCACTGGAGCTGTCGCCGAATAAGTTAACAAAATCAGCAGAAAAGATGTACTGTATGTACTACATATATTTATTACCTATTTGTGTGCCAATAAGCCTACGTAATAAAAGTTTGCATTGAGGATTAATATCGCAAGATAAAGAAGTATAGGTACAGCAGCTTTACCGCCCTATAGCCTATTTTTCAGCTACTCTACCCATAAATTATACACTGTAAGTTAGGAGTGTTTTATTTATATGTCTTGTACACATTGCCATTTCCATTGTTGGTATTGGAGTTGTCTCTACTCCAAAACCTTTGGTATATAGATTAGGGTCCAATGTAGAAGCAGGACTATTCGTCTTTAAGTTAGTATCTCTTGCTGCAATATGTGGCTCTAACCCTACAAAAATAACAGTGAATTTAAAAAAGGAGTTTCGCAATAACACGGACCCAAAGTACACTATTTCTGTATAAAATATGCAGCTTGATAAAAAATACTTACTTATACTTATATACTGGAAAACTTCGTTCTCGTCTATAAATGAAACACTTGTTGTTGTTAGTTTCTAGGTTACAATCATATTTTTCAGTTTTTGTTAGAATATTTTCATTAATCCTGTAATTCAAAACTAATATGTAACATTAACCTTCCTCTGGAAGTCATTTCAACTAGTTCTTTAATAATATTACTTAAAACAACTCAAACTTTTAAAACACGCCACCACCAAAATAACCGTTGCATTAGTGGAAGAAGGATGTATGTGCTATTTTATGTTGTGTGTTCTTATGATCACATACCTCCTTTTTGACACTAGTATCTCTAGACCTGTTTGGGTTCTCGCCAGGACAGTCCTAGAACCGTCCTATAACGTCCAGGAGCATGCGCACAACAAAAAAACCGCAGTTATGCGCATGCTCCTGACGGTTCTGGACCTGTCCTCACGAGAACCCGAACAAGCCTTCTGTTAATAAGGCGTCTAGAGAGCTGCTGTCAGTGCCACGAAATAGGCGCACACATACCTCCTTCATCTACGACAATAACTCAATTTTTGTAAAAATGTTACATACCTCCTTCCACTCACCCCTTCAATTATCATTGTGATTGGATGATATGGTAATTATATATATAATGAGCGTCTAAATAAAAACCTGGTCAAGTGGGTTGTGATTGAGAGTTTATCCATTGCATTTACATAGCAGAATTTCTAAATGTAGCCTACTTGACCAGGTTTTCATTTAGACACGAGTTATAAGCATTTACAGGCCTTTAGGCCCATAGCTTTGAAATTTTCTTCCACTCGTTTCTGTTTTCTGCAATCACCCTCCAATTTTTGATTCCTTTTTCTTCTAAATCTTTAGCTACCGCTTCAGTCCATCTTCTTCTTGGCCGTCCCTTTTTCTGTGTCCTTCTGGTTGGCTCCAAGCTATGTTCTTGATCTTCCTATTATTCTCCATTCTTCGCAAGTGGCCCAGCCATTGCAGTCTTCTTGACTTTATAAAATCACTAATTATTGGCTCATTATACAGATCATAAATTTCCCTATTACTGCGTCTTTCCCAGCCCTCTTCTGTTTTCCTCTCCCCAAACATTCTTCTTAGTACTTTCCTTTCCCATATTTCTAATTTTTGCTGCTGTTTTTTGTTCATGACCCATGCTTCGCAACAGTAAGTTACTGTCGGTCTTAGGATAGAGTGGTATAATCGAATTTTTGTTTTGTAGGATATTTCTTTTGACTTTAGAAATCTCTTTATTCCAGCTGCACACTTGTTTCCTTTGGCCATTCTCAAATTTATTTCCGGCTCTTCATCACACCTGTTGTCAATTAACACTCCCAGGTACATTAGGCTATCAACTTCTTCAAACTGGTATGTTTTATCGTCAACTGTTTTAACGCTGAAATAATCATTCCTCCCCGGCTTCCTCTTGATTTCCATAAATTTGCTTTTCTCCATGTTAATTTGTAATCCGAATATACTCGCTGTTTTTATCAAGCTTATGGTTATCTTTTCTAAATCATTTTTTTTCTGGCCAGTAACAGCACGTCATCTGCATAAGCTAGACATTGATGACTTTTGTTATCCCTTATGATCTTTTCCATTACTATATTAAATAGAACCGTGGACAGCGGGTCCCCTTGACGTAACCCTCTCATTACCCTAAATTCTTCCGTTACATTACTATTAACTTTCACAGCAAAGGTCGTATTACACAGCGACATTTCTACCAAATTTATTAGCTTCTCGGGGATTTCGAAATCTTTCAATACCTGCATAAGTTTGGTCCGATCTATAGTGTCGTATTCTGCTCTAAAATCTACGAATAGCATGCATGTTGGGATTTCATACTCGTAACTTCCTATTAAGATGTGCTTTAACATGAATATCTGGTCCATCGTTGATCTTCCTTTCCGGAATCCACATTGGTAGTCACCCAGCAACTCGTCATTATACTTATCTAATCTTCTTTTAATTATTGTAGCAAGCACCTTATATGTTACATCCAGCAAGGCTATTCCTCTATAATTACGACAGTTAGTTGGATCCCCTTTTTTATGGCATTGATTCTGTTCTCCAGATATCGCTTATTAAGTTAAATAATTTGGTTTTTAAAAGGTTTCCGCCGTATTTTAGGTTTTCCGCAGTAACCCCATTTTCACCCGGTATTTTATTGTTTTTCATGGCGTATAAGGTTTCTCCCACTTCCTGCATGGTTGGACTTGCGATCTCTTCTTTATTTAGTAATGCCCTCCTGTCACCTACTCCTTCTTCTACATAACCCTCATTTAATAGGTCCTCGAAGTACGTCTTCCATCTTTCCAGCACCTCCTCTTCTTTCCCCAGTAGGTTTCCTTCTTGATCCTTGATATAGCTTGTTTTCTTTATATGATCGCTTCTTATATGCTTCACATCCTTATAAAAATTTCTCATTTCTTTTTTCTTGTATTTAGCTTCCGCACCTTTTATCTCTTCCTCCATATATTCCCTTTTGCATGTACGCAACAGCCGCTTTACTTTCCGTCTTTGTTCCATAAAGGCAATTCTGTCTTTTTCGTTGCTTGTCTCTAGCATTTTCTGCCTCAGTTGTGACTTTTTCTCCATTTCTATTTTGTATTCCAAACTCACCCATTTGTTTTTCTTCCTTATACCCACTCTATCTAAATTATTGTTTATTGCTTCTTTTATAGTTTTTTCTATTTGCTCCCACCTTCTAGAAACGTCGTCCTGCGTTTCTGTTTCCCCACGCTTGAAAATTTCATAAATGTTTTCCCTATATTTCTTAGCTATTTGTTTATTTTGCAGCGCCTCTGTATTATATTTTTTACTTTTACTAGTTTTTTGCCCCCTCTTCTTTTTTACTGCAAATCTGAGCCTCGCGCCCAGCAAAAAATGATCCGAGTTCACGTCCGCTCCTCTGAAAGTTCTCACGTTAGTTATTAGATGAGCTTGATTGTTTTTTATTAATATGGTAATTAGACCAATAAAATCTAAAAAAAATTAATCGATTTCGGTGTAACTAGACCATAGGTTCTGAGACTTTTTGGGACCACCGTCCACTTTGCAAGACAAAATTTTCAATGATTTTCCGATTAAAATACATACCGTGAATTTATTTTAACATGAAACATTGCTGTTACGTACGAACCTGAGAATCCATAGCAACATTTATAATTTGTAAATTAAACTGTCCTTTTTAAAATAGAACATGCGATGACAGCTGTCATGAATCTGTTCTGTTATTAGTGATTTGTACTACAAAATAATAGCGACTCTTTCAATTACATTAGATAAGTTTATTCTTGTTTAAAATAAGTAAACTTAAAACATAAGGAAAACAGAAATTCTTAAATTCAAAACAAACACCACAACAAGTTTTCAAAAATTTCTTCATTTACCTCCATGCAGTATCCTAAACGATTACAAAAGTTGTTAATTGCATTAGTTACTTGTCCAGAGGTAATTCTTCCTGATCTTGATACATTTTCACTAACTTTCTTCGCCTGACAGATGTTCCAAATTAAAATGGACAAATTTTATTTGACATGATATTAGAAACGCTAACGACGACGATCATGCAACGACTTCTTTAAAAATTGGAATTAGTTTCCATAATGATATGAACAGCAATGTTTCATACTAAAATAAAATCACGGTATTTTTAAGTACATATTTATTATTAATTTCGCCACCGTCTCCTAGACCGCTTTAACCCCCCCCAAATTGCCTCTGAACTCGCTACCGCCCAGCTAGATGGCTTCAATATGAACTAGAATAGCTAGACACATATACACACAATACACTCGTATAGAATATGCCATATATTATTTCTTCACTGAATAGCGATGTGTAGATGGATATATTTAACATTATTGTAAATGGTCAACAGTTTTAGACAAACTGTGATTCACTCATGATATTACACATAGAACAATTCGAAAATCTCTCGTTGTAGCCTCAAAATTGTGTTGTATTCAGTTTGTAATCTGATGGTTGTGCTTCGGGCGTAACATATTTGCAACAAATTATGAGCGAGCACTAAAATTGGCGGTAATAAAACTTTATTGCCGGATTAGCAGCGGCAGCACGCGTTGACGTTAAACTTCTTGGAGTTTGGAGCGCTCGTAAAAATCTGATTTATCGGCGAAAAAGCGGCTGCACCAACGAAAAAATTCGTTCGTTCGTACACAAGTCGCGTCGACGTTCGCATGCAAAGCCCACGGAATGCGTGCAATCAAACGCGATTTATCCGATTCGCGCTCGTAAATTAAATTCAAATTAATTTCGATTTATGAATATTAATTTCGGGGCGATTTATGCGCCCGCGCCACATTTATCGGCTTTTTATTAAAGCAATGAATTACGCCGGAGGAAGTGGCTTATTTACGCGGGGAGCGAGTGAATATTGCCGCTTGCGCTCTAATTTATCGCCACGTTAAGTTACCGTTCGGTGTATAAAAGCGGCCGTAAATATTCTCTTCCATGAAGAGATCGCAGGAAATGCCAGACAATTAAAAGTACCTTTAAAATAAGGAACAGATTAAATTGCTATCTTACTGCGCTCATTTCATTTTCAATTGAAACGAGGGTTGAAACTAGACTGCAAATAGCTAAATAAATAAATTACGTTTCCCCGGCACTTATACTTTCGCAGAATTTTCAAAGTTAACTAGATGAAAATCGTTTTGAAACACACAGTATTATGATTTTATATAATAGATAATATACACAGAGAAAAATTTTACGGAGTTAAATTCATCTTCTCCATAATTTACAATTAATATCTGTTTTTTTGTTAGATCTAACTAAAAATTAATGTATTTTTCACTTTTTCGGATAAACGTTTATCTTTTGGAAGTAGTTAAAATTAAGGTGGAATTATTTGACTCCGAGGAAATGAAAAATTCCACCACATTAACACCATAAGTAATAAAACTTCACATACTCGATTTTTACATACATACATAAAGTGAAAGTATATACTGAAATTTTTTAAACACCTTTGTAGTAAGTTGTTACAATTTTTCGTGATGGGACATCTTTCAGCAAAGAGTTAAAATAATCTTAAAATTTGTTACGTTTAAACACCTGCTTCTTAGCGCACGCATGTTGCATCTTTGATTATGGAATAAATACAGAATTTTCGAATTAAATATCAACACCATAAAAAGAGGGAATTACCTACTTTACCTCCTTCTTGGAGTTAAGAAAAGTAACTCCCTTAAATCTAACACCTTGGACGGATGGTCTCCAGGGAACTACCAAAAAGAGTTACATTGAGACCGTTATTTTTTCCTGTGTAAAATTGGTCATATCGTTTCTGCTAACTTAAAACTGAAACCAAAACACTGAATCGCCCGATGGTTGGGCTGTTGCTGCGACCAAATTCCGTGTCAGTGGAGAAGGCTGTGGGCAAAGAGATTCGCACAGGTAACTGTAGTTCGAAAAGGGGCGCCACCTGTTGAAGATCGCAACAACTTGCAATCGAGGATTTCCCCAAACAGGCGAGAAAATCCTGCCTGAAAATCGCTCGCTGTACATGCGGCGACCGCACAAATACGGCAATAATCAAGAACACGTCGATCATCCCATAAAAGGTGCAAGATCGAACAAGAACCTCGGACGAAATCAAAGTAGTGTCGAAATGCCACAGAGCGTGACCAAAAGCGTAATGAAAAACGCAAAAAAAGTATTCAATGGGGTACGATACCGTGAAGTCCTTCGATTGCACTCCGACCTTCAGCGCCTTGGGGGAGAAGCACGTAGGTTCATCCCGCGTCCTCATCACTCCGCACTGGTTTCGCCCCGCCGCGCCGGGAAGATTGCGAAAATTACTTGAAGTCAAACGGCGAAGAGCAAGAAAATAAAGATCGCTTCCGAAAATCCAGAAGTCACTCCACGCTAGCGTAAACGCTCAAAGCGGGGGCGGGGGTAGCTACCTGCTATTACTTGCTACCGCCCGTTACTACTCGCTACAATAACAATGCAGACATAAACGAATTAAAATCAACCGAAATAACAGAAAATAAAATGCTGGCTTACCTCGGTATGAATACGCCGAACTTCCGAGATTATTTGAAGCGTGGTACACGCGTTGATCCAACCAAAATCCGAAAAAGACGTCGGAAAATAAGGTCTAAAACCTTTCCCAATCCGTGACTTCTTGAGTAAATCTCACAGAATCCCAACTGGGCGCGATATCACCAAAATTCGTAAGCCCAAAACCGCAGAGATACTCAAGGGATCAACGATGGTTTCATCGTTGATCCCGCGAAATCAAAATGCCGTCTTCGGACACACCTTGCTGACCAGTGCAAAAGTCCTAACGCGCCGGTCCGCACCCCGAATTCCTCGCGCTTTCTGATTCAACTTAAGTACGAACCACCGACTTAGCGCGAATTTCAAAATCACCAAACTGGTCAACCGATGCACACAACGTCGGGGGCCATTAGTAAACGAAATAACGGTGAGTGATAGGAATCGACCGTAACAAACCAAGCCATTAGAACACCAACTGGGAAGGAAAAGGTCATGATGTATGACGTCCCACAGGGATCTGTATTAAGATCGACACTGTGGAACGTTCTATACGATGAGCTCCTGCATTTGCAAATGGCCCAAGGCATTACAACAATTGCCTACGCAGGTGATTTGGCAGTAGTAATAATGGCAAAGACAACCATCCAATTAGAAGAGAAGGCGTAGTACGCGATCACCTGAGTAAAGACCTGATTGGAACAGCACGACCTAAAGTTGGCAACAGTGTAAACCGAAATGTAATACTGACAGAACCAAGGCAACTTAAGTTCTTAACAATAAACCACGAGGAGTCGGAATTTTTTTTTCACCACCGTATGTACTTGCCACAATCTTTCAAAGCTTGCCAGGAGGCATGTTGGCTAGTTACTCGTAGTGCCGTTTGCGGCTACGGCCGTCTTAACACCAAGAATTACTTAAAGTACCTCGGCGTTTACCTACACAGGGACCTAAGGATGACTACCCATGACAAAAAGAAATGCGAAAAGGCCTTAATGGCACTGGCTAGACTTATGCCTAACAAAGGCGGATCAAGACCAAGAAAAAAGAAGATCCTGGCTGGGGTCGTACTCTCGATTATAATCTACGCCGCGCCATGAAGTACATGGTCACCGGCCATGAAGTAGAAACACTATGAGGGACTCCTGGGATCACTAAATAAGAAGATGGCGGTCCTTATTATCTGGGCATACAGAACGATCGCCACGGAAGCAATTTTGGCGATCGCAACTATACCACCGACAAAACTGAAAGTAGAAGAACGGAAACTGCAATATCACGCGGATAGAACAGCTACCGCAGACGCCCAGGAAACCTTAATAGTAAAATGGCAGCATGCATGGAATTTTTACCAAGACCAAGACCTTTATTAAAGGCCTAAGCAAAAGTGTAGCGAGAAATTTGAGTAAATGATAGGCTACGGGGTATTTACCACTTACCTATGTAAAATAGGTAAGTTGGAAAATGACAACTGCTTGTGCTGCAACCAAACAGTCACGCCAGACCATACGTTTTTTGACCATATAAGACAGACTGATACAGAAACAATGCTAACAGGAAATGTGGTAAAACCATTTCCTCAGAGAACGTGGCCGACATCCTGCTAAAGGACAAAGAATTCTGGCAAAACTTTGCAGACATGCTCAGAACCATTTTACAAATCAAGTGCAACGACGAAAAGGAATGACAAAAACCCAGCAACAACAAAAAACCCAAAAGACTGCAACCGGATTAAGCAAAGAAAACAAAACAAGACTACAAACCAGAACGTGACTGCAATTAAAACAACTGACAGTACGAAATTTCAATGCCTAACCGCAAATTCCAGAAATTAGTAGCTGCAAAAAAGGAAAAGGAATTTAGTTGGTAAGCGTTAAGACCTAAGAAAAGCAACGACAGATTGAATCCAACACATCTGACTGGACCTACCTTTGATGATGTCTTTACCTCTAAAGTTTAGTACCTGACGTACTAAGGACTGACAGAAGATACTGAATTAATTGCTTCCGCAGATAGTCTGACAGTAAATCATAAACTTGACGAGATCGTTCGATAGATTGCCCTAAACAAACTACAGTTGACACCGGAAGCAATCAAAGCAATAATGGGAGAAAGAAATGTTTATTAAACGGTAAAATTAATTATTTGGGAGTAATGTTTGACAAGCGAAATTTCCTTTGCAATGATTGTAATATTTAGCCAGTTTTCTCTAAGTTTCTTTTTATCTTTCTTTCAGTAGTTCTGAATTTCGAGAGACACGACCGCTGCAATGAGATAATAACATACGAGCCCCGTCAACTATAGGTTCGGACATTTTAGCTTTTTGTCTGATTGCCACGTAACTGGCCAAGTTCTTAATAAAATTAAAATATGTATTAACATGCTGTTGGAAGTATACATCATATAAGTACGTTACAACAGAAAAATTATTAAAAAGCAAACTTATTTGGATTCAGTAGCTATAATACATTTTACTCAAGAATAAGAATTTTTGGTTTTTAAAAACTATTTTACCCTATTACCAACTATGTATGACATGGACGATGTTAAACAAAGGATAGCCAGAATAACAAGGATACTAAAGAATGTCTTGCAATCAGTCCAGAGAAGAATAAAATTATGTAAAGATGAAGGTATACGATGACATTTCTTATTTAATAAGAAATACATTTGCTTTCAGTAGTTATAATACATTTTACCCAAGAAATAACTAAAACCGTAGTGTCCGAACCTATAGTTGACGGGGCTCGTAATAGAAATACATGACAAAGAGGAAAGCAATTTAGTTGGTAAATATTTCGATCATTCCTGCGGATGAGTACATGGCGGCCTCGATGGACTTACTGCTGGATTGGCAACATATGTGACTATGGGAGAGTCACGTGCGAGTCCAACTCATCCCTTGACATTTATTGTAGGATTGTCTTTTGAAAATTCTGTAAAACTCTATTAAAAAAAGCTCTCTCGAATTGGATTCAGTTGGACCGGGTAGCAGGGGACTGTCGGTGAATATGACGCATTTTATTGCATTGGGTTAGCTTGGTTTGATTTGGATTTGGTTGAGTCGAACGGGACTAAACCTGAAGGTGGCATCTATGGTTACTAGCCACAAATTCACACAGACATCCTCGTTTAAAGCTTTTGGCTTTAAAATCGCGAATGATTCTTTGTTTACTGACCTCATTAATGCTCTTGAGCTTCCGTCAACAACATCAACATTTACACATGCGAAGAAATGGAAGAACTATGTAGAAAACACGAGAACTTGTTTTCGAAAGAACCGAGCACATGCAACATAATTAATCCCAAATTACGGTTAAAATCGAATGCTGTCCCAAGTCAAGTGAGATCAATAGCATTTACTGTTCAAAATAGTCAATACAAACTTGGTAGATACCTTACAAACACCTGGTATAATCAAACACATAAGTTTCAGTGAACGGACTGCTACATTGTCTGCTATCACAAAACTCTAGAATGAATTACTCCTCACCCTAAACAGGTGGCAAGTTTGCGCTGTTTTTGACCAGTTGTTGCCCCAGACAGCTCAATGGACAAAGGACATGGTTCAAAATATGTTATAAAGGCGCCAGGGTGAACAAGTATCCAGCTGAAGAAGTTGATGTGAAATACTGTTCCTAATGTATAACAGTAGTTTTGCAATAAATCTAGATTTTACCTAACCTGTACGATGAAGGCACACGCACAATAGCTACAATAAAAAAATGCTTTAATTAAAAATGCACAGTGAAATTACATAACGTCACATTGGTTAAACATATGCGACAACGATTGTCGAATGCACTTAGACTAATGTGTCAATTCTGCTCGAACCTATAGCAACCATAAGATGTAATCCTGTAACTCAGTTATTAAAATATGGAATTTTGAAATTCCGTCGAAGGTATGATTTCTCCTAGGTCCCTAGGATTACTCGTAAGTCTCTGTGGTATTATCTTATAGACTTACAAGAAATCGTATCATACTGAGAACTTCAAAATTCCACCTTTTAATAATTAACTTACAGGCTTACAGATCTTACGGTTGCTACAGATACGAGCAGAATCATTCCATAAAACAGTTAAAAAATGTTGCACCCGAATGCACAATTCAACTAAACGCACGTCAAAACACGTCTTTTCTAAATCAGTCCACTTATCAGACCACACATCAGTTAGTTAAACGTAAGACTAGTCGAGATTCGCTCTTTCACAAGATGCAGCGCATCGAAGCAGTAAAATAAATCAAAACGATACAAATTCACGGCTTCCAAAGTGTATTCAGTAGGTCGAAGGTCGCCTGTCAGTTTCCAGCGTGCTTGTGAAGCGAACTTAACGAAACTTCGGCAGCGCGTCCTTTTGGCTGACCTTCGTAACTGCTTCCGAGGGCTGATTAATTAACCGAGGTCGGAAAGGGTATTTCACATACGAAAATACCAATTCGCACGAAGGGTACACGAATAGCGTACACGACAATAAAAGTCTGAAGTAAAGAGGAAACGTGATTAGAAGTCAAAATGGCGTCAGCCGTTTTCTTAGAATTTGCCTGGGTTTTAATGAAAAGCCAAGCCTTAGGCAGGGTAAAAGAAGTTGGCGGTGCGTCTTGTAAAGTTCCGACTACGACGATATAAGTTTTCCTGATAGTTCCCAGCAATAACCTCAATAATTCACACACACGATATACACACCAGCACAATTAGGCGAAAAGTGACGCCGTGAAACAAAACGAAGGAAGATGACGCCGAGTGTCAGCGCCGACCAATAGAAATCGTCAGTTATCGAGATGTTCATATAGGGCACCGCAACGTTCGAGGAAGTCAGGGTTACCACAATAAACTCTAAATTTCGACGAGGCGAATTCGTTGGCGCAAGGCGCAAGTCGCTAACTCCAACCATGGCCGAAATTCTCCTCATTCGTACGAAATTTTGAAACGTAATACGTAACCGTCCCAAAGTTAACAAAAAATAATATAAAATTTAATAATACAAATTGAATACATTTAAGGATTTTGTTGCTATTCTTCTTCGCAAATAAATTAATTTCTGCTCACCAAACATGGAGTGTGTTAATTCTTTCCGTATTCCAAAAACTTGAGTTACTTCATGTATTAATTTCGAAACCGACTGGCTTACAACTTAACATAAATTTATTAAAACAAAAAAAAGAACCTTCGCGGGAAGGGATTCTTTCTTTGCTTACAAAAACTAAAATACAACTAAGGAAAACGAAACCGAACTTTCTGAAACTACACTGACAAAAACTCTTTGACGGGAACTGAACACTTTATTTAAATAATCTGTCCGGCGTCTCTAATAGGGAAAAAATTGACATCACCCGAAACATTTAAAATTTAATTAATTTTATCCCGCGTATGGCTTTCAAATGAATAGATGTCTTCAGTAGAGGATGTGCGATTGTCCAGTCCTTGTGTTTATTAAAACGCCTAAGGCCTGGTTAACACAAGTTAACATTCAGTTAAAGTTAACCTTCAGTTAATTAACATAACGACAATTGCCTTCGTAGTAGTTACTATGGGAACAAACTGAAAGTTAGAGTTAACTTGTGATTGATAAACCGGGCCTAAATAAGGCAAATGTAGGTGCATCTTCCAGTTACTGTGTCAGCGTTTCTTTTCTCAAAGTTTGCAGCAGCGAATATTCTTCGAATGAAGTCAGTCTTGATAAGACCGAACACTTTCTTTGAATTGTTTACGACAACAACAAGGCTACGATTATATCAAGTTACAGTTTAAATTCACTGCGCAATATGACACGCTTCCTTTTAACTTGAACAAAAATAAATCCCTTTTGTTTACGCTGAATCGGACTCATAGCTTTTTAATTTGTTATTGCAACATCTTGCAATGTCTTTTTTAACTTGAAATAATTAATTTTCTCTTCTGGTTTCTTATACATTTTTAAACAAATTATCTATGACATAACCATGTGTTAATTATTTAGATACTTCTTTGTAATGGGAGCAACACGTGAAATTTCGATGAACTTTTTAATCGACTGGAAACCAGTGGAATCAAATGTAATTTCAACAAGTCTCTCTTTTCTTATTCTTCAAGGAATAGTTGATAATAAACATTACGTGTACTGCAAAAAAATATATTATATCACGATTGTATCTGTGATTTATTCCGCCGACACCTTCGCGACGGCGTCGAACAGAAAGACGCTCTCCGCCTTAACGCGTCTCTTATTTCCCCAGCGTCTCGCGAGCGACGTTTGCATTTCAAGCCGAAATCTTTCGATGGCTCGATAAACGAAGAAAGAAAAACATAAATAAATTGAACGGCGTCGCAGGCGTATTTTTAGATCGTCACTTTTTGCAGTTTGGAAATGACAGAAGGAAAGACGATTTCTCGACGCAACTGAGTTGAGCTGACGCAGAATGACGAAGGCAGAGATTTTATAGCTTTTCATTTTAAATTGGTTTTTATGACAGAACGATGATTACTTCAACTATTAGGCTGGGTTCGTAAAGTCTCCTCGGGTAACGCTAGAAGTGAATAAAATGAAAAGCAAAAAATACAAAATAGTTTATATGAGAGAGAAAGAATATTGTTACGGCAATAATTTATGTAACATAAAATAAGGGTCGTAGCTCAGTAAAATAATATATTAAATGTAAATACATAAAGTCAAACATAATTATACACAATAAACTTACATGATTATTCACAATTATAACAACTTCTGACTAGCTATTACTCTAATTACACTAGCCTGCGAAGGTTTGGCGGATGACATAAAACTAAGTTTATGTAGTAGATTTGGTGTTCCTGGGTTCGAAAAAAATGTAATAATTTTTTCATCACGTCCCATTTTTTTTTTAATACAATATTTCAAAGTACGTTTTTCAAATATAATTTTCAAGAAACTGACTGTTTTTTCCCATTTTATGGGCAAGGTATCGGCTTGCGGAATACTCCTTGTAACTTAAGTCTAACTACTAAGGTCATATGGCCAACCCCACTAGAATTTAGCCGAATCACTCTGTATTTCGTGACTCCAATTTGAGTATGGTTTCTGAAATTTGCCGAGAAAATGAATCTTTTTATACAGAAGGTACATGTAGTCAAAAAACTTAAATTTATGTGTGGTTTCTGAAGGTGCTCGAACAGTAGAATTTTTTGTAAAGAATACATTTTTTGCGTAAAGTCAATAATAAAAACGTTACTTTGATATGTGCAATATGAAACTAAGAAATTTGAATTTTATAGACAGACTGTAGTTAAAAATTTAAATTTAACCATTGTTTCTGAAGTTTCTTGAGAAGCAGAACTTTTTGTAAAGAATAACTTTTTTACGTAAAATTGATATTAAAAAAGTTTTTCCTCTTGTCAACTCAATCCGGGGAGAATTGTATACAGTAAAGTCTGGTTATATTATAACGAATCCAAAAAATGCACCAAAACAGATTCGTTATATCCAAAGTTTGCTACAACCGGTAAATAAAGACGAAGCACGTATTTAATAGGTTTTTTAATTGCTCGAAATGTAGTACCAAGAGTTCATTTCAAATGGGTTCAATATAGCCGACCTTCACAGTAATTTCATTTTTTTTTTAAAAAAACCTGACGTGATAGAAAAAAACTAATAACAGATTCTTCTTTAGAATGCCAAAATCATTCAAAAACACCCAATGTTATTTCATCCGCAAAAAAAAATGTTTTTTTCGCAGGCTAGTGTTATCTGTCACACTAATGATCTAATGATCAGCTCGTCGACTATTTAAAGGGGTTTCGTCCGAGGACGTTCTTCCCGGGGTGTTATGAAATTTGTGCCTTGACATTGGAATCATCCGGAACTGCAAGCGTGTAACTCAGAATTTACGTAATCCTTCCTTCACATTTCCGAACGATTCATACTTATATAATTGTTTACAAAAAGCTTTGGTCGACAGATTTTTACAGCTGCGAATTCTTTGCATTGGCGTTCTCCTTGTCCTACTTACAATATCACTGAGGAGCATCCAAAAGAGTTTACGGACACACTTTTAAGCTGGGTCCAGACTTGAACAAAACGAACAAAACAAACTGAACGAACAGAACGCGCAGAGCAAAATAGTCTGAACAAAATGCTTGTTGCTTTCGGCAGATTTGCGGAATTTTTAACGTTTTCATTTGTTTAGCACGTTCATAGTTCCTAGTTTGTAGAGGAAGTGAGTTGGTATATCGGTAGTAATAATCGTAAAAGAATAAAAAATATAATTTCCAAATAAAGAAAACATGGACTCTGACTTAACAGTAGCATTTGGCGCTTTTTGTGTTGTAAACTGTTAAGAAATAAGAACAAACGACGAAATTTGTGGATACGAAAATTGTACGCACATCGCAGCAATAACTTGTTATTGTGAAATGGACTATATTCATTTAAGAAATTTTATAAGAATAACTTCTGAAGACTTTGAAGAATTAATAAAATTAGTCGGACCTATAATTGAAAGAAAAGATACCAAATTACGCAAAGCTATACCAGTTAAAGAACGTTTGACTTTAACGTTGAGGTTTTTAGCGTCTAGGGATTCTTTCACCAGCCTTCAATACTTATTTAAAATATCTAAGCAAAGTGTAAGTGTGATTGTAGCAAAAACCTGCAAGGCTTTAACTCTGACTTTAAAGCATCACATAAAGGTAAGAAACAATGAAAGTAGTAGGTCTTGCCAGATGAAAATTGTAAATTAAATTGATTTGCTTACCTGGCAGTATTAGAAAATTTGAATTTCTTATAAATCACATGAATTATTTCGGCCTTATTGGGCCTCGTCAGAGATATGTACCAAAAAATTACTTTTTGAAAAGATAATAATAAAAATTATAAACTTACTTATTTTTGAATTTCCAAAATCTCAAAAATAAACCCTGAATGAAAACTTTTCGGAAAACTACCAGTTTTTATGATATTCTAATTTTCTAATACTGCCAGGTAAACAAATTAATTTAATTTGTAAGAAACAATATTTATTTTTTTTATAATAAAATCAACCAATTCTAAACAATAATGAAAAAATTTAAAAAAACATGTTTAAATGTCGCAATCGTCTTGCCAGTGCCTTAAGAAATTGGAAGCTGTTTCAGTTAAGGTTGATTGCTCCTGATAGTTTATGTCAGTTAACGGCGATGACAAATTAGTGTATGAAATACCACTCTCCGTTGTCTCTTGTGGAGATGGTGTTGGAATAGGCGCCATAGTAATGGAAGAAGGTACTGAAGAATTTTGGTAGTTGTGACCGTACATCATCGTTGCTGGATGTTTATTTACATCAAAAAGACCCATATCAGCTTGAAATAATATATTATTAACGTGATACTGAACTACAGCTGTGGTCCTCTCAGAATAATTCCTGAGCTTATTGCCCACGTGCTTTCCATAATCAGTACATGCATCGGCAATTACCTCAGTCCTCTGCTTTACCAATACGCTGTTTAGCATGTCAAAAGCTTTATCAATTTTATTACCTTCTCGGGAAATTTTTTGTTTTACCCCTTTATTTACTGTTGAAGGGCCAGTTCTTTTCAATTTGGGAAGTGAAGTTTGGCTCTCAGAAATTTGCTCAACAATTTCGTTCAAAATATCATTCGTGTCGGTGGTTTGAACGTCAACTGGATCCTCAACCGTTTCCCTTGTTTTATCTAGAGCAGCCTCCTCAACTTCTGTGTCGCCCTACAATAAATAAAAAACTTCTTGAACAATAAATGATATACTACATGTACTGGATGACATTGAAAAACTACACTGCCTAGTACCACGCGATAGAGGACCATAAATAATAAAAAATTTCTTATACACTAATGTCCGATTGCCTTTTGTTTTCAAGATACAGGATGTTAAATTTTGAACATTTTTTTTTAGTAAATTTATTTCTCTTCAATATCTCATAACAAAAAAATCGCTACTTGGTCGACATGAGCTTTAAAAACAATTTGAACACCTTCTTTAGAGCGAAGTACCATTGTTTTTCTTTGTTATGTTATTGGTTTTAAAGCTCATGTCGACCAAGTAAATAAATAAATAAATAAAAAAAAAAAATTGTTCAAAATTTAACATCCTGTATCTTGAAAACAAAAGGCAATCGGACATTAGTATATAAGACCTTGTTTTATTATTTTATGATCCTCTATCGCGTGGTACTATTCAATGTAGATTTTTCAATGTCACGCTGTATACAGGCTAAGTCCAGAAAAATGCCTACTCGAATAGCGTTAGTGTTTATTGTCGGATTTGAGTCATCAAATTTTTTTTTTTAGTTTTATTGCATTTTACATTTCATTTCAGATTCCATCAACCGCTGAAGAATGGCTTCAAATTTCCAAAAAGTTTTACGAACAATGGCAATTCCCACATTGTGTGGGTTCCATGGACGGGAAACACATCGTACTTACAAAGCCTATCAATAGTGGAAGCGAATATTATAATTATAAATCAAATTTCAGTATTGTACTATTTGCAGTTGTGGATGCTGCATACAATTTCATTTTTGTGGATATTGGTTGTCAAGGGAGGATATCAGATGGCGGTGTTTTTAAACACACTTCACTGTACAAAAAAATTATGGAAGATACCTTAGCTTTTCCTCCAGATGAGGTATTATTCGAATTAAACAAAAAATTGCCCTATGTTTTTATAGCAGATGAAGCATTTCCTTTGACAAATAGAATAATGAAACCATACTCGGGGATACATGACAAATTACTATCCAAAAGAAAATTTAACTACCATCTCAGTCGTGCACGGAGAGTTGTGGAAAATGTTTTGGTATAATTTCTGCAGTTTTTCGATTCTTAAGAAACCAATGCTATTAGAACCAGAAAAGGCAAAATATGTAGTTATGGCAACAGTGTGTCTACATAACTTCCTAAGACAAAGCACATCTAGGAATACTTATACTCCACCTGGAACATTTGATCAGGAAGACAGTGTAGGAAATATAGTTCCTGGTAGCTGGAGAAGTGACAGCAGCAATGCTTTATCATCGTTTGTACCTATCAGAAATATACCACGTAAAACTTCAATGGTCATAATATCTATTAATTAATTAATATCTATTAATTGTAAACACTTTTCCCTATCCCACTCCATGTTTTATGTAGTCTCCAGATGAAAAAGTTTATATCTTTCGCACGTATGTTTACACTTCTACTTTGGTAGCGGCATTAACTATATTCCCTAAATGGAATGATTGGGCGATCAATAATTTATTTTGCGCAATTTCGATTTACCGACAAGCATCGGAAAATATTTGGCGCGTTTGGTTCGGTTTGCAAACACGTCCACACTTGTCGAATTCCGCCTTGCGCATTCGGTTTGTTCTGTTCGTTCGCGTTAAAAATCGGAATTGTTCAAAAGAAATTATTGTTCGGCGAATCATTAATTGAACGGGAACATAGATACATATATGTATTTCAATGTTAATGGAAACAAAAAATTCGCCGAACAGAACGAGAATTTTGTTCAGAATATTTTTCTCTGTGCGTTCTGTTCGTTCAGTTTGTTTTGTTCGTTTTGTTCAAGTCTGGACCCAGCTTTAGGATACTCAGTTGAATACTGTACCGCCTTGTCATAAATCAGTTTATTACTATGACACAAGCAACTCCTTCCAACCCGGTTTTAAAATATTTTAAAATGATTCTCAAGAAAATGAAAATGAAACTGACAACTTTTATTTAAGCATATGAAATAATAATCTTAATTGATATTATCTCTATGTGTTACAGCTTTGTTAAATCTTCCCGGAATGTTGAAACTTTAATTATGATCCAAAACCATCTTGCTATACGTGCCCTTTATAAACTTAGTTAACTTCAATAAACGATTTTAGGCAGTAAAAATGATTTCATGTCTTCTCATTTTTGGAAGTTTCAGAGAAACAACCGGTATTAAAAACCTAATAGATTGTGCTTGATACTCTCGTGATTTGTATTGCTTAAATCACCGACGGATATTTCTGGCATTCTGTTTTCCTCCTAGGAGATTCGTAGTTGCGAATCGAAAATTTGCCATTTTGCTTATTAGACAAGCTCCACCGAAAACAAAATAAATACGTAAGCGCATTAACAGCCCGAAAATCCGGCGATGAATGCAGAATTAATATTTGCGGACGACTTTAACTAATTTGCCGGATTACACACATACGGAGGCGGTGAAGGCTCGGCCCTAGCCGCGCTGGCTCGAGTTTGAACAGCGTCAGCTTAGCCCATAATTGCTCGTCGACTAAATCGAACTGACCATATCCAATTATCTCGCGCTTTGTTTGCGAGGTGGCCCTGGGCGACTTACTCGGTTTCGACCGATATTAAGCCCTCATAAATCCGCGCTCGCGTTATTGCAACATGCAAATGTGTGTTTGTTTTGTGTTCACGTATACAGGGTTACAACTAATTAAAGGGCCACTATGGGTATCTCCTATACTTTAATAATGAGACTAGCCCATGTCGAGAATAGGATGCATTACAGGTCTATCATTGACCAATACACCTTTCCCCCTTCCCGTGAACCGTTCGCGTTGATCGACGCTTCGAGGTAAATTCCTTTCAGTCAATGTGACTTTTTTTGAGAGTTTTGGAGAAATCTTTCAGACATCATCGGCGATGGTTCCAAGCCGAAGACGTGTTGGATTCACCCGGCCGCAGCCTTTCTGAAGGTCTACAGCGTTGACACCTACCAACTAAAACTCCTATCCGCCGTTAGACATTACGTTAGGAATTTCGCACTGTCAGTTGTTAGTATTCACTGCTAGTTTCTGGGATTTCTGTAGGCAAGACTGTACCATCTTGACTACCGGTTTACTGATGCCTGCCCTTATAATGCAGCTACGAGGCAGAGTTGAACGCGTTTTCTATGTCTAGTACAAGCATTAAACAAAAAAACCTGTGTTGGTATGTCACTTCTTTGATCTTATGCACGATGTCACTTAGCTTGGTAAGTGCATCTGCAGTGGATCTGCCCGGCCTGAACCCAAATTGATGATCATGCAGGATATTTAGATCATCCAATTCCTCCACTATTGGACTTTTCATTAAGCGGGGTTGTTTTGAAGTGAAAAACAAACGGGCTTTTGGCTCGAATGTGACTTTGTTTGCAACGAAAATTGAAGTCTCTTCGAGGCTTTTCCAAGCTTGTTGCGTTGTATCTACGGCAGGTATGTTTTAGCGTTACATCGTGCGACGGGCGGTTCGTAATTTGTGTTCTCTTTTATCTAGGTTTTTTTTTTCTTAAATATTCTTAATTGGTTCCCCCATTCGTTCCGAACGCTTCACGGAGTGCCGCGGAGTAAGAGGTGCTTGGCGATCGTCCTCGTGGTATGCTGAAAAGTATGGTGGCGACGTTGTAGGCGAATCTTGGCCGACCACCTTGAAATTCTGACAACGTGGTGTATCATCGAATCAGACACCAAAGGAGGGCGCACTCCGTGGGAACGAAAGTGGTAACTAGAAGCCGTTCCTCCGCTATATTTCGACTTCGTTGCCCTGAAGCCAAGTTGACATTCGGAGTGATGCGGCGCTCCTGTAACGCCTAACCTCGACGGACGGTACTTTGACGTTTGCGCTTTAGATAATCAAAGGTTAGGCTCTGTATCTTTATTATTCCACTTGTTTATGTATTTTACTGCATAGTATTTTGATATTTAATGCTTAAATCATAAACGACGTTGACACAAGTATCTATTTTCGAATTGTTGCGTCCATTTGAATGCGTATTGTAAACGGATCCATAAAGAGCATTTTAGTTTATTTGCATCAAGTATATCTGCATCAAAATCTCTGTTTTTAAAACTAAAAAGCGTGCGAAAAGGGGCGATTAAAGCACGACGTGTTTTAAAGTTGCCACGTTAACGATTCAAAATGCGATCCACAGGCAACTTTGCAAAATGAATTTAAATTTTAATGTCTCTAATTTTCACATTTTAATGCAGGTATAATTAGAAATATCGTATAATACACGTGCATAAGAGCCTTTAAAGCACTTGCGCCGTTAAAAGCGCTCTGCTGCGCGTCGCGCTTTTAAACCCGTCGCGCGTGCTTTAAAGGCATTTTTATGCACTTGTATTATAAGATACTATTTTAACACTGACTTGATACGATACGTGAAGTTTGTTAATTTAATTTTTGAATTGAGTCAAAAATAAAAATAAATGTGCATCACTTATTTCTTTCGGGGGTTACGTACGATCCATACCTATCTTATTGAGTCTAGCCGGTCGGGAGGTGGTCCAATAGACACATCTCTTCTTTTGTAACCAGGTAAGGTCACACACGAAGTAATTTTTGTAATCCGTTGAGTTTCTCTTTACGACGATACCAAAATTTCGAATAATTAATAGCGTTTTCAATTAACTCCTCTAAAGAACTCTCTGAGTACTTCCATCTCCTATTAGTACATGAAGTTAAAACAAGATGAAAATATTCTAAGGACCGTATTGATAATCAGTTCTTATACTTATGAAAATCTTAAGCCGCGTCTTGTAGGTTCATAGACAGGTTTTAAGAGAGACTTAAGTATTTGCTTAAAGCCTTAACTAACGCAGTGGTCTTGTTTTTAAACGTTTCATAGTCGTAACTTAACAACTATACTGTTGTCGAAGGTGTTCCACACTGTTCTCGAAGGAGTGGAATAGCTAAAAATGCCTTGCAATGACAAACTATTTTAACTTCTATTGCAGAACATGCGAGATATTGACGACATTGATACTGAAAATATTCACTGACATATCAAAGTTTATCTCTATGAATATTATACCTGTATAGCAACTTAAGGTAATCTCATACGTATAAAACGAAATTACGAAGACTGTCTTAAGCACTTAGTTAAGTCAAGATTATGAATACAGCCCTGAGAGTGCTCTAGAGCAGCGAATCGAAATCGCTATTAAGATGCTCGCAACGACTTGCCAATCAAATTTGCTTCTTGTTTTAGAAAGCGAACCAAGGAAATTGAAAGTACTGTTTGAGGTACCCTAACCTACGTTTCGTAATCTAAGTGTCTAGAATCGTACCCACAGATATATCCGAACGCATTGACATTTAATTAATTGCTCTAATATCCACGACAACCACGGACTCTCGACTCGAATGACTGATTTGTGAATGTGAAGAAATATTATCATCCCACCCACCCTTGAATCCCTCTCGCCCCGTACTGGTTATTTGATATCTGTTTAACACGCGATCAGTGTTGACAGATTGGGCTACTTTTCGCCAATTGAGCTATTTTTTTTAATGAAAAGTAACAAAGTTGGGATTTGTCTTAGGTTCTAAAAGCCAAAGTTTGGAAGTGGTCTATATTAGGACATATGTTTCGGCCTCTGAAGAAGGCCATCTTCAGCACGTACAGACTACAAGAAATATAAAGCAATAAGTTATAAGAAAAATTAAATATAAAGTTTACATACCGTAATATATGAAGTATAATTGTACAACAAAGTTGTAAAGTCAAACAAATACAAACAGATTAAAACCAGTTAAGAATTGTAAATGTGGACAGCACAATGGAGCCCCAGGGGAGAAGCAAAAATTTTTACACAATGAAAACATGCATTCTACGTAAGATGGCGGACAGAAGTTAAAAAAGTGATATATGGCGGTAAATTGTAAAGTTAAACATATAAACAAAATAAACCCCAAAAATTCTGCCAGTTAATGTTCCTAAAGAACTCCTCCTGAGGTCCATTCAACTGATTGTTTAGAATGTTAAAGTTTTTATTGTTTTCATGTACAAAAATTTCTAATTTACAGTTGGTTCTTGTCCGATGAAATTTGTATCACAAAATCTTCTAAGCGGACACTAAATCGCGCAAATATACACTTTACGTTTCGCAGTCGTTCGACTGCTTCGTCAGAAGTGAAAATTATGTTGTCAAAATAAACAAGGTTGTCAACGGAAACTGAAAAAGTAACTTGATTTTTTTTTATGTATATTATATTTATTTTTAATCTAAAAATAATTTGAACATTACAAATGTTAAAAAATTGACAGATCTATGTTCTATTTAAGGAATCGAGAAAACTACAAAATGTATCGTTTAAATTTGCAAAATCAGTACGTTTATTAATAGAATTCGACGACATTTTTATTTTACACATTTCAATAAAACGTCTTTTGAAAATATTAGACTCGTAATATAAAATGTTAGTATTTTCAAAATCAAAATTATGGTCATTTTCTAATGAATGTTCTACAAGCATTGAATGATTTTGATTATTTTTTTGGATATGATATTTATGTTGGTCTAGACGTTTTTTTAAATTTTGGCTTGTTTCTCCAATATAACATGAATTACAATTGAAACATTTAATTTCATAAACTACGTTTGGCTGTTTTAATTTTGGTGTTTTGGTATTTAAATTTGAGAAAATACTATTTAAATTATTTACAGATTTGCTAGCTAAAATTAAATTGTGTTTTTTGAATATGTGTTTAAATGTGTCATATAGTGGTTCAATGTAGGGTAATGATATGTATTTTTTGTTTGAAGTTTGTTTATTGTTATTGTGGATTTTTGAATTTTGTAAATATTTAACACGATTCTTTATTACTGATTCTATAAGATTTATTGGATAAGAATTTTGAACAAGAGTCTTTTTTATTAAATTTAAATTATCATAAATGAAAAGTTTATCTGAAAGTAAAACAGCTCGATCTGTTAAAGAAATAATTGTTGCAATTTTATAGTTTTTAGAAGTATACGAATGAAAATTAATATATCTACCTGACCACGTAGGTTTATGAAACCAATTTGTTATTAATTTGTTATTACGTCTGATGATATTTACATCTAGAAAACTTAGTGAATTGTTAATTTCTTTTTCTACTGTAAATTGTAATCTATTATGAAAAGAGTTAAATCTACTTAAAACAAAGTCTACTTTATCTGAAGGCAAAATCAATAAAATATCATCGACGTAACGAAAATATAAAGTTAAATTGAAAGGTAATGAGTTAAGGACACTTTTCTCTAGTTCCTGCATGACAATTTCAGCTAAAGCAGGCGATAAAGGAGACCCCATTGCTGTACCGAAAATCTGTTTATAAAATTTATCATTAAAAGCGAAATAAGATGTTTCAAAACATAAAGTAACAATTTCTAAAAAATTTTCTTTGGAAATGTCTGTAAAATCTTTAATTTCTATCCACCTATCATTAATGCTTTTTAAAGCTAACTCTTTTGGAATGTTAGTAAACAAAGAAACAACATCTAAAGAAATTATAATACAGTTATTTGGTATATCTATGTTTTTCAATTTATCTACAAGTTCATAAGAATTTTTTATAAAGTATTCTGATTTACTAGTAACTTGCAGTCGAACGACTGCGAAACGTAAAGTGTATATTTGCGCGATTTAGTGTCCGCTTAGAAGATTTTGTGATAAAAATTTCTAAGTTTTCAGCGATATTCAAAAGATTACCTTTTTTTAAATTGTAGAAAGATTTGACATTACTCTTAGGATCAAAATCATGGGAAGAAAAAATTAAGTGATTGACAAAATTGGAGTCAGCTTTCTCAAATTTAAAGGATCTGATATGTTCGTTGATACGAGTTCTTATGTTTCTACCTGTTTGTCCTACGTAAATGGAGTTACAGGAGATAGAATAAACACCACTTTGTTCTAAAGGATTGGTTTTGTCTTTAGTGTGGGATATCATAGTTTTTAAGTTATTTTTATTCGAGAAAGAAATTTTTAAGTTGTTTTCATTAGTATTTTTAGAGAAACAATCTTTAATTTTTTGGGAAAAGTTTGGTACGTAGGGTAGGCTAAGGAAAATTGTGTGTGTGTCTTGTGTAATGTTATTATTGTTAAAAGGAAAATTGTTGTTATGTAAGTAATTATTGAAAATAGTTTTGTTAAGTAGTTTGTTCTTAATTCTGATTATTGTGATTATAATTTTGATTAAAGATAAAGGAAAATCGTTATTGTAAGCAATTTGTAATATGGTGCTTATTTTTTGCTGGAAATCTGTTTTAGACATGGGGATAAGAAAAGCTCTACAAAAAAGGGAATTGAAAATGGCTAATTTGTGTTCTAAGGGATTTTTGGAATTGTAAGATATACAGGTATCAGTATGGGTGGGTTTTCTGTATATTTTATAAGACAGAGAATGAGGGTGTTTCATAATGGTAATGTCAAAAAGTTAATGGAGTTGTTAATCTCAGTTTCACAAGTGAATTTAATTTTGGGGTGTAAAGTATTAAAATGGTCTAAAAGAGATTCGACCAGTGAGGGGGGACCATTGAAGATAATCAGGATGTCGTCAACATACCGGCGCGGCAGTAAAAAGAAATATATTGGATTAAAGGGCTTTAGAATTGAAGAATTTCTTCTCTAATTTGTCCATAAACAGAACAGCGAGTAAGGGAGATAAACCACATCCCATAGCAAGTCCATCAGTTTGCTGGTAAAATTTATTATTAAATTTGAAAAAATTTTGATTAAGAGTAAATTTTAGGAGTTCGATAAAACACTCGACATTCGTATCAGGAAGATCAGATTCACTAAGAAGTTCCGAGACAATGTCCAGAGATTCGGAAATAGGAACTGAAGTGAAAAGATTAGAAACGTCGAATGACATAAAAAAGCTGTTGTTATTGATATTGATTTGTTTAAGTTTAGTAATAAGTTCTTTACTGAAGATGGCCTTCTTCTGAGGCCGAAACATATGTCCTTCCAAACTTTGGCTTTTAGTAACCTAAGACAAATGCCAACTTTGTTACTTTTCATTACGAACTGGTTACTAACATCTTATGGAGGTTCTTACCAAACTATTTTTTTTTAATTTTGGCAAGAAATACTATTCAGCATGATTATATTTAGAGATGGGCCAGGCAATAAACCCAGTGCACTCATATGGGTGCATTCACCAGGGTGCATATAAATTTTCTATCAATTTTACGTGAAACTCTTTTTAAAAAAACTTTTATTAGTTATAATCGATACAAAAATTATAGTGATACTAAAAGCATGTGTTTTACTATGCGTCTAATTACTGACTGCCTTGCTTGAGCGACGGAAGTTTCTAACGCTCCATGATTCTGCAAACTACACAAAAATAATAGGATGATGAAATGATGATCAGCGGCTTCAAGGTGTGACCGACTCGTAAGTTGCTGATGCTATGGGAAAGTCGTCCTATAACTCCTCCTTGTTAAAATGAAGCTTCCTCCGGAAGTTGGATCGTCCTTTTCTTAGGTTTTGGCTCTGGTTTCGATTTTCTTTCTTCTTTCTTAAGTTTTAGCCATTTTATTAGGAAGTAAGCTCCCAAAATGATTAGCCCAATGTAAAGGATTAATGTCCAGGCACTTGGAGTGTAGAAATCAGAAGTTTCTTCAAAAATCGGCACCATGGGATTAGAGGGAACGTCGCTTAATTTTAAAGTTTTTAATTCAATTGAGAAATTAGAAATCTTTTCATTTTTGAGATGCAATGGTACATTTGTAATTATCAGAGGTTTTCCATAAGATTTTTCTTGATATGTTATTTCTTGATTTTTGAAAAATATTTTACACTTATCCTCTTTTATCAAAAATATCCCTGATAATGTCTTAGATTCTGTTTCTTGATCGCATACGATATCGATTTTCGTTTTCAAGAAACACTCCTAAATATTGATTTATTTCAGGAACGATTTCTATGTGACTTTCCTTAATATTTAATTTTGTATATTGGCAGCGATCGGTTTCATGTTCTGTAAGATCTGACCTTCACATAAAATTTGATGGTACGTTTGTAAATAACTTGGACATTGAAAAAATCAGTGACCAGTAAAAAAGACACTTAGAGGTTAAATAAAATTATTTTTGTTTTAAGTAAATATTTAAAATCTGGAATAACCGTCAAAAGTCTAACTCGTACTTTGTCGGAATTGGGTACAAATAATATAATTAAAATGTTTCGTCGTAATCATTGTGATTAGATATGAAATAATTTATTCGTGTTACTTCAAATTTGGAATTAATTCTTACGATCGATTCAAATTCTTGATTTTTTTCATATTTCAGTTCAATAGGTAATTGTACTTTGTAATGATTAGATATTTTCTGTAGTTCTGAAAATAAATCTTTACCTTCATTATACTAGGATGCAATGTTTTTAGTTTGCAAAAAGTAATAGAGTTCTACATCTTGCAAAATATTTAAAATAACATTGTAAAGAATTATTAATTGATTATATAAATCCTTGGCGAATAGAACATCTTGATGTTTAAAATTATCGATCAAAAATTTGTTTTATTTGCATAATTCGTGATTTAGTACAAGCTCATTATGCTGGATATCTTGTATTGTATCATTAAATTTTTGAATAATTTTCTCGTTAACGGTATATTGCATTTTTAATTGATTCTGAATAAGATTTTGATTACTTTTGTAAATGTTTTAAAATATTTTCAATTTTCTCACCATCATTCGCATCTAAGTTGCCAGTTATCGTCTTAACTATCGTTCCTAATCCATTGATTAGTCCTCTTTTGGATCTATCAATAATTGAATGCGATCTGATATTATTAATTTTGTCGCTAATAACATTTATATTATATTGAACTACCTTATCATAATTGCTTAATTCTTTAGCATATATAGAAAAATTCGAAGTAGTGCCGTTTAAATATTCGTATTGAGAATTTAAATTTTCATATTCGTTATATAACGATTGTAAGTCATAATAATGGACAAAAGTGTGTTCTGTGCGTTGTAATTTGGCAGGACCTAAATTAATTGGTAGTATACCTGGGTTTTGTGTAATATTTTTTATTTCTGTTCCTTGTCCGGCTGCGAGGAACCTGAAAAATTTTAAATTTGTAAGTTTTCTTCCTAGGCCTTTTAACATTAGAAAGGTGTATGTTTTGCGTAGTATTATGATGTGTCGGAGTTATTTTGCCGTTTTAATTCATAATTAATACTTTGGATTTTTTCCGGCTTAAATTTATTATTAGTTTTACGTTGTTTTTGTTTATTTTTTACATAAATCTTCGTAGGAATTTCAGGAAGGTTTTCCTTTGTTTCGTTTAGTTTAGTAATTACGTGTTCTTTCTTTTGTTGTAATTTTTCATTAAGTTTTTGATATAATATCTTGATTTTGTTTTTGTGATTTTCAATATAATTGTTGGCTAATTGTTTATCGATATCGATATTAAATGGAGATTCGATTTCTAGATGACCTGTAATTATTTCGTAAGGTCTTAAATTTGTCATAGAATGAATTGAATTATTATAGGCTAATAGCGCATAATTAATTTTTATTTCAATATGTTCTTTTTGGTATTCTGTTTGATTATTTAGCAATCTAATATGTTCAATTAAAGTCGAATGAAAGCTTTCTATAAGACCATTAGATTCGGGGTGTTGTGAGCTAATAAAATGTATCTTTATTTTATGAACTTCTAATAATTCCTTAAACTATTCTTAAATTCTACACCATTATCCGATATAATTTGTTCAGGAATACAATGATGCGTAAAATATTTAATTAAGTTATTCACAACTTCTATACCTTGAGGTGAATTTAATTTGTAACCTTGAGCGTATTTGGAAAAGGAATCAATTATGGTTAAAAATTTAACATTCTCTAACGTGATACTATCGATATGTAAAATTTGGAATGGCTTGACAGCAGTTGGAGTAATATGAAACTCTAATTTTAATGGTTTCCTATCGTATTTCCTTACTTGACAAATTTCACAGTTATTAATAAGTTTGAATAGACCTTCGTTGATTAGGCCAATAATAAATTTCTTTTATTCTATTTTCAGTTTCATCAAGTCCTCTGTGATTATTCTTGCCTTGGTAATAATTTTGAATTGTTTGCAAAATTTCATCATTTTCGCTAATATCTATTAATTTTTTCGTACACTTCAGCATTTTAATTTCCGAATTTTTAAAATATTTCTGAAGTACTGCACAAAGTTTTTCGTACAATGGATCTTCGAAATATAAATAATATTTTACTTTAGGTACAATAAATTCTTTTATGAAATTAATCATTTCTCGCTCGTAATTATTTTTTGAAAATTGAATTGAGTATTCGTTGTTTAGTTTGATATAATTTTATTCTAGTAGGAACTGAAGGTGCGTAATTTACTTCTGAAATAATAATTTGATTTTTGCCAAAATTTACAGGGACATTCAACAATTGGAATACCAGCTATTGGTTCTTCTTGATTAGTGTGAATGGTCTCGTTATCATCGTCGTTATTATTATCTGCTTCTACTATCAAAGATTGGGTTTCTAATTCTTTATTAAAATTTTCCATATATTCGAAAATTTCTTTACTATCGTCACTATTCATCATATTTAATTCAATCCGCGATAAAGCGTCCGCGTTTTTTATTTAAGAACCTTTTTATAAACAATTTC
The DNA here is from genome assembly GCA_033060865.1 of Dorcus hopei. Classification (NCBI taxonomy): domain Eukaryota; kingdom Metazoa; phylum Arthropoda; class Insecta; order Coleoptera; family Lucanidae; genus Dorcus; species Dorcus hopei. The sequence continues at coordinate 48,666,823 of CM065426.1, read as the reverse complement.
GTAGTCGTACTCTTCGAGTTTGAGTCGCCATCTAACTAATTTTGAATTTGGTTCTTTTAAAGAGAACAACCATTGAAGTGGTTTATGGTCGTTACAATTTTAAACTTTCGGCCAAATAAATAAGGTCGGAAATTTTTACTGCCCAAACAATCGCGAGTAATTCTTTTCGATGGTCGAATAATTTGTTTCTGAATTGTTCAATGTTCTACTAGCGTAAGCTACCGGTAAATCGGAACCTATTTTCCCTGCGACAATACTGCACCTATTGCGAAATTGCTTGCGTCAGTTGTCAAATTAAACGGTTGGTTGAAATCTGGATACTGAAGTATAGGCTCGTTTATTAAAAGGTTTTACACAAATCAAAACATTTTACATATTCAGGATCTTTGATATTAATCTCAGCTTCCTTTTTAAACATTTGGTAAGCGGTTTTGTTATTTTGCAAAATCCTTTATAAATTTTCTGTAATAGCCTAATAATCCTAAAAAGCCTTTTATTTGTTTAGTAGTTTTTGGAATTGGGTAATTTTGTATAGCTTTTATTTTATCGGATTCAGTTTAACGCCTTCAGGGGTGACAATATACCCCTAAATAAGCAACTTCTTTTCTGACGAATTCAGACTTATCTAATTGAATTTTAAAATTTGATTGTCTCAATCTATCAAATACTTCTTTTTAATCTTTCTATGTGTTCCTGGAGACTGGTACTAAAATTATTATGTCATCTAAATAAACAAGACACTTTTCATTTTGAATTCCGTAAAATATTGTCTATTACTCTTTGAAAAGTTGCAGGCGCATTCTTGAGCCCAAATGGCATGCAATAGAAATTCGTAATGGCCATTTTCTGTATTAAATGCTGTTTTTGTATATCTTCTTTACACATTTCTATTTGGTGAAAACCAGATGCAAGAGTCTAAAGTCGAAAAATATTTACATTTGCCTAGTTTATCTAATAAATCCGTAATATTCGGTAAAGGGTAGCGGTCGTCGATAGTTTTATCGTTTAATTTACGATAGTCTATGACTATACGCCACTTACGTTTTCCTGATGCATCTAACTTCTTTGGTACAACCCAAAGAGGTGAGCTCCATGGTGAATGAGAAGGTTGAATTATTTTTTGATCAAGCATACTCTGAATTTGTGTTTTAACTTCTTGTCGATGTATTTCAGGATAGCGATAAGATTTAGTATAAACTAGTAATTTCGTCTTTAGTTTTATTTTATGTTTAATTTTACTTGTAAACGTCAATTGTTTGTTTCAAATGAAATATGTCTGAATATTGTTTAATTAATTTAATTATTGCATCTTTTTCTTCAGAATTCATATGATCAGTACGAATTCTTGATAACAAATCAATTTGGATTTTTTGTGATTCTAAATTATTAATATTCGGACTAAGATTTTGTTCATTTTCATCAAAATTTTCAGCAATGATTGGTTCATTTAAATTAAACATTATTTTCTTTTCTGTCGGATTTAAGACCGTACACAAAGCTTGATGATTATTAACTTTTACCAAACATTCAGGAATTTCTAATTCATTAAATTTTTTGTAAGGAATTATTGCTTCACCATCTCTGACATTTTTAATATTGATTTTTATAATTTGCTCAGATCTAGGGTGAGCGATAATAAAATTCGTATTATTAGATAAATTATGAAATTGTATTTTAATTTTACGTGTTGGGGTAATTAATTGATTTGCGTTATAATCAATTATAGCATTTAATTTCTTTAGATTGTCAGTACCTAATAAACAATGAAAGTAATTATGAAACTTGAAAAGATGGAATTTTAATGAAAACTTTGATTTTTTATTGAGCAATTTACTAAATGATATAGTAGTACTATATTTTTCGGTCGATGTGCCATGTGCAGTTGAAATTTGAAACGGATCTTCGACAATTGAATCTTTAAAATATTTCTTAGCTATTTCTGGATTAATAAATGATTTTGAACTACCGGTGTCTAATAAAATTTTTAAATTATTTTCGGGAAAAATTATATACGGTAATTCGCTATAATTATTTGTTAAGTTCATTAATTCATATCGAGGTCCGAGGCTATCTCGCATAAAAAAGAATTTGGGTCTTCCTCGATTTGTTCGTCATGCATTTCGTCTGGTAAATTTACTTCTTCAGGTAAATCATCCTGTAGATCATTTTCATCAATATTATGTAATTCTTCGAATACAAAATTACGTTGGGCGTTAGGGTCTTGATTTCTAAAATAATTATTTTGATTTGAACTTTGTTGCTGAGGGCGGAAAGTATTCCGTGTTGAAATGCTCATTGGTGTTGGTTTTTGAAATTTTTTATTTTGGTTTGATTTAAACGCATTAGTGCTCGAATTCGGATTATTAAAATTATTTTTATTGAAATGTTGTTGCTGATTTAAGTTAACATTTGATTTTCCTGGGAATTGCCAATTTTTCGTAACGTTAGGCTGTTGCGATCTAACGGTGTTTATTAACGAAATTTGGCTTTGTGAAAAATTATTTTTTCAATTTTCTGTTGATTAACATCATACTGAAAATCATTTGTTAACATGCTTAACGCATTATTTAAATCTGTGGGATCCTTGGTACGCATTAAAGATCCTAGCGGTTCTTTTAATCCGCGTAATAGTATTCATAAGCATAGTTGCGAAAATAATTAGATAACACAAGTGCTTCGTTCGCATCATAGTGTGTAGCTAAATACGAGATTTGCAAATTAAGTGAATGCTGTATACGATTATAAAAATCGAATGGAGATTCGTTACCTTGCTTTAATTCGGTCATTTCAATGTTTAAACTATAGCAATCTCTTTTATCTGCATACGCATTAATAAGAGAGTTTTTTAAATCTTGCCAACTATTAATGATACAAGACGAGATATTGATAGCAGCTTCTCCTTTAATTTTTGCTAAGACACTAGACATCAGATATTCATTCTGAAAGTCGTTTTTATCTTGCGCATTATAAAATTTATTTACTAGTTTTTCACTAATTTCAATAAATCTAGGTAATAATTCCGGTTCCCCATTGAAATCAGGAATCATCTCTAAATATTCTTTTTTAAGAACAGGTACTTGTGCTAGAGCCATTTTAACTGATTTATTTTTTGTAATTGGCGATCTAGAACGAAATTTTCTAAAATTTGTTGAATGTGAGTCAGAATCGGAATCACTACTTGAATCGTATCGATTTTAGAACCTCTAAAAGACATGAGTATTACTCACAGTAAAATGATCGTCCACTCCATGTAGTCTCAATGTTCCCTTGCGACGGCGGAGTATTCTTTCTTCGATATTCCTTCGAAAAAGTTGAATGTTGTTTCGCCTTTTCGATATGCTCTCGAAACTTGTCCCTCGAAGTGCCTTCGATGTCCACTCGGAGTTCTTCTCGTTAAGCTACTCAATTCACTTAACTGGGAAAGCGAATTTCTTGATCACCAATAAATCGTTGACACGAACCAAATATTATATTCACTAATATTTGTTTGGCAATCCTACTGACTGCGCCAATTTTCTATCAATTTTACGTGAAACTCTTTTTAAAAAAACTTTTATTAGTTATAATCGATACAAAAATTATAGTGATACTAAAACATGTGTTTTACTATGCGTCTAATTACTGACTGCCTTGCTTGAGCGACGGAAGTTTCTAACGCTCCGCGGGATTCTGCAAACTACACAAAAATAATAGGATGATGAAATGATGATCAGCGGCTTCCAAGGTGTGACCGACTCGTAAGTTGCTGATGCTATGGGAAAGTCGTCCTATAACTTATATGAATCCATCGGGTGCATTCAAATATTTAAATTTCTCGCTCAAATCGGACGAAACATAACCTTTTTTTGCTATTGTTTACAGGCGCTCAGATGATTTAGAAGTTTACACATTTCATAGCGTATGGCGAATAGTTACTTTTAAATTTAAGCCAAAGCTTTAAAGTTAAAATCTTAAGAAAACATTGAGTAAGTTTGCTTTATTTCCTACATGAATATAGGCACCGCATATGCACCGGATGCATTGTGGGTGCATTCCATGATTCCGGTGCAAATCCTTCTCTAATTATATACAAATCATTTACAAAAACAGGTCAAGTTGTGGGGAAAATGTTCAATTTGGAGAAGCATGTTTTTTCAAATCGATTCTTGCGTAGTGATATTTTGTGTGTTGTCAAAATGTAGTACGTTTAGATAAATAGTGTGTTGCGGCTACTTTGGGCTATTTTCAATCTGGCAACCCTCTACGCGACTAAACACATCCCGCAGCTTTATTTTCTTTCTATCTTGGAAGTGTTCTGAAACTGTTCGCTCTTTGCTACCTACCTTTTAAAATCTACCTAATTGACCCTGTATAAGTTGCGATCGCTGGGGGAAACTCGTCGATGTTGATGAAAACCTACCTGAAATTATGCCCAGCTCAGTGGAGACGGGGTGGGCTACAATTCGTTTTATATCTGGATGTAAAATAAAAAGAGCGCCACCTAGCGGATATAAGTTCCAAGTAGTATGGTGAAAAACGTGACACCACTAGGACTGCACACGTAATTAAAAGCGATTAAGATAACCTCAGATTTAGTTTCCGCAAGTCATAAGTGTTTGTCAGACGCTCTGTATATAACGCAGCTATCGGTCACCCCATATATTGACAAGAAATAAGAATACGACAAACGGTGAGGCAGTATTTATTAATACGCAACAAAATTGTAGCCCAATAAAAGGAGCGAAACGCTCAGCATACGATTACAGGGACGGCCTTGACAACATGCAACTAAACGCAGTTCTTAAGGACCCAAGGCCTTCGGCAGGCGAAAACGGTATCACGGGGCACCGAAGGTACCCAATAATAATCAATTTAAAGACGCGTATAAATAGAAAAACAGAGGGATAGTACTATATCATACTCGAATCCCACCACTCCTACATTACGTTCGGTCTGCAAGGGGGTTGCAGCACACGACACTGGCTCGACCCAGATCGGCAGCTCCTTCAAGGGTTCCGGAGCGACGAACGACGGTGTTACAGTAGAAGAGGCTCTCGGAATCGGCGGCAATATTCTCGCCTAATCTCGTTCGGGGAAAATCCAAACGGTTACGTCAAGGTCACGAAGAAGTGACGCAGTTTTTTAAAAGTTTTCGACCCTCACATAGTTGCCCTTTTAAATATAAGGGCCCAGAGCGGAAAGAAACTGCGCGGTCGGCTCAAACACCTGGCGTTCCAAACAAAATTCAACGATACAGACTTTATCTGCTATAAAGGCACTGGATTAAGCTTCCAGAAGTCGTTCACGAACGATAAGATCCCCAACAACCTTTGGGTCTTTGAATATAGAGTGTGAGGAAGGAACATTTATTACTTTCACCATCGAAAGAAAGCTAGACGGAAGTAGCCATCTTGTAAACCCACTTTAACGGTCACTGATGATATATCATTTGAATGCGAACATGAATTATTCTATTTAACGGTGTATTAGCAGTTTATTTTGAATTTAGGAATAACGTTTCATTAGTAAGTATTAAAATTAGGTACCTACTTTCTTTCCAAAATGTGTTTTTCTTTAGAATAAAGTTATTTACATTATAGATTATAAATGCAACAACAATCAGCCATAGGCGTAGTTATAACGATGTAGAAACGTAGTGACAACTTTTGTCACTATATTTCCTACATTGCTTTAGTCGATTACAATCTAACGCAGATAAATTTCTATTCAGTCTTTTAAAAGTACACCCATCACAGCAAAATGCTGAATTAAAAACTCGCCTAATGAAAGTTAACAGGTACGCTACTGCTAACCGGAAATATTTGTCCGCCATATGCAAAACCCATCGCGAACAAGTTTTATATGCGAAATGCTCCTTCCTCCCACTTCGGCCCTGAATTCCAGAATAATCTTCAGTGTCCTCAACTGTCATCGAAAGCGACTAGAAACAACTTACAAACGAAATAAAACCAAAACCTAAAACGCTTGATCCACGACCACCGTGACCAATCAGCTGATTAGTCGGACAACGTAAAATAGCTACGTACTAACGACAACGAAATCGACAACATCGTCCATGTACTAAACGCCTGTCAGCAGAAAATGATAACGAGTAAACGAGTATCTTTCCCTTTTCCTTAATATTCTTGTATTTCTTGACCAGGAGCCATCCAACGTGGGAGAAGAAGTAGAATTAAAATTAAGAAAATTATTTTTATATAGAAAGTAGTTTATCAGAAATAAGTAAAACGTACTTGATCCACCATTATTCTTAATGTATACAAAGTAAGTTCTTTTCCTATTATTATTAATTAGTTTTCTACAATGGACTGCTAAAAAATTAAAAATCGCTACATTTTTATAATTTTTTAGTCGCCAAATTTTGATTAAAAATCGCCCAATATGGTAATCTTCGTGAAACAACCAGCCCCGTCGTAAAATTAGACGTAAACTACAACATGAACTACCGTTCTAATTTATGCAGAACTACCAAGGAACTGTTCTGGAATTAAATACTCTAACGCAACGAGTTCTGCGCAGTTCGATGAATCGTTTTAAAATAATAACCAACACAAGCTAAGCACAAAATTCGCATTAGTGTTCCATTTCGCCACGAATCTTGACTCTTAATACGTAAACAATCTGTAGTGAAGTATAAAAGAATAGCGAACTACTTGCTCTAGATCAGCGATTCTCAACCTTCTTAGCTCCGCGACCCCCAAATAGTAAATATAAATAAAATTAATATTTCGCAACCCCCCTCCTATAATTTTATGTCACTGCGTTTATAGTGACGGGTATAAACAAACATGTATGACATCATAAAATGATTTCTTTATTGTTTAGGCTATTTTCGCGACCCCTCTTTAAAATCACCGCGACCCCCAGGTTGAGAAACGATGCTCTAGATTCAAGAATATAATCGGCTTTTTCTCTATTTTTGGCAACGAAGAAAATGATGAAAGCCCAAAGGCAGCAAAGTGCATCTTGAACATTAGCAGTCATGAAATTTTTCTTCAAGATTTGAGTTTCATATGATTTATTGATTGAATATTGAAGTTTAATTTCAATTGTTCCAAAAGGTATGGAGTTTCATCCCGGGCATTAAAATAAGAATTCATTATTGAACTGACCCCTGCTCTTTCTCTATGGGCAATTTTATGAGCGTTTATTTCACTTACTCAGAGTATCTCTTCGCTGATGTCAACCCTTGTCGGTTACATCATTTGAATCATTGTACCTACCGCGCCACCCCAGCCACCGGCAACCATCGATCGATATCGCTAGGGCAAATTTAAAAGGTACCAGCAACGCTATGCTTCACATGCAGTCGAAACATAGATGGCATGAATTAATTTAATTAATCTGAAAAAAATTTCATTCGAATTATTCTGCAGTCATATTTGATCATATACAAAATCCAGTAAGAAAAGACGATGGACAGATCTGCGGATGTAGATAATTAATATGTAGTATTTGAGAAGTGTAATCAGAGTATCGCCTGTTCGCTGTGTAAGTTTCCTTTATTCGTAACAAATACTGAGTAACACGCTTGCAGTTCCAGATGATTCAAATGTCAAGGCATAAATTTCATAACCCCCGGGAAAAACATCCTCGGACGAAATCCCTTTAAATAATCGACATTTCATATAAGTATAAAATACGCATTATATTTTCTTATCTCTCTAAATTTATGTGGGCGTTTGATGAGGTAGAATAATACCTACACGAGTTCAGCTAAGAATACTTTGCAAACACGTCTATAAGATCGTTCACTGTTATCACTTAGTGATAGTATAAACATATCAATTCAATTGAAATTAAATGAGGAGATACCATCTACTCCGGACTTTTGCACAGATAAGTTAACTAGAAAATCTTAGAAATACTAAAACATGCCCCAACTCTTGCAAACTTTCTTACGTTTTCTACAATGGACGCGTTCGTACCATCGAACAATAACAAACTTCCTGTCTGCAGTAGTACATTACGACAATATACGTTTCCTCGAGTAAACTTTCCACTGTTTTCTTAGTATGTGTAACTCTTACGTCAACAATAACGCATTTCCAAGATAAATAACGGCCTCGAGGAGCAACTTTGAATATTCGCCTGCAGTTTTCATCCCCAACCCTTAAAACACCCGGCCGGGCTCGCCGTAATCAAATAACGCCCCGCTATTAGCGCTGGCGAAGTGCGTGATTTAACGTAATTGTCTTTTATTATGTTTTGTTTGCCCGTCCGACATCCGAGCGTTCTTGCGCAATCCGCCGGAAAAACGTGATTTACGGCGGGAAGGGGGCGGTTTTTGCGCGTCATAATGAAGTCGGATGTATTTATTCAAGTTCGGCAGAAGGACGAAAGGAGAAGTCCGGCTTAATCTTTTTTTTGCCGATTCGATATTTATGGGGTTCGTTTCCGAGCGAAACGGGGTCGCATCGCTTTGTTAAACTTTTAAGTATGTGCGGAGGAAGTTTTGAAGTTTTATTCGCCGCGGTGGTTTATCGCCGGCGTGAAATTGGAACGTCTCTTTGGGTTCTTTTCGAACAAATAAAAATATTGCTTTATAACTTGGTAAACAAAAAGTGGATAAATATTATGCATCGCCATATAAAGAGGATCTGAAGGTACTAAGGCAAAAATACCATCATAGGAATGGGGTAAGAATACCGGATTTTATATTAAAAGTAGAAAATGAATGGGAACTCCCTTGTGCGTAGGTTTCTGGTTTAAACTTTAAAAAAGCCTGGAATCTTTTTTATTTAAATGAAATTTTGGTCCTTGCGATGCCGCTACATATTGTAATTTCGAATTGTGGATTGTCGAAATTTTACCTCTCCTTCTCTCCTGTGCAAATGCTTATCTGAGCAAATATATTTTTATCTTCTCTATTTCTTTATAGGTAATAAAATTGATAATTAAATCGATTCAATTTAATTATATATTATTCACTAACAATCTCTTCATTTAATTAATTAATGACTTTAAAATTGAGATTTTCTTTAACGGTGCAGCCACATTAACGTTTAACGTCACGCCTAACGTGATTTTCAAAGTCTAATTTGACTAGTTTGGTGTAGTTTTTACTTGTGATATGATAATATGGAAAATAAAACAAATTTATAACGAGTAATTTGATATTAAACTTAAGTGTAACCGCAGATTTATGTCAAATTAGATGTTAAAAATCACGTTAGGCGTTACATTAAATACATATGCGCCCGCGACATAAGAGTATACCTATTCAGATAAAGCAAAATAAAACATATAAATTTATAAAGACAAAATTATATCATAAAGAAGAGTCAAATTGATTTCAATATAGTGATTATTCGAATCAAGATTGTACATAAAATTTAATAAAGAAAACTGAAAGACTTAACATAAAAAAATAATTCAAAATATAAGCAATACAATCAAATAAATTCGAAGAGAGAAGAAACGGTATTCTGTACTTTCAAAACTTTTTTAGTTGCTAATTCTTTCTTCTCAAATAAATTAATTTCAGTTCATCAAATGTGGAGTCTGTTAATTCTTCCCGTATTCCAAAAATTTGGGTCATGTCAAATTTTAATGTCGAAAACGATTCGCTTATGACTTCACGTAGATTTATTAAAACAAAAAAAGAAACACTCGCGGTAAAGAATTCTTTCCTTCCTTCCGAATAAAAATAAAACAGGAGAAATTGACTGATTTATCGCGAAAACGGAACAGCGAGTCGAGAAAAAAGCACAGCTACTTTATATTAAAAGTAGAAAATGCAATTAAGAACTTGATAATTTCAGAAACTTACGTCTTACATATTTTTATAGTTACTGTGTTTATGATGTTTGAATATAAATTCCTTGTTTGTTGGCCTCACGTTGGGCGCCAAATTTATGTTATGTTATAATTAGTTGTAGATTCTTCTGCCACCTACGTTGGACTGCCAACTGCCAACTGGATATTGGGTATTTCGAATCAATTTGTTTTATTACACCCTGTATTTTTGCCGGAAGCCAATCTTCAGTATGCGTACGTGTCTTTTGCCATGTTATGTTATTTAGTCCTATAGTATCTCTCCGTTTCACTTTGTCGCCCGGTTGAAAACTGGTTTCAGTCGTGGCAAACCCCGTCTTGACTTATGATTGGGGAGAACGCGGCGTTCCGCTCGCATTCAGTTTGCCTCTAGAGTTTTTAGTGTACGTCTCGTTTATTTGTGTCTACGATTTTGTGTGCTCCCTTTGACGTGATTCTGTGAAGGAAGACGGAAACGGAATTACTCCGAGATTTGTGCAAACGTACGCTGAGAAAATGTCAAGCTCGTTTAACAGCTTTTCGAAAGCCTGTCTTTGAAATAAAGAACAGGTACGTTCTACCGGCCTTTTTGTGTTCGTGCTGATTCGTAACGCGTATCTTTCTTCCATTAGGCTTCCAGTGGTAGTTTTACCCGTCTACTAAAACCCTAATATACCTTGGCGATGAAAGAAAAGGCTGGATATCGGCTTTTGAAACAATTTGCAACACGCCCCACCCCCGCCTATGAAAGTGGACTCGACTTGCAACAGGACGCTACTTGGTGACATAACAGCTCCTCCGATTTACGGCGCTAACCACCGTGGGAGGGTGCTCCGACACTGTTGACAGCTGCCTATCATTACGCTGGATTTTTGGGTACCAGGTCGGAATTATTTCAATTATTTACGTTGACTTATTTTGACAACTCACTTTAATGCGGCGTTGTTATTGATTTTATCTCTTTATTTACTTTAAGGCGCAGAGTAAACGAAGGGCAGATCTGCTTATCGGTTTGTTACTAATTTGATTGTTTGCCTGATAACAAAGTTTATTTAATTATTTTCGTGTTCGATTCACTGGACCCCGTCTGGGTCATACTAAACTTTGTAATTTGATCACCTGTTTGTCTTTACCAAATCTTTGAGCGCTTCTATAAAATAAAAACAAGTATGCTTAGCTGGTGACTTTCATTTTATTCACTTTGCCCATCTTTTGCTTTGGGGTTTCGTTGCACCCTCCCATCTCCAAGAGCTTAGCCAAGCGGTGCTGGAGAAACGTCAAAGTCACTCGCACAATTTGCTGGCCTTCAGGCCTTCAGTTTGAATGACCTAACTAGATTTCCACAAATCGTCTTTAATACGCTCGTTAGCTAAATTGAACCTGTATATGTATTGTTTAGTTCAAATAAACTTGTTTGAATGATCTAACTCCAATTTCCACAAATCGTCTTTAGTACGCACGTTAGTTGACATGAGCTTGCGTGTGTGTCAGTGCGTGTGTATACAGCCTGTTTCAATGAAGATGCACCAAACTCGGTATATCGGTAGATACCGTGAAAAGAAATAAAAGTTTTCTATAATTTTTTTTTATGAATAAGTTTTGAGTAAACCGAAGGGAAAGCAAAGTCGCATATTTTTAGGATGAGAATGAATGGATTGTTACACATTCTCATACGAATCGCTTTATTGCATCTAGAATGTCGCTCCAGCTGATTTGGCAGAACACATTTAAAACATCGTGGTTATTGGAAATCAATAAAAATAATAATTAGTCATTTATTTTCGATTCTTCATTTAATACGAATTTTCTAATTGTTAGTTGAAGAATTTTAGGATTGTTCAAACATTTAGTAGTTTGCGCTTATTTAAGAATTTATTATTCACATTCAATGATAAACCGTTTCATGAAATCGTTCGTACAAATTTAGCGCCCAAGTGCCTGGGCTTTACCCAAAACATATCGTTCGCCGCACTACCCCAATTAAGGACTTTATGGTATTTTTTGTGTGTACAGCAGGAAGGAGGCATTTTTGAACATTTCTTGTAATAATAATAATATAATAAAAATAAATGTTTTTATTTTTAAGACTTGACAAATTTTATTTTAATAACAATTTGTAATGTGCGAGAACAATGCATACTTAATGCACAATTTTGCATAGCCCCACATTTGTAATTTATTATTAAATTAAATAAGTTTAAATATCCACGCGATTTCACATCACAGCTGCTGCTACTGCAGTTAAATGACCGAGCGAGTGAGTCGGTCAAGGGCAAAACAAAATCTAGTCATAAATTTCTTCGCTGTTTATGGCTGGCTTTATTGTCCCCCTGCAGCTGTGTGCCATTCATAATGCAATTTAGATCGCCGGTTTGATTTCACAATTCCACGGCGCTACAGAATTTCAACAAACATCGACTCCAAATTATGCAAATTTCAACTTGCTCCGATTAAAAAATTTTATTAAGATATTTTGTTTTCAAATAGTCAGAAACTGTCCCTCAAGTTTAATGCATCTTCAATGAAACACCCTGTTTGTGTGTGTATGGGACGCTTTATCTCTGAGTGTATGTTTTTGTATGTTTTATAGCTTTTTTTAATAAGGAACTGATTTAGTAAGAGAAAACTCACTGAGGCATTTTCTGGGCGACTTTTATCAGGATTCAGGAACTCAAGATCTAGGATTTTTCCTTTTTCAGGGTCATAAGATTCAGGTTCTCCCTCACAGAGGATAAGGAAACTTCTCACTTGCAAGAAATGACACTTCACACTTTGTTTGAACGGATTTAATTAAAACTGTCTTTTTTTAACTGTTTATTACAACTTACTTTAATAACACTTTAATTTACTTATAAATAATTTTAAACGAAAATACCAGGAGTTTTATTTCTGAATTTTTTTTTTCCAAAAGCTGGTGAGAATTTTATTTGAATTACAGGTTTTAAATTAAATTTTATTCACTTCTACTGAAGCCGATTCACGATCACTGTATTTAAATTTGAAAAACGCGCACTTTTTATTTAACTTTTCATTCATCGGAGTTAACACGAACTTTTAGTCTGTTTGTTGCTTGAGGAGCTGTTGAAGGAATTCGAAAGGATATCAAAGAGTCAATTTTTTTCCAGAGCATCGCCCTTTTATAATACAGGGTCCGGCAGTCAAACCTGACGGTTTTAGTTTGAGTGTCACCCAAGATAGGAATAAAAAATCGGGAAGAAAACGGTGTAATTCGATTCCACAAGTATGGCAGTTTTGTATTTATGGAGCAGTGGGGCCATGAGCATCGCGCTTTCGTCACAGAGACGTATTCCAAAAACATTATTGTGGGCGGAGATAAATTTCAATTATTTCGTAAACCACAGTCTCCTTTATTATTTTTTTATTTATTTTTTTCGATACTTAGAAATTAGGATACCTATATTAAGACGAAAGAAAATAAGAGCGGTCGGAAGAAGGCCCTTATTTTTACACTTTTTTATTTGAATTTGGCCTGTTAATGGGGATTGAGACACACTATAGGTTTGTTCGTTTGTACTGCACGAAGTTACACTGAAAACAGTTAGGTGTAATTTTGCACAACGTCACGTGATGTGCAGTGTAGTTTCGTGCAGAAAAACTTTAGAGACAAACGAACGCAATTTAAACATGCGTGACAGATGATCAGTGCAGTTAACCTTGCTTTCATCCAGGTAAGAGCTTAAAATAATAGATCCTACAAAAACGTATAGGTCTGTTCCATTTGACAGAATTTCAAGCCCTGAACCGTTCAGATCATGCGCAGTATGAAATTTATATCCAATTTTGTGCACTGCTCATGCTCAGTAAGATTTTAAACGGTTCAGAACTCGAAATCCTGACGAATGGAACGGACCTTATAATTATAACTGTACGGTGACAGACGTTGATCCTGTGAATTAGTGCTATATTTTAAAATCACGCGAAAGTGAGCACTTATAATATTTTTAGTATGAACTATTTTTATATTAATAGTTATTTGTATACCAAGACCTAAATTTAATTTATCTGTCAGTTAGAATGTGTACATTCAACTAGCGTCACATTCCAACTGACAGATAAATTAACCTTAGGGTAAACATCGACCATTAGAAGTGAGATTTTTCAGGTTAGGATATACTGCACTTTCTTGTTCGCACTTTAAACACCGAGCAAGAAAGTGCAGTCTAGAGTAACTTGGAACAGATTGCACTGGACAAACGAACACGATCAGTGCACTTGTACTGTGACAAACGAACGCATTTTTCTGCACTAGGGCACATGGTGTGCACTGGTGTAGACAAACGAACAAACCTTATGTCTTTACCCTCTTTAATATAGGTACCCTATTTCTCTGTTATTAAAAGAGACATCTGGCGGTAAATAAGCCAATTGAGCTTAGGAATTAGCAAATGGTTTGTGACAAATGTTGAGTTTTCGTATTTTGTTAAATACTCAATAGATGTTACTACTATTTTTAGAACGTCCGCTCGTTCCCATATCATTGGCTATCTGGAGAGTTCTATTATCTGTGATTATACCGCGTGATTTTTTAAATTTTGTATCAACTCTTGCCATGGAATTTGAACGGCTGTCGTAGCTTTACTGTAAAACCACAGATTATTTAGGTGGTTCATAAGGTGTGTTGCAGTATTCGATTTCTACATACCGTTTCAATACATTAATGCACCTTTCTTCAATTTTCTATTTTCATCAACGAATAAAGATAGAAATGAAAATATCACGAAGATACTGTAAAATAATTCGATTAACAGTACACTGTGTTTCATAACCTCATAACATAACAAACTGTCTGACAGATAAACGACCAAAACAATGGCGGAATGAGAATCGGCGGGAATGTCTAACCTTCGCATCTGGTTAATGAGTTAATCTGTGGAGTGTAATGAGGTACTTTACACATAAGCTAAGACATGCCGTCCAGATCTTATGGCAAGAGTTGATAGAGTCACTCGGTGCCAAACGTCATTTCTTGTCTAATCTTTCCCGTATCTTCTGTATTTGTGGCACACGTTGCACTACATTTAAGTAGACCATTATTCAAAGCAGCAAATTAAAATGTGACAATATGACCGCTCCAATAATTCATTACTTTGACAGTTCGAACACAGATCGAAAGCCAATTTGCAATACAAAAAAGGAATGAATTAGTTTTTTGTCCGCAAGTTTACACTGAAATTCATCTTGAAGATCGCGCTTTTGTCAGGAATGTTGATGTTTGTTTATGATGACATTCTGTCATTGATGTGAAGCATACTCGTTGACGATGTTCTTCGTTACGTCTGTATGTCTGCTGATTACGATGTTGGGAATATGTTACTTTTTAAATTCACCTTGGTAATATCATTACAATATGTACAACATCGTAATCAACAGACGTAAACTCTAAAAAGAAATTGTCGAAAAAAAATTACATTAATTAATTAATTCAAGTTTAAAGCTTAATAGTGGAAAAGTTGAGAATTGCACAAGGAATAAATTGAAAGACGATGGAGTGGCAACATGCAATATTTACTTTATTAATTTTTTTTTGCATATCTTATTAAAAAGAACTCAAACAAACAATGTGGAAATCATAATAAACACAACAGCACGCCATTGGCGAAATTTCGGTTGAATGCTTCTTATGCGACAGAAATACCAACTTTGTAAGGTAAAAATGACTAACACCAAACGCGTTTAAATCATATATGAACGCTCTGTATAAGAAAGCAGTTAGTGAATTACACCTGAAGGGTTTTATCGCATTTAACGAACACTTCGTATTTTTTTTAATTACAAATGTGGTTTTTCTCAATTCCAGCCCGGCAAAAGCGTAATTTAAAATGTACGCTTTCCGTTCCAACGCTTTCGCTCGGCGCTCAGTAAATTTTTAATTCGCCCCTCACAAATCAATACTTTGACAAGCGGCACGGGGACTGAAACCGATTATTCGTCGGAACCTCGCAGCTGTTGCTGAATTTTTTGCCCAAATTCAAAAGTTTCTGTGCCCATCTACAAAGGCCTCCACCGGACGACGACGGACGGAAGAATTTAATTACCACGTCCGGCGAGCTCAAAAATATCTCATAATGGCTGCGAAACGCGAAAAATTTAATAAAGTTGACCGACCCCCATCAAAATCCGATAGGGGTGCGGCGTGTTGACATGTGTAACACCATGGAAGAATTTCATTTTTGTCCTGTGTAAGTGGAACGCATATTTAAATGGAATAAACAGAAACTGGGCAAAAAAAAACTAATTCGATTCTGTTTTTTAAATTCATTGTTAATTTATTTTTCCGGTTTAAATATCTGACTAGGTCACTACAATTCCAGCGTATAAAAAACCGCATTCATATTTGTACCGGACGTGCAAATGATCACCGGCGATTTTAATAACGTCGGTCCGGTGCTCATCGAAACACGAATAAAATGGATCAACAAATTAAAACAAAAACCAATAAAAAAGTCGTTGTTCATTTCGTTTTTTTTTTAACTGGCGCATGTTTTTTGCTTCTGCAATTTGCAGGGGAATTAATCACGGAAATGTGTGAGGTTCGAAAGCAATGAACGCCTAACCGGATTTTTAGGCTTCGTTGTGATAGAATTGTACTTTAAAATATAAATAACTGAATCAATTTTATATCCGGCATTTAAAAATGTAAAACAGTCTAAGGTTGCTGAAGTAATTTTTTATCAAAAGATTACGTAAAAAATTCAAAGGCCATATAGGGTCTTCATTTATCTTGTATCCCACGTGAACTATAATCACAGATCTATTATTATCTGTGCTATAACTACAGCTCGGAACTGTTCTGGCAATCTTAAAAAGTATTTGATTTTTTTGCAAAGATGCGGCAATCGAGTGCCCACGTTAAATTTAATAAAATTCACGTTTGCGGTTGAATTTTTTCCGACTTTTATAAATACTAGTTTCAACTACGAGATAATGATTACGAGAAAAAAATGACTAATGCAGACCAGTGGAAGTGATGCCCCCAATCAATCGAAATATACGTAACATATTGCAGTGCGATTGTTCTAAGCTTCGGCGTAAAAAGGAAATGAGTTGACAGCAGATTTCATGAGCGTCCTATGGGGAATTATTAAATCGGTTTACATTTTAAGATAAATTAATTCATTGGTATATTATAGCATCTTTTCTATTCAAATTTATAATAAAAGGGAGCTATTATGGGAAAGCAATAATGTTAATACTGTGTATGAGTTAAACATAAAATCATATTGCAATATACTAATTATAAAATTCGTAAATTATAGGACGCCCATGCTTGCCAGGAATGTACCGATCTTTAGCTATAACGTACGTATCCAACAATACATAAAATGTTTGATGGAAGTTGCTACCTATCTGGAGGATAGCAAATTGTGCGAGTAACTTTGGATATTTTCCAGCACCGCCGACTAAACTACTGGAGAAAGGGAGGGTTCAACGAAACCCCAAAAGCAACGGTGGACAAATTGAATAAAATAAAAGTCACCAGCTGAGCACACTTGTTTTTATTTAAAATGCTCCAAAAGAAAAGTAATAATAAAAGTAATAATAAGCAAATAAACAATTGATTAACAAATTGTGAGTTCGACCCAGAAGGAGTCCTAATGAGTTGAACAAGAAGTGAAGCTAAATCAATTTGTTAACAGTCAAGTGATAACCTTTGTCCGATAAACAGATCTGATTTTCGTTCACAGCAAAACTGAAATTAATATTTAAGGAAACTTATTTAAACTTAAGCTAACGCAAACCGGCGTTTAGGCGACGCAAACAAATAAATAAAATATTTCCGACCTTGTAACCAAATCCAAGTTTTGACAACAGCAGTCACTTGCGAGAGAGCGCCCTCCAACGGAGGATAGTGCTTCCAATGACGTAAAACGGCGTAAGTATTACGTCAAAAGTGGCGTCATGTCGGCAGGTCAAGTCCAATTTTCCTGGACGAGTGGTGGGCCGTGATGCCAGGGCTTCTAGCCGGTACAAACTCCTATTACGACTTTGTCTTCCATCCAAAGAGTCGTCGAAAATTTCAACAGGGGTAAAACTACCACTAAAAGCCTAGTAGAGGAGAGATACGCGTTACAAACAGAACATACACACAAAATTGCCGATAAGTCCTACCTGTTCTTTGTCCCAGGAACAAGCCTTAGAGAAGCTTTTTAACGAGCTTGAATTCACTCGGCGTGCATTAAAAAAAATTCGGAGTAGATTCCGTATCAAACTTCCATCAAAAATTCACATGAAAGAAAGCATAAAAATCGTGAACACAAAAACAATAGGTCAACCCGCCATGGGTTCTGTCGAAACAATGAACGCGACGCGGAAGGCGGCGTTCTCCCCAGCTACGCTGAGACGGGGGTCGTTAAAAGATGAAGTCATTTTTAACCTGTGGAGGAGTGAAATGGACAGATATCGTAGGACTAGGTAGCAGCGTATGGTTCTGTGTTGCAATCTGTAGGCCCACTGAAAATTTGATTCCCGCACAAATACAGGGCGACTGGCAATTATTGTGAATAACTTAAATAAAATGTTGGAAAAGCAATAAAAGCTTGGAGAAGGTAGCCAAAAATAGAAAATAACACAATTGAAACAATTGAAACAAACATAACCTAAAAATAAAAGTCCCATTTACAAGATACGAACACTTAAAGAAGTCAGGTTTCAACGGTAATTTTAGTTACTCATTATAAAAGTGAATGTACTTTATCAGGTATAATCTGATCACGTGGAGTACCATGAATTATGAAAACCCTATAGAAGTGAGTTCAACGTGAATTTCAGTTAGATACATTTGAATAGGGCTTTATGGAAGAAACATTATTTACGAATACGTTATTTTAACACCGAGATTTAATTACAAAACATTAAAGAAATTTTGCACAAAATACTCTCCCGTCCCTCCTTTTCATTTTCTTGCCAAATTCTTTTTTTTTGTCAAACCGTGTAAGATTCGAGCCGGAATTCCCTTAGTGTGTAAGAAAAGAAAGAAAGCGTACTGTGAATATGTCTAAGACTTAGAACCCAGCCGATGGTGATGGAAGGGAGGATCGGGGAACATTGTATCCTAGTTGACCTCGCCGGAAGATTAATAGAGGTCCTTCGGGACGAGTCAATTAGGTTGACCAATGTCTAGCTTCTATAAACCCATATCTGGTAGAACATCCCACCGGTGACGCAGACGGGTACCGCAGGACTAGTCGCCCGAGAGCCCGGTTAGTAGGAACCAAGAGGGTTCCTTCTTGTCGATTGAATGGACTCGCGTGTGACGATCTTACCGTATCCGACTATCTATCTACCTTAGTTGACCAATGCCTAGCTTACACGGACCTTTTGCTACCTACCTGAAGGACCGCAAATTGCAGGAGGACAAATTAAGATTTCCAGCATAGCGGAATAAATTCCTGGAGATGGGGATGGGTCAGCGTAACCCCAAAAGCAAAGGGACAATAAGTTAAATAAAATAAAAATCACCAGCTGAGCACACTTGTTTTTATTTGATATTGCTCAAAGATTTTGCACAATAAAATAAAAGAGATTGCACAACCCAGACGAGGTCTCAATGACTTGAGCAAAAGAGAAAAATTGCAAACGGTATAACCATTAAATAAAACTTTCACCGAGAAACAGATCTGCTTTTCGTTTACAAAAAAAAATGCCAAAAAGTAAATGCTCAAGAATTAATCGGTTAAAATTAAATTAACGCAATACGACACAACCGAAACAATTAAATAAAATATTTCCGACCTTGTAAACAAATCCACACTTGGACATTCAGCTGTCAAGGTGAGGTGGGAAAACCCAAGCGAGAAACAATCCGGCAAACGAGGCCAGTGCTGCTAATGACGTCACCACACAAAACAACGTCAATGTGTTACGTCACGATCTCTCCTGTTGGTTCGTCTCGTCTATGGTCGAGTACAACTTCTACAGGAAAAAGGAATAGACCGCGATGCCTGGATTTTCAGCAACTAGGGCTCCGCTTAGGCTTTCGTTCCACTCAAAGGTCGGGCTCAAATGGTATTATAACGAGAGAAGTAGTTAGAAAGGGTTATGACTACCACTGTAAGCCTAAATAGTAAAAGGAAGAGGCGTGTTATAAACCGAGATACGCACAAAGTTGGTAATAAAACCATATCTGTTCTTTTATCAGCAGAAACCAGGCTTAGAGAAGCTTATAAGAAAGCTTAACGTACACTTAACCAGATCTCGGAGTAAATAAATTCCGTTTCAGGCTTCGATCAAAGGATTCACATGAATAAAGCACAAAAACTGTCGGCACTCACTAACAGTAGATATGCACGTCATGACACCCTCAACAACAATGAATGCGCCTCGGGAAGAACACCCTCAGACCAACTATCCAGAAACAGGGGTCGTTACAAGAGGGCCTCAGTTTTAACCGGGCGAAAGAATGAAGTAGAGTAATACCGTGAGGCGTAGGTAGTGGCTTTTGTTTTCTGACGCAAATTTGTACCAAGGACAAAGAGTACGCCAACGCAAATAAGTCGCAACTGCAAAAATCAGTCAACCAAAGCTTTTTGTAAACAATTATATAAGTATGAATCGTTCGGAAATGTCAAGGAAGGATTACGCAAATTCTGAGTAACACGCTTGCAGTTCCGGATGATACAAATCTCAAGGCACAAATTTCATAATACCCCAGAAAAAACGTCCTCAGGCGAAACCCCTAGTTAGAAGTTGTTGTTATAATTGTCAACAATCATGTAAGTTTATTGTGTACAATTATGTTTGACTTTATGTATTTATATTTAATATATTATTTTACTGAGCTACGACCCTTATTTCATGATACATAAATTAATACCGTAACAATATGATGAAACGTGACGAACAGCAAGTAGGCGCAAACTAACCTTTCAGTTCCCACGCAGTTCGCATACAGGGTGACTGGCAATACTAAAAATAATTTAAATAAATTTTTTATCCGTAACACTTTATCTGGTTCCATCCAACTGGTGATGCAGACCGCTACCGCAGGGAACGACAGCCTGGAAGCCGATTGTCACGAACCAGAAGGGTCCCTTCCGGTCGATTGGGTACACTTACGAGGACAGTGTTTCAAAGCCCCTATGCTGGACTAGGGGTGGTGGATACATCACGTCGTGAGCAGCGAATATCAGCTCGGGCACTAGCTTGCAAAGCTGGTAGAGATTGGATCGGTTTACCTTCACCAGAGACATCAAAGAACGTGCATCCCTAACCATCTGGAAGCACGTGCTTCCCAGTTCATGTCCGTTGATTGAGCTTACCTCAATTCGATGTCGCTGGCCGGTGTTCAAGCTGAGATGTGGTAAATTGTCTGTGAGATCGACAGAGCTCATGAATTGTTACGGTTGAAAATTTCATTTAAATTATTTGCAACATTTGCCAGTCACCCTGTATTTGTGCAGGAAGCAACGGTTAGCTTTGGCGTACGTGCCGTTTGTAACGTTGCACCAGATTGCATCAGAAAACCATACTCCGCTACCTAAGCCCTGCGGTATCAGTCCATTTCACTGTTTGTTTCGCCCGGTTAAAACTGAGTTCATCTCGTAACGACCGCCGTCCCAGCGTAGTTGTGAAGAACGCGTTCTCTCCGCGACGCTCTCATTGTTGTGAAAGATTTCTCGGTGTGCACATCTATTGTTTGTGTGTGTTCATGATTTTTGTGCTTCTTTTCATGTGAATCTTTTGATTGAAGCCAGAAAAGAAATTGACTCCAAGATTTGCTTAAGTGCACGCCAAGTAAAATTCAAGCTCTTTATAAGCTTCTCTAAGCCTGTTCCTGGGACAAAGAACAGGTAGGTTTTATCGGCAACTTTGTGCGTATTTTCAGTTTGTAACGCGTATCTTTCCTCTACTTAGGTTTCCAGTGGTAGTCGTACCCCCTCTTTCTGACAATTGTCAACTACCTTTTGTGTGGAAGAAAAAGCCGTAATCGGAGTTTTAGCTGCTAAAGATCCTGGCATCACGGCCCACCCCTCGTCCGGTAAAATTTGGACTTGACCTCAGACGTGACGTTGCAACCGTTCGTGAATTCGTGACGTACACTTGACACCGTTTTACGTTATTGGCAGCACTGTCCTCCGCTGGAGCACGCACACTCGGATTCTTCCACCCCACTTTTGACAACTGATTGTCTAAACGTGGATTTTGGTTACAAGGTCGGAAACATTTTATTTATTTATTTATTTATTCGTATGCGTCTTCTAAACGCTGTGTTACGTTAATTCAATTCTAAACAAGTGACTTTAGATATTTATTTTAAGCTTTTCCTGTAAACGAAAAGCAGATCTATTTCTCGGTCAAAGTTTTCATTAATCATTAGAGTGAGAACAAGTTTATTTATTTCTTGCTCATTGTGACCCCTTCTGGGTCGTACTCCTTACATGTTATTTATTTATTTTCTTACATTTTTGTGCATTTCAATTAAAAACAAGTGTGCTCAGCTGGTGACTTTTATTTTATTTATCTTGTCCCTCCTTTGTTTTTGGGGTTTCATTGAACCCTCCCTTCTCCAGGAGTTTAGCCGACGGTGCTGGAGATCATTGAAGTTACTCGCACAATTTGCTGTCCTTCAGGTAAGTAGCAAAATGTAGCCAAAAAGGAGCTCAAGTCTCGCAAGCTCCAAAGCTGTAAAATCGCTGTGAGCTCCTTCTAGCATCTGACTGTCGTCAAAACAATTAAAGGTGGTCCGTCGAAGCTCTGTGGTCATCAATTCATTACTGTCAATATTCACAACCCTTGATGGTTTGGGGTGGAATTTACGCATTTTGGCAAAGCACCTCTAATTTTTGTGGAATAGAAAAGAAACGCATATTTAAACGCGATATCTTAGATATTATTGTATTTTCTGGGCATAAAAGCACTTCGCTGATTATATCACGACTGCACATTTCAGCAAAACACACACACAAATTTCGTCATTTCGTTATATTGCAAAATAGATACCAAACTCGCCCAATGTCAGTCTCTTGGAAATACCTTATTTAGCCAGTTTTAGAGATCACGACATGGGCTAAGCTCCACAAAAATTTGGGGCCGCTGAAGCAATCCCTGCGTCGGGAGCGAAATCGCGTGTCGGTGAAGGAGTTGCGGCGCGTGGCTACAAATTTCGCGACATGTTTGAAACACTGTATTAGTGATCATGGTGCCCATTTCGAAATGCAACCCAATCAAGATGATGTAAGTCCAATTTTTCAAATTTCATCACATCTTCAAAGTGGCCACCACACTCGCCCAAAGTCAGTCCTATGTATTACAGTTTCTGATCAACTTTAGAGACCAGAGCATGTCCTAACCTTCACAGAAGTTTAGAGTCACTAAAGCAATCCTTTCGTGGGGATCCTACTCCCGGTGCGGGAGGATATACGTATGAGGCGCATGGTCACAAATTTCACGTTACAATTGAAGCACTTTTAGTGTTAATGGTGGTGAGACCAGGTGAATACGTCATCACCTCAATAGAAGTCCATTTTGTTATTATTCCTTGTTTCTCGTAATTAAAATATAAATTACTTGGATAATATATTTACGGGTTATCCCATCGGAACCCCATCGAAATGTTCAAGATAAAAGTTCCAACTTACAATGCTGTATCCATGTTAGTAAATTCTAGCTACGATCACCTGTCGGTCGAACTTCCGTCGATCTCATATCAGAAAGGGCAAACATTTCGATTAATATTAGCAGGATTCTTCAGCAATTTTGTCAATAGTTTGAAGCTTGAGTTTCTAAAAGGCCCATTCTTTTTT
The DNA here is from genome assembly GCA_033060865.1 of Dorcus hopei. Taxonomy (NCBI): domain Eukaryota; kingdom Metazoa; phylum Arthropoda; class Insecta; order Coleoptera; family Lucanidae; genus Dorcus; species Dorcus hopei. Next base: position 48,643,304 of record CM065426.1, on the reverse strand, counting down.
CTTGGAATCATCAAACTTATTCTTTGAATAGCAAAGTCGACTTGGATATTCATTTGGTCCGCCAATTCTTATTTGAAAAAAGAAAATTTTTAAGTCACACTTGTATGCTGAAAACGTTTCCAGTGTCCCACATCGAATCTCCGCTTCCCTTATAAAAATTCGCGGTGCTTTTTTGCGGGCCCGAACGTCTTCATGGACGGTTTTATATTAATGGCAGCTCCCTCGAGTTTTATCGAGGGTCGGCTCTGATAAATCTGTTAGCAAGCCCTTACGTCTGTCCACTTCAGTTGTAGTAGCCGGCATACACAACGACGCCAATTTATCAACGATGACCTCACATAAGCTATCGTGTGAGGCCACTTCGGAATTTATTTTATGCCTTAAAGCCACTTGCCAATTTTTTAATAACAGTGAATAATTTTTTGTTGACTCTCATTGGTTACCTCAAAACACAGAGAAAATAACTTTTTTTGTTATTGATAGGAGATTAAATTGTTTAAATCACACCAATTTTTGGCGCCTAACGTATAGTCTCTCAGCAAGAAATCTATCTCGGGCTACACACTACCGTATGATATTGGTACTTTCTAGGTTAAACTGCGTTGTAAGGTACAGCATCGACCCTGAGGATGTCTCGGGTGACTGATAACAATATGTTGACAGAACAAAGACAATCAAAACGATTCCAGTCGAAAAGTTAAGAAGCGACGATGACCATGGAAATCTTCGGGTGAAGTTACAAATTGATATTCGTAAATTTCAAAAAGACTTGGTGAAAATGTAACGAATAAACTAGATTTAACAAATAAGTTATTCATTTGATGGCAATACCTCAAATGGTGCAGATTACAATATAATGGTAAACAGTTCAATTTTATTGCAGAAGCATATGAGGTGTATGAGAAACGGAAGAAAGATGTAAAGAACGATTGTACTACACGACGTTTATAATGATCGTGAACAATTAACGATTAGATGTTATACGTCCAGACAACATAAAAAAGGGGATGTTTTCGCAAGTTCAACTGCAAATTCGTAATTAAACATAGATTAGACAGTTCGCTCTCATATTCTGGCATAAATGATGAAAATTGTATCACAAACTCTTTTAATCGGACACTAAATGGCGCACAAACACTTAACGTTTCGCTGTCGAACGACTGCGAAATGTTTGCTACCTACCTAATTACGTCAAAATAATTGACCTTGAATAAATTGCGTACAACGAGGGAATCTCTTCTGTATTCGTGGATAACCTACCTGAAATTATGCCCAGCTCAGTGAAGATGGGGGTGGGGATACGCAATAGGTTCGTCGGTAGCTCGTTACCTAGTTGTTAATTAAGAAAGGGGCGCCACCTAGCGTAAAAGGTATTCCAGGTATAGATAGTACGTGCAGCCGCTAGGAATATACACGTAAACGTAGCATTTGAATTACCCTCTACTTTGAAAATTCCGCATTTACATTAAAAGAAAAGAATTAATTATCAATCACCCTGTATATTAAAATTTTGACCACCCTGTATATCTATAAAAAAATAAATGACCAAAGTCAAACAAAGTCACAAAGTTTATTCAGATTCTCGAATCTATATAATCTTGGAAAGTTCAAACTCTCGGAACTAGATAGGCATTTCAATATGTATCAAACTTTACAACGCAAGCGTATGTACGCGATCACCGGTAAGGATATCCCAAGCGGTTTACAGAGAATATATACAATTAGTAATTTCTGTCAATTTTGATAGTAAGTCTGAGTTCTTACGGAACTTTCATCCAAAGTTATTCATTAAACAATTTATCAATGTAAAATTTTAAGCAGTAAAAAAAAGACTTAGGTGGTACGATACCGCTAGATGTTATTTGAGCTCGCCTGGATCTAATTCCCAACGACTTGTTTGCCTCCAAACAGGGATGGCGAAGCCTGACGTTACTGCTATCTATTTCTTCCTACTGCTTACTGCTTGATGACGTCTGATCCTTACCGCACGTTAACTCACGCTACCTTCTACTACTCGTACTCTGCCACTCTTATTACTCCTTACTACTCCTTACTAGTCCCCTTCTTTAAAAGTAAGGGCCAAATGAAACCAGATGTTGGAGTTCGTGACGTGAAGAAAATCTGCTACACAAGCATTGGCGAAATTCCAAATGTCATTCTTCAGTGCTTTAAATCCCTATTGACGATAAGGTAGTCGAATTCGGTACGAAATACTCAAATTAGCTTCAACAGCAAGCGAAAATGACCTGCACTCAGGAATGTCACGTGTACTAAGATGGCGATTTTTTAAATTAATTTTTATTTTCGAATCAACAACTGAACAAACGCCAACACGTTTCTAAGTCCGAAATTATCTAATCTACACGCACGAGAAGGGAAACAAAAAGGTAGCTCTTAGAGTTTGAATTCAGAATAGAACGATCAGTGAAGCCAAAACAATACTTTAGAGTTTTATTATCAAATAGATCGTTAAATGAAGACGAAATTTAAAAATACCCTAAAATAAAATCAATAAAGGAAAAACGAACCGTAACACGTTAAGTGTTTGTGCGCCATTTAGTGTCCGTTTAAGAGTTTGTGTTAATTGAGATGTTCGATTTGGACAGCCTTTACTTTGTGGTATTCCATAATAATAAATTTGAAAATGCAGTGGTGAAACAAAGTGAAAAACTGTGCATTTTTAATTTACATTAGTTGAGTTTCTTTACATATGGAATCTTCTTCAGTATTTGGCACAACTCGACATTTAGCTCTACGTTGCGATCAGATAAAAATATTCAAATTCTTCAAAACATGGTTAAAATGCGAGTGAAAAGACATTCAAAATTAACTTACAAAAGGAAAATAAACGTAGTTTTCATTCTTCTATTCGTCGAATAAGTTCAAGTATCAGGTGGACTTTATTCTCCGGAGAAGGAGGTTCTTGTGGAAGTTCAGGATCTATCGATAACGGTTTTTTACCAAAACAATCCCACCGCTGCCACCATGGTATGCGTCTAGACGAGAACAAGGAGCAGGCTGCATTCGTAAATCCAAACTTCATACTTATCATACTTACTAACACTAATTTAATAGAAATTAATATAAAATAGACTTTCGTATATCCTAATTGCAATGACAACAGTAATAATAATCAATATTTTGTTAAACTACAACTGAATTTTAGCATAATGATAGGCACTTTTATGTATCACATTAAATATGAATAGGATGAGAATAATAATGAAAAATGATGGAAGGTCGATTCTTAACGGTGATGTGGCGTTTGAGATACTACACAATATATAATTATTTGTTGTGTTTATGTGGTGGAATTGTAAAGTTCCGTTAATTATTTTGTGATCGTTATTGTTAACTAATTCTAAGTTTTATTAGTACAAAAGTGTACTTGTAATCAGTACGTAATTATTAAACAAATAATAATATTAGAAAGTTGTTTGTGAAAACTAAGTTCACTCACCCTATTAAGAGTGAAAGAATGGTCTCCGTTGGAAGATCATTTTTAACGATTCTCCGTACAATCACATCGGTTTCTTTCGATATCGTAACACCGTTGCAGAATTATACGCGAATCTATCCCTGACAAACTTTTACTATAATTACTAGAATAGTATACATGGCTCTTCAGAAATACAGCTATTTCTGTGAATTTCCATTCCGATGTCAAGGTCGCACTCTGAAACTTAAAAAAAATAAACTTTTATTAGACACCTCTACGGTATACCTTCTAGTAACACTCAGTGAAGTATTATGGTTTTGGGTACTAGTTGGACACTCATTATTGTGGTTCTGTTCATTGTCAATTTCGGTTCTACATCTTTATTAAACAATTATTTTGACATTTTTCTGATAAACTATGACTGATCCTCTTTTTGTTTTACTTTTTCCAAATAAATAGAATTGACCCTGTGCAAATGACAGTGTAGTTCAGATACAATAACTGTGTTCTATGGAAAAGCAAGTTAAAAATGATTACCTGAATGTAGTCATCGCTTTTGTAATATCAAAGCAAAATATGGTTTCACTCACAAAGGTAATTGCAGGTTCGAATTACTGATATACAATCCTAATTTGAGAATAAAAATTGTCGCAGATGACAAAGCAATTGTACGAAACTAACGAATAGCGCTGATTTGATTCTCATCTTTTCATACGGATAGCAATAAAAACAGAAATAGAACAAAGCGAGCTCTCGGCGAAACGTATACGAATCAAAACACGGCCATAAAACATGAAAACAATCGGGACTTTTTCAGCGCTGAATTGTCGTTTTCATAGCTGAAACGATGAGAATCGACAAACATACCCCGCAACGCGATCGATCCACGCTCGCATCCCGCGTTTATCAGGATAATTCCGTGTGCTCGCCGCGGGCGCAGAACAGATTTATTAACTCGGCTGGAAAAAATTCCATCGCAGTAACTTAATAATCAGCGTATGTTTGTGGAGAACACCCACAAAAAGCGTGCTTCAGATGATGTACGCAAAAAATCGCCGCTCGCAGAGCTGACGGGGCTGCAAAAAATTAAAAGGGATAATAAAGCGCCCACGAGCAGCAAATTTAGGTAGGACAGTGTACGGCATAACGTCGCAGTCGTCTAGACGACTTGCTTTCCAAAGTAAGCACACGAAATGGGTTTTTTATACGATTTAACGCGTCCCTATTTCTTTTCAACAAAACCTCAGAGAAAATTAAATGAAAACCTAAAAATAGAATATCAGAATAAACTCATCTTTCTATGCATATTGCTGAGTATGGCCCCATGTTAGGCGCCAAATTTTATGTTGTGATCTCAGGGTTTATTTATTATTATTTTTGTTTTTGAAATTTGTTTATAACTCTTCCTTTTATTTGCTAATTTATTGTTATTCGAAGAAGTTTATTATATCACATAAACACTTAATTTTTATAAAACTAATTTTTCGCAAAATCAGTTTGAGAAGAGAACTTAATTAGGTCGATTTTTTGTCGATTTTTGTAACACCGCAATATGTACTCCTGCGCTTATAATATAAGTAAACCCTAATGATTTAAAACAAATCAACACAACCCATACTCGAAAGGCGCTTTTGCGTGGGTCAACCTCAATCGAACTCCTTAGTCGTTCGACTACAATCGATCTTCAATGACTTTGCCGACTTCTCTCTTTTAATATTTTCCCATAAATCACACATGCATTGGTTCTATGTATGTTAAATATTCGGAATTCCATAATGTATAAAATCCTCTGAACTAGTTATTCCATCATGGCAGGTAATCCGACGTAACATTACGTAATACTCCTTTGTTCCTTCCATTATAAGCAGGTCTGTTGGCTCGGCTTGATTAAATCAAAAAACAAACTGCACGAACGTTATGAATTCTTCGGTTCGAGCTCGAACAACAAAGCAAATCGATTCCAGTTTGCAGTGCAGCGCCTGGAGAAGTTAAGCGGACGCTTCTAATGCCCCATGCAATCGCAAAAGTTTAAATCCTCGCGGCGTATGCTTCCTCTTCGCGCGCGTCGCCTCTAAATCATTAATTCCCGCTTGCTCGGCCTCTATCGAGTAAGTTTTCTTTTGTCGGGACTTTAATTCCTATTTCAATGCTCTTTCGAATTATTAGGGTTCTGCAAAGAAACTCTTTGTATCGATTCAGACGATTGAATGTAGTTGGAAGATCGGGGACATCATTTTCGAATGCGACCGTACCTCCTTTCTTAAAACTGCCTGTCGTACCCATTAATGTAGAAATTCAAAATAAAGATAACATCTTAGTTGTCGATTCTCAGAGGTAAAGATATCGGCTATCAAATCGCCCAACTTTTTAAAATCCATGTTGTTTGAATAAACGTCCTTAATTTGATTTTAATAAACTAATGAAGCTAACACTCCTGCTGTCCGAATTTCACTGACTTTTAAAAACTGGAAAACTTGGTACATGCTCTATCCCACCTAGTGTTGTGGCGGTAACATAGGACGTCCTCTTCACATCTCTTATATAGCCAATGTCGATATCATCATCAACAGCAGAGAAACACGTCACGAACTCAGCCAGTGACGTAAAACGACGCTAATTGGCTGCATCAACAACGGGAGACGCGCGGAAAAGCACGTCGCGAACTTAACCAATGACGTAAGACAATGCTGATTGGCCATGCCAGTGACGTAAGAAAACGCTGAATGGCCACGCCACTGACATAAGAAAACGCTGATTGGCCACGGCGTGACGTAAGACAACGTTGATTGGCCACGGCAATGGCGTACATGGAAACATGGCGTACACGACGAGTATGCGCCTTGATGACGATAGATGTTAAAAACGCTTTCGATAGCAACAGTTGGAGATGTATAATGGACAAATTGGAGAGAAGGAAGGTACCGGGTTACTTATATAATATCGTAGGTAGCTATCTTAATGATAGAGGTATAATCTTGGACGATGGAGAACGCCGTGAAACCAGAACGGTTACCAGAGCAGTTCCGCAAGGATCAATTTTGGGACCGCTGCTTTGGAATTTGGAGTACGACGGAGCCCTGGAGCTAGCGTAGCCGGAGTGCATAACAACGGTAGGATTTGCAGACGACCTGGTGGTGGTTGGCATAGCAAAGACTATTAATGAAGTAGAAGTTATCCTGAACAGAGCCATAGCTAACATAGTGGCATGGCTGGACGACAGAGGGCTCAGTTTGGTTGTGGAGAAAACCGAAGCGATTTTGCTGACTGGGAAAAGGAAGCTGAAACCGTTAAATATCCAATTGGGGAATGTTGTTATAAGTCCCAAGGACGCCATTAAATATCTGGGAGTATAGTTCGATCGCGGACTGTCTTTCGGTTGCCATCAGCAGAAGACCGTAGAGAAAGCGGAAAAAGCGACAGCCGCCCTTGCCAAGATCATGCCGAGCGTAGGGGGTCCGAAAGCCAGTAAAAGGAGGATACTAGGCAGCGTGATAAATTCTATTATGCTATACGCAGTGCCGACGTGAACGGAGGCGATGAAAATCCAGAGATACCGGTCAGATCTGCAGAAGGTCCAGAGAAAAATGGCGATTCGGGAGTCTAGTGCATACCGGACAGTATCCAGAGAGGCGGTTCTGGTGATCGCCGGTATGATCCCAATAAAGGAATTGGCAGAAGAAAGACGGTGGAAATGCTACAACAAAGAACCTGAAATGAGCGAACACCGCGGCAGAGAAGGGACCTGGCAGAGATGGCAGAACGCTTTGAGGCTCGACTGAAAAGGGTAGATGGATCAGGCAGTTGTTCCTGACGTCCGAAGGTGGAGGGAGAGGGGACATGGCGAGCTGGAGTACCATCTGTCCCAGTTCCTCAGCGATCACGACTGATTTAGGAACTACCTACACGCCATCAGAAAAGCCGCCGATGCAAGTTGCGGGATGGACCCACACGACGCCGAACACGCGATACCGGAGTGCGGCCGGTGGGCGGGCGAGAGAGCTGAACTGGAGACTGTCATTGACCAACGGGTGACTCTACAGAACGTGGTGTAGGAAATGCTAACTTCAGCAGCAAAATGGGAGGCGGTGAAGAACCTTGTTAACCAGATTCTGCAAGTAAGGTTACAGGAGGAGAAAGTGAGCGCGGGTGTTAGGTGATTGCGGCCCTTTAGTCTTGAAATTTTGCTTACGGTGGTTCCGGGACATTGTGCTGCCAAGTGGAAAGGTGATAAAGGGGGGCGGGGGGTTAGCTGGTAGAAATTCGGCACTACCGGGATACACCGGGTGTTAAGGCATCTTTTAAAGATCTTCCCCTCCTGCGTAAAAAAAAGATTGACCACGGCGACGACATAAGACAGCCCGCCAATAGGAATCAAATGACGATGAGGCGACGCCATCAAATGATTAGAGAGGCAATCAGGCCACATAAATTAATTACCCCAATAAGAAGCACCCAGGAAGACCGGGCATTACAGGTGCGACTGCGGGGTAAACCATATAAAAGAAGCATTGAAAGTTAGTTGCTCTCCGACTTCGAGCAGGTCTGCGCTGTCCACAAACATATATCTCGGCCAAGCCACGAAACGAGTCACAAATATACAAACTTGGGCAAGCCACGAAGCGCCCCACAAATATACACACTCGGGCAAGCCACGAGGCGCCCCACGAATATACATACTCGTGTAAGACAGCCGCTCCGCGCCGTTTCATCGACCAACAAATGTTCCGCATGCAGCAACTGACGCAGCAATAAATCGTTTTTGATGCAACATTAGATTGTAATGTTAAACGTTAATAAAAGTTTAAGTACGTTTCATTACAACTTTGACTGGCGACGAACCGCCACGGTCAATAGCACTAAGAGTGATGATGGTGATGCCGTAACCGATTTGTACCACCGAACCTTTTCTCTTAGCCACATCTTATTTGCAAACCCAATCCTGTCAATTTGTAATAACCGAACGTTATAGGTGGTTTCAACGCCAAATTTCACCACTTTCCTTACTACATAGGTGTAGAACCAATTCGTAATATTAAGTAACAAAGTCCATATTCTACTAAAGTTTTTCTACATTACCCTATGGTAGCAACAGCCTTTCGGTCATGAATAGTTCTCTAGATCAGCCCAATACCAAGGTACACTCCCCCAAAATGTGACCTCTTTTAAACTTGTAGATTTTATTTAAAGAGTCAAAGGATAAAAGCCATTCCTCTCCGCTTTGCAAAAACTACTTGGGCTATTTTCTATGAATTAATAGGTATTTGCTAAACACCAATTTTCGACGAGCTGAAAAGCCCTCTGGATAAATCCATATAAAAAAAACTTACCAGAAAAAAGGTGAGCCATGTCAAGTCGTGTGATACGCATACATACTTTACCTTAAGCGAGAGCTCCAAATTTATTCAGAAAGTCAATCACCCATCTCTAGATTCCACAATAATAAAGATAAAATACATTCTTGAGGCACCTCAGGAAAGAAATCTGATGTAATCCACCCAAAAGGTAACTTCACTACTTAACAATATTTTGCTACCTACCTGGAGGCCAGCAAATTAGTGCGAGGGACTGACGTTTCTCCAGCACCGCTAGGCAAAGCTCTTGGGAGGGTTCGACGTAACCCCAAAGCAAAAGGTGGGCAAAGTGAACAAAATAAAAAGCACCAGCTGAGCACTCTTGCTTTTATTTAAATTGCTCAAAAATTTGGTAAAAATAATATAATAGACAGAGTTAATAAAAAAAGAAATGACCCAAACAGGGTCCAGTTACACGAACTCGCAGAAAATTAAATAATTTGACAAGTTAGAAATTTTCCGTCAAACAGATCTGTTCTTCGTTTACAATTAACTTAAACAAATTTAACTGTGCACCACAAAATGAGAATAAAAATTGCAACGCCGCGGAAATTGAGCCAACTCAAATGGATAATTAAAAAAAGAATAATTGAAGTAAATCCGACCTGTAATTAGGATGCGGCGTAATGACACTCGGCTGTCAACAGTGTCCGAGCGCCCTCTCGCGGTGGTTGGCGCCGTAAGTCGGTGTAGCAGCGTCACCAAAGTAGCGTCGTCTTGCAGGATGAATCCACTTTGACAGATGGGGGGTTGGCCGGGCTGCGAGACTTCGATCGTTACAAAAGCCAGAAACCAGCTTTTTCTTACGCCCTCAAGGGTTATCCCGATTATACCACCTAGGTAAAACTACCACAGGAACTCGAGCTAGAAGCCTAATGAAAGAAAAGTATGCGCGTTATGCTTCGACACGGACACAAGATGGCCACAGACATACCTGTTTCTAGTTTCAACGACAGGACAGGCTTTCGAGAAGCTTTTTGTTTTAACGAGCTTGTAATTCCCTCACATACGTTTGCAAATCTCCGAATAATTCCGATTCCGCCTTCCTTCACAGGATCTTGTGAAAAGGGAGCACAAAAATAAAAATCCAACAAGTAAACGAGCCGTACGTTGGGAGCTCTGAGGACAGACTGACCGTGAACGGCCGCCGCCTTCTTCCCCTACCACAAGTTCAGATAGGAGTGGTTAGGATTGAAAACAGATTTAACCAGAAAACAGAGGAAACAGAGTGAAATGGCGATATACTGTATGACTAAATAACAACGTATGATCTTTTCTGACGCAATATTGCACAACATTGTGAAATATGACGACCGGTACGTAGGCCAAGACTGGGCGTTAGATTCCCACGTTAATACAGGTTGTTCGGAAAAATATTATGAATAATAATTGAATAAATTTTTCAACCGTAACAATTTCCATGACATATTTTTAAAATGCCTGCCCAGATCTTTGATAAAAACATGGCTAAAGTTCACTGAAAGATTTTGGCGGTCGTTATTCATAGTAAGGTTTGGATAGAACATTACAAACGTAACGTGAGCTATGGGCCGCTCTTCTCGATCAAAACATGAAAACACATTTATTTACATGTTTACACATCTGAATGTCATTTTAACTTTAAGGTATCCTTTAAATTCCATTATAAAACTGGCCCTAGATGCAATTTATCTCCAATATGACCGCTGATTTGGCATTCCGTCCTCGTGACGCCATTGGTCGAATATATCGATTTTTCGAGAAGGTTATTGCGATTTGTTAGTTTGGACCATGTGACCTCCTCCCTAACGCATTTTCTGAGCCATATGCAAACTCGTTCAGTATTTTGTTGAACGCTGTTGCCATTTTGTTGCTTCCTCAAACTGTTTTTGTTTGCGTGAATGTCTAACGGAAAGATTTAATCCGTGATTTGGAAAGAAACACTCTACGCGTACCGCAAGCATCTTCGAATGCTTTTCGAAGCCTGATTTCTGCAAATAAATAAGGTATTTTCTGCGAGCGAGTTTTGTGCGCAAATTTAGATCGTAACATTGTATTAATTAGCCTTTTATTGGTGGTTTTATCGTTGGGATACTAGGAAGCCGTGCTAGACTATTTAGCTAGTATCGGTGAGCGTCCTGTGCCAATTGAATGAACCGGGCTCCGCTTCCGAGGCGAGCAACGCTGTACACGTTCAAGGAAGGTTCATACAGGGACGCTGACTACCACTCCGCCCGGCACCTGATCCGTAATGCGCGGACGTCTTCCCCGGGGCCGAAGGATGGTTAGTTGCTCGTGGTATACGACTCAAGGTTGGATTTATCCATTACTTTTGTTAAGTACGATTTAAAACGCCTGACGTTAATTCTTGTTTCTTTTTGCAGGTTGTTAGAGAGTTGAGTGATCGAGTTTTCTTTATATGCGAATTTATTATAACGAATGTAAGCGGAAAACGGACCCAGTACTTCGCAATTTAAACTTAAGCATTGTACGTTAAACATTCTGAGTATTTTGCATTTGTTTACTGAAATCATTTATGTTGACGAAAATTCTGATTAACTCACTCGATTTTATTTTATTGAATTATTGCCTCCATTATATTTTGATTTTCGTATGAACCTGCCCGTCCCATTGAACTAGCCGGCAGTGAGACATTTGCTAATTTCTCCTCCCACAATCTTGTTATTAAAAGGTAGGTAGCAGTATGCCACAGTAGTTCTGAGATAAACTACAGCTCTCAAAAGTGCAACCACGGCGTTATTCGAAGGAATTTCGAAAAAACAAGGAATACTTCCGACGGCGAAATTTGATTGCCAACTTTCCTGCGTCACGGATATTTCGATGTCGCCCCCGGTTCCGAATGCTCCCCAAAAAAAAAAAACCTTTTTTCGCGCTTTTTAAGCGTTTTTTTTTATATTGCGGCCGGTAGAAATTTTTCTATAGAAATTCGTATATATGACTTGTAGAATGATCCTTTGGATGATTTTTGGTGGCGATCGCGAAGCGATCAGCCGTCGCTGTGATGAGCTAGGGGGCGAAACGTTAGACAATGCACCCCGAGTCGGGTCCTGGATTTTAATGAGGGCCTGAAAACCGACGTTTTTATACTGGAATTTTTTTATACTCTCTTACGGGCAACTACAGCCCTCCATGTATGTAGGCCCCCGGGCCCGGTGCGGCCCTATATCACGGATGAAGAGACATGATTTTTTTAAACTTATCAAATTTGCAAGCTTTTTTTTTCGAATTTTTTTAAGGTATCTCTGGGGGCTCGGATCTACTCGAGCCACGCGTCATTGTATGGCAGAAAATGACGAGGAATGCGACGCCGCTGCGCGCTTGATGATCTGACCATACGGAGCATCGCTACAAACTGGGCTCCCGGAAAAGGTTTGGGCCACTTTCGGGGGCCGCCCGCGCCAAAATTACCGACGGATCTGGCCGGGGACACGTTTCCGCTTAGCCCCGTCCTTGCTCTTGCCGCATCTGTACGCAACTTCCTCCTTGGCCGCACCGTAAGCCAACGCTATGCGTTCGAGCGGCGCGGTGCTCCCCAATGTATTTTAAATGGGACCATCACAAGTTTGAAGGTATTTTCGATCTGGGCGGTGTCATATTAATCCCAGGCGGGCACACTTTTGACGGCTGTTAGACTAGTTTCTCCTGAGTGTTTTGAGGCCCCGCGCGTTCCGGTAGAACGCTCAGGGCCGGCTCCACACGGTTTAAAATTCGGCTCCGGTTGGGTAACGCTCCGGAAAAAAATTATTTCTCTGGAACCGGAAGAGATATCGCCGAGGCGTTTCAACCGGAGGATAGAGCCATCCTCCCACTTTGCGAAGACATCTTTTTCGATCCGATCACACCATAAATAACCGAACGGCGAATTTCTTAAATCGAACATGCGCTTAATGCACTTTTGTTTACACGATCGAAAAACTTTCCTTTAAGAGATAGGTAGGTCGTGCGACCACTCAACACGACAGAAACAGTTCCCTAACTGCCGCGAACCCCCCCCCCCGCCCCCACCGACGGCGAGCGGCCCTTAACCCTTTCGAGACGGTATTCAGTGGGTGGTAATACCTATCTTTTCTTTGTATTTTTTCTTAGGTAGTGACTAGGTGAACAATTTTAATTTGACAAAATGTTGGGGATCGAGGGGGGACGGTACATATATGTACCAGTAGTATTTCATGGTGGTACATATATGTACCATCAGTGTTCAACTCTTGCCCGAGGTAAATAAAAAAATTAAGTTTTTATTATAAATCTGTTTATTTTGAAAATATTGGTGAATGGAAAAAAGAAAACCATTAAAAACACTGCCCATAAAACCTACACACCCACTTCACTGCACTGATTACAGCTATTTGCAGGAAAATTCCTTAGGTAACAGGTGGGGAGGTGCTAAAATGAATAGAAAACCTACTGGTGCATATACGTACCAATTTAAAAGCGAAATTTCGCATTTGGTCTGGAAAAAATACATATGTGTACCCGCAGTCTCGAAAGGTTTAACGCGCAAAAAAATTTTTGTCATTTTTTCTCATCTCAAAAAAAAAACAACGTCGAAATAAATGCCGGCGCGGAGCGCTGGTTGAATCACTAGAGAAATTTTATAGCCTTTTCGATTGAGCTGCACTGATAGCACTCAGTGCGCACTGATTTCAGATTTTGTATTCGATTGGTAATTTCAGTTCAAACTTTCTTCATGTTTTATGTTCGATTGAAATGTTAGTGCGCACCAGTTTTGCACTCAGTGCAAGAATTTTGGAACTGACTTCAAAGGTAGTGCAAGCGTTTCAGTGCAACTTTTCTGTCATTTCAGGAGAAACATATTACAGATGATTTATTGATTTATTGACAGATAACAAAAATAATTTATTGTATCAAGAAATTGTTAATAATTAAGTTATTTGCTAAACACAGTTTGTCTAGTGCAAAAAATCTTCGTCCGGGGTGAATTCCTTAAGAAGCGAATATGAATAATTAGTGTATTTAGGATTTTTAATTTATTATAACAAATAAATATTGCATTTTTATATTTCTGGCAACAAATGATAATTTTGAGGTTACGGTTCAGTATATTTCCCGCCCAATAATTATGCTTCCAGATCACGTTTGTATTCGATTGAAACACGCACTAGTTTCGTTTTCTGGCAAAACTTATTGAGTGCATGACGTGCAGTGTGACTGAAAGGAAAACGCTATTAGAGACTCGATCCGACCAATCGGTCTTTAATCTCTATATTCCAACACACATTGTTCATCCTTCAGATGAAATATGTCAGGTATTGCAACCATATAGGTTCTATTCCCCTTACATAATATGAATAGAAGGTGCTGCTTGGCGCTACAATAAAATTTGAATATTTTTATCCCGCGTTTAGCTTTCAAGCACCAATGGCATGCGGTTGTTCATTCCTTTTGTTTTGTTTTTTCGGTGCGTCCACATGTATCGAAACGTTGACATCCCTCCTTTTGCTGGTATTGCACTTTTTACTTTGGCTTTGGCTTTCCCAGATAATGCATTTTCATATAGTGTCCCGATAAAAGCTAAAATTTCTTCGAATTGTTTACATCAAATACAAGACTCCTTTTGTTTTAAGTCACGGTTTAAATTTATCTAAGCAACATATTTTTTTCCAAACTGAACGAGTTTGTTTAAGTGTAAGTGAACGAAAAAGTCAGTCTGTTTGTGCTAAAAAATAAATTTCGTCGAAGTTGCGTTTTAGTTTATTTTCACAGCAATGTGTTTAATTTCTTTTCATATTTCAAATGAATAATTTTCTGTTCCTCCAATAGATGCAATTCAATATAAGGACCGCAATCTACTTTAAACCGATAATCATTTTAAGGACAATTATTCATACATGTGCCAAGCAAGTCTGCAAAACCTTCCTTCGTTTCTCTCAACGAAAAGGGAGTTGATTTTTATTGGTGTTCATTTTACTATACAACTGTTATATTGTTACGTTCTCTCGAGTAATCAATGGTTTTTGGTTTCAGGATGGCGTTTCTTTAGAAGGAGGAGTAGTCGAAGTGAGCGCAGATGGAAACACAACGACCAGTAAGCTCTCATTTACCCCAACCGCCTCAGACCACGGTCTGACATTGACCTGCAAGGCCTCCAACCAACGCATACCATTGAGCGAGTTAAGAGACACCTGGATGCTGAAGGTCTTCTACCCACCCAAGGTAACCCTGACGATGGGACACGCTTTAGATGCAAATGAAATCAAAGAAGGCGACGACGTTTACTTCGAATGCCACCTAGTGGCGAACCCATGGGTAAGTGACATTTTTCTATACCAACATTACTTATCGCCAAGAAATTTGAATAGTCTTCTATCAGAACGGTGCAGGGAGTTAATTATTTGTTTATTACGTGCAAGGTGCAATTACGTGCACATTCAATTTAGAAAAGGCATTCACGTCACTTGGATACAGCTGAAAATCTAACGATCGAATTGCGTGCATGAGTTTAGCGTGGAGGAAAAACTTTTTGTGGTGGCACACGATGAATGACGATAATTGCTAGATTTCGTTCTAACTGAGCCATCAGGCACTTATGTTTATGATAAAGAGGTGAATGGGTTCGTTTTAATAGTCTTTTCCGAAAAGGCATTGCAAGACATTTTATTATTAAGAATGTGAATGTCTCTGCTAATACGAGAAGGTGTAATCTTCCAGAGGGAGATAATGAATAAATGAATTGCTTTAAAGAAATCGACTGCAAAAGTGTCATTGAACATGTAACATATAAAATGTAACGTACAACTTCTTAATAACGAACGGTCCCTGTTCATTTGTTCTCGACAGCCAATTTCAGAGAAACCAAATTGAGGAAATCAACGTCTAACGATGTTTATCTAAAGATAAATGAGTCGTCAGAATGTAACAAATTCCAGCGTAATGCTTTATTAATGACGTCGGTAATAAATCATTAGAATTTCAGTCGACTTCCTTCTTCCCTCCCTCACGTGAGCCGTCGCTAAAAGTGGCAAAAAGCCGCTGGTAACGGCCAACTAACTCCACGGAACAGCGTCGTTCCGGGGCGGATTTAATTACGATTTCCGGCGCTCCGTTCCAATATTTATTTGGCGCCCGTTTGCGGCGAAATCGCTCCTGTCCCCTCATTAAATCCAGGCGATTCCGGACGAATTTTAAGTCCGTTGCGAAAGTGAATCGACGCTGCAAATATAGCGCCTCCAATTTTACGGCCTACCTTTCCAGCGATAAAAGTTTTTATTCGGTTGGAAGGCGTTTCGGGGCGGTTAAAAGTGACTTGGCTGCGGGATAATTAAAGAATTTTTATGGGGGAAAACACGCTTGGGGAAGAGCTTTTGCTTCAGTTCCGAATACGGAGAGTGAAAGGCAGTTTCATTAATGCTAATGATTATGAGAATTCACGGTGGAGTTTACATGAAAAGCAACTTCTTCGCTTTAACTGTTTTCACAAGACCATGATACAATCTAATAGAGTATACTCTGTTTGAATTTGTTGACGCTAAACAATAAAATATCTCAAAGTTGACAGATTCAAGTACCTCTAAAACTTGATGACGAAGATGGCGACATCCCATCGAATAAAACAGAAAAGCAATTCTGCGTTCGGACTTTGTTTAAGGCTTGTGATGTCAAATCGCGCGAATGAAAAGCGTATGGCTAGGCGCATTGCTTTTTCGTCGGCTGTTAACAACGTAACGGTATTCCATCTGCTATGTGTCACGGTTAAGTTTTACAGCTCTATGAAAACATTAAATGCTTCTACGGTCTACACACAGTGGCTATGGTGTGACTTACTTTTTGGGTAAATCTTTAATTAATTAGAATTTAAAAAAAAATCTCGAAAAACTCCGAAAATCGCGGTAAAATATCCTTTCTCCGAAACCGCAAGCGATATCGTCGTGATGTTTGAACTGGAGGATACTCCCGTCCTTCCCCTTTGTGATGGTGGTCGTCCCATCCAGCTCGCTCTTCATACGAAGGAGCCGCGATTTTTTGAAGTCGGACGTTCGAAGTCATACAACTTCCTATGTTCCGGATTGAAAATGCTCACTCGGTATATCTATGTATATTCTATCTAGCTATTATTCAGTCAAAGACATCCAGAATATGTTTATAAGACTTTACCGCTGCCTGAGTAACGCAAGCGATAAAGGTGCGATAGGCTAAATGAAAACCATAAGAAACGAGGCAATATCGCGGTGAATTAGGACGCATCGCGGCGTTTATGAAAGACGTCTGCGCCGAATGCGCGCCTGACGTCGCCTAAACGCGGGATTAAATGGATTTAATAAAGAGGAGAAACTTTCCGTCATAATCTCGCAAATTCGGCGATGACGCTGGTGAAATTCTGAAGGTTTAATCAGCTTAAACGACGCCCGGCTACGAAATGGTGACAAATATCGCGAACGAATTTAGAAGCGGTGTTCCGTCTGGTGGCGGCGGGAGCCTGATGTTTCCGGTGGTATAAATGGAAATGTTATTAAGTTACGTGACTATGTCTTTCCCTGAATACGCGTCGGTTTTGTTCAGCGTGACATGTATAAAACAAATCAACAAAAAACGGATTATATTAATGTATCTTCGGCTAACAAAGCGCGCGGTAATTTCTCAACATTAGTATTCCCGGAACAGTGGAGGCCATTTTCCCGCCCTAAGAAAACGCGATGTTGGTGGCTTCCGAACTCACTGGATTGTGGAAGTTCTTTCTGTCTCTAATGCGAAATTCGGGCGAGGGTCACGCGCCCGCGTTTTTGCCGTCGCTCCCGGAATACATAATTAATGAGAAGAGGCGGCTCGTCCTTTTCGGGTCCTTCGACTGACAGGCATGTAGGCACCGTCCTTAACCATACACTACAGTCAACGTAATGCGTTCAATTTTTAAGTGTTGGAACGAAAAGCGTTCTATATGTGAAAGAAACAGGCACCTCCACCATTTTAGATTCCTCAGAATAATAATTCAAGCAAAAAAAGACGAAAGAAACACGAAAAGCAACAATAATAAATTAAACACTCAATTATTTCACAACTCTAAATAATCGCCCTTACGCAGTACTGGCGTAAAACTGTTTAAATTTCACACGCACCCTGACTTTTATAATCGAATTGTTAAGTCACAATTCGACCAACCTAAAGGAACAATATTTCTATGAATTGTAAATATTAGGATAATTAAAATAATCATGCGTAAATGAAACTGTAGGTTATAGTAAGAAATTCGGAGAATAAACGATCGAGGGCGCTGTGTTAGTGATCGCGTGAACCTACGACCCGACACGCTATGAGCGAATGCGACGTTATGCGTTATGCAATGGAACCTTTACCGGAGCATCATATAGATCAGTGAGTAAACTTTGGAAAGGTTTTGTGAAAAACCTGACCGAAATATGAAATTATCCGTTAAAATTCGAACTTCTTCTTACGGACTAATAAATAATTAATTTGTGAAAATTAATTATTTAAAAGTGGTGCAATAAACTGTGTTTTACGTTTTTGTTCTACGACATTTTTTTATTCACCCACACATACACTGACACTGATGACACTCAGCTATATTATAGCTTTAAAGCTGCAGACTTGCACATTGCTTCTGACTTGATTAATGAAGATATTGAACAACTATGTCAAATTTCTGTTTCTCACTCGTTGCATATTAATCCGATAATATCGACGGCAACTGTTTTTGGTGGATCTAAAGATCGGCCATAGACAGTTTGAAAATCACAGTTAATAATGTTCAATTGACTTTCAGTAAATCTATTAAAAAAAAAAAAACTTAAGCGTTTTCTTTGATAATGATTTAAGATTCTTATCTCATGTCAAGAAATTGATTCAAAAATCATATTTAACTTTAAAGCGTTTGTACAGGGTGTCCCATTTTCGATGGTATTCCATAGGTATCTTCGTTAATAATGGAAATAGAAAAAAACGGAGCACGCAATATTCAACTTTTTATGCTAATTTGAATGGACAACTTAAAAATTTGCTGTTCCTTGCCATTTTTGCGGTACAGTTGAAAAACGAAAAATTCATCAAATTTTCAAACGCGCATATTTTTTTTATTTTTAAAGATATCGAAAAATGATAAAGGCATTTTTTATTCGATTTTTAACGTAGATTATGATTCAAGCAGAAAAAATACCCTTTTTAATAATGTCAAAGCCAACTAGGGCTTCCATTAAAAAAAAATATTAGTTGTGGTTATATCTCGGTTATTATGAACTTTTGGTACGATTTGATTAAAGAATCATGATCTACGTTAAAAGTCGAATAAAAAAAGCTTTTATCATTTTTCGATATCTTTAAAAATAAAAAAAATATGCGCGCTTGAAAATTTAATGAATTTTTCGTTTTTCAACTGCACCGCGAAAATGGCAAGGAACAGCAAATTTTTAAGTTGGCCATTCAAATTAGCATAAAAAGTTGACCCAATATTGCGTGCTCGGTTTTTTTCTATTTCCATTATTAACGAAGATACCATCGAAAATGGGACACCCTGTACATGAATGGGCATTTTCTTACTACTACTAATCTGAAAATTATGTGATATGCTAGTTCTTTCTTGCTTCAGTTACTGTGATGCTGTCTATGGCCCCTGTTTGGATGCCCTATCTGCTGCAAGAATTAAAAAAATCCAAAACTCGTGTCTTCGGTTCGTTTATGGATTGAGGGGAAGGTATCATGTACCTTATAAATTAAAGGAGGTTAAATGGCTAAACATACGAAATAGAAGATTGCTTCATATGGCTCAATACTGCCCTCTTCGAAAGGTCCTTTAGTTATGATTCTTCAATAATTTATAATAAAATTTTCCATGATCTTCGTATGTCGACGTTGACTATTTAAAAAAAAAAAACTTATCGAAATCAGCTCTTTACTGTACAGCAGTGGATGCTTTTTAATTTCATTATTATTTAAGACACGTATGTATCCTCTTGGTTATAACACGTGATCAATATATTTTTTAATCAAGTGACCTTTGGAAAGAAAATTGTATGTCTTTGATTAATTCATTTTTTTCAAATGTCATTCCCATTTCAATTACTTATAACTGTCAGTAAGTTTAATGGTTAACAGAAATTTTTGTTCATAAAAGCTTATTGTTACATTGCGAATAGTTAAATAACAATCCAGTAATCCTAGCGAATGTTATTAACGATTTAAAACGCAGAATTCACTTGTGTTTACAAAAGAACGACGAACATTTTACGCACCTTCCATGAACCAGTTTCTCGTTGCTCTTGGCGCGTGCTTCTTTTTCTGGGAAATGTGAACTTGTCCAAATTTATAAAAAAAAATATACATAAAACAGCAGTTAGATTTTGTATAGGAATGCAATATAAATAATTCAAATGGCATTATAACCAACTAATCAAAGACACACGATTTTATTTCCATAGGTCACTTGATTAGAAAATATATTGATCCAACGCCCACTTCACATAGGCCGAAGTTAGATAGTGGGGAACATCGAAATTTCGGGGGACGCCAAGATTCTCGGGGGACTCGGTCAGTATGCGTCTCGCCGTTGAACTGTTAGCGCGTACGTAAATGCGCTTACTGATTAATTTAAAATGGTCACTTCATGTTCAGTACCGCAGTGTGAAAGTAACTCATCTGTTTTAATTATGTATTATTATTACATCTCGTATTTAATTATTAAGAGAACTTATTTTTTAACATTATTAAAAATTTCCTTTTTTTTAAGAATCATAGTAGTCCTCGCTGCGACTCCTGGACAATAGTAGTTAGAACTATTATGTATTGTATGTAGTTCAGTTAACTCTGCTATATCGTTCATATTTCCAATAGTTTCAAATGATTTATTTCTTTTTTTAATTTAAAGATATTGGAAAGAACAAAAATAATTAAGTACATTATTTTTAAACTCGTGCTCGTGTGTTTATATAATTATATTCCACACACGTGCATTGTATATATTTTAACATGTTGGAATTAGTTTTATGAATATATTTAATTTTACAATAATAAATTTATGGTCAATTCTGACTCCGCATTACACATTCGGCATTAAATAAATAATATGTCAGTTAACGGCGCGACGCGCGCGGCATTGTCTCAAGTTCTCGGGGTAATCTCCCACTCCTTTGAGCAGGCCTATTATTCAGTGGGCGTTGATTGATCACTTGTTATTTGTCATATTGTTTCTTCTGAGATTGGTTGAGTGGTAGAATAGCTTCAACTGAACTCCGCCAACATAATAATAAAGACGTATTATTATTATTATATCACAAAATCTTCTAAGCGGACACTAAATCGCGCAACTATATACTTTACGTTTCGCAGTCGTTCGACTGCTTCGTCAGAAGTGAAAATTATGTTGTCAAAATAAACAAGGTTGTCAACGGAAACTGAAAAAGTAACTTGATTTTCTTTTTTATATATATTATATTTATTTTTTAATCTAAAAATAATTTGAACATTACAAATGTTAAAAAATTGACAGATCTATGTTCTATTTAAGGGTTCAATGTTACCCTACATTGAACCACTATATGACACATTTAAACACATATTCAAAAAACACAATTTAATTTTAGCTAGCAAATCTGTAAATAATTTAAATAGTATTTTCTCAAATTTAAAAACCAAAACACCAAAATTAAAACAACCAAACGTAGTTTATGAAATTAAATGTTTCAATTGTAATTCATGTTATATTGGAGAATCAAGCCAAAATTTAAAAAAACGTCTAGACCAACATAAATATCACATCCAAAAAAATAATCAAAATCATTCAATGCTTGTAGAACATTCATTAGAAAATGACCATAATTTTGATTTTGAAAATACTAACATTTTATATTACGAGTCTAATATTTTCAAAAGACGTTTTATTGAAATGTGTAAAATAAAAATGTCGTCGAATTCTATTAATAAACGTACTGATTTTGCAAATTTAAACGATACATTTTGTAGTTTTCTCGATTCCTTAAATAGAACATAGATCTGTCAATTTTTTAACATTTGTAATGTTCAAATTATTTTTAGATTAAAAAATAAATATAATATATATAAAAAAGAAAATCAAGTTACTTTTTCAGTTTCAATTCAGTTCAATGTAGGGTAACATTGAACCACTATATGACACATTTAAACACATATTCAAAAAACACAATTTAATTTTAGCTAGCAAATCTGTAAATAATTTAAATAGTATTTTCTCAAATTTAAAAACCAAAACACCAAAATTAAAACAACCAAACGTAGTTTATGAAATTAAATGTTTCAATTGTAATTCATGTTATATTGGAGAAACAAGCCAAAATTTAAAAAAACGTCTAGACCAACATAAATATCACATCCAAAAAAATAATCAAAATCATTCAATGCTTGTAGAACATTCATTAGAAAATGACCATAATTTTGATTTTGAAAATACTAACATTTTATATTACGAGTCTAATATTTTCAAAAGACGTTTTATTGAAATGTGTAAAATAAAAATGTCGTCGAATTCTATTAATAAACGTACTGATTTTGCAAATTTAAACGATACATTTTGTAGTTTTCTCGATTCCTTAAATAGAACATAGATCTGTCAATTTTTTAACATTTGTAATGTTCAAATTATTTTTAGATTAAAAAATAAATATAATATATATAAAAAGAAAATCAAGTTACTTTTTCAGTTTCCGTTGACAACCTTGTTTATTTTGACAACATAATTTTCACTTCTGACGAAGCAGTCGAACGACTGCGAAACGTAAAGTATATAGTTGCGCGATTTAGTGTCCGCTTAGAAGATTTTGTGATACAAATTTCATCGGACAAGAACCAACTGTAAATATTATTATATCATTAATTTTGATGTCGCGATGGCTGTCTCATTCAACAACTCGTGATCAGCATTGCAAGGACGAATCTCGACTTTTCCAATCACGCATACACATGTCCAGAAACAACGCTCCAGGAATCGTACAGTGTATGTCAAAACAATTTTTTCGAATATTTTAGGCACTTACAGTTTTCATCTAAATCATAATTGACGTGAACCAATTGTAAATCAATTGTTTTAGAAATTAATGCCCGGTTGCACCAACTTTTTAAGCAGAGTTTAAATTTAAGTGATGTTTAGACTATGACATTATTTATAGATTTAACAAAATGTTAGTCACATTCTAATTAATACTTAAGTTGAAGTTTAAATGTCAATCAGAATGTATTTGACATTATACTGACCATACGTGGAAATATCACATTCTAAACATAACTTAAATTTAAACTCTGCTTAAAAAGTTGGTGCAACTGGGCATTAATGTCTATTATCCGTTCACTCGGTTTCCTCGTCAGAACAGGCCGTGATCTCGTTTCGTTAAGTTGCTGGTATGAATTTTGATAGATGCCAGAATCTGACATGAAAAATATTATGACATGACCATTCCACATCACTGATCTGACTATGTTGTCAAATACGAAGGGGTCTGTTCCTATCCATAGATTATAGATTACTATTATTATGGTTCTTATCTGTTTGTTTACAGTCGAGTTGGCAACAATGTCTCCGTCAGTGTACTAAAATCATAAGCATGAAATTAAAAATAAACATAACCGTTTCATCTGACGTCTATATTCATTGTAATACCAACAAAAATGTCACCCTAACTCGCCTACTCTGACGAGGAAACCGAGTGAACGGATAATACGTTGTCGGTATGTATGGAAATCATCAAATAAGACTTATACAGATATTTTCTCAAAGACGAAGATCAAATATAACGAAATTTGACAGACGTATCTGCGAAACTATCAATCCTAACCTACTTATTATGACTGTATTAGATTGTCGAATTTAATATAAAAATATCTTGTGATTTTATATAATATACATTGTGTATTCGAATAAGTTTTACTTACAGTAACCACTATTGTGAATTGTCAATACCAGTTAAACTATCTGATTTGAATTATCACGATATGATGTATTGCTGCGATATCCACTGAAAAGAAGAAGAAAAGGTTGAAGAGAAAAACAAATTAGCTTGAAAATTGTAAAACAAAAGGTAACTTACTCATCTGAAGCCAGTGAAGCTGATTCAACAACTACACTCAACTGATGCTGTGGAGTTTTTGGTTGACGAGGTAGCGGAAAGCAATCATCCAGCGACAACGAGGTGTCAACCGGAGAAGCCAGAACGGAGTTCGAAGGAATTAAAAATCAGGGCTCGGTGAAGTGTTTTGTACGGTTTTAAAATGTATTGCTGCGTAATCAAACGGCCCTAAACAATCTAAAGATGATTATACAAGAGTTAAAAAATAGCAGTTATAGTGTATTACATAACGAGAGTTATGAGAGCAAATTACGCACGGTGGAAAAGTTGCGCATGAGCCGCGCAGCGGCAAATGCAAGTAATTCCATAAGTACGTAATTGCTTTACAACTCGAGATTTGTACTATACTTTATCTACGACCACAAAAAGTACCTTCAAAGTAATCAGCAATGACACTTGCAATTTCGACGACTGTCAATCTAATGTGATGCGGCTACGTATGTAGATCTAACTGCAAATGTGCGTTTTTTCTTACTTTACGCACGACGGCGACGTTTGTAAATACCCGCTTACTTAATTTATATGTTGTACGTAATTCGTCATTTACAGTAGTGGACGTAGATAAAGTTAATTTACAGTAGGTTTTTAATTAAAAAATAAAGAAATTCAATGTAGACAATTTTAGGATATCAGATAACGAAATAGCATTAAGAGTTAACAAAAATACAGAAGAAATTTGTAGTCAGAATGTTTAATTTTTGGTTAGGACATTTAATGTATTTTAGTAATTTCTTTAGAAGACAGGACGATTTAAGTTAATTTTGAGGATACGAAGTAAGAAAGCGAGGTTTATTTTATGCAACAAATTAATTACTAACCGACTAATGGCGGATTTCACAAACGTTACTTAAATTTAATCATCCGTTAAAAGTAAACGTTGCTATGGTTACATATATGTTGAAGGTATAGGAATGATTATTCTTAATCGATGATTAAAGTTAAGTGACGTTTGTGAAATCCAGCGTAAATGTGGTTTGAAAATTGTAAAACAAGTATTTCGAAATTGCATACATTAAGTGCTGGTTGGTGGAATTCCGAAGAATTGGAAAAATTGTGGAAATGATTGTTCAAAAAACGAGCTGATGAAAGCGATTTCGGTGTCACAGATTACAGACGGCACTGAAGCGCGCAAAATCAAAAAACACATTCAATAATTTTTTAGTATAAATACGGGTGCAGAAAGCATCCAGGACATTCTTACTTCGACTCTAATCTCGAAACATTTTGTCTTCGACTCTATACCCGAAACATTCTGTCTTTAACTTTAAAAAATTTTCCAAAACGCAAAAGTCTCTGACATTCCCACGCCCTTGTAAAGAAAATAACGTCCTGGCCAAGAAATACCAAGCGAGGCTGAGCTTATGCTACTTCCGTAATCTACCTGCACTTTTGTACCCCCTTGATGTGTTTAGTCCAAAACTTAAGCAACGACGCTAAAGATGTGTCATTAATACTCCAGATTCAACACGGCGCAATCGTACTTTTGGACGAATTGAGTTCTGCGCTTGTCGAAGTCTGGTGCACCTGTTTAAACAAAGGGTTTTATTTAACTTGTGAAAAAAGCCTGCACGAATATTTACAGGTTAAAGTTTGAGAATCGTCAATGAATTATCTTGTTAATTGCCTTGTTTCCCCTCTAGACTTTTCTTTTTGTATTTATCGTACCCTACGTACGTGGGTACCCTGCGAACGCCCGGTATTTGAAAGTACTCTACGTACGTAGGTACCCTGCGAACGCCCGATATTTGAAGTCGTGCCACGAGTATTTCCTGCGTAATTCCCCAAAGGAACTGGGTTACGTACAGATCATCATCGAGAAGGAGTTCGAGGCAATCCAAGATTCAGCACCAGGTACGAATACTCGAATAGTGGATGAAATTATACCGCAGATTGCCTCTTATTATTTTTTATATTGAGTGGGAAGTCTTTGCGCAATTTATTTTATTTTATTGTTAGGTTTTATGGGCTCAAGGATACTAATTTGCTTCTGTTCTGCTAACGTGTTGCCTCCACCATGTCGCTGCATCGTGTCCAGCGTTTCACGTTAGCGGTTTAGGAACACAGGTAGAGCTTGAACATAATCTTATATAAAATACACCTCTTTATTAGTTCTTTTTTTCAATCTTAAGCTAATTAGTTTATTAGTTTTCTAAATTAATTTAATATTGATGCGGGGAAATGCCAGTTCGGGAAACTTCTCGCCTGAAGGATGGCGCGATGCAGACAGGGTTGCTCCTTGGGGTTGATGCGATGGATGTAGTTGGAGTTATTCGGCGGTGGCTCGTGGATCCTGACGAAGTGAAGTAATGGAGATGACAACGAGGGATGTCTTCGGCCTGGAGTAAGAGTCGTCCAGGTAGCAGCGATGCAGTGACGATATGGTCGGTGCTTTTGGATGCATCGACACTAAGGGATGTCTTCGGCCTGGTATAAGAGTCGTTCAGGGAGCAGCGATGCAGTGGCGATCTGGTCGGTCCTTGTGGATGCGTCGGCATCAAGGAAGCGTGGGATGTTTCGGCCTGGTGTAAGATTCGTCCAGGTAGCAGCGATGCAGTGGCGATCTAGTCGGTCCTTTTGGATGCGTCGGCATCAAGGGACCAAGGGATGTTTCGGGCCTGGTGTAAGATTCGTCCAGGCAGCAGCGATACAGTCGCGATCTGGTCGGTCCTTTTGGATACGTCGGCAGCAAGGGATTTCTTGGGCCTGGTGTAGATGACTGGTCTGGAGCAGCGGCGTAACGATGTCAGTCGCTCGGTGAAGATGAGGGCAACGCACCTATTCTAGTGAATCGAAGTACCCATTGATTTCCAACATCCAGCCCGGGTTATTTATTCCAATATTTTGCTTATATAAAAGTTAAAGTTACAACGATTACAGTGAATTGTGAAATGAGAATGCAATTACACATTAATTGTAAACTGTCCTATTAACTTATTTCCAATTAAAAACTATAGATTGTGATTATAATTATTCTATCGTGTCAAAATGCCCTACTTTGAATCGCAGCAGACCATCGCTGTACTAGAATCCATCCCTTAACGACAAGTTAGTTTCAGCAGAAGGGTGCTAGTCACCACCTTGATACATCGACCGGACATATGTAAGTAGTAGTCTCTGTACAGTACAGTAAAGAAACTTTGGGTGGTAGCAAATTAACTGCTATTGTAACCAGTGATTCAAAAAAACTTTCATCCAAGTGTGTCATGATAAATAAAAATAGATATAACGTGCATGTCTGAGATACCAAAATTACATTAGTCAATTCTGTCAAATTAAGTTTTGATTATTCTCTCACATTTCAATTTTCACTGATCACCAAAAATGTTGTACACTCGCGTGCAATAAAATCGCGTACACCTTCAAAATCAAGTAACAGAGTTTTTACCTATTTTTGGCTTTGTAAATCGGTATTTTGTGAATTTTGACAAACAATTAACAATGTAGGTTATAAACTGAGAATTTAAGATTCTTGTTACGATTTATTTAAATATGAATTTGTTATTAAAATATCAGGAAACAAACGTAACAGAGGTGCATTTATTTTTATAAAATAGAATTTATGAATAAAGGAAATATAAAGTTCAATATTTTATCATTTCTCCATCGGCTTCTAATACTCGATTCAATCTTTCAGGCATAATATGATATAAGATTTCACCAATAATTTTCATCCTGGCTTAATTCTTCCTTATCAAGATTCAAGTAAAATAGAAAGCGTGACAGCTTCTGATCTTCCATCAATACTATTTTTTTGGCACTTGTCGAATTCTTTGAATCAGAATTTATAATCCTTGGACCTGCAGTTGACCATAATGCCGGAAAGTTTGTCACAAATAATGAGATCTCCTATTGTTTGATATCGATTTTACCTCAAATGATTAAAGAGGGCTTCATCTTGCTCATGAGTTGAATTTTTTTAAGTCCCGAAGCTGTTTTTCTACTTACACTTTCTTCCTCTATCTACATCTTCTCTGTTTGTGTAATAGTGCTTTTATTTAGACCATAATTATCCGCCACTGCCCTTATTCGTCATGCATTTTCCAAGAGAGTATTAAAATTGATTCTGTTTGTGTCAGTTCGGCATTTTTATTGTTTGACACTGACAGATTATAAATTAAGACCGACTTAATACAACAAAAATTGGGTGTACGCGATTTGTTTGCACGCCACCGTATGTTAGAAATACATTTTAGAAACAGTCAAGTAATTAATAGTTTGTGAATTTATTTAACACGTAACGCATTTGAAGATTTGATATAATTCCAACATTCAAACGTTATATTCAGACATACGTAATTTTTTTCGTAGCACACTTTGGTGAAGGTTTGAATCACTGGTTAATAAACCCGTATCATTTCCAATTCAGAGGCAGAGTTAGCTCGTTAGAATAAATTTCTGCTACAGTCACGGTCTCGCTACACCAACACCATCTTAACCGTTTCTTAATTCGAAGTTGCGGAAAAATGTTAATGACAGAAGGATTTATGGCGCATTTGTCGGCGATTGTGACCTACCTGGTTACAAATGTTGAAATGTGCAAATTAAGTTCATCTCACGACCAGCTAACTCGTGAAGATGGGCTGGATCAAACGTAATCCCATTACAAAGGTTTGAATTTGAATGGAAACAAAATGAAAACAATGAAACAATGAACAACAAAAACAATCAAAGCACAGTCGGTTAATCTGACAGTGCAGAACGTCAAGAATCAAGTGACGTAAAACGTCAAAACGCGAAACAATCGGATCCGTTTGTTCGTTACAAATCTATTAACTTAACTATCAAAAAACTAGCAACCTAGTCGGCACCAGAATGCGTTCAAAATATTAAACAAAGAAGATATATTATAAGGTAAGATCGGACCTTCAACATCCAACTGTGAATGCACGTCAGCTGATTCCGGGGTCGTCAAGACACCTTCGAGACACGAATAGCAGGATACGTGTCCGGTGTAACCACTTTCGTGTTACCACTTGCGTTAACTTCAGTGACCACTTTCGTTCCAATGAGCGCGCCCTCTTGCGATGTGCAGCGTGATGAACCGTCCTATTACCAAATACCAAGATGGTGGCCAAGATCGATTTACAACGACGCCATCAAATTTTTCAGCAAGGACACCACGAGGAAGATCGCCAGGCAGCTCCCAGTTAGAGGAACTCCGATGAAACGTCCGGAATAAATGGGGGAGGGGAGGAGAAGAACCAAATAAAAATAAAACCTAAATAAAAGGAAAACACATTTTACGAACTGACCGACGCCCAACGTGACTCTGCCGTAAATTCGACGGACAAGCTTGGAAAGGCCTAGGATTCGCCGCAAAAATTAACAGCCGGACAATATATCCGTTTACTTTTTCACTCCAAAACAAACACCGTTTAATGAAAAATTTACACAGAAGCGAGAATAACTCTCAATGCGGCTTGCTTGCAAAACGGACAGCCACAAGACTGGTAATTCGGGTTGGCGTGCGACGTGAACGGTTCGCGGGTGAGGGAGAGGTCCATTGACCAATGACAAGCCTCTAATATATTCCACTTTCAACATCAAACAGTCTCATTACAAAATAAAAAGGTCGTCCGAGGTTGTTTCCCGTTCTAAGCGTCGTTTCTGGAACAGTACAAGTTCCAAAGGTCAAACTGCAACGCGATTACATTTTCGCCAAATTACAGCTAGAAATAGCTGGTAAATAGATATAGATAGATGATAAATAGATAATGAATGGATTATACCTAAATATTTCTGGTGACAGGACTGGGCTGTTCAAGAACTTAAAGGCGTTTTTACCTAGACCTGGAGTAGGGCGGAACTACTCTGAAATAACAACTTCAATGCTAACCTGAAAAACGCTCCACTATATTAGTTACAATAGTTCCAAGCGTAAGAAGGGCTGGTTGGTGAGATTGCGGTGAAGCTATATATTTGCTGGTGAATCTCAACTATGGCGACAGAAGACGCTCGAGGACTCCATCGCAATAAAGCCGATTTACAGCAAACTTTAAAAAATTCCGAAATGTTTTAATGAGTGCCCAATATTTTGTTTTACTTATACCAAGCTGAATTGCTAGTCATTCGGATCAATTGCTGGCACGTTAAGTTCTAACGTAAACTGTATTACTATCCGTAAATGTCGAATTCATGAACCCAATAACCGACTGTGCGTGTTGCTTATTTTCATTATAACTCAGCCATCATTTGTTTTTATTCCCCTGATAACAAGCACTTAAAATTCCACAATTCCCCCTCTGTTTCGCGCGTCGCATGCAGATGATTGACCGCACAATTACGGCCACCGCGCACAAAAACTCGCTGTTAATCGCAGAGAAATATGATTTTAAATTATGACGGACCTGAACGCTCATAATTCTCGAATGAGAAACGGTTAGGGGAATGTATTTCCGGCCGTCTGGCCGACATAAATTTCGAGTTACGAGCAAGCACGTCTTGAGAGCGAATGCACACGCGTTGCAATGCAATTTTTACGATTACTATCTATTGTATACACTTGAACGGAAATTAGATGTGGTGTCTGCCATGCGTTGTGTTATTTGAATATGTAATAAAATTCTAACCTAGCTCATATTACGAGTTTAACTTACTACTTCAACATCATCAAAGAAAACACACTCAATTTCATTAGGGTGATCAGGAGAATTATTGCTGTCTAGCTCGACTGGCTTAAACTTTTATTTTGACCTTTCATTGATAGCCCCAAGTTGGGCGCCAATGTATTGCTATGTAACACTTTGGGTTGGGATCTAAAAATGTACATTGCAATGCCATTTCGTTATTTCTTCCAGGGCCGATGGTATATTCGCCAGTATTCATGTAAATTTCTTTATTTATTTTTAAATGCCCCTGCCGTCCGGTCACAAACTCTCGGATAATGCGCGCGCATCTACTTTAATGTGAACAACCAAGCTGAATAATCACGGATCACTTCATTTGTTCAAAATAAACTCGAGTAACATACAAAATTCTAGGACCCAACGGAAGTTTTTTGTTTTAATAAAACAGTGAACTTCGAATATGTTCGGTTCCAGTGTATTTTGATTATACGTCCTACTTTTAAGCCAGGTTGATAATATGATAGGTTTGTTCGCGGTAAGGATTCAGAACTGATTCGGGACTATTCGCATGCGCAGTTGAAATAATGACATTCGCGGATCACAAAATTCCGAACTTCTAGTTACAGTTCTGTGTTCGCGGGTCAGCCAGATTCGGTTCGAGATCGATTCTTAACTAGTTCTACTGGTTCTAGGGATTCAATAAGAACCGTAAGTTCGAGACATGCGCAATTTTATGTATAGCGACAGTGGGCATGCTGAGGCTATATTCACAGCTCGCGGGACTATATTCATGATCGTTTTTGTTTTTGTTCTGGATTTCTCTTGTAGTTTTTTTGTGATAGTTTAATTTAGGTTTAATTTGATATTGATTAGTATTGTAATTGGTAAGTAAATTAAAAAATGTTTTTACTTTTCAATTAATAAAAAATACTCCTCTATTTTTAGTGAGTACGGCCTTAATGTCAGATTATTTATCGTCATTTATAGAGTTGACAATTCAGAGTTCTCGTTCTTGGTTCCAAAATCGTTCGCGGTAAATAAACATCCTGAACCGGTTCATAATTGAGCATGCGCTTTAAGACAATCCTGAATTAGTTCCGTACTCGTTCTGAATCGGTTCGGAATGTGTTCCGCGAACAAAGCTAATACAATGCGTTAATAAATTTTTTAGATTAGAGGAGTCTGTGAAAAGTAAAACCTAAGTCGTAGCTTAAATGAAATTAACTTATGTCAAAATTGAAATGTCAAGATACATTTGACGATAGTAGAAAAAATCTTCCAGTTGAATACATAAGGCTTTGTTAAAACTCTTTAACATGATAACGACTAATTTCTAATGCCGTTGGATTACTTACTGACACATGACTATAGTGTTCAAGAGCGTTTATACAACTAACTGATTTGACAAGGGTCAGGAAGCAAATGTCAGAATAAAAGTTTCGAATCAAGCTAAGAGTCTGATTTTGTTTTTCATAGCCTCCCCTTATCTAAAAAATATATTAACGCACTGTACACAATCAAATTGACAGTTGACACGGTAGGAAACACACGCATCGTCCAAGTGTGTTCAGTTCAGATCGTGTCATACTAGCTTAAGATTTGTTCAGACTTTAGAAATCAGCAAAGTCTTCTAATTTCATAAAATAAAGGGATAATTACCTAAGCGTATGAAGTTCTACCTTCGAATTCACGCCGATAACTCACCTGATAAAGATCCTTGTAATCTATTAGGCCCTCATGCATCGGTAGCAGTTCAACAGGAACTCCGTCCTCGGAATCCCCAACTTCTCGCTGGCAAATAGAACAATATTGATTTACGACTTTGCATTCACCGCCGCCGCCGCTACCGCCACCTTAGGTATTCTCGCAAGACCTCGCTCGAAATTTAGTGGTCGCGTGCATGTGCATGAACGTGTCTCCAACGCCCGCCTGGAATGCACATTTGCAACCCCCTCCTCCTGAAATGGAGAACGAGAAGAAAACTATTCTTCACCAGAAGGGTGAGATGTTATCGTGGTTATCTTGTAAAAGCAATAGAAATGAAGCAAATAATAATAGATCATATTATTGACTAGTGACTTGGCTTATCGGGAGTTGTGCTCCGCAAAAACGTCCCTTCCATTTGTTGCGACCTCATAAAATCGAGATTGAGATTACTTGCTGGCACTAACCGAAGCCTCTAATTCGCTTTTTCGGAACAGAAAGAGACGAAGTGGGTTAATAGAACGAGGATAGGTAGTATTAAAGGGCAGCAGAAACAAAACAAAGTGTAGATAAGCAAACAGAGACAACGTCCTAAATAGTCCCAACTCATCGGCTACATTTAAGGCGGACATTTCGTATGATTTAAATATGAAAATAACAATCTAATGAAAACAAAAGCGCATGACAAACGAAACTGACTGGTGCAGCATGATTAAAAAAAAGAAAATTTTATAGCTTTGAAAGAAAAACTTGTAGCAAATAAATACAGACGGTAGCTATAGACATTTAGACCAAAATTTCAGGGGATCTCAGAATACAAAAATGGTGCCGTAATGCCAGCGCAAGATAAGGTGTCGATAGATGTAACATAGTCTGTGACAGTTCAAAGGTATATAACGACAAATTAATAAGCAGGTAATTATTTTGGGGTTCAGGGTGCAGTGGGTAAGGGTGCACAAAGGTCGTGAGAAAGGGGGCTGATCATTTCAATTTAGTAAATTCCAAAAGTGATATATACCGACACTTGATCTGAAAGTCAATTTGTTGCAAGCAGTTATCTAGAAACTCCAACTATTATTTAAAAACCGTGAAACCTATATCGTGTAGGTAAAAAGAAAGTGAAAATATTTTTGAGGTTTCGATATTTGTCAAAAAGGAAGAGAGACTAAAATCAAGATTTTTTTGGAACTTGTAATTGCTTCCGAAGGCCGAGTTCTTTCGGCGGCGATTTCGAAATTTTGAATAAAATTTTAGAAAGTCAACCTGAATTTGGTAATCTGCTCCAATTTATTGGATACATGGACCAATTTTAGAGATCTCAAGAGGTTGATTAGAAAGTGGAACTGACTCTGGTAAATTGCTTCCGAGGCCCAGATGCTTTTGCGGGCTGATTTTGGAACTTAGTACTTGCTCCCAAGGACCAAGCATCCTCAGAGACTGACTTTAGAACAGTGTGTAAAATCTTTGAAAGTTAGAGTAGATTTGATAATCTGCTCGGCCTATGAGGCCTAGTTTGAGGATCCGAAAGGCTTGATCACAAAATTGAACTGAATTTAGCAGACTGAGGGCCGGACACTTTTAGGAACTGATTTTGAGACTTTGTACTTACACGGAAGGGCCGGGCACTTTTCGGGACTGATCTTGAAACTTATTTACTTACTACAAACTGCCATCCACAGTTATCTGCTATCTACAAACAGCTGACAGTTATCCCGAAACATCTACCCGTTATTTAACACTGCACCTGTCTTCCATAAATCGGTATCATAATAAAAATAATCCAATAACCACCGCTCCTCACATCAATCACCTGCTAACTTACCGTTACCTACCTCAGAACAACTGCCAGAAGTCTGCTCAAAGCACGATGTTTCTCAACTGGATTTTCCCAAGTAATTTTTGAATTGAGAGGGATTTGAGAAAAGGATATCCACTTTCAATACAACTTTAAGTTAACTTAACGCTAATTGGAGGGAGTGAAAAATAATAGAATATACATATAGACGAGGAAGACTGCAGAACAAAAATTACTGGATATACTGGCCTTTGCAATTGATATTGTGATACTAATATATTGCAGGAAATAATTGAAAACGGTAACGAGGACTCACACCGTTACATGCTAATGAAAACATGAAAAAAAAAGAGCAAATGAGAAAGAGAAATACTAACAAAAATCGATAGATATAGGAAAATGAGGTAAAAGAAGATCTAATACGGAAGTATATTATCTCTTCGAAGTGGCGCACGTCACGCGCGTTGTGTCCTCAAAATTACCGGAGTTGAAAAGGGGATGGAAGATGATAAAATAGTAACAATAAGGCATGGAAATGAACGGAGGGAAAACAAAAGAGAGGCAAATGGAAGCATATCTGAAAAGAGGTCAAAATGAACGACATAAAGGAACCACCCTACGAGAGCCTATTATACGGGGTGATTTAATGTGTAAATTGCTACCTACCTGGTTGCAAATGTAGAGGTGTGCAATTTAAGTTCTCCTCCCGATCCCGACCGACTAGACTCGGGGAGATGGATATGGATCGTACGTAATCCCAAAAAAGAAAAACACCAGGACAGAATTTAATAATAAAATAAAAATCCCCAGATGCACACTTATCTTTATTTGCGTTCATAAAAATAAACATGTGCAACACAGAACCTACAAGGAGTTAAAACAAATTTAAATCAGACAAAAAGGTAACACAACGAGGTAGTGAAATATAAAATCCCGAAATCCGGATCCGACTTCCGCTTACAAAGTCAACGTAATTTTCTAACCTCGGACAGCAAAAGGTTGCTTAATTTAAAAGTAAATTGAATTAAATACTTGCATTACGGCAAAGTCACGCAAAATTCCAACCCTGATTACACCATCCGCACCCCACACGTCAGCTGTCGAGTCGTCGACGACGTCCAACGACTATCGAATTCGGTGGAGGATCGCTGAAGCAAAAAAGGCGTGTCGCTATTCCCAGCGACCTCTCTCGTCGAAAGTCACCAACAGCGGTTGGGCGAAGTAACCGTCGCGTCGCCGTCGTTGACGAAACTGATCTTGCGATAATTTTCGTTGGTTGGCCCCAGATATCACCATGAAGGTTTCAGCAGCCAAGGGAATGATAGCAGTATTAGTCGTAGACGTAAACAGTAATAACAGCAATCAGTAGTAACAGCAATAACAGCCGTAATAGCTAAAAAAAGCAGTAATAGCAGCAAAGCCTAGTCGAAATTGTCGGGCTTAGACTTCGAAAAACATTAACAAATGCAGGTGGTGACTATTTCAAAATCCGGTATCTTGATTACCGTTCAACATTCAACTAGGCAATTTCGGCCTGTTGACTTTTATCGAAACATACCCCGACACCACATCCGATGGGTTCTATATGAGAACTGGCGGCCGTGCAAAATTTTCGTCGCATCTAAAGATCGACGGTCCAATTAAAGAAGGGAGTTGGTAAAAGAAGACTCATGGTTGACTCATAGGGGAAATGAGGGAGACAAACATTTCCGTGATACGTAGTGAAGGCTTTTGTTGAATGACGCATCATGTTGAAACATTTGTCGACAAATAACGGTCTTCTCGTGTTCCTACACAATATATGGCGACTGGAAAGCAAAATATTTTACACAGTGATAATACTTACATATTCAAAGGATGCAAAATACGTATTGTGTGAATACCACTGTTCTCGAATTAATTCTTAGCTTATCGAGATTCGGCTTTGGGCGTGTAGTGGAAAAATTTAACGAGCACAATTTCTGCTTGAAAAGGATAACACAACATGGCCAATGCTTATTGAAAGACAATAGCAAACATACAAATTCAAAGATAAATAAATAAAAATGATTTAAATGTAAATTTTTTTCTACGCTTTAATAATGTTCTCGACGGTATGCACTTCGTACTGCAAATCGCTTAGGGTCTTCCAAGGACAGCTTAAGAGGGTTCACTTCCTGGTGGAGAACGACGTTACCTCTTTCTCCCGGAGACGATGGTAACGGTGAATCTGGCTATGGACAGGGTGATCACCGGAAGAAACTCTTCAATATTGTCACGGTTCTTGTGCTGGATATCAGAACGTGTTGCTTTTTTGCTCTTCTCCTTTCAACGAGGATCTTCGATGATGCTGGTAGAGTGTGGAGTGCGTGGGAACTCTTTCAGGTCGACTTTATTCCTGCGGTGTTCTCATTCTCCAATGTGAGTACGTGTGAACTCTTCTCCTTTTCTACAATAACAGGCTTCGAAGGAGTCGATAGATGTGTGAGTGACCTCTCGACAAGAGGTGTGTTGGTGGTGAATACTTCCGACAATTACTGCACAGAAGGCTTTGGATGTGCTTCCGACAATAGCTACACAAAAGGCTTTGGCTGTGCTTCCGACAATAGTTGCACAAAAGGCTTTAGGTTGCTCCTGACAATTGCTGCACGGGAAGCTTTGGTGATGGTGAGTGTTCCCGACAATGGCTGCTCAGGACGAACTCTGGTGGTGGTGAGTGTTCCCGACAATGGCAGCAGCTCAGGACGCACAAGTGTTGTGGTGAATGCTTCCGACAATAGCTTGACAGAAGGCTTTAGTGGTGGTGAGTATTTCCGACAGTAGCTGCCCAAAACGTATTCGTGTACAGTGTTTTTGTTTATACATATTTTGAAGGGTACCTACACATTTTATTATTAGACATATCAAAAAATGTTTAATACAAAAGTTTTAGGGATTTACCTGAACCGCCAGAATTTACTTTAAGAAAAAACAAATGACAATCGGAAACCTCATAAATGTGTATCAACTTTGTTATTTTAAATGCAACGCTCCTGATTCCAAAAATATGTAGTTTGTCTGATATGAATTTGGTTTCATACTTTTTGCGATATTTAATCGTCTTCGTTGCTTTGTTACGCGGATGTCAACGTGAAGCTTCGCCCGTATAATTTGTCTCTGGGCACATTTCAGAATTAACCGGTTACTCCACCGGTAGACATTTTAAAATTATTTGACGTCAATCTGACGTTTCTCTGTCTGTCATTCTGACGTTTCTAACATCTGTCATTTTGGCGTTTGTCAATTTGAGGATTCTGACAACTGTCATTTTGGCTTTGCTGTTAAGTATCAACGTGATGTGCTTCGTTGGTCGCTAGGCAGCGTGCGAGCCCCCATCAACGCGATATCCTATCGGAGAAATTCCAAAAAATCGCGCGTGCTGGTGTGGGAACCGAAAGAGGTTTATCGAAAATCCGTAAGAACAGTTTCTGCATAAATACTTCGAATGATTTTTGGTGGCACTCTGGCACTCACGAAGCACTCGCAAGTTGCGCAGCGGCGGGAGAGGCGTGAGGAGGTTGGACTTTGCAGGCCACTCTTCGCAAATTTTTTTCTTCGGGATCTGAGCTTCGTCAGAACGCACGAATTTTTCTACTTTATAAGAATGGATCCAGGAATTCTACGGTGTTGGTCATTTTCGTCTACGTTAACAGAGGAAGGATGCCCAGATCCGTATTCGAAAAAATTACCGTTTTTGACCCTTTCGTATATGGCTGTCTGTATCGTCATCAACAGCAGAGAAACACGTCACGAAATCAGCTGT
This sequence comes from Dorcus hopei, assembly GCA_033060865.1. Classification (NCBI taxonomy): domain Eukaryota; kingdom Metazoa; phylum Arthropoda; class Insecta; order Coleoptera; family Lucanidae; genus Dorcus; species Dorcus hopei. The sequence goes on along the minus strand of CM065426.1, from coordinate 48,605,612 downwards.
TGAGAGGTATTCTTTATAGCCATTAAGAGTCCATCAGAGCATAACACAAATTTATTAACACGTATGATAACAGTTTCTGCTTGATACATAATTGTTTTTTTATTCATGAAATACTATATTTTTATGTATTGATCAATGCATTGCATTTCTATCTACCAAAGCCAACATAATTATTATATTCAACACACCCCCTTAATTATGTTTGACACCAAAAACAGTTTCACAATGAAGCTCATTGTGAAACTGTTTTTGGGGAAATTTTAGTCAATTTTTAATTGAAAATATTTAATAGATTTTACAAAATAACTCATTATTTATTTGTTACTTAACAGAATACTCACAATGAAGCTGGATAAGACAAATTAATAACTGGTTAATGTGACTTTTGATTAAAACGAAAGGTTTTCAGTGTTGCCACGCATTACAACTAAAATTCCCCATAAACTAAGGAGATCAAATTTTTAGACAGTATTTTTCATTTTTTTGTTCAATAAGTGACGCAAAGTAGAAAAAATAGTATATTATACACGTTTCACAAGAGGCATTGTAACATTCGTTCCGTTGGGGCACTCCTAGCTCGCTACGCTTCGCCAGTCGTACCCCAACCCCACTCGTGTTACAATAAGCCTTCTTGTGAAACTTGTATAATAATATACTATTATTCGAATTCTGCCTTAGTGAAATTGCAAAATATGTTAATTTAAAAAATGTTATTATGCTACAAGTTTAGTCTGAAACTTCTTAAATTTATTATAGTTCAAGGGTTTGGTAAATAGATCTGCAATTTGATCTTCAGAAGGGCAATATTTTATAGTAATCAATTTATCTTGAACTTTTTCCTTTATATAATGAAAACGAACATCTATATGTTTGCTTCTTCTGTTAAGTATTCCATTCTTTATAAGATTGATGGCCCTTTGGTTGTCTACGCTAAGCTGTGTTTTAAAACTTTTTCCTGTCAATTCCTCTAAAAAAAATTTGAGGTACATTAGAGTTCTTGTACATTCTGCTGCTGCTATATATTCAGCTTCTGTTGAGGAGGTTGCAACAATGGGTTGTTTCCTAGAAGTCCAATTAATTGGACCTCCATTATAATATATAACAAATCCTGTCGTGCTCTTCCGAGTTTCAGTATCCCCAGCATAATCTGCATCACAGTAAGCAATAATATTTTCAGTTTTGTCATTTTTTCGTAGGTAAGCAATACATAAATTTGTAGTCCCTTTAACATATCTTAGCGTCCTTTTTAGATTTAGTAGGTCTGCTTGTGCTGGATTTTCTACATGCCTTCCAATGAGATTTACAGCTAGAGCTAAATCTGGCCGAGTTTTAGTTGAAAGATATAAAAGGCTTCCTGTAGCCTCTCTTTAAGGAAATTTTACATCTTTTTCGTTACTGCATTGGAATTGGTGTACACTTTTTTCGGTCGTTATTGGGGTTGTTGCTGATTTGGCGTCCACCATTCTGTACTTATTTACAATTTGTTCTGCATAATGATCTTGAGTCAACTTAAATTCTCGTTCGGTTATAGACAGATTCATTACTAAGTACGTCTTTGGATTTTCTTCTACAGTCATTTTCAAATTCTTTTTAAGGTTTTCAACTAATTCATGCATTTTTACTTTGTTGCTTCCAATAATGATCCCATCATCTACGTGTATTGCGAGAAAAATATCATGATTTTGATTTGCATAAACACACTGTTCAGTTTTTAATTGTGTAAAACCTTCTTTGTTCAGGAGTTCCGAAAGAGTTCTGTTCCAACAAGCTGGTGCTTGTCGAAGACCATACAATGCTTTCTCTAATTTGCAAACTTTTGAATTATTTTCGAAACCTTCAGGTAAAGTCATATATTGTATATTTCTTCATTAATTCTTCCATACAGAAAAGCGGTTTTAACGTCAAATTTCATTACATGGTAATTCATTTTTGCACCGTAAGCTAAAAATTGCTCTTAATGCATCACTACCGACTACTGGACTAAATATCTCATCAAAATCTACTCCTTGCTGTTGAAAACCTCGAACGACAAGGCGGGCTTTGTAGCGACCATCGTCTTTCACTTTGAAAATCCAACGGCTTGTAAGTATGTTTTTACCTTTTGCTTCTTCTCGGTTAACCAATTTCCAAGTATTATTTTCTTCAAGAGTTGCTTTTTCCTCTTCTATGGCTAATTTCCATTTTTCACTTTCTTCTCCGTTGATCGCTTCTTTGTAGGTAAGTAACACATAGTCGTTCAGTTTAGATGGAAGTCTTTTGATTCTTTTTCCTCTGCCTAAATCTTCTGTTGCAGATCCTTCTTCATAAATTTCTTCAGAGTCTTCTGCATTACTGTGTACAGGGTCAGTAATTTTATCAGTTCCTTCTCCTTCAGGGATACCAAACTCACTTATCACATTGTGTGTATTGGCCGTGAGTTTTGTATTTTTATTATCATCAGTATTATTAAATACAACGTCTCTAGACATCATTACCTGTTTTTTTCTGGATTCCATAGTCTATAACCATTTAGGCCATATCCAACAAATATGCATTTTCTTGAACGTTTTTCAAGCTTTTTTAGTCTTCTGGTGTTTTTAGCATAAGCGACGCATCCAAATATTCTTAGAACAGAGAGATCTGGTTTCTTATTGAACCACAATTCAGCTGGAGTACATGAAATTGTTGATGAAGGACTTCTGTTCAATAGATATGTAGCAGTATAGAGAGCTTCACCCCAAAATTTCTTCTCGAGACCAGAATCGAATAATAAGGCTCTCGTTTTGTCCATTAATGTCCTGTTAAGTCTCTCAGCTCTGCCATTCAACTGAGGAGTGTAAGGGATGGTGTAATCCAAGAATATTCCTTTTTCTTTACACCAATTCCTGAAGTTAAGCGACAGGTATTCACCTCCATTATCACATCTTAATTTCGAGACTCTGCTGTTCCACTTCGCTCACATAATATTCCACAATTTTCGGGACATCACTCTTTTTCTCGAGAAGGTACATCATAGTAAAATAAGTGTAATCATCAAGAAAAGTAATATAATACTTTTCGTTATCCCATGTTCTACTTTCAACTTCGCCTACGTCTGAATGGATAAGTTCCAGAGGTCTCTTCGCTCTTAATCGTTCGTTCTTGAAGGGACTTCTAGTTTGCTTGGAGTTTTGACAAGTTTCACACGTTGTTTGTCTGTCACTCAGATGTATATTTATTCCGTATGACATTTTAACAATTTTTTTTTATGTTCTCTGCACTCAAATGACCAAGTTTTCTATGCCAATCTTCATAAGTTGACGCTTCTTGAGAAGTTAAATGAGTTTCATCGTTTTTCTCATTTATTTACAGTTGGTTCTTGTCCGATGAAATTTGTATCACAAAATCTTCTAAGCGGACACTAAATCGCGCAACTATACACTTTACGTTTCGCAGTCGTTCGACTGCTTCGTCAGAAGTGAAAATTATGTTGTCAAAATAAACAAGGTTGTCAACGGAAACTGTTTCCGTTGACAACCTTGTTTATTTTGACTATACACTTTACGTTTCGCAGTCGTTCGACTGCTTCGTCAGAAGTGAAAATTATGTTGTCAAAATAAACAAGGTTGTCAACGGAAACTGTTTCCGTTGACAACCTTGTTTATTTTGACAACATAATTTTCACTTCTGACGAAGCAGTCGAACGACTGCGAAACGTAAAGTGTATAGTTGCGCGATTTAGTGTCCGCTTAGAAGATTTTGTGATACGTTTTTCTCATTATTGGCATTAATTTTAATGGTGTAGAGACCTGAATCAGTTTTCTTTCCGTGAAATATAAGTTTGCCATCTTTTCTTACTTCAACTTGTGCATTACTAAATTTCACCTCACCTCCATTTCTGGTTACAGCGTTGACGCTCAGAAGATTTGTAGTCAGCTCAGGTACATAAAGAACATCTTTTAGCACACAATCTTGCGTTTCTACTGTTCCGATCTTATTGGCTTCGATGCAGTCACCTTTTTTCGATGTTTTAATTTTTACTGACGTATTTTCCTTTTGAAGCAAAAAATTTTCATTGTTTGTCATGTGAGATGTTGAACCGGAATCCAAAATCCACTCATTATTTCCCGCGCTAAGCCACGAATGAGCCAGGAACGAGATTTTTTCTTTGGATCGTTTCTTTTTATCTTCATTTGCTTTCCTGAAGAAACAATCTTTCTCAACATGATTGGTCTTTTTACAAATTGGATAGGGTGAGAATTTTTTACCTTTTCTGTTTTGTTCTTTGTTTTTTGGACATGAACGTGCATAATGATTACCTTCACATTTGAAGCATTTTATTTTCCGTTCTGTAGTTTTAAATGCCGAAGATGTCACTGTGTCCACTTCAGAACTGCTTCGCGTTTCCTCTTTCAAAAGTCTCGACATTAGATTTTCTACGGTCTTCTCATCATTCGGAGTAGAATCCCATGCACTTCTAAAATGTAAATATTTGTCCGGCAAAACTGTCAAAATTCTTGACATGATCATTTCGTTGTCAATTTTCTTTTCGATTGAGTTAACGCTAAAAACGATGTTTTGAATTTTACTGATATTCGCAGCCATTCCTTCAGATGAATCAAATTCAAATTTAAAGAACTTTTCTAAAGCTGAGTTTTTTTGTTGAGTTACGTCTGACTCGTATAAGGACCTGAGTTTTTTAAACATTTCTGACGAGGTCTCGTAGTTCATGATATGTATTTTATTTACTTTGTCTACTGTAAAGACTATCATTTTCTGTGCCTTCGCGTCACTCAGCATCCAATTTTCTTTTTCTTCCGAATCAGTTTCAGCAATCTTTTCTTTCCCCAAAACCACATCTTGTAGAGAGGCAGCTTTGAGCAGAACAAATAAGTCGAACTTCCACATAGCGTAGTTATTATTTCCCGATAGGATTTCCACTTGTGAGAGATCCATAAATTCATTCTTAGTGGCCATCTTTCACAGAAACACTTTTTTTTGTTTTTTAATAGTCTGTCGTTCTAGTTTTACTGGCACTATCAAAGTACTCACTAATCTGGACACTGCTCTGGGCCCATAACCTGTTGAGAGGTATTCTTTATAGCCATTAAGAGTCCATCAGAGCATAACACAAATTTATTAACACGTATGATAACAGTTTCTGCTTGATACATAATTGCACAGAATACAATACAGAAAGGACACTTCTATACAATTAAACGTGACATTTACAGAACCCTCTATCGACCTGGAAGAAACTAAATTTCTTACGCGGGTATACGGTACACTTAAATTTGAATTCAATTAAATGAAAACTGGCATTTTATGAATATAAGGGTCAGTTTTATAATCGAATTTAAAGGATACGTTAAATTTAGTCATTTTCAGATGTCAAAACAAATATGATAACACATTTGTTTACACATCTGAATGTGACTTTAGTTTTAAAGTCTCCTTTAAATTTGATTATAATAATAATAATAATAATAATATTGTTTATTAAGCACATAAACTGGTTAGACAAGTGAACGTATTATAAACTACATAGATTGGTTTTGTGCTTAAAGGGTACAGGGTCAGATGTACTAACGAAATTAGCACCCTGATCTACCCCCTGTCCCATAACTAAGCTAAATAATGCCCGCCGACAAACCGGCACAGACATAAAGAAAAAAAAAGTAGCCCTTACATTCATAAAACAGGAGTTAAATATGTCAACAAAAAACATTAAAAAAGTCATAGTTAACACATTTATTAATAAATACATATAGATTCCAATCAATTCTCACAGTATTTTATAGAATATATGAATTTAAAAGGTATAGGTAATTAACAAATTTGGGGCCGTTTTCATAATAGAACTTTAAATTTAAAGTGACTTTAACCTATAAAAATACATTAGTTTTCCTATGCTTAAAGTGACTTTAAATTAAAGTCTCCTTTAGCACTGTTATGAATAATAGAACTTTAAATTTAAAGCGACTTTAACCTATAAAAATACATTAGTTTTCCTATGCTTAAAGTGACTTTAAATTAAAGTCTCCTTTAGCACTATTATGAAAACGGCCCTTATAAAAGTAACTTTAATCTTCTCTCCTCTTCATTGTGTTTGCTTTGTTTATTTTATTGTGTTGGGTTGCGACATTGCCACTTTATCAGGTATATCAACAAAATTCTTATCTAAACATTAACTGCGTCTTTTTCGTAATTTGTTACATGCTCTCATTTTTATAAAAATTGCAGGAGCGTTACTTCCAACAACCCGTAGATCTTTTCCTTTTAATATATTATTTGTTTTATATAAATGAAAAATAATATCACAGATGTAGGTTTCTCGATGCCTTTTTTTCGGATTATGGCTTTTAATTGCCGCTGTTCAGATTACTGGAGGTTCGGATTAGGGCATGTTCAGATTAAAGAAGTCATACTGTATACTGCATACCTTGTGATGAGGTACTATGCGTCTCTCAATCTAATTCAGCCTTCGGCACCTCTACACTTATTTAAAAAAAAAAGTATTAATTTCCTTGTGTTAGTTCATATCGACATGTGCCGGGCAAATCGATATAAGCACCATTGACTAAATTGTTCAGAAATTGAGAGAAACTATTTTTGACACATTATTGTTTTGCCTTGAACACATCGATATATCAGCCATACCTGGTAAATTCAGCTTTGGAAATGCGCCTGGTAATAATTTCTTATTATGACCTACATCTTCTTCAGTAAAATGTTTGTGGCAAACTCTGCAATTACTGTATACCTTCTCAATTGTGTATTCCTGCGTCAAACGGTTGTTATCACACAAATGTATCCATTTATTAAATAGGTCCAGGTTTTTACTAGGATTGGGAAATCGATGCTTAACATCACCACTACCGTAGCAATCTCTTACAGAACAGTAAACACCAACCATTTCTAAACAAAATTGCTTCTTAATCCAAACATATAATTACACTTTTGGCCATTTGACGTTATCTTACCGAGGTAAAACTGCACTTTAGGTTCCTAAATTTGCGCGTACTCAATTCTGCTATTTTTGTGTTATGAAAAACGGCTAAATAATTACAAACTAAGGACGAAACGACAAAGTAAAAACACCAACTACGCTCGCTTAAAATACAAAACGTGGTCACAATCAACACAACGCAACGCACGTGAGTAATTTACATATGATGGGCATGTGGCCATGTGCTCGTTGGCGGTTGGTTATGCCCGGGAAATTTAACTTTTACTCATCTCGCCATCTAACCGTGTGGAAGAAACTATTTAAGAGATGCCTGGTCGGTACAATTAAGTGCCCCCCCCCCATGCATAATTGTTTTTTTATTCATGACATACTATATTTTTATGTATTGATCAATGCATTGCATTTCTATCTACCAAAGCCAACATAATTATTATATTCAACATCAGCCAGTGACGTAAAGCGATGCTAATTGGCTGTAGTATACCGATGTCGTCATCAACAACGGGCGGCGCTTGGAGAAAGACACCAAAAACTCGATCAGTGACGTAGACAACACTAATTCGCCAAAGCGATGACGTAAGACAACGTGCTTGACCACGGCGATTACATAAGACAACGTGATTGGCTATGGCGATGACGTAAGACAACGTGATTGGCCACAGCGATGACGTAAGACAGCCGGCTAATTAGAATCAAGTGACGATGAGGCGACGCCATCAAATGATTGGACACGCGAACACGCCACCTAAATTAATTACCCACGGCCAATAAGAAGCTCCCAGGAAGCCTGGACATTATAGGGGCGATTGCGGGGTAATTCATATAAAAGAAGGCGACCGAGGCATCGAAAGTTAGTTGCTCTCTGACTTCAAGCAGGTCTGCGCTGCCAGTAAACAAAGACACTCAGGCAAACCTCGAAGCGCCCCACAAATAAACACACACACTCGGGCAAGCCACGAAGCGCCCCTCAGACATATTCCACACAAACACCACTGGTAGTCGACCTTGCAACCGCTCCTTCACGTTGCCGTACCTGCGTGAAGTACCTTGTTGTATCTCACCATTGCCACCGACTCCGGAGGAGCTACGTCGAAACACCCTATCAGTCGAACCGCCAGTACAAGCTCTAGAACATAGATTCTCAAACTAATTTCGTCTATCGCCCACTTTGAGAATAAATTATTTTCTAGCGCCCCTAAAATTTTTAACTTTACCACATCTTAAAAATCACAATCGCAATCATTACTTTAATAACTTTAGTTAAATTATAGCGTGCCATATATGAGTCTTATCTTGTTTCCCCCAATTTTCTCTGTGTCCTTTACCGCCCCTGTGCAGGCCTTCACCGCTTCACACCGCTCTGCACCGTTTCGTCCACCGATAACCGTTCCGCACGCAGCAACTGATGCAGCAATAAATCATATTTGATACATTAGATTATAATATTAAACGTTAATAAAAGGCTAAGTACCCGCTTCTACGTTTCTTTACAAGTTTGATTAGCGACGAATCGCCACATGGGATTATTGAGCGAATCGCATTATTTTGTTGTTATCAATTACCAGTGAAGTAGCACAACTGCTAAAATTTACTTATATATTTAATAGATAATATGTGTTAGGTAGAATGTGCAGGAAGGAAAGTCAATTTCTAACGGTGAGTGTGAGAGGTGATCAAACAAGTGAAATCATTGAACAGTGAATTTTTAAAATCATCTTCTCTAAATCAATTAGATACACACACTAATTTCCTTCTTACATTTGTGATTTACATCTTATTCATTTGCCGAATTTATTTGATTGGAATTCCATATGATTTCTACCAACTTAAAAATTATTGATCTCGAGAAGACCATTATTTGATAATAGGATGTTATGGAAAAAATCCTCCCAACTTAGCCAATCTATCTGCTCTACCTTAAAGAGGAAGATAGAATTTTCGCGCGGTTAATTCAGCCAACATTTATGCCTCAAACAGACGAACCCGATTCAAAACTAAACTCAAATTAGAAACTAAAAACGAGCCCCCTCTAAATCAGCGCTAATTAAAACTTCCAAATTCCGCCGGCGCGGCATTAAGGCGACTCACTCGTCCACGTATCGATTTTTCTCCGAAAGCCCGCTCTCGGAAAATGACGGACGACCGACGAAACCGCAAAAAAGCCAGCAACGTCGGATTCGATTTGAAGCGTGGCGTGTTTTATTCGCGCCGAATTTCCCCCGACGCTTGTTGGCGTACGTGCCCACCGAAATTCATCATTTTCACTTTATTATAGGCCGGCGCCGGCGTAATAAACTACGCGTTCGAGAACCTCGTAAAATCTCATATGCAACGACCGCAGAATACAGTGAAGTTCATGGCTGGTTTCATCATGAAAAACAGCATTATTAAGTTTGTTTAACGTTTACAAAATGTAACAGGTAAGTAAATAATAAAGGCGGCGGAGTAATTTTTTCTCCTTCCGGAGGCTGTCGTTTTAAATATGCATAAAGGGGTATACACCCCAGCACATCGTAAATACTTAAGCAGGGCACCGCATTCACAATCTGTGGTAGGTAGAACAGCGCACGCTGTTTTCTGCGCAGAAAGTTAAATTACGCACTTCTTATCTTATTAATATTCGTTGACACTCGCTGAATTCCATTAGAGCGCATGCACGGCGCAGGAATTATTCCCCTGAATATTTCAAGCAACAATTAAAAGTTCAGGTAACAGCCCAGGCCAACTTTATAATTAGGGCGCACGTTCGAAAATTTTCACCACGTCACGTGCTGACGTTGCGTGGCTGTTACATCGACACGCCATGGGTCAAGTAATACCAACTGCTCAGATAAGGGGCGCTGTAAAATGTGTAATTTGCAATGGGCCGAGATAAGAGTTTCTGCATTTATGCACGATAAATGCACTTAATAGCTGCGATGATTTAGATCAATCAGGCCAAAAGTAAATCCGTGTCTAATTGCAAAGTGGAACTGGTTCTATTAGCTAAATTGAAATATCGCTTAACGTTGCATGATGTTATCGTTTACAACTATTTAGGTGTTTTCTTTTTACATACGAGATATCCTTGCAACCCCCTTATTACGTAACTCATAACGACGACATTAAATAACGACAATTGTTGAGTGATATATTGCGACTAGGACAAGGAGAATGCCAACGCAAAGAATTCGCAGCTGCAAGAATCAGTCAACCAAAGCTTTTTGTAAACAATTATGTAAGTATGAATCGTCAAGGAAGGATTACGCAAATTCTGAGTAACATGCTTGCAGTTCCGCATGATTCAAATGTTTAGGCACAAATTTCATAACACCCCGGAAAAAACGTCCTCGGACGAAACCCCTTTAAATAGTCGTCAAGCTGATCATTAGGGCATTAGTATGACAGATGATTAGCGTGATATCTAATCAGAGTGTCATCTAGTCAGAGTTGTATAAGTGACCAAAAAGGCCATGTAAGTGATTGTAATTGTATTTGCATGTAAATAAATGTTTTGTTATACTGAGCTACGACCCTTATTTCATGTTACATAAATTATTACCGTAACAATATTAACCAATCAACGCATATATATTTAGATTGGTCAAAATAATTATGTCACTTAGCGATTGTTGTTATGAGTTACAGAATAAGGGGGTTGAAATGGTCAAACAACGAAGTAAACGCACCCGCCTATACCCAATCAAGGGAACGTGTATCTCCCCATCTCTTCTTAAAGTGTAACAATTCAATATCCTTCGCCCTTAATAGGCGCATTTCCGGCTGACGTAACAACTCTAAACGAAACGCAAGACTCTTTTTAATCAAGAGTCACGCAATTGAATGAGAAATTTAAGCGCTTCCTCCTCGTAAGCAAATTAGTGGGGCAAAGGGAGCTGCGTTTTCCGGAAATTGGATTATCACATTCGAGGACATCTCATCTCATCCGCGAAAACTTAACGCACTCGTCACCTCGCCCGCCATTCTTCCGGCTATTTATTCCTCACCCCCTCACGGTACGTTTTTCGCGCTCTTTTTTGTTCATAAATTTTCCACATACATTTAGCCTGACAACTTAAGCGTAACACGTAGTTTTTGCGTCGGCGAATTTCCGTGGCGCAGCGAGAAAATCTGTCTCTACACGCTCCAACCCTTGTAACGTTCTTGCGACACAAAAACTAATTTTAAAGCGACATCGGCGAGGACGACCCCGTCGAAATGTGGGTGGGTGATTCCGGCCGGTGTGAGCGTCCCGTCCTCCCCGGCGGGCCCCCGAAGCTATGTATATGCAATCAGGCGAAGTCGATCGATCGATGCATTAACATGCAAATGAAAACGTGATCGAAATAAGTATTAGGCTAGCGCCGTCTGGTTATTCTCAAACTTGTTGCGTAATGGATCGTATTTTTTTATAGTATATGCAAGGCGTGTCAATCAGATCAAAGATAGCTGAAGCCATTCCAGTTAATGATTATAACTAAGGAGCGGGAGAATTAAATTTTCCAAGGTTATCGGTGAGCGAAATATTTGCAAAGTATATGTATGTATACAAGTTATAGGACGACTTTCCCATAGCATCAGCAACTTACGAGTCGGTCACACCTTGGAAGCCGCTGATCATCATTTCATCATCCTATTATTTTTGTGTAGTTTGCAGAATCCCGCGGAGCGTTAGAAACTTCCATCGCTCAAGCAAGGCAATCAGTAATTAGACGCATAGTAAAACACATGCTTTTAGTATCACTATAATTTTTGTATCGATTATAACTAATAAAAGTTTTTAAAAAGAGTTTCACGTAAAATTGATAGAAAATTTACATATATCGAGTCAGTCAGCGACGTCATTAGTATGTGAGTAAAAACAACTATGTCATTGCATAGCAGTGGATAATCACAACAAATTTCGGGTTATAAAACGCCGCCCGTTTGAAAAACATTCATTCTCTCTTTGGTTTCTGAAGAATCAACTTCAAATTCGTGCTTTGATCTTGGAAGAGAAAAACCAATTTTGAAACAGTTTGAAAAAAATACGTTTTTTATAAAGTTTATAAAAAGGTGATATATTTAATATCCTTCAGTGAGAGAAATCCTTCCTATCCTGCTTCCTGAGCCGATTAAGTTCCTATTTCTGTGCCAATCAAGTTCCTGCTTCTTGAGCCGAACAAGATCCTGCTTTCTGAGTCTATCAGGATTCTGTTTACCCTAGGGGATGTTCTCGTGAGTTTTTAAAGCAAATCTAATAAATAAAAAACTTACAAAACACACCGAACAAAATATTCCTATCAGTAAACAAGATTGCATTCCTGTAGGATTTGTGAGGGTCGACTGGAACAAGATCACGAAAATTGATAAGAAGTATTTTACACAGACAAAAGCACCAAAACAAAAATATTCCTACCGATGGACAAGATTGCGTTCCTGTAGGATTTGTGAGTATTGACCGAAACAAGAACACAAATCGCTGCCTTGGAGTTATAAGGTTCTATGTTATGCATGATTGATATATAATATAGAACCTTATAACTCTAAGGCAGCGAAATATTGATAAAGCTTAATTTAGACGTTGCGATTTTTCTTACAAATATTTTTTTCACTTTTACAAAATGTCAATGTGTAATATGTCAACAGGAGCATTCAACGGACACAATCGATTTATAATTGCATACGGTTTAGCGTTCAACGCATCTGAATCGATTCAACATCAATCGTGAAATTGTCCATCGTAAAAATTTTGCAATTCAACTGCGATTAAATATGGCGTTGCGGTTTGTATCATATGTGCGAGTTGTTTATAACAGTTATTTTTTATTTCAAAGATTTGTTAGAGAAATAACTTAACCGCACTGCTAATATTACGATATTGCTATAGTTGAATTGTTAAATACCAAATATTACAGAAAGTAGAGATATACCAGTCACGCTACCGCTCAGTGTTTTCATGAATTGATTTAAATCGATTCAATCTGGTTGTAATCAATCGATTTGTTTGTTGAATGTCCCTAATGAGAAAAATAATTGTATATTACAGGTTGACATTTTGTAAAATTACGGTGTGAAAAAAATATTTGTAAGAAAAATGGCAACGTCTAAATTGAGCTTTAGAATCATTTTATACACGCGCGCACGCACACACCCACACGACAGCGGAAACCAGAAAGAAAATAAAGAAGAAAGAAACATTCTGACAAAAAGGCTAGAAGAACTAACCCTGAAAAATCAAAAAGAATTTACACAAAATATACATTACATTACATAATTAGCTTCCCAAAGAGATTGGCACAAGCAGATAATAAGAATAAGAATTTCTAAAGAAGATTAATACGCCAATTATTACAATATGTAAAAAAACCTCAATTTAAAAAGTGGTCACAATTTAAAACATGTCACCAAAAGAAAGACTTCTCATTTTATTAAATATACTTATTACCTACAAAAGAGCATGGAGTACCTAAATAATAATATCATTTTATTCTAACTTTCTAATAGCCTTAGATAAACTGTTTGATGCCCTTACAACGTAACTCGTAAAATTATCTAGTCTTCAGTCACAGTATAAAGGGTCAAACAGAATGCAACGCGGTTACGCGCAGTTGCAACGTTGCCAACTGTCACTTCAAAAGATATGCACAGATAAAACGGCGTGGAACGACGTCAATCTAGCCGAAAAATAAAAATAATTTGTGCCACCAATAGATACATTTCAACTATTTGTAGTATTATGTATGTATCTGTTATACCTGATGTATTGTATGTTGTATTATTCACATATACAAGAAATTTCCAGATGAAAATGCGATGGTGGGACATATTTGGTTATGTATTATGACCTTGCCGCCGTCAAAATTGGAAGTTGACCAACTTTTCGTACAACGCCGCTTGACGTCGTTCATTCTGTGCAAGGACATTTAAACCTTTGTATTCATTTGACAGATAACAGCGCGTAGCGGCGTTGCATTCTGTTTGAACCTTAAGAATCACACAGTAGCGTCACTCGAGTATAACTGTTATATTTGCTATTTTGTTTGATACCTACCGATTTGCAAATTACTATCGATATCATAAAAAATTAGGACAACTTTTAAATCCAGTAGCCATGCGTTTCCAGTATTTTATTATATTGAATCTTACTTTATTAAGAAACTTCGGATTGTCCTTTTGTTTCCGGAGTAACCACCGACATGCGTTGGAGGTAATCTGCGGTAATCAGAGCTTGCACTCTTTGAAAATGGAACGGATAATTGTTCCTCACGAATAATTTGTCAAACAACAAACTGCACAACTGACACAAAGGATCTGCTATTTGGCAAAGGGTGATCCCGGTAACGCTAGCTGTGCATACAAACGTCTTGCAGGCGCAGCCAACGCATTTTCACCACATTCGCTGTAAATTAAAATCATATCCACAGTAACACCCTTGGAAAATTCGGCCATGTTTTCAACACTGTTATCTGCGACGACCGGCGCGGCGTGCACGTGAGAACTGAGTAACTGACCCACTTTAACAGCTGATGCTGACACACCAGCATACTTCTCCGATTACGTAATTACGTAATAAAAATAAACCAGGGACTATCAAACTGTTTCATCGTTCGCCGAAAACATTTATTATCTCTAATATTTATTAATCAATTGTTATACACTTTTAATGTCAACTTTCACAGGTTTCATTTTTTGCAAGAAGTTAAAAAGCAGCCTCTATTAGAATTATTCATTTTATTTTCTCCTTCTCTGATATATGACGCGTTTGTGACGAAACATTCTGGTAGTCAGAGCACAATTATAGGTGATAGAATTAAACAGAAAGTCTTTACATATTAAAATAGGAAAAATAGATTGTGAGACTGTAAATTTTTATTGTTTTTTTTGTTCTAATTCAATTTTTTTTCTAGGATGTTGAAATTTGGTATATCTCCCTAATTTGAAATGAGAATCATTTTATCTTATTAAATTTTTCTCCTAAATTCAAAAGGAAGACCACTTTACCTACACTTTACTTCTTCTTGTGTTAATTCTTGTTAATTCTTGTGTTAATTCCGCCACCTTGAAGACTTTCCGCGTCAAATTTGGCACAAATTCATTTCACGCCAAGCAGAACATGAAATCTTAATTCAAAAATTTTTGGTCCATCATACGTATTGTAAACTCAATCCGGGGACATACTGTAGATAATTGACCCATACAAAAAAATGTAACGCTAGATAAATACGAAGGTGGCCCAATATACTACAAATATTGTCCACTGACAATCGAAATAAAAATTAATGGAGTATTTCCATACGGTACGAAAATGTTTCCAAAACGATACAGCACGATACGATACAATATGATATTCCATACGGTACGTTTCTTCAATACGATACGGTACGTTTCTTCAATAAGATACGGTACGATAATTTTCTCGATACGATACGATACAGATAATAATGATGGTTGTTTCTTACTCAGTCCTGAAAGCTTGACCTGAATTCCATTTAAGCGACACCGCTGAAGCACATCTTCAGACGACTCCGCAGAAACTTGATTTCATTTCCAGGAACGACCACGCCGATAAAAAAGAGAACTCCTGTCCGGTAGTATCTTCAAAGGAAACGCAGGAGATAGCAAAGAATTTTCCGATAAAAAACTCATGCGGTAGGAAAACTCGTGCGATAGTAGAAAAACTCAACACAACTTCGGGAGTTAAAAAAAACTAATCTTTTGTTAGTTTTTTCTGAGCGAGAACTTTAACGCAACACGTGCTCGGAAACGTGCTTCGATGTAAACGGTAGCAGTTGAATGACTGACGACACTGTATAGGGCATACGGAAACGTAAACACGTAATAATTGCCAAACTGGAATATCTCGAAACCGTTCAGCTTCACAAAACTACAAAAATTTGAAGACGCACCACGCGTCTGAATGGCGTACCAGCTCACAGTGTAATCGTACGATATCCGTCAAAGATTTTCCACGCAATTTCCGTATACGTCATCAAGAAACATCGATCAATAAAATCGACCAAAGGACCATGTACGATATCTACAGATTAATTTCCGAAACTTAAAAATAAAGGACTTAAAGAAGAATAGCGAACTTCGCTTAATTACCTGAAATTAAAACACAGACCCTGAGAGATAGAGGCGTGAAAGTCATAAATACGAAATTAATTAAAAGAACGAAACGGTGTTTATTTGAATTTCAACAGCAAAATAACGAGAAAATACGTAAAAAATATAAGATAACGGTCAGCGACAAATGTGAACGTTACAGGCTTTTATAACTTACTAATTCATTATATGACCGATAAATCTGATAAGAAAATGATCGCTCAAATAGTGCAGTAAAATGAGTTGGAGAAATTCTACCTCTGTACTTCGTGGTGATGTTATGAATGTCTGATCTAAATCTAATTTTATTTTTACAATTGGTTCTTGTCCGATGAAATTTGTATCACAAAATATTTTTAAGCGGACACTAAATCGCGCACTATACACTTTACGTTTCGCAGTCGTTCGACAGCTTCGTTAGGTGGTTACCTGAACAATAAAATTTTATGAAAACAAACTAAGGTTGCAGATTTCTTCTGTTCTCCATATTTAACCAACATAATTCACGTAATTTATGAGAAATGTGGTCATATTTGCGCAATCCAAAAATTAATCTAATGCAGGAATTTTGAACTTTTTGTATACTACAGACTGACCCAGAATGAAGAGCAAAATTAACACAATACGTAAATTGAGATAAAATAAGTGCATCACATAGTCTCTGTTTAATTTACACACTAAGACTATTTCTTAAAGAATAGAGCTTTCTCAAGGACATGTAAGCATTGCTGATATAATGGGCAATCTGATCTCGAAAGCGGAACATATTGTCAAGAATCAAACCAAGACTCTTAGCTTTATTTATCAATGGTACCTTAGTATCATTAATATGCACATTTAATGAGGTAGTTAACTGATTACAAATTTTCTGTTTACCAAATAAGATTATTTTAGACTTACTATAATTGATACGTAAAAAATGTTTTAAGGAATTATTATATACATAAGCTAAATCTAAGTTAACTTGTGACTCTGCTATACGCCAGTTAAAGGGTTTAAAGTTTAAAGGAACGATACAACAGCGTGTCACCGGCGTAAATATGATGTTTACAAAATTGAATGTTTTTCAATATTTGTGATGTGTAGATTGTAAATAAAATTTGTCCCAAAATGGAACCTTGTGGAACTCCTTGACATACATGTAGCGGTTCAGAGAAACTTTTATTAATAGAGACACTTTGAGATATATTACTAAGATAGCTATTAAGAAGCGCAGTTGCGTCAGCATTAAATCCAATAAATTTAAGTATAGATAACAGAAGCCTATGGTTGACCGTATCAAAGGCTTTGCTAAAGTCAAGGAACACATGTAAAGTTATCTCACCGCTATCCGTTGCAGCGAAGATATCGTCAGTCACTTTCATTAACGCTGTGTTACAGCTAAAACCTGCACGGAAGCCTGACTGATTAGGTGGCAAAATATCAAAAAGAGTTAAATAGCTTATTTACTGATTTTTCAGAATTTTTTCAAGAAATTTGGAAAGTATGGGCAGTAAATTAATAGGTAATGGCCTAACGATTGCATATTTCCAAGCTTTGGGAAATGTGTTATTATAAATACAAGTATTAATGATGTGACAGATATACGGAATTATACGAGGACAACAGAGTTTAGTCATAGAGAGTGATATATTGTCGCTACTAACTGAGTTTGACTTGATTTCTTGATTATTTTAGATATAACAAGAGTATCAACAACTTGAAAGTGAAATGCATTGTCAAAAATAGGATTTTCATAGGCATGAAACACATTAGTCACATTTTGCGTATGTGTCGCGGGTAAACTATTTACAAAGTAATTATTACATTCATTCACATCAGACAGATGAACAGGCATATTTATATTTCTCTTTCTACCAAAACCAAGACTGTTAATGTGTTTCCATAAGACCCCATTAGTACCTGATTTAGAAATGTGTTCAAAATAAGTTTTTTTTCTCTAAGTGTAGCGTACGTGCTGTGACGTTTCTCAATGATTTGTAATATTCCCAGTGTTGTGATAGACCACTTTTTCTAAATTTAACTTTGGCTTTATCTCTAAGGCCCGGTATTTCAGTCATGGTTTAACTTTAACCTTCCGCTTATTCGCATAGTAACAATTGTAAAAATAATTGTTCCTATGGAAATAAACTAAAGGTTAAAGTTAAACCATCATTGAAATACCAGGCCTAAGTGACATAAGTAGCTTCAAGTTGTCTGTTAGGCATGGCATTGGTCGTTTGGTGAATCGGTTTACCCGCACCGGAGCATACTTGTCAAATAGAGTTATAATACGATCATTAAAAAAAGCAATTTTGTTATCTACATCACTAATATTAAAAATATGATAGAACGGAATTTTTTCCAGATCATACTGAAATAGATCAAAGTCAATGTTTTTATATGAACGATAAGTACTGGTTCCCTTTTAGTTAGACAACATGTAATGTTGCAAAACATTAAATCATGGTCTGAAAATTCGCACCCCGTAACACCAGCCTCCGAATAAGTATCATCAGTTGTAATTATTAAGTCTATAAGAGAAGCAGTATTCTCTGTAAGCCTTGTGGGTTCATTAATAATTTGTTTCGCACCCATTGTTTCTAAAAGATAAGTTAATTGTGTTGCAGCAACATTATTAGGTTTGTACATATCTATATTAAAATCGCCACAGCAATATGTTAGATCAGAAATTATTGTTTGTGAAGCTAAAGAAATTTTCCGACTCATTAAGAAACAGATCAGAATTTGATGGTCTGCAAACAGCGCCCACAATAAAATTAGTTTGTAAATGTAACTGAATCCAAATTTGTTCAATAGAATTGTCATAGGGTAAAATAGAGAACCTTAAAAAGTCATGTATATAAATTCCGACACCACCGCCTCGAGATCCACGATCCTTTCTAACAAGTTTATAGCCATCCATCTACAAAGCTTGACCAGGAATCTTATCAGTAAGGCATGTTTCAGAAATTTTTAAAATATCGATGCTATTATGTACAATAAAGTAGTGGAAATCATAAACTTTAGGCAAGAGAGATCTAATATTAATGTGAGGTAACTTAATAACCTTATTATTCATTGAAATTAAGAATACAAAATTATTTTTAAAAAAGTAGAAAGTTTATATTTTAAGTCCGATGCGAAAAATTGTAAAACATGGTTGGCGGCGTGCAAAAAAAAACAAAAACTAAATTAAAGAAAAGAAAAATATATGTACAGGTTGAATTTTAAAACTAGGTGGATTTATTTAATCTCGGACGAAGTCGTGTAGGAGTAGAAGGGGGGGTTCTAGCGTGTATCAGCTCACGCCTTCAGTTCGAAGCATGCAGTTCTTAGATCTGTTTTTTAGCTACATTATTATATTACAAACAATAATAATTGCGTTATGCAAAATGTATTGCAGCAATTAGAACAATATTTTACATGAAAATTATTAAATACGCGCTCATCGTTTTGCTTCCCAATGCGAGACAAGGCCGGCCGTCCGAATACATCCGAGGTACGAGTCGCCAACCTACTTGCTTCACTCAAGCTGTATATATCCGGAAATGAGCAAACTAGCAATTATGCTAGTGAAAATCTAAAGAATTTCAAAAAGTAGTGTCTTTACTGCGGTGTCATAATATTACTACGAAATAGTTTATAGTCATTCAAATCCGTTATTTTATGTATTTTATTTTCTATTTTAATAAAAATGTTACCATTGTTCGTAAAAATGGCCTTATTGCTAAAATGTCCGGCTAATGTTTTCACGATAGATGCTCTTTTACGAGTGAGATCCTCACGAATAATGAACTTCGTACCCTTAAGTTTCTTCTTAACTGAATAAATTGTATTCCTTAAATCGCGTCGGCAAAATTTAACTGAGGGGCCGGTGACTACCCTCAATACCTTTTAAACGATGGCAACAGTCGATGTCATCCTCACATTTATTCCCATTTTATTTCGACATACATCAATAATAGCCATACATGAATTCTCAACAGGCCTTTCTGGAATTCTGAAGAATACAGGTTGCTCCTTCTGGAATATTGTTCTTGTTCCAGGTGTAAGACACGACCTTAAGAAAAACACAGAAAAACGTAATTAATCATTTAATGACGTGAAATAATTTAAGAGTTCACTAGATTGATCCTCTATTTTACAAAAAAGAAACTATTCGCACCCGCCAAAGAGCTGTACTTAACTTTACGGTTTATCAGGAAATCCGTCAGAGCGACAAGTGTGTGAACGGTCAATGATCAACTACTGTAATTGTCACTTCAACGTTTCAGGGCGTCAACATTAGACTTCGACTGGAATTCGGGAAAACGCACACAACTACATACAAAGGCTCTCTCTCAACTTTAACATCATTCCCCGGCACTAAGGCCTGCTGTAGGTGGTGCAATGAGAACTAAGGGAAAACGCACGAAGTTCTCGCCTCACAGTCTACGGCAGGAAAACGCACACCGTAGCTTTCGGGAATGGCTCGACTATGTAACTATACGACTGTAGGTTTTGCAATGAGAACTAAGGGAAAATGCCTCACATTTCATTAATTAATCATATTAGCATTCCCCGGCTAGGATAACCATAACCCGCTGTAGGTGGTGCAATGGGAACCAAGGGAAAACCCACGAGGTTCCTCCTCACAGTCTACTGGGGGGAAACACACCCAGTAGGTTTCAGGAATCTAATCACTTAAACTTGATAAGTTAACATTCCCCGGCTAGGATAACCATAGCCCGCTGTATGTAGTGCAATGAGAACCAAGGGAAAGCGCACGAGGTTCCCTCCTCACAGTCTACTGGGGAAAACCAGTAGGTTTCAGGAATCTAACAGCTAGATTTGATAAATGGCATTCCCCGACTAGGATAGCCATAGCCCGCTGTAGGTGGTGCAATGAGAACCAAGGGAAAACGCGCGAAGTTCTCTCCTCACCCAGTAGGTTTCAGGAATGCCATGCAACGACCCGCCCGGACAAGACTGCACTGACTTTTAGCTATCTGATTGGCAAATTATTACCGACTGTTCATTTAGCGATATTAATGTATCAGCAAATTGAAAATGTCTAACATGTTTAAACTGCACCAACCTGTAACCTCCTGCAGCTGGCGAGCGATCTCGAACGCACTTTCGCACAGCACTGTTGCAACAAGAATAATGCCAGGATACTCCTGTAACCTCTTATTCGATTACCTAACTTGTTATCTTAAAAACAGTGATTTACTTTTACACGTATTTTTGCTAGTTACGCAGCGCATTACAATATTCTGCGCTGTTAGGTAACAACATGAGTAAAACGCATTTCTAACTAAACTTTCCGTTATTATTAATCACCGAAGCGCCCAAAATTACCATAGTAAATATCAAAGAAAAATAACCATCCTACACAGGGTGTTTTCACATTATTCGATGATGTTTTCAATGTTAACAATTTTGTCAGTTAAAGAAGTTAATTCTTCCTCGTAGATGGAGAACTTTTTGCACATATATTATTCGAACTTATCAATCAATGCGTCGAACATCTTATCAATAAAATTCGAACAAGTAAACACTCTTTCCACTACTTTTTGTATCAATAATTTATCATTACTTAAAGAGCGTGTAACTCGATCGATGTTTGCCATGGCCACGTACTTTATTTAAAAATAAATTCAAACTAATTGAAGAGATATACCGCAGCAACAGACCCACATTTACTCAACTCGAGTGCACATCACATAACACCATTTCTCTAGCGATGACAATCATCTCTGCAGCGCGCGTTTGTACTATGCTACGCCCTAATATAATATGTTGCCTTGCTTCAATAGAATTTGAACCGCGCAAAATATAACCTCCCGATCTCTAATAATCACATTTGCTTACATCTTGGAACTCATAAATCAGGAGGAAGTGAATACCGTCTGAAGCTCTAAGTTATTTGTAGATGTTTCTGCTGTTATCAGCTCTTCATTTCGCTCCTTAATGTGGTAATTCTGATACTCTCCGACAAAGGAATCAATTCGTTTCTCAAAGAACCTGCAGTCACGTACAAGCAACTGCGGCGGACGGTCTTTTTGTTCTGGCTTTCCTCTCGGTTACAGACCAGTAACTCACGGTAATGCTGCAGGGATTCGAGCACGATAACAGCCGGAATAACACCGCGCGGAGGTTCTTTTCGCAACCGCCGACGTTGATTTATAAATCGTTACGAGCGTTTTTGTTGCTCCGGCGGAGGAGGAAAACGTGCCAACTAATTTAAAACTTGCGGGAATTGTTTTAAAAACGCGTTTTAATCAGATTCATGCGCTTGTTTGCATGATGCAAATGCACCCGATTTCAAATTCAAACGTTTTTTGTTTCGAGTAAATCAAGCGAACCGTTCTAGATAGTGCTATCGGCTCGATCTTCACTTGGTTATCCGGTCTCTGTTCAAAACTGACGGGTCGCGTTATCGGGTTTCGGCTCGGATTCAGACTGATAACATGTTCGGATTTCGATTTTTGCGAGGCGTCTCTACATTGTTCTAATTCACGACAGTTGCAGGATATTTGGAGCACCGAACTGCCAAGTATTATACGCATGAGGAATGCGATCCTCAGACGCAGGAATGGGATCAGAGAAAGGCATTTTACTTGATAGATTCAAAGCGTTTTGTCTGACGTTGAAGTAATTAGCTTTCGTTGTTCCATCAAGGATGAATATCTAATTTCCCTTCTCTCTTTCCAGTAGCACGTTTAATGAATTTCGGCTTTTTCTATTCATCGCAGCATGCCGCTCTACTGGTTGAAAATAATCTACACCGTCGCTAAAGTGAGCAACTCTACGTAATATAAAAAGTAATCCTATTTAAAAGTTAAAACCGCGCAGGCAAATCTTTCAAGTTCTAGTAGCATTAATCTACGAATGAATCAGAACTAACTTATTTCAATTTGCAATTTGATGAATGAGGACGAGGGGAGAGCCAAGTCTGCAAAATCAAGGAAAAATTGAAGCGCAGAAATGGCATTCGAACGGAGCCGTTCGAAACTCGCCGACGCGGCGATTCTAATTAACTTCGTGCTTACTTAGCGCTCCTTAATTACGCCAGCGGCAATCGGGCACAGAAGATAATAAATTCGTGCGGAAAGAAAACGTGGCGGCTTCCACGTCGTTCACTTCGACCACTGAGCAGGAGCTTAGCTGGCGTAATTAATGAACGGCTCGGATATAGCTAGGAGTGTAATCGAGAGAGAGAGAACACGATGTTTCTAAAGAAATATTGTTTGAGTCGCTACTCACAACTCACAGTCACTTTGAGCTTTTCCTTAAATTATTAACATAAAATCATAAAGCCATAATCATAATCTAATTCATAAATCGAGAAACTACTCACTTGTATTTACAAAGCAGATTCTCTGCGGTTAATAATTAAATTATTTTAGCACTGAGAAACATCTTTTTTATGGGTCATTAAAGAACGAAAACCACATTACACCATCTCTTTTCGTTCGCGAATGTTTGCGATTTTTCTGAAAAAAATTGGTGGATGCGCCAGGTATTTTATTAAATTATCTATATCTTCGAAACCGTTTGAGATAGATCGATGCGGTTTTCACTGTTGTCTACCTCTCCGAGAACTGCACAAGGCGGCAATTTCTTCTGATCTAATTCATAAATCGAGAAATTAGGAACTTTTGTTTAAAAAACAAATTCTCTGCAGTTTACGTTTCTCAGTGCTAAAACAATTCAATTATTAACTGCATAGAATTTGTTTTTTAAATAAAAGTTCCTAGTTTCTCGATTTATGAAGTAGATCAGAAGAAATCGCAGCCGCCTTGCGCAGTTCTCTGAGAGGTAGACAACAGTGAAAACCGCATAGATCTATCTCAAACAGCTAAACACATTACTCTTATCTCTTTCGTTGATTACGATTTTTCTAAAAAGAATTAGTTGATGCATCTGGTATATTATTAAATTATCGATATCTTGAAAACAGTTCGAGATAATTTGTTGCGGTTTTCACTGTTGTCTACCTCCCAGAGAACTGTGCTAGGCGTATGCAATTTCTTCTGAAATAATATTTATTTAGGCCTTACGAATTTTTTTATTCAATAGAAAACTAGAATTTCTTGAAATATACAGTGTGTCCACGGATAGGAGGTACAAGAGGTATAAATGATCAGAAATTTTTAAATATCGAAACGCCGTTTAGCAGTTTATCCCTGCTTGTTTTTGAATTTATTTTAATCACACTTTTGATTTTTTAAATCAAGGCATTAGATACACTTTTTGAGGAAGGGTTAACATGTTTTTATCATTGATAATGCAAAACAAGAATCGATTGTTTAGCATGAAATGGAAATAACAAATACGTCAGATATGTTTTTGTGTCTACTTGTTCCGATTAAAAAAATATCAGAAATTTTTCAAAACTGTGGAAATTTGTGAATGTAAGTGTTAAATTACTACATGCACGAAAAGTAAGATGAGAATTAAGATTTTCAAATACGGCAAAAATTATTATAAACAATAAAATTTTCTGAGAAGTCAGTAATAAAAAAGTTTTTCCTCTTGTATCACCTATTCGTGGACACACTGTATATATATATTCAAATAAAACAATGTATATAAAATTTTGAAATGAAATAATTCATAAAGTGAACACAGCAAATAAATTATAAAGATTAACAAAAATAAAAACACGTTACCATCAAAAATTCAATTTGAAGAGAAAAGAAATGGCATTCTGTACCATATTTAAACTAATGTTAATTTCTGAATTTCAAGAGGAATCCTACAAAGTTACCCCTCAGAAGTTCGCATTTTACTATCCCTACTTTGCTACGTTAAGGGGAAATATTTGTGATATTATGATTGGTTGGTTGGCAGTCGCCTTCCGACCATGCGGCTATTGAAAACCACCAACATTAGTTGCTTAGAGCTATCTCTGTTCAACACATATTGAGAAAGAACGATAATAACTCTCGCGTGTGCGCCGGCATGTCGGTGGTTCCGTCATCATGAGCAACTTACTAGGCTGCGTTCGGTCATAATGTTGGTACATTCGACGGGTTCAGAAATACACATACATGTACATAATTATATTCAAATACTTACACATTTTTTACGGTAAATTGTAATAAGACGCAATTATCGTTCAAAGTAGACTTTATTTTTAATTGCACATATGCGTCGTATAATAGAAAAGGAACAAGTAGTTACCTATATGTATTTGTAAAAGTATTGAAGAGGATTGGAGCTGCAACACCAAAAATTTTACGTATAATCCTATTTCATGCGCATGCGCAATTTTAATATTACCTACAGCTCAACACTGTAATGAAATTCATTATTTTATTTTTTTTAATTGTAAACATGGGTAAATTAAACTCCATTAACGAGAAGGTCACATATAGGAAAAGAAAAATCGGCGGTAAATATGTTTCTTTGTAAATATGTATCTATATTTTTTCGAAAATTGTTAAGAAATGTTGATAATTAAATACATGATACATTACGAACATCATGACGCGAAGTGACTGTTTTTTGTTTGCATAACGTAAAAGTCTTTTTGCGCTAGCGTCACATCTTTTGATGTCATCGAAACGCCAGTGTCATTTATAACGTACTATAAGGTAAATGAAATAAATTTTTCAAAAATTTACGAAGATATAAGCATAGATATAAATCTGCAAGGTTTGAATATTTCAAAATAAATGGTCGAGTATATAGTAATCGAAAAAATATTATATGCACCACGGCAGCAAAGTGTCTTTATCGACCTCGTTTGCTTGCTCACCGCGGCTTCGCCTTGGCTCGCAATTTGCAAACTCGTTTGATAAAGTGCCACTTTGCCACCTTGGTACATAAATAACTATTAAATCCAGAAAGTAAAAGTATTTCGCATCTTGCAATTTTTGATTGAAGAAAAGGCCACTTTAAGAAAATATCATAAAAGTTTATTTCTTTTGAAACCGGTATTAGTTTAAGATTTTATTGTGGCCGGACAAAAAATATGTCCCTTTTTGTTTTTAAACTATCGAAAGCCCGTTATTAATAGATTATTTTCGTCTAAAAACATTTGATTTAAAAATAAGACAACGCTGTCATTTTTGAAGAAGTTAAGTACGCCTAACGCAAAATTACTTGATAGGTCAATTTCGAATCAATTTCTAAAAATATTCATTTTAAGTTATTGAATATTACTGAATTAGTAGATTTTTATACTAATATATAAATACTGAAACTGTTTTGGTATAGTTTTAGAATTTTTTTTTATTGCTGAAAGTTATTGCTAACTTCCTACCGGTTCTTTTTGAACCTCTATTTAAATGTACATTTTTATATTTTTGCTATTTCGCTTCTAATACACATAAGTTGAGCCAAACACAAATTTACAAAAAAACGTAATGGTCCGTTTTCACGTTCAAGCAATTTGCGCAAATGGATTTGTGCAAGTATTTGCGCATACAAATTGCTTGCGCAACGTACTGTAGTTTACCAAATTTTTAGCTTGTACAAGCAAAAAAATACCGTTTTCATGCAACGACCTCCTTGTGCAAATTTGTGTTCACAAGCACATTTGCGCAAATTGCTTGAGCGTGAAAACGGACCATAAGTGTCCCACTTCAAATTTTAAGGAGTGCATTTAAATTAATAACGAAAAAAAAGGAGTTGATGCAAAAGTTAGTTACACAAAATAATGTTTTCGAAGTTAAATGCGTCTCAAAATTTTTTTTTAGGTTTAATCAACGACGCCAGGACGCGAAAGTTGTACGTCAGAATAGGCAAAACTATAGTTCTATAAAAATGTAATTTTCCTAGTGATGAAATTTAGCCGGCTAAAAATACCTTTTTCTCCAACCGTGGAAAAAGCCGTACCTTTGAATACTATTTAGAGATAGTGAACTTGATCTTTTCTTGATCAACAAGATATGTACTTGTTGCTAGACCTCAGTGTATGTATAAATAAATATTAAAATACCAAAAACGTACTGGAAAAGGCAGTGCACAAACTTAAATACATTTAAATTACCCGCCTTAATCCTATCTGAGATCATGTGCAATAACTCCTAAAAAATCGGAACGCAAAATATATTCTCAGACCGTGAAAAAAGATCACGTGATTGTCTAGTTTGTTATCGCCCCCAGTTCTTAAGGTGGGGAGAATTTTTTCACGCCTTACAGAAATAATTCACTAAAAACATACAAATCGGGCGACTTCATAACTTAATTATGGTTACATATTTTTAAAAGCTGTTTTCACTGATTTGTTAACAAAACTTCAATCTACAAAGTGACTAACGAGTTTTTCAAAATTCGATCTGGAAGTATTTTTACTATCGCTGTAAAGTTCAACTACAATTTTTCAATGTTAATTATTTTTTTCTTAATTATCAGATAATGATAGAGAAATTTCCTATTGTCACTTTGTAGTGCTAGTTGTCAGGTATATAGAAAAAAAAATGAATTAATTATATTCAGAAATAAAGTCTCCATGAATTCGCCCGTTTTAATGGTTTTCGTATATGGAGTTATTTCGTAAGATTGCTCTTAAGCAGATAAATTTTAGCTCAGCAAACGTTGATTCTTACTACCTTCTACAACCCAAACTTTGAGGCACTTTAGTTTTAAATTTGATATCGACTACGCTTACG
Source organism: Dorcus hopei (assembly GCA_033060865.1). NCBI lineage: Eukaryota > Metazoa > Arthropoda > Insecta > Coleoptera > Lucanidae > Dorcus > Dorcus hopei. The sequence continues at coordinate 48,578,030 of CM065426.1, read as the reverse complement.
ATTTAAACACAGTTAAAGCAAAACTAAAAACACTCGTGAATATATTTTATGTCTTTTCTACCGAATTAAATAAAATTACTTGATTTTTCGCGAAGCCGATCTTGTAGAAGAATTCGCGATGAGAAACAAATACGCAAAGAGAAAATTAAAAACTACCTGACGGAACTAAAATAGGAACTGCCTTCCTCTCTGCGTACAGGGTATTTAAATCAAACATTCGGCTTTGTAAGAGGGGTAAAGTGACATCACCTAACAGGTGCCCATAACGTTTGTTTTTCTTCTTATTGCGCCTACGCAGAGGTGTATATTTGCGATGTCAACATTTTCCTCAAGGTTTTGCAGCTGCAATTCTTAGATGTAAGAGTAACAAACAATGCTCACTTGTGATCTTAGTCTTAAAGGCGACCACACATTACATGGCAAACTAGGCGAATGTCGAACGTTGGTGATGTGTACATTTTTCCATGTCAAGTGACGTTTGTCGAGTGATCCATACAAATAATAGGCATTTACGAAAATTCACCGGGTGTACACCGCAAAAACCGAATGCTTTCGATAATTCAACCACTTACTTTTGTACCGCGTTCGATAATTTACCACGTGTACCGAACTCGTGCACCTGGTGCATGATTTGTGCACCGAGGAAAGTTAATGGTCCATGCGGTCGGTACATTAAACATAACCTAAAAAAAGTTATTAGTTGTAGGCAGCGTTTTGTAAAATTAAAATAATTACTAGTTGCAATGGATGTGGAGTTGGGAAAATGTTCAAAAATAAAACATCAGCTTCAGATATGGAAAATATCATTAAATATGCTTATTTTCAAATATTATTATAGATTTTGTTTGGTTAGTTCACCGAAGTTTATCTACCGAAGCGTTTTTAAATTCAGTCAACCGATCTCTGCACCGGTGTATCAGCTGATTACCGATTGGTAAATTTGGTGTACCCACCGGGTGAATTTTCGTAAATGCCTAATATGTCGAATAACCTGACATTTGAACAATTTGACATTCATAGTGGGAAAAGCACACACGTTTGTACAACCTCAATCAAAACTAATGAAACGTTCAAAACCGAAACGCTGTAGTCAGAGAGAGAAGATACCGAGTGAGATGAAGCCTTATGGCGAACGAATGTTTCCGAAGTCCTTCGGAACCCCACAGCACGTTGCGCCCTCTCTGACTCGGCACCGTTGCACTCTGACTACAGCGTTTCGGTTTTGAACGTTTCATTACTTTTGATTGAGGCTGTACATATATTTAAAAAATAATAATTAAAATAGTGAGTGAAGATGTAGAACAGTGATGACGATACAATAATTATTGCTTTGATAATGTGTGCTGTTATGGGTTCCAAATTCCATGTTTTGGGTTCCAAATTACGGGATATTTGTCACAAAGAGTCAAAAACCCTATAATCAAATTATTAAACCACTCCATATTGGATGTATAATGACACCAAATCGTCAAAACTGAACAAAACGATGAAGATATGAAAAAAATATGAATACGTTTTCCATACGTTTGTCAAATAATATGTAACGGTGTTGCCGGATCGCGTTTAAGTATGTACCATCGTAATCAGAAAAACCGACTACACTCGAAATTTTAGTCAATTGAAGCGTGCTTTAAAATGAACTTCTGTCATTTTGACATTAATATTATTTTGACAAATCAATTAAAAATACCCCAATTAAAAGCAATTCAGAAAGCAATAATTCGAACGCGACTGCAAGACAAAATCAGTATTCGAGCAATTCGAATGAATTTGCTGTTAGTATTAGTAATCATAGAGAATATTTATTTCTCTGGAATCGAATGAGATAGATGAGATTTTATAGGTTGACAAATACATGACAAATGGTGTCAAACCTAATGTTATACAAATAAATTTTCTGAAAATGGAAGTGTCGATTTCACTTCGCATGTAGTCGATTTTTATGATCACGATGGTACAAGCGGCAAATATTTCTTTGACTCGGGTCTCATTTACCGACTTCTATCGGAACGTAGACGAATGCAAACATTGAAAGGAGTTTGGCAAATGCTCTACTATACACACTATTCGGCGAACTTCACACATCAGTACATCACAAATGTTTGGCTAGTTTGCCATGTAATGTGTGGCCGCCTTAAGTCGCAGTTTCAGATCATTGCGCAATGTGACATGTTTTATTTTAAATTGAATAATAAATCAGTCCCTTTGTTTACGCTGATACTTACAGCTGAATTCAAAAAAATCGGGAAATGAAATTTTTCCAATTGTAAATTTGGTTCTATTTGTCAATTAATTGTCTACTTGACAATACATGCATGCCTTTCAAAAAATTAACCTGTTTACTTATAAAGTGACGTACCGTCAAATAATTCTAACCTATTTCTAATCAGTCCGTTTTCACGCTATGAAAATATTGAAAAAAACGTGTCGATCTTTTTTGACATTTCCCGATTTTTTTGAATTCAGCTGTACGTTTGAATTTTATGATAGCAACATTTTGCAATTTCCTTTTTCTAATTTTGAAATAATAAATTTTTGTACGGAATTCCGGTTTCTTACAATTCGTTACTTTACGAGTATTTTACAAACAATAAACATCTCTTTTCTCGACCTTTTTGTTGTCCTTTTGTCAAACTCTTTGAGATCAAACCATGTAAGACGGCGACTTTAAAAGGGAAAAAATGACATTACTCAAAACATAGCTTCCGGACGAAATATAGTCGCCGCTAGAGGGCATGCAATTATCCATTCCATTTAAGGTCACTAAGGGCGGTATACCTAGTTAGTCGTCTTTCGTAAGTTTAATTGAAAAATCTTTAGGCATGGGTTCAGCTTCAAACAGCAACTATTTAGCTGATGTTCCACCCACACCTAAAATTCTGTAACACCAAAGAATTAAGATATGTACATAATGTTACTTGTGATGCACATATTATAAGTTATACCTAGCGAGTTATTTTATGCATGATTTAAGCAATCTGTACACTGAGGCAATTAAAATATCATCAGGCAACTGAAGCAGCAAAATAATTTACTGTACCTGAGAATTAAAGAGATGTTTTCGCATTTTAATTTTAAAATTAAATCTGGATGAAGTTAAGTCAACAACTTTTTGAATGTCAACTTTTTGTGCGTTGACTTAAATAAAATTAACTTGTTTCAACAGTAATATTCTTAACTTAATATTAACGCCTGAACGGTCCAGTGGTAAGAGGACCGGCCTTGCAATCGCATGGTCGTCGGTTCGAACCGCACTCGGGATTTTCTCGGGGGTGGTCGGTATCGACTTCAGGCACCCTTCAGTGTTGGGGATAAAATTCGACACTACTTCCCCTTAAACGGCGAGAAGGTTGGAAGTAACAAAGCCAGGGAACACTTTACACACACTCAAAATACACTCCCGCTCCTTAGGTCTTGACAAGTCTTTGACTTAGGACCCCGTTGGGCAACCACTACAGATTAAAAAAAACTAAACATCTTGGAAATTGTTGAAATAACACCAAAAAAATGTTAAACTATTACATTTGACTGAACCATGTACCATGTTTTGCCTTAAAATGAAAGTGTTTAAAATGTTAAATCAAAAAGTTGAAATTTCAAAATGATCGTAAAGTACTGTTGCTTTTATGTGTCTGTTTTGATTTTTGATTTAACGGAATAAATGTTAAGTCTAGTAAAAGCAAGGATTATTTCCCATACTAATAAGACGTCATACATTTAGTCATGTAGCATTAGAATGATATACGAATTTACGGGTTATGTTTGCAGAAGTAAACAGTTATTGAAATTCTTGCTATCGAGTTCCAGATGGCGCCTGCTAAAACTTCACGTATATTTACTGCCTGTCCCCGCATAAGTAACCTTGTTGTTCGACATCGTTTCTTAAATGAATAAAAGTCATTCATATTTCGAATGTGTCCGACTTTATAAAATTCGTTGAGAGATTTGTTCACCTCTTCTTGCACCTCACCAAAGGTTGAAGGGTTACCTTACTTTGGAAGTATCGCAGAAAGGTGAACATTTAATTGATGTTTCCCGAAACGATGGTCTAGATCAGTGCCGGGCACAGTAGAAGAACAGTACCACCACCCCTGATACTTCTCCGCAAGTATTTCGCGCTTATTCCAGTTTAAATTGAAATCGGCACACCTAAAGCCAACGACACGCTATATAATATCTCGTCGAGTGGCGAATATTTTCGACTGTCGCCGATTACAGTTGTTGCAGAGTGGAGGGGATGACTCACCAGAACTCCCATGCCCAGCATTGGTCTAGATTAATTTGACTTTACGCTTTTATTAACCGTACTGAAAAGTTACTTTAAATATATCAAAAATATAATTTTAATTCCCTAACAGCGCAGCGTTCAGACAAATAAAATATTTAGCAATTTTAACAACTTATTGTTCTAAAAGTTAAACTTCTTAACAACTTAAAGTTAAAGCAACAAGAACGATGTCTTCATTGTACGCTTGCCTCAAACAAAATATTGAGTTGATTCAATCTAAAATATTTAACATTTTTTGATGTTGTTTCAATGACCATGCGTGCTTGCTAAGAGGTAAACGAAAAATATTGTTAACTGAACGTGTTTTTGGTTGACTGAACAGTTTATTTTTCTCAGTGTACGCGATAAGTCATCATTAATATCATGTAATGCCCTCTTGTAGTTTTCTACTGCAAACGAGTGATAAATCCGCATACATATTGCAGTGGTTATGGGCCCTAGTTGGGTGAAGCCAATTTTATGCTGTGTTTTGAGACTCTTTCAGATTTTAGCATTCGTTGCTTTTCTCAGGGTATTTTTTGTTTTATTTTTATTTTTGTTTATAGTTTAAATCTTATTTGTTATATTGTTTTTCTTAATTTGTTGATTTCGGTGACAGCTCCTGCTCCTCTCCTGATGCGTTTTACAGTGTATCTTATAGGCTGACTTTTTCCTCGTAGAGTGTGTATTCGTTATGTGATAAGTTTTGAATGTAAATGGCACTCACGAGCCCTTGCATTCAAAATTACCGCGTCAGTGTACGTGTTCGTGTATGTGTGTGTGTGTGTAAAATAAAGAAGAATACTCGTAGAAAGTGATAGAAACAACGGTTTATTAAGTCAATGTTCGATGAAGTTGTACAAACAAATGCCGATCGTAAAAAGTTCAGGGAGTCGAATTTTTATTTGTTTGCATGGTTTTTTACAAAACCAGCAATATTTACTTACATTAATCCGATAAACGCTCCTAACGTGAATGAATCTGAATCGTCCGCGGGCGGATATGGTATCTGTGCCGGTTGTTATAATTTACAATAGCTCACGCGGCGCCCTCACTGATTCAATTTCCGAACTCCGCGCTCCCGCTTACAGTTTCCAATAAACGTCCGGTCGTCAATTGCCTTGATAAATCGATTATTCTAATTATTACAATTCTGGCTTTAAATCCTACGTATTTACATTTCAAAAATTCCAAATAGTTTACTTATTGTATACATGTAATTTAAAATCGCCTATTTCTATAAATATTTACACAAACTTAATATATTTGATAAACACTTGAATCTAATAATTGTAAACAAATAAATCCTGTAAAACATAACTTATACATTACCCTAAATTTCTCTTTACAAATTTACAAATTATTTCATTGAAAAAGTCTTTCGTTTAGCTTATAAACACCGCAATATGAACTTTACATTTTGTAATACATTTACAGAGTATATATTGAAAACAGAAGTGGGCTCTGAATAGAGCCTTGAGGAACACCCCTGGTAAGAGTCTGCCAACTTGAATACATATTGTCAAGCTTTACACATTGCATTCGATTAGTCGTATAACTTTCGATTAAGGTTACGGCATTATCAGATAATCCGATATAACGAAGTATCGCTAGCAACGTTACATGATGAATTATATCGGAAGCTTTACTAAAATCTAAAAGTACTAAAGCAGTAATTTCATTTTGATCTTACACAGTTATTATTAATCTGATACGGTTCAGTTCAAGGAAGCTAGTAATTTTATGCACTTTACTGTCTGCTTTTATCAAAATTTTACCATTACTCGTCCACACAATTTTATTACCAAATCTTTTTATTGCTTCTTTAAGCACACCAGCTCTGTTATTGGTTAGATCTTCCCGCACTACTACCTTCGTGCCCTTCAGCTTACTTTTGTTGTTATGGATTATATTTTCACCTTACGATTAGCAAATTTCACAATTATGGGACGAACGGTATCTTTGCTGGTTGGAATCCTGTGACTGATATCAATAAGCAGACTCCTTCGATACGTCGATGTTGAGTTTTTCTTTACATAATTTAATGACTATTTCGTCAGTACATTCATTTGGTGTTTCGGGTAAACCCGAATATACGTAAGTTGTTACATCTTGAGTATTGTTCTTGGTTGTCCAAGGCAACAATCAATTCGGCTCTTGTTTCTGACAACTGCGTTTCTAGTTGTCTCACCTTGTTACTTACCTGAAGGTCAGCAAATTGTGCGAGTGACTGATATTTCTTTCACCGCTCGGCTAAGCTCTTGGAGAAGGGAGGGTTCGAGTAAACCCCAAAAGCAAAGGGTGGACAAGTTAAATAAAAAAATAGTCACCAGCTGAGCACACTTGTTTTTATTGAAAACGCTCAAAATTTGGTAAAAATAAATAGGCGTACAAATTACAAAGTTAAATACGACTCAGACGGGGTCCAGTGAAATGAACGCGAGAGTAATTTAAATCAACTTTGTTATCAGGCGAACAATCAAATTAGAAACAAACCGATAAGCAGATCTGCCCCTCGTTTACACTACGCCTTAAAGTAAGTAACCAGCTAAAATTAATAAGAACGCCGCGTTAAAGTGAGTCGAGATGACTCGGAATAAAATAAATAACAACGCCGCGGAAAGGTGAGTCAACACAATAGAGTAATTAAAAATAATTCGAGTAACTCCGACCTTGTAACCAGAATCCGGCGTAATGACAGACAACTGTCAACAGTGTTGGAGCACCCTCCCACGGTGGTTAGCGCCGTAAAGCGGTGAAACGGTTATGTCGCCAAGTAGCGTCGTCTTGCAGGTCGAGTCCACTTTCACAGGCGGAGGGAAGCCGTGTTGCGGGGCTTAAATCGTTTCAAAACCCAAATTCCGGCCTTCTCCTTCACCCATAAGGGTTGTTCAGATTTGTCAGATGGGTAAAACTACCACTGGAAGCCTAATGGAAGAAAGATACGCGTTACGAATCAGCACGAACACAAAATGGCCACAAGACATACCTGTTCCTTATTTCAAAGACAGGCTTTTGAAAAGCTGTTTAGCGAGCTTGAAATTCTCTCAACGTACGTTTGCACAAATCTCGGAGTAATTCCGGTTCCGTCTTCCTTCCGGTAATCACGTGAAAGGGAGCACAAAGATAAAAGTCACAGATAAACGAGCCGTACGCTAAGAGCTCTGGCGACAAACTGAATGCGAGCGAACGCCGCATCCTCCCCTACCATAAGTTCAGACGGGGGTGGTTATGAATGAAATCAGTTTTTAACCGTGCGACAGAGTGAAATGGAGAGATATTGTAGGACTAAATAACCGCTTCTGGTTTTTCTGATGCAATATTGTACAACATTGAGAAATGTGACGACCGGCACGTGGGCACCCTGAACTCTTACTTCCCGCTTAAATACAGGGCGATTGCCAAATATTATTATGAATAACTTAAATGAATTTTTCAACCGTAACAACCTCTTCGTTGTATTTCTTGACGATTATTTCGAGCTCTCCACGGACAAATTCTTTTAAAGTTTCACTTATTTTCTTTAGGAATAAATTCAACGAAAGTAGCCGTTCAAATACTTTTTGAGCAATATCGGCAGGATCAATATCACCCCTCAGTATTCGTATTGTTGATAGAGACATTTTTAACAACTATTTTAGGCTTTGAACACCAGAAAATTTAGTTTTTTAGCGGACAACACTATCACACGTCTACTCACACCGACAGTGCATCACAATCCAATGCAAACGTTGAATGAATGAAAGCTGTCGTACAACCAGCAAGCATCAGCTGACGGAAAGCGTCATTTTGTGGATAGTACAGCTCCCAGAAATTACCTACACAATAACACATGTCATTGTCATTACTGTATACTGTATACGAAGTAAATTTGTATATTGGGTTGCAGACATGGCGCGAGCAAGTTTGCGAACATATTCGAGCGTCCAAATATTCTTTAGCAGCGTAAATTCTAAATTAAGACACGTGGGGGTTTCTCCCATACAAACATCTGCACATTTTCATTAGGATTTCGTTTCCATTTAAAAGTGACGTTTTAATTCTCTTGGTCGCAGGTGCTGCGCGTGTGGTGGCTTCGGGACGGGGAGCGACTGCAGAGCAACACGACCAACGGCATCATCGTCAGCAACCAGACGCTTGTGCTGCAGGTAAGCGGAAATGCCGTAATTTATGCGCGCTTTTTGAGCCTCGCTTCCGCTCGGCGCGGTTATTGAATATTTTTGCATGTTTGATGACATTTCCATGCGCAATATTGCTTAGGGTGTTCTATTCAGCGGTTGTTAGTGGCGGTATCTAATAAAAAAAAAATCTCGACGATTAAAAACTAAATTGGACTAGAATATTTCGATAGTAACATACAGCACGCTATTGACCTTACTGAAGGACAAACTAGTAAAACGTTTCAAAATTCTACATTGTTTGAATGCTCTTGAAAATGTTGCCCTTGGTTATCAATTGAAAGGATTTCTTGGGAATTTTCCTCCCCATTCCCTAGCCAAATTTGTAAATACATTTAAAGCCGCAATAAAAGAGGCCGCTGTAATCTTGCCAGGAACGCTCGCGGCGTATTAAACGAGGGATTATCCAACGGCCGTCCGCCGGATTATAGCCTGTACGAAATATCAGCTTTACGTTGTCCATAAAGAACCCATAAATCGCTTACGATTTTCATTATTTATGGTTACACGTCTCCTATCTTGTCGCACCTTATTTTCCAGTTTCTTTTTGGTGAGGGGGATACAATGCCGATTTTTCTGCTGTGAGGTGCAAGTAGGTCGCTTCGAACCCGTTCCATCACCCATTGTGCGCCGTCCTCTATCGCTACTCGCCGAATTCCTGCCACCGCGAATTTCGAATGAGATTGGAAATTTACGTGAGCGCCGTTATTTGCGTTTATTTGGGCGACGTGCTTCAGCATACACCCTAAATGTTTTAAGCTTTCATTTTACCTTTCGCTTCAACTTACGCAATTGTACACTGTACAGTCGCAATAATAAATCATAACGCTTACAGAACATCGTTGCCATCTTCCTAAAACTATGAACGTCGAATGCATCCAAATCTTTCTACTTAAAAGTGAATCGATCGAAATGCATTCCTAAATATTGGACATTGTCTTTTTGGTGTAACTGGTGCCCATTCAAAGTGAGAGTTGGACAGATTAAGTTTAATTTTTTAAATTGCATTGCAATTTACTTACACAGCCGCAACTTTCTGAGTTTGCAAGCCATTTAAATTGCATGGGGTAAAAACAGTTTTGGTTCGACATGCAAAATTTGCTTATAAAACAAAATAATTTCGACTACAGCACTCCCATCTGAGCTTTAAATCGACGGTTGTCTTTATATTTAGACAACTGACTTCGAAATAATGATAATGCCCCAACGCAAATTGCCATCTCTTCGCATTTAAACCGAACATCATCAGTTACATTCTGCCGGCTTCTAACAAAAGATGAAAAACAATTAGCATCGAATCCTTCCCATCAAATTCCGCCCCGGCGAGCGAGAATAAGAGAGGAGAGCGTCTCGTCCGCCTTATTATTTCAGGACGACGGCGAATTTCGCAAATCGATCCGGCTCATGCCGGATTATGATTGTTGTCGTAAGATAACGAGCGCGCTCAAATTTAATAAAGTTCCTAACAGGAAACTTCAAACCCCGTCGTCCTTCCTAACTAGCCTTTGAAACTTTGAAACGCCCTTTCTAGAAACGTCTCAACTTAAAGTCCGGAAGCGCTCCGGATTTATATGTCCGGCGGAGCTCTTAAATAAATATGCAAACGACTTCATTGGAGAGAGCTTACGCATCGCCTAATTGGACACCATTTTCTAAATAAATGTTTACGACTTGTTTTTCAAATCATCCCTCCATTAAAAAAAACAATATTTAATGTTCATCGCTTATGCTATTGCCAGTAAACGTACATTCACTGCTGTAGTTAGTTCTGCTTTAATTTATTTAAGAAATACCGCCAGCTGACTAATCGAGATTATCAATTCACTTAGACCTTTGCTGATTTTGCTGATTATACTTTCAGTATAATCAGCAAATCCAGATCAATAAGCAACAAACTCTCTCATGATAAAGATAAATTGAAGGTATTTTTTTAACAAATATAAAAGTTAATAAAATAAGAAACAGCGTTTAAGCCAGACCGTGATTTATTTCTCATCGACGACTGACGTCGATTCGCTCAAAGTGGTTCAGCACGCGTCTCGTGAGCTCAAGTTTTCATACGAGTATGAAAAACTGACTGATTTATGTTACCGATAAAGCGAACTGCTGTCGCTCCGGCCGCGCTTTAAATTCAACAAGCCACCTCCACTGGATTTATAGGAGACGTGCTCCGAACGACGAAGATTAGACGCGGACGCAATAGATCGAGGAAATTTTTTAACGAAACCATCAAAGTCTGTCACGAGACCGAATTTTGCGGAGTGAATTGCGAGTTGTCCAAGTGAAAAAGCGCAAGCGGTACGACAACTACTGATTCTCATAAAATAATAATAATCAAAGAAAACGAACTTAAAAAAGAAACAATGATGCTGCATTATAACAATTTAAAGGCTGCTTTACACTAGCGTATTTCTTGTACGAAATTTTAGAACAAAAAATATTTGGGCTGTACATCGGTTTGAAGATAGAACACGTTTTGTTTTTCCGAGTAAATAGTTCTGGTTTCAGTTTAAACTGATACGATTTACTACTATTATTACTAAATTAAATCGTTTAAGGCCCAGTTTTACAATCGTGGAATAAGAACGGAATAACTGTTCGCCAAATATCCTTTAATGTTTCTCCATATCTACGTCACACCTACTTCACATTATACCAATAATAATGCTTATCCGACGATTGTAAAATCGGGCTTAAGAGATTGAACCAAATCTTATACAAGAAATAGTGTAATGTAAAATGACCTACCTATCTCTTAAAGGAAAGTTTTTTGATCGTGTAAACAAAAGTGAATTAAGTACATGTTTGATTTAAAAAATTCGCCATTCCGTTATTTACGGTGCAATCGGATCCAAAATGGTGTCGTCGCGAAGTGGGAGGATGGGGTTATTCTTCGGTTGAAACACCTAGACGATTGTTACGGTTCGTCTTGCTTTATTGATTTTATTTTAGGGTATTTTTAAATTTCGTCTTCATTTAATGGTCTATTTGATAATAAACTCTAAAGTCCTGTTTTTGGCTTCACTGATCGCTCTATTCTGAATTCAAACTCTAAGGGCTTCCTTTTTGTTTCCTTTCTCGTGCGTGTGGATTGGTTAATTTCAGACTTGGAAACGTGTTGGCGTTTGTTTAGTTGTTGATTCGAAAATAAAAATTAATTTAAAAAATGGCCACTTAGTGTACGTGACATTCCTAAGTGCAGGTCATTTTCGTTTGCTGTTGAAGCTGATTTGAGTGTTTCATACTGAATTCGACCACTTAGACGCCAATAGGGATCTAGGGCACTTAAGAAAGACGTTTGGAATTTCGCCAATGCTTGTGTAGCAGATTGTTTCACGTCACGAACTCCAACATCAAATGGATGTACTAAAAGTTTCATTTGGCCCTTACTTCTAAAGAAGGGGTAAGTCTTTCGATTCAACTTCGAATTGTCAGACTAAACGTCACGTTTCTTCCTTTAGCAAGTCGTACGGGGTAGTTTTAAGTCGTACGGAGTAGATTCAAGTCGTACAAGTTGTAAGGGGTAGATTCATCAGATTGCAGTTGGTGTTAGGCAGAAAACAGAAAAGTCGTATGGGAGACGCCTAGTTCTTCTAATCTCAAACATCACGAAGGTGCAGGTAGCCATATAGGATCAAAACCCTCCCTCAGAGACTTCGATGCGGACATCGTGATTTGGGTCTTCAGACGACTCGGCTTAACGTCAAACACGGTATCGTACATTGCCCCTAAATTACTTATTTAAACATCTTTTGTACTATATAAAGAAATGTTGAAAGTTATGTATCCGTTTATTTGAAGTTATAGATCTTTAAAATTAATAACCGCCTCCTACTGTCAAATTGACAGATATCTATAATTTACCTTATATAACTTCACTGTAAACCAAATAGGATATCCTTGCCGGTGACTACGCGTTACACGCGTGCTGTGAATTTTTAATTATTTATTTTAAATATTTATTGTACGATTGCGTGAACTTAAACCTTTTTCGAGTCAATCAATAAATGTCATATCGAATTGTCAAACCTTTATTGTAGAATTGACATATACAGGGTGGTTGTTATACATAATATACAGGGTGTCCCAACAGTGTGTTCTCGGGCCATATCTCCATAAGTACTGAAGATAAAAAAAATTTTTCAATACAATTTCTTTTTTAATTTAAGAGATCTTCAACGCGAAATTATTTTCATCTATACAGAGTGAATCAAAACAGTACTGCCGGACACAACTTTTTTATTTCAAATGGCATGCCCTATATATGAAACCAAATTTGGATTGCCCATAAAATTGTAAACATTTTCTGTATACCATTGCCTATACCTAAACCTAACTGTTCTTGAGATATTTAACATTCTGTCTAAAAACTGCCATTTGCAGCCACTATTTTATTTATTGATATTTCATTTAATTTTAACTCTAAGAAAAAGATTTTTGATACAGATATAGTCGATACATAAGCTTATCATAAGCCGTTATTAAAAGTACTTTTATCGCTACAGGGTGGTCATGGTAATAAACGAAATCTTAGAAATTTCAAAATGGCAAAACACAATTTTCTTAAATAGCATGCCCTATATTTTTCTATCTTAAATTCTTCGTTTAATAAAGTACTTTCATTTTTCTTAAGTATGTCTTATACCTATCTGCGATATTTTTTGAGATTTTCAGATCTATTTGAATTATATCTTTTAAAACGAACACTTGTCTAAGGTGGCTGTGGAAAACCGGCAAACAATGAACCGGTTGACATTAATAATTATTTTTTAAAGTGTTAGACTGTTGGGTACTCGTTAAGACATGAATTATTAGATTTATTGAATTATTTCTTTACTAAATGGTTGCATAGCGAAAGTTGGTTGGATCCGCTGGCAACGGGCTTGACGCTTGGTCGGACAATTATAGGTGTGTGTTCGAATCCCCTCCTGGTATATATGGGTCCTATGTGACAAATGGAACACTTATGTGTCGGATTGTGTTCAGGATTCATTTCGGCCCCTTCGAACTAGGTTTTCTGCGTTTTCCCGGTTTGTAAGACGAATACCGATGGAAAACACCTAGCAGGTCGGTCGCAGCCGCAGCGGGCAATATTACAATAACCAGCTTAACGCATTCCTGACAAGCTCATAGAGAGCTTGGGGCATGTACGACGTAAGTACAAAAAAAATGTATAACTGTTTAAAGGAGTCACGTACTAGAACTAACTAATGCCTGTACATTATTGTCGCTTGAAAATTAATTATTAAAGTCAACAGGTTCATTTGTTTGCCGTTTTCCACGGCCACCTTAGACAATAACTCGTTTTAAAAGAAATAATTCAAATAAATCTAAAAATCTCAGAAAATATCTTAGATAGGTATAAGACATATTTAACAAAAATGAAAGTACTTTATTAAACGAAGAATTTAGGATAGAAAAGTATAGGGCATGCTATTTAAGAAAATTGAGTTCTGTCATTTTGAAATTTCTGAGATTTCGTTTATTACCATGACCACCTGTAGCGATAAAAGTATATTTAATAATGGCTTATGATAAGCTTATGTATCAACTACAAGAATCTTTTTCTTAGGGCTAAAAATAAATAAAATATCAATAAATAAAATAGTGGCTGCAAATGGCGGTTTTTAGACAAAATGTTAAATATCTCAAGAACGGTTAGATTTAGGTATAGGCAATGGTATACAGAAAATGTGTAGAATTTTATGGGCAATTCAAATTTGATTTACATATAACATGCCATTTGAAATAAAAAAGTTTTGTCCGGCACCACTGTTTTGATTCACTCTGTATAGATGAAAATAATTTTGTGTTGTAGATCTCTTAAATTAAAAAAGAAATTGTGTGGAAATTTTTTTGTATCTTCAATAGTTATGGAGATATGGCCCGAGAACACACTGTTGGGACACCCTGTATATACAGGGAATTTCATTGAGGAATAACCATATGCTACATTCACGTGTGTATTCCTAGTGGTTACACGTAATACTAATACCTGAAATAACTTTCACGCTAGGTGGCGCCCTCTTTCTTAATTAACAACTAAGTAACGAGCTACCGACGATCCTATTGTGTATCCCCACCCCCATCTCCACTGAGCTGGGTATAATTTCAGGTAGGTTGTTCACCAATGCAAAAGGGTCTCCCTCAACTTTCGTAAACCATTCAAGGTCAATTATTTTGACATAATTAGGTAGGTAGCACGATATCCCTTCCGGTTCCGGAGAAAAAAAAATTTCCGGAGCGTCACCCAACCGGAGCCGAATTCTAAACCGTGTGGAGCCGGCCGTGAGCAACTGAAACAAAAAATAGTTCTTAATAGAAGAAGTCGGTAACTGTTCCTGGATGTACGGCAGTAACGTGGAAGGACTGTTAAGGGCAAGTCTTTTGTCATTATTGAAACTCTATTTTTACTCAGATTCTTTTATTATTACTCCAACTCTTTTATTATTACCCCAACTCTTTTGTTATTACCCAAACTCTTTTATTATTACTCGAACTATTTTATGATTACTTCAGTTCAGCTCTAAGCAACCGCCTTGCACACACCAAATACACCGGGTGATTAGTAAGTCAACATATTCCTTCAAGGACGTGTTAGTTGAGCTCATTTGCAATTGATTGACTCTAATGCGTATTATACAAAACCCAATGGTTTCTGAGATATTTAAATGTTTGTGTTTTCTTAGAAACGCGCTCAATGCTTTCAGTTTCCCTCGTTAGTTTAAATAGTTGTAGCGTAACACAATGTGAACTTTAAAACAAATATAAAATACAAACTTAAATAAAAATTATTGAAATGAGCAGATGAACAATAAAAATACTATATTTAACAATGTGCTCGACGTGCTGCTCTCCTTGCCAGTTATCGTCTGGGACCTTGAAGGGCGGTGTCTCTGATAGTGGAGCAACTGATGCCAGAAGACGGTTCTGACGTAGGAACTCCTTCAGGACGTCTCGATTCTTGCAATGTTTCTTACTTCTTCTCTCCAACAACTAGCTCCGATGGCATCGATTGGGGTTTGAAGAGTGGTTGATTACTCGACAAAATGCTGCGCAAGCAATGGTATGAATGCTGTTCTAGGGTCGGTCAACGCCAAGGCAGTTGTGTCGTACAGTTGCGGAAAGAAAATTTCAGATGTCACTGTCACTCATCTGACGTATACATATAGGAATTTCTTAACTTTTACGTCAGTGACATCCGAAATTTTCTGTCCGCAACTGTACCAGGGTTGGGCAGCGCCAAGGCAATGTAGTGTTGCACGAGGCGAACAACGCCAAGGCAGATGGGTGTTGCACGGTTGCACGAGGACTAGTCAAGGCGATTGAATGTTCTCGACAAAATGCTGCACAAGAAGTCACTGAACTGGAACGGTTTGAGTCCTCGTTTTTATAGGGTATGTTCGGGGCGGGATTAAGTAACTCTGCTTCATTGATCGAATCTACGATGAGCAGAGGTGCATCTTATTCGTCAAGGCGCGGTCTTTTTGGATTTGCTCCGGTGGTAGTTTTAAGTTTTAACGACCAAATTGAGGATGCGATCCTGTTTGTTGGCCAATCAGGAACGAATGCAGTTTCGCTTTAGTTCGTCAAGAGGCGGCCACAATTTTGTTTATTTTGACGATCGTCATCGTCGCTTTGTTACGTGACGTTTCGCCCGTATTTGTCTTATATGACATTGTCTGACGTTTGTGAATCTGACGTGTCTCGAAGTCTGTCATTTTGACTTTTCTTACATCTGTCATTCTGACGTTTCTTGATGTTTGTTGTCATCTGTTATCGTGACATGATTTGTTGGTCGCTGAACCACCACACAGTTGCTGCTTTCCTTTTAACGATAGGAGCTGCACTGTGCAACTCTGATACGCACTATGTTGGTTTCCTTTTGACTGGAGCTTTTAACACCGGTGATCTACGTTTACCTCTTCCTTCCCCCTCAAGCACCTACTTTTTGGCTGGTGCAAGAAACCCTAATGTCAAATTTGCGCGGTAAAATTTAAAATTACGACTACATGTCAATCGGCAGAAAATAGATGAAGATTCTAAGTACTTAAGACGTATTATAAGTTATGGCTAATGAACAAACTGAAAATCTTACCCTCTATTTAAATAAATTACACAGGATTTACAATGAAATGTACACATTTTAGGTTAGGTACTGTCCATCTCATTCTGTGCGCCCCTGTTTGCGTTCCTTTTACTTACTTGCGTGATTTGACACTGAACTGCTCAAAACTTAGAGCACCAGAACATCTCACTCTCAAAAAGAAAACAGCAAGTAAGTAATACATGTTATGGAACAAAAATTATATTAAATATTTTGATAAGTAAAAAAGTAAGCGCTGTAACTCACATTTATCTAAAAGAAAATGCAACCTAATTGTATATTCATGCAGATTTATTTCTGAACTTTGATAATACATTCAGCGTAAAAACTTCTGTGATTCACTGCGTTTCGAATAAGAGATCATAGGTGCTTTCCAATTGCACAAACGAGCTACTCGGAGCTACTCCGAGCTGTTCAAAGTGCAATTGGAATGCATTTGAGCAGCTCCGAAGTAGCTTCCGAGTAGCACCGAGTAGCTCGTCTGTGCAATTGGAAAGCGCCTAATGTTTTAAGAAAATTCTTTTATTTTCATAAATAAGAGCCACTAGCATACTACAATTGTCATTATCTCTAAAGAATTGCCAATTGTCCTTGATTTTTGAGTTCTGTCTTATTATCTGCTTTTTCGTTTGCTGTTCTTGTTGTTGATTGTTAAGATAAATTATTAAGCTCTCTCACGTCAAACATCTTCATTTTGAAAAAGACAACGTTCACAAACAAAATTTTTGTAACGCAGGTGCGGCACAGCGAGAAAATGTACGTCGTTTTCCAAATAGTCGTGTACCTCATGTATCAGTATTCGGTGCAACCTATCGATGTATTTCTGAATTTGGAATTGTTCAAATAATTGAACATGATCCTGGAGTTCATCACTATAATCCTAATGTGGAAAGAGAAATTCTATAAAAATACAATTAAGACTAGGAAAGTAGCCACTGATCGGGTTGTGCCTCAATGGAAAGTTTGGTCAGTTCTCCACCAAGAAGGTCAACAACCTTACAACTATTCAAGGGCTAGAGGAAGGACCCTATACGTAGAGTTGAATTTGGCCAATTCATTTTAAATGCGGCTAGGAATATCAAAAATTTTGTGGACTGATGATGCCAAATTCAGTAGAGGAAGTATCACTAATTGGGCGGAAGAAAATCCACGATTAACAAAGCAGAAGGCTATTTTCAAACAAAATTTAGTGTGAATGTGTTGATGAGAGTTATTGGAAACAATTTAATTGTCCCACACTTTTTACCTGATAACATTGTTGCCATAGTACCAAAAATTGAATAGTGTATAAACTGAAGCGATGTTTTCTAAATGGTACACTTGGTGTATTTGTACATATTTGGATTCTAAATTTAAAAAGGATAAGGTAATATTTTCCGACTTGTGATTGGTGGAAATTTGCTACCTACTTTTCGGCAGCAATCAGTGGGACGAGGTAGGTTCACATGAAACCCAAAAAGGCGTAGATAAATAAAAAAAAATCACCAGTTCATGCACGCATGTCTTTATTTTGTTAAATGGCGATAATCGGTTGAGGCTGAGACCTCGGTTCAGAAGATGTCGGCCAGGGCAGTTCAGAGAGGAAGGGGTAGCATGGCACGCTACGTCTCCAGCTAACGTCTCCCTTAATCACATCCAGCCATGCTTGTGTCGTCACTCAGAGGGATCTAGTGCGGCCCAAAACAGTGCAAGAATTACCGGTACCACATAAGTTCTCACAAAAGGAATCAAAGTACCCCGACGACAAAGCCTAAATATCAACCGTAAGATCTGTGAACCTGAAACTCAATTATTAAAATATGGAATTTTGAAGTTCTGTGGAAGATATGATTTCTTCTATCAAATTTGGCCCACCCTGTACAATGATCGTGTCATTCGTTGACACATTGAAAAGTATTCTATTGTATAATGTGTGTAGTATTTGTCAAATTGATTAAAATTTAACAAACCGACAAGAAGATAAGAAGATATCGTTTTAATTTATGACGATACCACCAAATTTTTCAATAACATTGATGACCAAATTTTTTTTGTTCGCGACTGTAAATGTCGGATCAAATTTTCGACCTATCCTTTTGAACTTCTAACATTTTATGAGAATTCTTCGTCTTAAGAGATTGGTTTTTGAAAGGATTTTTTCAACAACAAAAAATATCTGATTAACGGACGGGTAGATTCAAATTTTTGGACCACTTTTTAAAGCTCAATTTAGTGTAAAATCCTGTATATACGCCATGTTGTAATTAATCATTATTTACATTTGTTAGAATGTGCTTGAGTTCTCAAGATCACAATATTTTTCGTAAAATAAAAAATATGTGATTAATGTATGTACAAGTCGGTTCAAATTTCGACCCAACTTTACAACCCCTTCTGACATTATTTTAATAATGATACTAATCACCTTCATTATTTAATTAATAAATCAATTTTTAGTTTAATTTAACAACTCATATTTCAGAAAGATTCTTTCAAAATTAAAATTAATAAAAAATTATTTGAGAAATGGGGGATATTTGGAGGGATTTTCCTTATTTGACACGGGTTTTGGGGCTAAATTTTGAGAAAATTTATAGTGTTCTCGATTCGTTATTTTAGAGCACTCTCAGAGTATCTCCATCTTCCATTATTACATAAGGTTAAAACAAGATAAATACTGGTACTTTGAGAGTGCTCTAGCTCTAGAGCAGCGAATCGAAACCGCTATTAGTCTGATTGTGTTCTCACGCTTTTGATCGTTAAAAAAATGTCAGAGTATCTTAGTTAATTGATACCTACAAATGTTCAGTTGCTGCATACCGTAGAGTTAACATTACCAGGGTCGAACCTTTTGTACCCGAGTTCAGTGGAGACGGTCGTGGGCCAAAATGGGGACCAATTAGCCGTGACCACAAAACGTCATTTTCGGAAAAGGGCGCCACCAGCGATTGAAGGTGACCCAAGCTACACCCAGGGTGATATAGGGTATTAGAATAGCTGCAGTCCCACGCTGGAAGGGATGGTCGAAACGTCGTACCACAGATAAGAGCGCAACGCTATAAGAGGAAGAGTACATCCGAAATGAAACACCGAAACGAAGATAAAAAGGTTGAAAATCGTATATTGCACACCCCAGAAAATGTAAATCAATGGTGCAAATTGTCGCAAAAATTTAAAATTACCAACCGAAAATTTACCGTTCGCGATTAAGCCTCTTCGATAGCGTTTACAGTCAAAATCCATAAATTTTATTTCGTTGAAAGTAACATTAAATACGTGAAGATTAGTTCAGTAACAAATTCAACAATTACACGACTATTAGTTCATTAAAAGAAACGAAAAATACGTGAACAATAACGCAACGAAAAGGACAAAACTAATTTAAATATTACCACATTCAGAACAAAGAAAATGTGTTCTTAATAAAACAAGAAAGAAATTGCTTGGTTTGTTTCGACCTTAAAATTCCGTGGTTACTATGCCTGCAAGAAGCGAAGTCCTCCTAGGCCGGTGAAACTGCTTTATCCCTGGAGGACTCGAGGTCTTCTTAGGTCGGTGAAACTGCTTTATTCCCTTCCCTTGATGCGATCAACGGCGAGTTCGAAGATGCCGCGTGGAAACAGACAGTCACGATCACGAAGCGCTGAAGTGTAATCAGCGTAGTAACGGAGAGAGGTCCAACCAAACCAAAAGAAGAAACCCCTGAAAACTTGTTTTCTTGACGGAATGCGAAGAAGTCGTTCAAATACGAGGTGTCCGTAAGGCCACAATATCCGGCTTAAGCCGAGTCAATTCTTGTTTCGAAGAAATAAATACCGTCCCCCAACTTCAAAACCTCGAAGGATAGCTTGTTGTCACACAGCAAAATCAGGTAACTGAAAAACAGAAAGCATCAAAAATGGCCATGGTGGGATGTCGAACAAACTCGCACGTATACTTCAATGAAGAACCAGACAATCAATAATGGATCTCGCATCGCTTCACGCAAGGGGCGCGGGGCGCGGGGCGCTGGAAACTTTTTGGCACACGCGCATCGTATTGAAAATTCAAAACAAAGGTATAGTACCTATCCTCCCCACAGGCATAGCAGGAGTGTATTTAAGGTTTGTTTAGGGATTTCATATTTTTTATGTTGTGCAAGTACAAGAAGACTTAGTTGACTCTTAAGTATTGAAAATGAGAGAGTAAAAGTGTTGTCTTTTGATGAACTAATTCGTAATTTGCAATATTAAAAGCAAGAACCAAAAATGTTTTACATTCCTGTAATGGAAATGATTTCTCTCGGCTTGTAACGTGCCTTTTTTTAAATTTCTCCTCGTGGTTGGCTGTGAATTCTCAGTTGTGAACCAGCCTTGCTTGAAACTGTCGTATATCATAACCTCACGTTTATCAAAGGAAATGTCATAATTAAAAAAAATCTTTACTAACAAATTTTATTCAAAATTCAAAGTAAAATAGGTAATCAAAATATCCACTAATTTCATCGCAACGGGCTTGGATTCTACGTAAAATTCATTTGCTGACGTTGAAGAGCATACCAAGATTAGTGCAGATTTATAAACTTTACCGTTGCTGTTCCCGCTTACTGTCGCCGCTGCCGTTGAAATTTAAGAAAGTTAGGTTGCTTTTAGGCATTTATAAAGCATCGTTACCGTTGCCGTGTGTCGTTCCCGCCCGTTCGAAATAACCAATTTTTAACTTTTGCCGTTGCCGCTTGAGCGTTGGCCAATCAACGTCTTTTACTCACACATGGGTTCTATTATCAGCGTGACAGCTGCTTTTTGGGTTAATCATAACAAGAACATTGCATTTGTGAGTGTTGAAGTTAAAAAGTAAAATCAATTAATAAATTCTCACCCTAAACCATCGTAGTAGATACGGAGAGACGCAGACGGAGGGATTTTTGGAGATCAAGCACATACTTTGGAAATTCTGTAAATGTCGATTACGTTCTCGGACTTGTGGAGTAGCACTCGACAAGACGGGCACTGGCTGTCTGAACTGTCGTACCATGCCATGGCTTTTTATATGGTTTTTACAAAGATCATTTCGACCACGTAATACTCCGGATACTCTGAAGTGCCAGTTTCTCTATAATTCATAAACTCGACTTTTTTAATGCCGACTTTCATCGCCCAAGGCTTTTGATAAAGCGAGCCGCTGCGCGCTGTTATGCTTGCTTACACAATCCTACATAATCTTTAGGTAGGCGGATTTTTCACGCTCGCGTAATGCGCTTAATGATTATGAAATGTTCGATTTCTTACACTATTTTTATGCATTTCTATCAAGATTTGCCTCAAAATTTAAGTAATCTTGTCTTCAAAACTTCCCTCTTTCTCAAGAAATTTCCCTACGTATCGGGAAAATTCCCACGAATTGGCAACACTGTTCAAATATCACATTGCACATGTCTCACCGTTCCGCTTCAGCAAGTTTATAAAATGGTAAGTAGCAACGGTAGCGGTAAAGGCGAACGGTAACGACAAACGGAAACGGGAACGGTACGTTTATAAATCGACCTTTATTGTTAATTCCCATTATTTGACTTGGCGATTCACGCACATGTTCCCTTACGTTTTCCTTACTTCCTTTTTGTTGGACGTCCACTGCTGTATTAACGTAAAATAGAATCTCTCTATCGAAAAAGCTTAACCACTATAATTCAAAGACGTGCGAAGTTTGTCATAAGGAAGCGAAAAATTCGGATATTTTTAAGAAAGTTCATGGAAGCAGTCCTGAATAGAATAGTGCTACTGGCCTTCAATTTGACGATCATTTCGAAAATTCGATTCGAAAGTTTAATGCTCTGGCAAAAGAACCATATCAGAACATTTTCTTAATTTAAAATTGGAGTCATGTTATTTCACTTTCAAACGTCAAGTCGATTGAAGCTGGTTCACAATTAACAATTCATGGCCAACTACGAGGAGGAATGTTAAAAAATGCACTTTATTTTGTGCTAAAGAAAATGTTAAATTTTTATGCGCGCTACAAATTGATGACGAATAAAGGACACACTAAACATCTTGAATCCCGGTGAAATAAACCGTTGCTACGCCACTGTACTTACTAGTGCTATTGCTATAATTCTAATAAAAGTTTCAATTTTCAAGTGTCTTCTAGCTTTAAACCTAAGCCTCAGAAACCCTTTCCTTAATCCGGGTATAAATTCCTAACCTAATTTTCACTTTTATTGATGCAGAGGGTGAGTCGGTCGAGCGCCGGAAGGTACTGCTGCGAAGCCAGCAACAGCGAAGGATCTTCAAGAAGTCCACCCTTCCACCTCCGCGTCAAATTCGAGCCGGTGTGCGCCGATGGAACAGGCAAGAAACTTTTAGGAGCTGCCAAGGATGAGCCTCTCCGAGTGGAGTGTAAGGTGAGCCCCGGCTCGACTGTTTTTCTTTCTCCTTTTGTATTTCGAGTAGATTTGGCAATTAACTGCAATCGGCAGAGTAAATAAAATCGGCAGGATCTCGAGTTTCAGTGAAGAAGCGTCAAGGGTGAGTGGAAGTTTTTAGAAACTAAAACTCTTACATCTCTAAAGACCTGTACGAGTTTTCTCGTACAATAAAGAAAAAGTATTTTCAGGTAAATCTAGGGAGGAGGGGTTGCGAGAATTTCGATTTTGTACAATAAAAACAAGAATGATTCAGCGAAACTGACTTGATGAATGAACCCAAGCGAAGTGAATAGAGTTGCTAACTTCAAACCGAAACTTTCAACTCGGAAGCTCAACAATAAATTTCCCTCCTTACAATAAATAAAGTCCGCTCGCCACATTAATCTGCCGCTGTCTCAAGAAAAAAAAAGTTTAAATTTCGTTTTATTACCGCTTGTAGAAAACGTTTTTATTGTTGCGCGAGCAAGTAAGAGAGAGGAGGCGGAAATTTATGGCAGAAACGCACACGATGTAAACCGACCCGTCTCTCTAATTTAATAATAAAGAAAAAAACGGCAAAGTGGAGGGCGCTCGGAAAAACGAGAATATTAAGTCGGGCGAAAGAAAAGCTTTCGTATAATGAAAGATGAACACAAAGCAGATTGCTTTCACCGCCGCTATTGTTTGTTGTTTTGGAGTTGTTGTTTTGGTGGTGGAGGAGCCGGGACTTATTCCAATTTACCGAAGGTGACGCCATTTTATACGAAACTCCAGACACCTATCGATTTGCGGCTAAGTTTCCCGCACATTGTGGAACAAGTTACCAACTTACCAGACGCCCACGTTCTAAGACACGGGCCCGCAGAAGTCTCTCATCTGCGACCCCGCGACCGATATAACAAGGCGGCGGATTATCTTTCAAGCGAATAAATTCTCTAAAACAGGAACAGGAACTGCATATTTAACGGCGCCTAATAAAAATGTTCCGCGGCTAAAGTTTCGCTGAATATAAATTATCGCATTACCCCGCTTTATGTTTGTATATTCGGCGAATGAGGTGGAATTAGCTCGTGGAAGCTTGAGGAAAATGTGATACTTTTTCCTACTTAATAAACTTTATGGCCGCGGTAATTACGGTGAAATTCGACGATAACGTGTAACGGCTCGGCTTTAAGTGGCTTTATGTAAAACGGATACAATTTGACTAACGCACTTGTTTCATATTTCGCACTACTTTCTCATTCAAACAAGAAAAAGTCATATTAAAAATTATTAGCATATTTTGCACTACTTTCTCATTCAAATAAGGAAAAGTCATATTAAAAATTATTAGCTTCATTTTAGAACTTTCTGAGAGCAAACCTGTTGCCAAAACGATTTAATTCATAATCGCAATTAGAAAAACTTAAAATCAAAATCATAAAATGATTAAATTCGTCAAAAACAATTTGCGTCAAGAACTGACCGTTCTAAGGTTCTTAAAGACTCAACCCTGATTGATATCCTTGAGTTACATGGGTAAATGGTAACTATACGAGCCCCGTCTCAGT
Organism: Dorcus hopei; assembly: GCA_033060865.1. Classification (NCBI taxonomy): domain Eukaryota; kingdom Metazoa; phylum Arthropoda; class Insecta; order Coleoptera; family Lucanidae; genus Dorcus; species Dorcus hopei. The sequence continues at coordinate 48,553,567 of CM065426.1, read as the reverse complement.
GAAGTTGGCCCAACTAACAAAGTTTTTTTTTTCAGAAAATTTTTCTTGTAGAAGGAAAACTTATGAAAATCAATGCAATATTGTGATGACATGGGAATTGGTTATTAACTTTTAACACACAAAACTAAATTCTAACTAATAAAAATAGGAACACGAAGGTACATCTAATATTATCGCAAAATAAAAAAACGACGAAAATTAAAGATAAAGCTATCATTGCGTTACGTTGCCTTTTCGACTTAATATCGCTTCGATACATTTGGATATTGTGTTAACTAAAGCCTGGCATTCATCAAGTGGGAAATTGTCCCAAATTTGTGGAAACCGAGCGCGTAACTCCTTAACGGTTCTTGCTGGCTACGAGCACAGCTTTCTGAAAATATCTGAGAATATTTTTAAGAAATACTTTTGAACACATGTGGATGGATTTAGCACTATATATCTTGAACCAGTTTTTTCTTATTGTAACATTATATTCAGTTTCTATATTTCGAATACATAGTTGGGCCAACTTCACTGAGACAGGCTCGTATGTCAACGGCATTCTATAATTTTGGCTTCAATTTTCAATTGCAATTTTTCGAAAACTATTAGCTCAATCATTATCTTTTATTGTGAAATATTACACGTTTTAAGCATTGTACAATTGTTACAATCGCCCGGTATAATGGTGTGCAATAAGCAAAGTAATCTGGGATATTGCTCGACAGAAAACAGAACAAACCTGCTATACCGCGAAAAAATGATGATGAAACCGAAGTCGAAGAATAGCATTCAATGAAGCAAAATGAACACGTGAAAGGACACGCGCCATTGTAAGCATGAAGACGTCCTTCGCCTAATTCCTGAAACGCGGCGAGAGAGCCCACGGGTCGATGCCCGAGGGACGGCTTTCAGGAGATGCAAAAAAGTAGGCGCAACAGAAAAGACGAACACGTGTCAGGGCTGGCCGCGATGCGGAACACAATAAACCCCGGCAGTCGGGGACGAGAAGGGTCTCAAGTAAAAAGTCCTGCGGGCGTGCGGTAAATCCGCAATAAAAGCTGCCCGAAGGAGCGGTGAAAGAGAGAGCCGCGGTGAATACTTTTTAATACAACTCGGATGCGGAAAGCACTTTAAAAATCGACTCCTCCGAGTTTTAGGGTCTCTAATTCACAAGGCAAAAATTGCATATTTTCCACCTAAATCTTTTTGTCACATAAATCACTTTTAAAACAATCCTACGATAACAAAAACGGTTATTTGGTTTATTGAATCTTAAACTATATTAAGCGTTCAAACGACCAATTTCCTTCAGTATATATGGCGTTAAGTGGCCGTAAAGTTGAGCGTTCGCTTCTATTTTTATTATTTTTTTTCTATCTGAAGGAATCCTTTCTAAATTAAAAATAATTATCGGAGCGTTAAATCGAGCAGTTCGTACACTCGGTGTGAGCATATTAAACCCGACGTCGCGTCGTCGAACGTACTTCGATTGATCCAATCGTGCCAAAGAAAGTAATAAAACGAGCAGAAGTTAAGTCGTTTTACGAAAGACTTTTCGCGAACAAACCGAAAGCAATCAAAAGCTTTGCTTTCTTCTCAAAGCTTCCGTCAAGTCATTAACGTCAACAAAGACTTTTTAAATACCTCAACCGACGGTGAGTAAATAAGACTCACCTATTGTCAAAGATCCTAAATCATCGTAAGTCAGCACCATCTATAATATGCAAATAAACTATTGTGTTGATGACCACGGCTTCCTAAATTAATAAAAGACAAAGAGTCCTTTATCTGGCTGGGTGCGTTACAGAATAGAAGAATCAGAAAGGAAAGCTTTGTCGGTTCCTTTGATGTTTTGAGTTCCAATTTCGGTGACCTTCACTGCGGCGACCATAATCCTGGGATGTAGATGGAGTATGTTCAAAAATACGCCCTGCGAATGGATTCTCATGTGGCGGATAGCAGGGAGGAGATTAAGGTTCGGGAGCGACGTTTTGAATGATATTCGACCAATTCTCGAACTGTAGTAATGTTAATTTGCGAGTTACATTCCTAATTTATCGAACGAACACTCGCGTACAATTGGCTCGCAATGTGTATTTCTCGAACGTACTTCTGATGTAAACCGATGAGCACATAGCAGGAACATCCCAGGAAGATGGCAGTAAATGCGCAGTGAAAATTCGTTCCAAAAAATTGCCTAGCTTTCCTTTCTGATTTAGGGTACTATTCTATGGTTGCGTTCTTAGTTTTTATCTTCAGAAAAGTGTTACAAACCAGCGCATAATCTCTTAATGTACAACATCATCAGGACGAAAACCTTTATATTTACCAATTTACAGATAAATATAAAGGATTGTGCCAGAGTGATATCCACTTCAAGTTTAAATAACAGTCTGTAGGTCAACAGTAAAAGACCTACTACATTTTGGACTGCATTTATACAACACTTTTAATAAGAATGAAACGAGTAGCCTAGTTTTAATATCAGCCAAATCCATTTCACTCCATTTTACGTGAAACGCAAAAAACTGTTACAGATCTCAAAAAGCTATTTACGATTTAAATTAATTCGTATCCTATAATAAGGATGGATATAATGAAAGTCCTTTATAGAAAAAGTTAAAAACATGAAATGATAGTCTTGATGATTGATGGCGGAATGAACAGCTGACTAATCAAAAGCGAATTGCTCTCTTTGTAAACGGATTTATGTCAGGTATTTCAGTCACAGATCAACTTTAATCTGCAGTTTATTCCCATATAACAATTAACAATTATAGAAACAATTGTTCCTATGGAAATAAATAGGAGTTTAAAGTTAAACTAGGACTGAGAAACTGAGGCCTGAATGAAATACTGGGCCTAAGATTATTTGCTTAGCCAGCTGTTTATTGCACCATTAATCTTCCAAGGTGACACTTCATGTCTTTACCCTCTCTGTAGAGGACACTACCAGAAACTTTAGAGAACAACAGAACCTGTCACCAAATAAACGTTAAATTAACTGCTCCTGTGACTTACCTTGACCTGGTAACAAATCTGCGCTGTATCTTTCACCAGCTTTCCCCGCAACTAGCAACAATGAAATGGGGGTGGGTAACTCAGATGTTAATAATAAGGGCGCCAGGTTGAACATTAAACCCAGCAAGTTTAAAATGATCTTGATGGCATTCCCAAACCACCTCGATCGTGCAGAAGGCTTGGCTTAACTCACTCGTACGTTGAAGGTATAAACACAAACTCAAACAATAATAAAAGTTTAATTAACCAAAATTAAAAATGATGCAAAATGGTACAATACCTTAAAAAATTCAATAGTAATTGTTCAATAATCTTCCAAAAGAGTTCGCAATTGTCAATCTCACAAAAAACGTATCAAACAGTAAAGTAAACCTGATTTAATGACTCTAAGGCGGGATGCTCACAAACTCAAGAGGCCGAAATTCGCTCTCAGAAAAAGGCATGCATGAGCCGATCAAAATTCAAAATGAATGAATATTAAGCTGTCCTAGATTTACAACTTATTTGAACGCGAATCAATTGAAATTCACTTAAAAATCACTGATTGCATTCCATTTGCAGTTACTCATTTGGCGATCAGTGATGAGGAAGTGATTGAGTTTCCCCTCCCGCACCCCGTACTGATCAAACTGGTTTTCTAAATCAGTTATCAGTTTCATGTGATTTCATACGTATTTTGAGGTTATGTTAATTTTGGTTCCAAAACATCATTCCTTTAAGAGTACCTCTGTTCACTTTGAAATCAGTTCAGTTCAGAAGTGAATGTAAATGGAGGACGGCTTTAATTAACTCACAAATGTCAGCAGCAACAAGGTCGAGGTAAACTGTCAAACTTGTCAAGTGGCGTGAAGTTGATTGTCGCAGCACCACCTGTCTGTCGCTTCTAAAGCTGTTCAACCGGATCCATGGCCAACTCCATTAACATTCACTGACGTGTATGTATGGCCGTTTCAATTTGACTTTTAAAAATTTGACGGGTACTCCACTCAGCGCCTCTTGTGAGTTTTTAAGTAATTGCAGTTGCCATTACGTTACTGTCAGTAGTTCTGTAGTATCTTTAATAGAGAGCGCTGAGGGGAGTACTCCACGGCATGCTTTCCGGAACCGAATTTTAGGCGAATTGACACGGCCATACATACACGTCAGTGAATGTTAATGTTGCTGGCCATGACCGGACCAAACCGGTTTTCGCAGGGCGAGACTGCCTTTTCGCCAAAAGGGCTCGAAAGACGCTTGGATTGCATCCCACGGAGATTTGCAGAGCAAAGGTACTATGCGCAAAACGCTCATAAAAAAGCGAAAATAAAACTCGAACAAAACCAAAACTGAAACTGAAAGCCTAAAGAAAAAAAATACACCGTTAGCGTCAAGATAGCGTCAGCCATTTCGCCTATTTTTACTTACGTTTTAGAAGTATCCCAAGCTTGGTAGGGAGTTTAGAATACCCCAAAACTCGTCCGGTTGTTCACTAATAAATTCCAGCAAAGCCGTAGATGAACTCTTCTTAAATCCAAGCAAAGGGCTCCAATAAATTAACACACACGCGGTACCACCAAGATCGAACGAGAAGTGCCGGGCTACCGCGAGGCAGAATTGGATGACGCTAAAATTTCGACGCATGCCGTAAGCATTAGCCAATGAACGAAAAGGTCAAGATCACGCGGTGCTCCACAACGAATGAAAATTCCCTCATCGATCAATAATTTTTGTCCTGCGCGGTTACGCGCGGAGAAGCAAGGTTGTCAAGCGACTCGAAACTGGGCAAAGTACTGCGCTGTTGCAACTTCGTCGTAACTGGATTTTGAAATGTAACAAACCATCTTTCCCGTTATCTCAAATTCAAATTTAAATTTGAGAGTGGATTTGGTCACTTTTGAAAATTACTGGAACGGATTTGCGGATTTTGACACTTAAAACTTCTGAGGTTTACTCAACATCTCTTAGTATTAATTGCTTCGCCCGCGCCCCAATTAAATCTGAACATTTACTCCTAGATCTGATCTGTCGGACATTTGTCCCTTGTGGAAACCACTTCCTTCGTTTTTCACAGATTTAAATTGAAAATACCATTGGCGGAGTGTTTTTAAAAGTCATGTGTATCGCAGATTTCCAGTCTAGAATATTAATCGCTCCAGAACCTACGTTGTGGACTCAAGTCATTCCCATTTAACAAGCGGCTCCTAGTTTATGCACCCATATCTGCTCAAGCACCGACCAATGCCATCTGATTGAGATACGCCCAATCAGCGCGAAGGGGTGGCTGCCTCTCTCATGCTACCAGACCAGTCCGGGGTGCACGCCCCACGCCCCTTCTGGTCAAGGGAGACATATCTAATCTCTACTAGCTATCCAGGCTAGTGCCGGAACTGAGATCCGCAGTTCAAACGTCGAGATGGATGGACATCATCCCTAGCCCTATCAAACGCCACCCTCGTGAGTCCAACCCAGTCGACCGGTGGAGGATGCCCCCAACTCGCTCCAGCGGGAGGGTATGATGACCTCCGGCAACCGGTCCCCACGGTACCAGTTTACATCACTGGTGGCATGGTCGGGCTTTCGCGCTCCAGATGAGGCTCCAGGCAAAGCCAGGATACTGATTCAACAACTCAGTTATGGTGGGCTCGTCACACCCATAGAGACTCTATCAAACGTCAGCAGAGGTCACAAGGTTCTCGAATCTAACAGTAAGGGCAAGAACTCTGTATGCGGGGAGAAGAGTGACCAGTTACAGGAAAAATTATTTCCAGCTTTTTGGACACATTCCGGAGCAAAATATAGATGACCATTTACACCACAAACGCATGGTATCTATTCCATTTAGTCTAGCGGAGCATGTGGAAAAATGTAAGAAGCTATTTCGTTTGACCATTTTCGATGTGCTTCTCCGGTCCATATACGTAACAGTATATGTTTTCTTTGTCTAATTTGGAATTGTAAAATCCTACCACGGTTGTATAATTGTCGCCTGGAGTAATATGTAACTTGGTCAGGTAATTTTGTTAATGGTTGGTTCTTTTGACAGTCAAAAAAAAATTTTTCATACCTTCTCGTTCTTTAATCGAAGATAAAAACTTTTGCTCTTAAGCTGTGCACTTTAAACTCTATCAGTAACTCCTTTTTTTCGATTTCATTCTTGGACACTTTTATTTTTTCTTTGGACAGGAGACAGTTCTTGGTGAACCGAAACCAATGTTGAAATTTATATAAAAATAGCCCGAAAGTAGGAAAGTTTTGCATGTGCAGTAGGTTCAACATGTTCAGATGACAGGCGATTGCTCTTTCCTAGATAATAATCGCCTCCCCAATTTTCTATTGCTACTGACCCTGATTGAATACGTCCTTTTAAAATTCTATTCTTGTTAATGCACAAAATATTCATAAACTAAGTTTGAGATCATTTAAATTGTATTTTTGTTTAAGTTTGTGTTATAGACACTTTCATTTTTCATCAGAAGACACTGTGTGAAATGTCTTCTCTTTGTCGCCAAATCAACATCACTGCAAGAGATCTTTTTCCTGTAACGTCAATTTTTACTGAACAAACTTTATAAGGTTATGACTAGGCCGCGTGAAAGTTGTACGAATTCGCCCCACTACTGAATGAGAAACACAGCCCAGCGGCGTGTGATGTCGCGTTTCCGAGAGTTCCGCTGCCACCAAGACGGCAATATTTCAATATTTGCCCATAACGAACCTGCACTGCTAGCCGTCTGTTTAGTGGGGCAACATTCGTGACGTTTTAATACAAATTCCCCGTGCTTTAGTTATGACAAACTTCAATGCTTAATTTACGTATCTGCAGGCGTTCCATTTGCACCGGTAGACTCACATCGATTTTTAAATTGAATGATGTTACAAGTTATCGCCAGCATGACTAGCGTGAGCATAATCTAAAACTTACCCATAGACAAATACGGGCGAAGCGCCACATTGACATTTACATAACAAAGCAACAATGAGAATCGTCGCCCCTTGACGAATTAAAATGGAACAACATTCGTTCATGATTAGCCCGCAAATAAGATCGCATCCTCAAATTTGGTCGCTAAGACAACCCAAGAGTAAACACAAAAAGACTGCCTCATGACGAATGAAATACTGCTGTGATCAACTGTGATTCGATTACACATTTAGATTTTTGAAGCAGTGTTGCTTTATCAATGATCACCGCTGCGAAAAAGCCCTATAAAAGCCAGAATGCTAACCGCTCCAGCTTCGGTGTACCTCCTGAGCAACCATTGTCGGGAACACTCACAAGCCTTCTGTGCAGCCATTGTTGGAAGCATCCTGTTACACTTGCTTTTTGCCTTGCGTGCAGATTTTATAGCGAGCTGGCAACGCTGCTTGCGGACATAACTCGTTTTGGTCATCTGGCACCGCTGTAAGCCCGGCCGGAAATGGTCGCTTTAAATCCTCGTGTTCGTATTGGTTCTTTATTTAAAAATCGCTACGTCATAACTATTCTAACTATTGTTCCTTGTAAACCCTTCCAGAAGTTTCATTTAGCCGGCCATTCTTACTTGCTGGCCACTTCTCGTTTCGGCAGCGGCATATGAACTTGTATAACGTTACTTCCATGAATAGTTGCAATGATTTGTGCTACATTCAAATTAAATACGGTTCTACCGGAATGAAATAAGTTCTTCACGCTGCCCTGTAAAACACTGTTGTGTTTTAATCGAACGATCTTGCTAAAAGCAGGTAAGATTTGATTATTGCGTTTGAGTCATAGTAAGTTAATGGCCGTCCATCTTGTTCCTCTTAGGGTCGTTTTAAGATACCACTTTTAAGATACCAGTTTAAGTTACCAGTTTGGCGCTACCCGTTTTGAAGTACAAGCTTTAAGTTATACTTTCGCTTGTGGGAATTGGGAATCCCGACCTCCCCCTTGGCATTTTGAAAGTCCGTTGCTGCGTGGCATTGAATGGTGAAATAACATAGTTATAACTATGTTATTTCCAATAACCGGACAGCTAGCGCCACCTTCATTGACACGGCTGAACCTGTTATCAGCTGACGTGGACCTGACAACGCACCACCTTTATGTGACGTATAACCTCAACTATTTATTTAGTTTATATCGTACACGGAAATTTTTATCGTCCCTTTACGGTGCCTATATTTAAATAAATCAATTCACGTCATCATGAAAAATAAAGATAAGGAACGTCAATATTGCCGAGATATTCTGAAGACGTTCCATTGGCGATCACCACTCCCGTCGCCAATCTCTCCGTTACCTCCGTCGCCTGTAAAAAGGAGTCTGACCACCTTTTTCGATGCTCCCCACCTGTACCGACTAGTTTGCTTCGATTTAGGATACGTCGCCGTTCTCTTGTTACCCCAAAAATTATAAACACTAATACCCCGTTCACAATCACTTATCATTTGAATGCACTGTTTGTTAATGTAAACGAAGTAATTCTAAATTTAAATGATTTACTGTTCATAATTAAACACATTAATTAGTTTCAGTTTAGAATTTTAAGTATTTACATTAAAACAAAACGCTTCAAACCTGTATTTAGAGGTTAATTTTGTTACGTTGAATCATTGTAAACGCTGTTTAATACCCCTGAATAATTTGACAATACCTAGTGACAAGGAAGCGTTGCTTTCCCACAACTTTCCCAAAACTAGCTCACTAAAGAAGGGAGGGGTACTAAATAAAATAAACCAGGGCGCCAGGGAATTACCCGCAGTTGAAGGATCCACTTCGAATCGTTCGCAAGGTCTCGTTTAGATAAAAACTAACCTTCAGGAGATTTGTCTCACTTGATGCGCTCAGCGTAGGATGTGACATAAACAAAACACACACGCAGTGTATAACAAATATATTTATGCACGTCAAAAGTCGTAACGGTTCGTCATTTTCGAGGTCGTCTTTCTCTCTCTCGGATGCTGTTGGACGTTGCTCTGCTCGATGTCGGTCTAGCGGTTCAGGTTTGCTCGTCGGTGTTTAGGTCCAGAAATAAAATCGTCGATCACTTAGCAAACACAACTTTATTTACAAAATAGTTCATATTGACACGTAGTTACAAATTAGAATGTTTATATTCCGGTAATAAAACTCACTGGTCGGTAAACTAAAGTTAAACTTCCGAACGGTATTTTCTGGAGCCGTAATATACGGTGTGTCTTATGGACACTAATCAACGGTAATATACGGTGTGTTTTAAGGACACTCAACAACGGTAAAATACGGTGTGTCTTAAGGACACTAACGACAACTAATCACCACGCAAACTGCTCGTACGTTCTGGTTCCCGCTCGAGGGATCGGATCGGGGTTAAGGTCAAGGGTAAAACTCCCACTCGAGGATCAGGATGTGCGAAACGCCCCCATCACGTAAGAAAGAGTGAAACTCCCACCACTCTAGGATCAGGATGTGCGAAACGCCCGCACCACGTAAGAAAGAGTGAAACTCCCACTCTAGGTTCAGGATGTGCGAAACGCCCGCACCAGGTAAGAAAGAGTGAAACTCCCACTCTAGAATCAGGATATGCGAGACGCCCGCACCAGGTAAGAAAGAGTGGATGAGGAGGAGCGGTTGCAGGTAACACGAATGCAGCACAGGTTGCTCAGCGTGTTAGAGTTGAAGCACGGCAGAAAGATGAGTCGGTAAGCGACTGCCTAAAGCGTGCTCGCAACGCGCTTTTAAAAGCTTGCGCGTGGAGGGGAAGCCCTACTCTTTCGGAACTCCCTCCTAAATTGTGCTTTATAAATCTGCGTAAAAGCATCCTAAATATACAGACTAACAGTTTACCAGCTCGGACACAACCAGTGGCGTTGCGACCGCCAACTTCACAGCGTAGACCAGCAAATTTGACATTACCGTCTGTGTTTTGACAGCAAAGTCGTGTGTTTGATTATTTAATCTATTATAAATTTCGTATCGTTGAACAACTATTGCATGCCTTCTGGAGAGCGAATTTCGGCTGAATGCAGAGATTACCTAAGCGAATTTATTTCCTAGTATAAGTAAGTTGATAACGTTAGACTTATCGTAATTTATCGTTGAGTGAATTTAAACACATGCTTACCCTGGTGTAACTTGTATTCTGCAATTATTCGAACTGTCTTTTAATAAATAAAGCTTAAATTTGTTAATCTTAAGTGCGTGTTTACGTTACCCTTCCTTCACGTACCAATGAATCAAGTGTAGCATCGAGTTGTAATTTTTGGCCATCTGCGCGACCCAATCGGTACGGGGACACCGACGAGATCTTTGTCTGTCAGCTGGGTACCGTCCGTCCTGGCGCCCTTATTAGTATAACATCAGGCGAGTTTTCGCGATAGTAAAATTGTAACTTTGATAGCAAAAAGTCGTTTTCGCGGATAAAGTTTTAACTTTAATCGGAAGTGCCGCCAGTCAAGTTATAACGTTGGTCAAGAGCAACGTTATAAGACGTCATAGTACTGTCACTGCTTAAATTTGGTTAGGTGTGTTCTTATCAGGATCTTATTCAGTCCGATTATGCTCTGTTAAGCATCTGGCAAATACGGTCTCTTTTTATTTCTCCCAGATGTCTCATTCCTTTGTCTCGATCAACGTATAAACTTTCGCTCCTATCGACTTCCACAACTGAATCATCCCATTCATCCCTGAAGACATAACAGAAGTTATGCAATACAAATGCTGCATTAGCTGTTTCCACAGCTCTTTTCCATAGAGTAAGAGTTTATATACTACAGTCGTCTCCAACAACCCTTCACTAAACCGAAAGCGTGTTCTATGCATATACAACTCTTATTCGTGTCTTCTCTCTGGTTATATTTGGAGTGTCTCTATATGGAATGATAAGTCATTCTCTAAGAGGAAATGCTTTATCTCCTAAGATGTGCATGTCCCTAAACATTTGAACTGACAACCTTCAAGTAAGAACGATTTTCGTTTTCGCAATAACTTAAAGTTGGAACTATGAAGATGTCACTGAAGTTACTTTTAGTTATAACTTCGCGTTTTAACTTTATACCGCGAAAATTCGACTATCGTATTAGACCTGGTCAAGGTAAGGCTGAGGCTTAGTTTAACGTAAAAGACAGTGTTCTGTGTACTAGCGTGGCCGAGCGGTCAAGACGGTGGTTTATTACACCAGTCTCTTCGGAAGCATAGGTTCGAATCCCACCGCTGCCGAGTTGTTTTTTTTTTTCTTGATAATTTTAATCCTTTTTAAAACCAAATACCAGTGGAATTAAATAAAAAAAACTTACGTTTGTTAATTTTTTGATGTCGATGAGAATGAATTCCAGAAATTATTGTCGCGCCACCTAGTGGTAAAGCCTCGTAAATTATTTTCTCGGCTAGGCATTTATGTTCATTTTGCCGGGCTAGCCGTGGAAACGTTTGCTTTCTCCTCTCTGATGAGCCGGTAAAATTGAATTTTCTACTAGTGTAGGAAAAAAAATTGTTTTTTTCTCGGCATTGTTGGTTAAGTTTTAAATTATTATAGATATCTCTAGTTTTCATGAGAAAAGGGAACTAAAATACGGCCATGCATTAAAGTTCATCAGGTTCCATCGAAACTTGGAACAAACTTGTTCGTAAGTTCGAACTTGTGAATTAAAGTAATATTATTTCACAGGTAGATGCAGAGCCAGCGGCGTCGTTATTCCGCTGGAGTTTCAATAGCACCCCTGGGATATCAAAGGAACTCAGCGAGTTCGTATCGGAGCCTGGGAGCAGCACGCTGACATACGTTCCCAAAGCGCTGGCCGACTACGGAACGCTCCAGTGCTGGGCCCGGAACGATCTGGGCTCTCAGCGCACGCCCTGCATATACCAGATAGTCAGGGCCGGACCTCCGGAACCCCCAAACACATGCCAAGCCCTCAACACGACTCACCACTCGACGGTGATCTCATGCAAGAAGGGATTCGATGGAGGCCTCAAGCAGAAATTCGGAATGGTATTGAACTATGGCGATGCATTCCTGACGAATTCATCGGGGCCGGTCCCAGAATTCCCAATCACTAATTTAGAACCGTCGCAAGAATACACCGCCACTATCTACTCAATTAATATAAAGGGATTATCGAAAACGTCGACGGTGTTGCAGTTTAAGACGCAGCCTGCGCCGGGCCTGAACGAACAGAGGAGATCTACGGGGCCCAGAGCCGAAGAAAAATCGATGGGGCCTTGGCTCTATATCTTGCTGGCTGCGGGCTCGACGCTCATCGTCGCGGCGGCCGTCGGAGCGATTATTTTCGCCGTGCGGAAATTCAGAGTCGATAGCCCAGTGCGGGAGAGGCGACAGAGGAGTCCGAAACGAGAAGAAATACCCCTTAATCCCCAAATGTCGTCCTATACGGATAATACCACTATTACAGATGACAAAAATCCAGACCTTATACCTCCGAGCAACGGTAAGTTACACCGCCATTATTTACGTTAAAACGGAAAGTTTTTATCCTTGTTACAAATTTAAAACTGGAAAAGGATCGCTCACTCTCCAATAAATCCCACTGAACTTTCTAATAAACACGGCCCTTCACATATTGTTACGAATACTATTGCTCAAATAAATTAAAATGAATGCAGTCTCCGAATTAATTAAACAAAAGAGCTAGAGTATTTTTGTATTTTTGGCAATAAGTTCCGTTAAAATTTACGTACGTTAAACGTTAAAACCATGTTAAAACTCTGTTTGTGATTGGCTAGATCCATAAGGTTGCTAAGCAACATAGTCTTTAACGTAACAATATTTTTATTGTAATGTGTTGCAAAAACTTCCTATTAACATTTTAAATGTTCCACTATTCTCTATACGCTATATTAAACTGCTTAAACTTCGCGCACATTTCTGTTTTAGTAATTGTAAGGACCGTAATATATACGGCCAACTTACACAAATTCGTGAAATCAGTGGTCACATTAAACCACGCGACGGACTTCCCAATTAGTGATTGATCAGGTAGTTCAACCTGACCGTTGTCTTGTATATCGGGGCCGTTTCTAAAATGAGGATAGTTATTGATTGGTAGAAATAGAAATTAAGAATTTATTAAATTTTAAATAATTATGCTGCCACCACCGGAGTTTTAAAAGCACCGACTCTTATACACACATTTGCTAAAGATTACATTCATTTATTTATTTGTGATTTCATTGTCGAAGGACACAATACTCAAAAGCTGTAGAAAGTGAATTAAACTACAAAAAGGATTCCTACCTTTAAGGACGTCGAGACTTAGCAGCAAAGGACCTCTTCTCTCAATGTTTCCTTAGGGCTCTAAACGAAAAGGCTTTTTCCTTATACCGTCACATTACCCACACCAGGAATTTTTAATATTGAAGCACCCGCTCACGAAAATGGGTCGGCGATTAAGTTAAAAAAAAAATTAAAAATGTACAAAAAGGAGAGGCACATCTGTTCAAGAAAGGGATTCTAGGAACATTAGTATATATTTAATTAATTTTTTTTTAATCCTTTCTGAAACCGCAATGGCTTATTGTTTACATTCAAGAAGACGATGTCACGCCTGCCTCGAGACGTGCTGCCCTCTTCTTTAGCGTTCCTCCCCTAGGACTAGTTCAAATAGGTCACAGTAGTGATTTAAGTTACCTGCTTCACAAGGGATTGCGAGGTACTTTTGCACCGGCTACATTCCATTGCATTGGTGTTTTCACGTGCTCGGGGTCTTTATCGTGACTTATTTACTTTGGCGTATCTTAATGGTCACTTATCTGAAGGGGAGCCACAGGGTCCGGCAATAGGTATTGACGGTTTTGTGAGCGCTGTGGTGTGAGTACCAAAATAATCTGGGTAAAAATATAATGCGAAAGGCATTCGGTGTGTTATGCAGTTTTAGTAGCCATGAATTCGTAGCCCGTGCAGCAACGTATTTTTTGCGTTACGGCGTTCATTCAAACAGGATCCATAATCGACGTTCAACGACAATTTCGACGAAAATCTAATATTCCTCGATGTGGCAGGATTCCTTCGCGCAACACAACATTTCCGTCTGAAATGTTTAATGCTGTTGCTTAACGCGTTGCTGAACGCGTTGGACTTCGAGTTACCGCTTGACGTACCCTTTCAATATTTTCTGGCGCACGCACTGTTCTCTGAGTACCGCCGTAAATGTTGTTCATGTTTCCAGTTTGATTAAACCGTCGATGCCATTGCAAAATTGTGTTGCGCGAAGGAATCCTACCGCGCCGAGGAATATTAGATTATCGTCGAAATTGGCATTGAATGTCGATTATGGATCCCGTTTGAATGAACGCCGTAACGCAAAAAATACGTTGCTGCATGGGCCACGAATTCATGGCTACTAAAACTGCATAACACACCGAATGACTTTCGCATTATATTTAGGGCTGGGTCGATGTATCGATATATCGATACGTATCGATACGCCAGCTGTATCGATACACATTTTCAACTGTATCGACGTATTGCATATCGATACGTATCGAAATATCGGATATCGAATATCGATACGAATCCAAGTGTTGGCTATCGAATATCGATACGTATCGAAATATCGGATTTCTTATCATAAGCTTAAGCAATAACGTTAAACTAAATTCATTTTATTTTACCGTTTAGAAGATATTTAGCTTATTTCAATTTGCTTGGGACTTGAAAAACTGGTCTTACTCGGTTTTTGCACTGTTCAATATTTCGAAACGTATCGATATATCGATACGTATCGATATATCGATACATATCGATCCGATATTTCGATACATATCGATACGTATCGGTAGCCGATACTCGATACGTATCGATACGCGGTATATCGATACAGAAATCGTATCGAATTTCGATACACAATTTCCTGTATCGCCCACCTCTAATTATATTTTCCCCTAGATTATTTTGGTACTCACACCACAGCGCTCAGAAAACCGTCAGTACCTATTGCCGGACCCTGTATATGAAGGTCGTTTTAGACTAGGCTATTTCTTATACAAAATTTGGTTCAATCTACAATAAATATTTAAAACTGCAGTTACGGTCTGGAGAGAGAACACGTCCTACCTTTCCTGATAATTCTAGTGTGAGGGACGGGTGGTTAAAAATAATGATAACAGAAGAAAGGTGATGAATTTTCCTTTACTTTCAACTTTATCAATTTTTAGTACAAGGCTTCGTCGAAATACTATGTCCGTCTAGATATCTCGACGAGAGTAAGAGAGAAGTTCTATTGTGATGCCTAAACTAGGTCTTAATTTCCAAAATTAATCACACAACGATAATCAACAATTTCTACTTCTATAATACATAAGTCGTTTATTTTTTAGCAATTTGCTATTAGTTACAATAATAATAATTACAATAATTATTGTTATACAAAAAGAAATATATATATATGTCGTAGCCGCTTGCCGTAAATTAGCACTTCGTGTAAAGTCTAGACACTTCACGAAATGCAGACAGATAGCGTAATGCCCACCTTTAAACGATTTTTTACAGCAACTGTCTAAAATATTTAGCCTCTTCATGAACTGCTACCAGCCATTAGATTTATGCTGTAACGCCGAAGAATTACGCTACCGGTCTAATAATTTTAGACGCTTCAAGAAGTGACTAAAGCTATTTACACCACTGGTGAAAAAGCTGCAGATTGGCATTGTACTGGAGAAAGTAATACTCCTATTTATTCTTATTATACCGAGAGATAATTAAACTGAACACTGAATAAGACAAGTTAATGAATAATAAAAATATAAATAGATTATGGATTTATTTATTTATTAACACATGGAAAACTGTATGACATCTACTATTGCACAATACTTTCATTTTCTTTGCAAGTAATATCGATCAAGTTTCTCATAAAAGTGTTTTCTGCGTATAAGCATGTTCTTGATGAATTCCAGACATTTTGTTAAATTTCTTTCACAAAATAAGTAATGTAAAATAATAAAAGAATATTAAATTAGCAAATAAATTTACTTTATCTACGACCACTACTGTAAATGACGAATTACGTACAACATATAAATTAAGTAAGCGGGTATTTACATACATCGTGCGTAAAGGAAGAAAAACGCACAGCGAAAGCATTTGCACCTACTTTACGCACGCTTGTAGTTAGATCTACGTAGCCGCATCACATTAGATTGATAGTCGTCGAAATTGCAAGTGTCATTGCTGATTATTTTGAACTTGAATAATAAGGTAATTTTTGTGGTCGTAGATAAAGTATAGTACAAAACTCGAGTTGTAAAACAATTACGTACTTGTGGAATTACTAGCACCTGCCGCTGTGCGGCTCGTGCGCAACTTTTCCACGCATGCGTAATATGCTATTTACAACTCTCGTTATGTAATATACTATTACACACTACCAACAAGGAAAAGCAGAGAGAGCCAGGAGAAATACGTTTCTACAAGTTCGTACACGATCCACTTACTATTAAATTACGCTAGCCGCATATCCGACTGTAGTCACTTCATGAAGCGTCTAAAATTATTAGACCGATAGCGTAATTCTTCGGCGTTACAGCATAAACCTAATGGCTGGTAGCAGTTCATGAAGAGGCGAAATATTTTAGACAGTTGCTGTAAAAAATCGTTTAAAGGTGGGCATTACGCTATCTGTCTGCATTTCGCGAAGTGTCTAGACTTTACATGAAGTGCTAATTTACGGTAAGCGGCTACGACATATATACATATATGATCCGTAAAATTAATTAGAAACATACATATAATCAGTGGTTCTAAAATATTATGTTCTGCGTATTTCATACTAAAGAAGTTTTCCAT
Organism: Dorcus hopei; assembly: GCA_033060865.1. NCBI lineage: Eukaryota > Metazoa > Arthropoda > Insecta > Coleoptera > Lucanidae > Dorcus > Dorcus hopei. The sequence goes on along the minus strand of CM065426.1, from coordinate 48,536,840 downwards.
ATGACGTTGTTTTTTGTTCGCCGTTTTACATTTCTTAAATAAAATGTTAAGTAGTCCGTACTCGTTAGATTTTTTTCTGATCGCCCCCCCCCCCGCCCGAAACAAGTTTCTATCTACGCCACTGCATATAATTGTTAATTTATTTCATTAAAACTAAATAATTTTGCATCTTAAATCTAATATTCAATCAATTCAATTTAAATATAATCAAAATTTTCTAAAAACTATTCACAATGTAACTATAGGCTAATTTTTTAAATTGTCTGAAATTTTCACACGATTTAATATTTATTGGCAAATCGTTGTAAATTTTGAAGCCTTTAGAGTAGATACTGCTTTGTGTTCTAGTCTTCTTGCACTTACTTATATAAAAGTTGTGTTTACTTCTAGTTGTGTAGCTATGTATATCATTAATAAATATTATTCCGCTACGTAAATAATCTAGAACCTTGCCTAAATTTAATTTGGAAAACCATCATTAATGTTCTAAAAATTATTCTCTGATATATGGTCATAAAATTTAGTACTTGAAGCATCAAATTAAAAGGTGTGTATCTATTGCATTTTAATATTATCCGCATAGCTCGATTTTAAATTTGCTGTAATTGTTGAAACTGATTCTTCGACAAATTGAACAATACAGTAGTGCAAAATTCAATATGTGGTGAGATGATTGCTTTATACTTAATAATAAAACTTAAATTTTTACCTGCTCTACTTAAATAGTTTACTTTTTTGGCTAACTTATTTCTAATATAATTAGCATGCATTTTGAAATTTAAATTTTCATCAAACATGACACCTAAGTATTTAATTTCAGTAACTCTGGTTAAAGTTATATTATTGATTTTAATACTTCAATTGTTAAAATCAATAATATAACTTTAACCAGAGTTACTGAAATTAATGTCTAATTGCTTTATTTTGTATGAAGACCCGAAAACAATATATTTAGATTTTGTGATACAATTTTCATCGGACAAGAACCAACTTTAAATTTAGATTTATCAATATTTATACTTAGGTTATTATCACAGAACCATTTATTTAAATTATTTAAATCCTCGTTCAACTTGCATACCATAGAATTTACATCTGTACCTGCTATGAAAATCATTGAATCATCGGCAAACATATTTAATTTACAGTTTTTTAAGGAGCTTACCATATCATTTACATACAAATTGAATAATAATGGCCCTAATACTGTTCCTTGTGGTAGGCCGTAGATTGTTGTACACACGTCAGATGTATAGTTTCTAAATTTAACTTTTTGTGTTCTGTCTGTTAAATATGATTCAAACGACTTATACTCGTACACGTTGTCTCGCAAACCCATCTTGCACAGTTTTTCTAAAAGTAGGTAGTTTCCTGTCAATCGTTTCAAAAGCACGTTTAAAGTCCAAAAACACAGCTATCACTATTTCACCAAAATCTAAAGCTTTTAACCATTTATCACAAACGTTTATTATTACGGTTTCACAACTGTGATTAGCTCTGAAGCCAGATTGAACCGGTTCAATTACCGAGTTCTTATCACAGTAGTCTACCAGTTGGTCCTTAATCACAAACTGTAATAGTTTTTCATACACAGGCGCTGTATTAATGGGACGAAATTCTTCACACAAAGAAGTATTGTGAACTTTTGTAATTGGAGTAATTATTGATGTTTTCCAATCCTTTGGAAAAACTCCGTATCTTAGCGATGTATTCACCAAGTCTAGAAAGCAATTTCCAAAAATTTCAAATGAATCTCGTAAGATTTCTGCAGATATCCCACTTTCGCCTTTTGATGATTTTTTAATACTTTTTATATATTTTTTAAGATTAGACATTGTTATAATTTTAAATTCTGAAAAAGTTTTAAAGAATTTAACATTTTGAATTATCGTTTCATTATCACTGAATTTAGGAATATTTTCGACAATGTTGTATATGTTATTAATAAAATACTTATTGAATTCTTTCGCGATTTTTACTTCACAAGATATTAGTTTGTTTCCAAATTTTATCACATGTGGAACATTATGTTCCGAGTTGGGCAATACCTTTTTGAGATTTTTCCAAAGCTGAGTTGCATTTCCAATGTTTTTGTGTAAGATTTCATTGATATGATTTTCTTTCTGTATGCGTATCATGGAAACAATTTCATTTCTTAGTAATTTGTACTCATTCCATAAATCTTCAGAATTTGTTAAAACTGCAGTTTTCTATCTCTTTCTTTCATTTTATCTAGAATTGGTTTAGTTATCTATTTATTTTGTGGCATATTGATTGTTTTCTGTTTTATGGGACACCTTGCATTAATTATGTCGGAAATTTTTCCAATTAGTGTATTAGATTATTTTAATTTTAAATGCAGTAGTCACTAATTTTAGGCATATATGTACACTATGTTTCAAATATTTATCATTTGTTATTATATAATCAATCAACGTTGAAGAATTTTGCATTATCCTTGTTGGTTTATTTACAATTTGATACAAACCAAACTGAGATAAAATATTTAAGCATTTGCCTCCGTAATAGGTATTTTTTAAAAGATCAAAATTATATAGATAACAACATTGTAATCTCTCCATTTCACTTCCACACAAGTTTCAATGAGCCTCTCCTTCATTTACTCACAAGAAGCGCATAGATACTGTTGGATAGGCCAGCAATGTATAATTATGTCCTTCAATTTTTATAGATAATGTTAAAAACCAATTTAAATTTATCTTCTTCTGTTTTACCTTAAATGCAAAATCTTCTCTAATATAAATTGGAATACCTCTAGTCCTTCTATTCGAAGTGTTACATCTTTGGGGGGCTGTGTTGTCGTATTCTTTAGCCAAACAATTGATTATCACAAACACAAAGAATATCTTTATTAATAACAATAATACAAGGATGTTAATATGTCAGAACGCCTGGTGGATATGTGCATGGTATGTCCACGGGGATGAGTTCGTAGTTGTCCTGGTGCAATGGTTGCAGGTGGAGGACGTGCTGAACCGGATTCCTCGGCGGAGTGGTCGTTGATAAGCCGTGTGCTGGGTGACGTCTTCTGACCGGACGGGCTTCTTTTCTGCTGATGCGTTTCAGTGTCCGACGAAGCTGGGTGGTCGTAGGTGTAATTTTGAGGTCTGTTCACGTAAACTCGACCTCTTAGATGACCCCTAAAAAGAAAACTTACAAAACAAAATTAGGACGGAAATGAATAACATTAGCTGTGAAACCATCGCAAGACTCATTAACAGCGTTTACACACAAGCTGGTCACTGTCAAGTGGATGGTGGAGGACATTTCCAATATTTATTGTAATTTTATTAAGTTGTTTTGTTATGTTTTTATAAGAAAGTATTATTTTAGGTTGAAATTTTATTGAGATTAAAAATCACATTTCATTTTTCAATAATTTTTTTCTTCAAAATTTTCTTATGCAACTAGTGATTCATTAAGATTTCTGTTCTCAGAAAAATGGATGCTTTCAAATGACATTTTCAAAAAAATAGGTTGTCATTTAAAAAAACTGTCGATGACGTCACGGCGGCGCAAAAGTGGTAACTGACATAAAATTAAAATTGGTTGTAAAAGATGTCTTTTTTAAAAGTAAAATCGACCTGTCCGAGCATTTTTCGAGAAAGTCAACGCTAAGGGTGTTTTCTCGCTTGGTGCGTTACTTTATCACCACACTGTATAATTTTCAGGATTGACGAAAAATTACTGTCTTTCTTTCTTTCTTTTAAGAATGACATTGACTTGAAAATAAAGACAAAATTTATATAAATAAATATATTAAAAACAAGTAGTACAATTACAAATTGTTTTAGACAAATTTAAAACTGATTTCGTATACGAGACAACATAAAACAAATTTAAAATGATTTTATAACGAGTTTGTTTCACCGATGTATACATGTGATCTTTTGTGCCTACCCTCCACAAAAGATCACATCCCCTTACAATCCGAAGGTGTGTACCGAATTCCTTGTTCTTGTGGGCGTGTATACATCGGTGAAACAAAACGGTCTGTTAGTACTCGTGTTTCTGAATATGAACGCTGTACGAGACTACCACAAACAACTGGCTCGGCCCTAGCTGAACACAAACTAGAAACCGGTCACCAAATCCTATTCTCCGACACAAAACTTCTAGCCCGCTCATCTCATTTTTTCAATCGTAAAATCCGTGAATCCATAGAAATTCTCAAACATCCCAATAATCTGAACCGTGACACTGGCTTTTATCTCCACAATGCCTGGAAACACCTCATTAACGATCCGTCACGCCCCAACAGACCAATCCCCGGTCACCGTTCCGACCCACTACCCCCACCGATCACTATAAATACCACGACAACAGACATACCCACTCAGTCTCAACGACCCACGAGAAGTAGCAGCAACACCACCAGCAGCAGCAGCCCTGAGGAAGTTCTTCTGCAATGGAGAACGAAACGTCGGCAGTAGAAGAAGTCAACGTGACGCGGTCCCAACCGGAAGCCAATTCAAACAAGAATAAGAATTTATATAATAAATGTTATGTTTCAGATCTGCATTTTAGTAGTATTCGTTTCGAAAAGAAATGCGTATTAGGTAAAAGAATTCAGTACTAGTCAATTTGTGTAGCAATGTACATTATTACACATTTATTCAAAGTACATAAAACCTAACCGTACACCTATAATAATGCTTATTAGTATTACTATTACATACATGATGCGACAGATAGAAGTGTTATGCTTCTTCATCTGAATCATCAAATTCTGACGTTTCTTGTTCTAGAGATAATTTTTATGAGATTGGTTTCCCCTTCGAAAATACTCAGAGTTTACGTAAAAAATTTTTTCATGTAATGCGTAGGTACTTCTCGAAATATTTCGTTGACTCGTATTAAAAATTCACCCGGTATTTTATTGAACATAATTTACTAACCGGCAGATATTGGCAAGAAATTAAAGTATGGATACTTAGAAGACATTAATACGGATGTTTTAATTCCAGTTTGAACGCATAATCTTGTATACTTCATAATTATATTGCTGTTTATATTGAAACGGAACTCCCAAAACGGAGTGTCATTAATATGGCTTTTATGACTTGGGAAACTTTTAAATCATATGTTGAATTCCAGTAAATCAAAGCTAAAAGTCTGAAGAATAATTCTGTGTAATTTGTTTTGATATATATTTTACAGTAATTGCGGTATGAGGCTTGAAATTAAAGAGTTTTTCGGGTGAACTTCCTGGTTTCTGAACTCTCGTTTTTTTTTACAAATTCAAAAAGGAATTGTAAATAAACCGAAAATATATGATAGGCAATAATTGTACTGTAGGTAATACATACTATAGACTAGTGATGCGACGAGTCGCTATTTTTAAGAATGTGTCGACTCGAATACTTTTATAAAAGAATCGAGTCTTGACTCGAGTTGAGAGACTCGAGTCCAGATCAAAAGACTCGAGTACTTGACTTGAATCGAGAGACTCGAGTACTTGACTCGAGTCTAGACTCGAGTCCAGATCAAAAGATTCGAGTACCTGATTAAACTCGAATTGAACTCAGGAGTCGCCGTCTTAAAGAATCGAGCAAACTTGAGTATTTTTATAAAAGAAGCGAGTTGATACTCATTTTGCTAGATTTCCGATCGTCACTTGTTTGCTTTATTACTATAATCTGACGGTTCAAATAAATCTAAAACATTAAACATTTGTATGTAATATTATTTGATATGTCTAATATCGTAATATCTAATAAAGTGTGAAGGCAGCGTGCAAAACATAAACAAAAACTTATTTACTATGTAACTGCATGTAATTGACAGCGGGTCTATCCGACTCGTTGCAGCGCTATTTAATTCTAAAATCGGTACTCGAGTACTCGAATCGAACTCGAGTTTCATTGACTCGAGTTCACTGCAATAGTTACTCGAGTAGAACGAATACCTTTGAGACTCGAGTCTGATAGCGAGTCTGATCCACTCGTCGCACTACTACTTCATTCTAAAGTCGATACCCGATACTCGAATACTTGAATCGAACTCGAGTCGACTCGAGTATCGCTGACTCGGGTTCACAGAATTAGATACTCGAGTACAATGAGTACTTCTGGGAATCGAGTCTGATAGCGAGTCTACTCGACTCGTCGCATCACTAGACTACACACATATCTACCATCCATTAACCGTACCTCAGAAGGATGCTTGTTAATCAAGAACAGCAAGGTCAGGTTGACCAATATCGTCTTCATTGACGAACTCGGATTTTGTTTAGGGATAAACAATGACAATAGAAAGTACGGTGATATTAAGGAGACGACGAAGTATACAGCCGCCACTAGCCTGGTGTTATGGTGTGGGACGCAGAATATGTTGGACAAAGATCACCTCTTATGTTCATCCCAAAATACACATCTTTTATCCATAACATCCTAGAAATACATAGTAATACTGCTCAGATCACACACAACTAAATTTTCAGGAAGATACAGTCAGAATTAAAAATAATGCCTTCTCAATAAAAAATATTGTTACGACTTCGGAGTTCGGAAAATGTAATCGTCGTTTATTTTGAAAACACATTAATGTCTACAACCGCTTAACACAATGAAAGCTCAATAATAACGAGCTGCAACACTTGTCTATATAACACATTTATAACTTATGCCCGATTTCTTCATCGCCTTATCTTGAGGTTAAATTTATCTATCAGTTAGAATGTGACACATAGTATGTATACGGCCCACTGTACGTCTTATTCCAACTGTTAGATAAATTAACCTTAGGTTAAACATGGTGAAGAAATCGGCCATTAGTCATTCTAACTCGTGTCTAAATAAAAACCTGGTCAAGTAGGCTACATTTAGTGATTCTGCTATGTAAATGTAATGGATAAATTCTCGATCACAACCCACTTGACCAGGTTTTTATTTAGACGCTCGTTACTAATCGCTAGATACACACGTATCTCGGTTTCGAAATAAATTGATTTAAATAGCTCGTCACCCCTTCCTTAGACATCCTTTCCTTCCCGATCATTTCAGCAAACACCAGAACCACCTGGTGTTCGACTCGAAACTCACTGGAATAATCGAGAAAAACACATGGTGTGATCAGGCCGAAATTGAATCATCATTCATCATTGCAGCCTAATTACTTCTGACATCTATATCGAGTAGGTAGATAAGTGGACAAGCACACATCAAATTCTTGTCGATGTGTGCTCGGCCGCTTGCTTGTTATGGTGATCAGAATGGATAAGACCAAGCATTTACGTTTTATTGGGGAGACATTACTTTTAATTCTGACTGTACTTGCGTAAGCACAGTTGCAAATGTTCCCCTAACACGCAAGATTGCCGACATTTCACCAATCGAGCACGTCTGAGACATGAGCTACAGATAACTTGAACGAACTGTGACATCACTTCGAAGTTGCCCGGAACGAGGTACCCCAGGAGACCATAGACAAATACCTAGATACAAAATATGCTGTGCGTAACGTCGTTATTCATTATTTATTTTTTTATTTTTTTAAGGAAAGTGTAATCATTTCATAGGTACATGATAATAAATCAAAATTTCGAATTAGTACCTAGCTTATTTTTACTGAGTGATGCATTTCATATGGAAGCGAGTATATTTAAATCGCTAAGGCATAATTCGTCTTTGTTGCGTGTCTTCATCAGGTACACTACCACCGACCGTCTAGCTTTGGTGACGGCAGATTGCACGTCGCATTTGATTTACATGATATTAGTGAAATTCTAGGAATTATTCCAACTGTGTTGCATGCGTTCGCATCAAAGCGTTACATATTAGTTTCATTTGATTCAACAATGTAATTGTTAGTTGACTTTTATTTGAATTATGTATATTCTACCATTGTATTCGAAGCTACAGGTTACAATTACTATTTAAAATAAATAACCGAGAAGCTTCCAAAGTTTTAACAACATATGCAACATGTGCGATCCAAAATTATAAGGGGAGGCTTAGCTTAATTGATATAATGAACCTATTAACCATCTGTCAAAACTGAAACGTCAAGATATGTACATTTAACGATAGTAGAAAACATCTCCTAAATCTTCTAATTGAATTCGTAAGGGTTATTAAAACTCTTTAATATAAGGATAACGACATTGCTTGCGTCACCTAGGGAACCAACTCCCTCTTCCGACAATGATGCCAAGCAACGGTCTCTAGTCATGGCCAGCTCCATTAACATTCACTGACGTGTATGTATGGCCGTTTCAATTTGCCTAAAATTCGGTTGTAAGAAAGCATGCCATGGAGTACTCCCCTCAGCGCTCCTTATTAAAGATACTACAAAACTACTAACGGTAACTTAATGACAACTGCAATTACTTAAAAACTCACAAGAGGCGCTGAGGGGAGTACTGTCAAAATTTTTAAAAGTCGAATTGAAACGGCCATACATACACGTCAGTGAATGTTAATCTAGCTGGCCATGCTCTAGTTCGTATACCCGGAGATGAATCGCAACGATTGTTCCAGAAATTACTACCACCCACGGCCCAAAGATAAAACAGCCCCAAATCAAAGCTCCGGTAAAAGGATTCCGGTAAAACAAAAAGCCTAAATGAAAGAATGGAAAACAACGTTGACGTCCGAACTGCGCACTTAGTTGCTTATAAAAACCCTACCTGATAAGCAGGAATCGGGCTTCGAAAGGTCTAGAAGAGAGCCTTTTGTTGCTTAGGACGTACTCGGAATAATATCCTCCGTTTAAACTTCATTTTAAACAAAACAGTGTGATGAGTTTTTCAAAATGGCTGAAGAACCCAAAAACACGAGGTATACGGTTGGAACCGCGTCACGTTGACTTCTTCTACTGCCGACGTTTCGTTCTCCATTGCAGAAGAACTTCCTCAGGACTGCTGCTGCTGCTGCTGGTGGTGTTACTGCTGCTTCTCGTTCGTGAGACTGAGTCTCAACGACTAACGAGAAGCAACAGCAACACCACCAGCAGCAGCAGCAGCCCTGAGGAAGTTCTTCTTACCCAAAAATTGTATGCAAATTGACAAATAGCAATCTTAAAGTAAACGCTCGCCTATTTTAATTATTCTTTGCTTTATTCGTAAACAATCTTAATATCATATCAAATATAAATTTTCTTACTGAACATTGGATGTTTGCTGGATAAATGTTGTTGAGGGATCATCTTCAAAATTCCGGTCAACCCAGCACAATGCTGAAGGCTGGTTACCGTACCAAAAGCTATGCAATTTTATTAAAATGTGCATCACAGATTTTCACAATTCTTCTTTACTTTCGAACCAAGGCACAATAAAGTTAGCTGGTGAAAAGAGAAACGCTAAGAGGCAAACGGGTAAACAACATTCCGGACGCTTTCACTTCCACATCCACGTGATCCACTGCGTGTTCCGAACTCGTAAAATCCATCCCTAATATGCAAATATGGCGCGCGGGAAGATATTTTCCCCATCGAAAATGAGTCATCCTACTTCTCCCTAAATTTTTACGGGATCATAAAATTCACAGCGAAATTGATCTCATTTCCCTCAAATGCATGAAATTTTATACTAAATCTACCCGCAGGCCGAAGTAAATGCTATTTTAATAATGCATAATCAATCGGGTTTAATGTAACGAGCATCACATGCGCCCCCATTGTTTCGTACTAATCGGAATTTGAATGAGGATATCGTCGTTAACAACGACGCAATGCGTGCACTAATTTTATTTGCTTTGTGAGGCTTAATGTAGTCGATATTGTTGTTGGTAATTAATATTGCGAGCGCGTTCTACTATGTCTCAATTTAATTATTCAATTGGCCTTTCCAGAAACTCTATTGGAAAATGCGGCCCCTTACACGATATCGGCGCGGCCCTCGAGCAAGAGGAATTCAGCCACGCAGATGCCCGTCAAGCCGTACCACGTGACGTGGGCCCCAATCCTGCAGTCAAGAAACTGCGCCACCCAAACCCCGCCCCCGCACAAGGAGAGCTCCGTCTGAGCCAAGGCCCGGCACCGGGACCAATACCACCTGTGATACTTGTGAATATCTCATATTTTTAAGCAACATTATCAACTACTGTTATGCTGTTATTATTTCATTGTGAATAAAATATCATTCTATGTAGATAAAGTAGGTTTTTTGTATGATCGAAATGTATAGGTTAGTAGAAGGCAATCAAAAGTTTGAAAATAATCAGCTGACTTGTTCGAAACCATCAAAAGTATGCTCTCATCAAAGTTGTAATGAAAACCGATCATTATTTCGGTGGGTGACTGATTCTGACAGTTCGCACTGCTGTCGAAACAAACCTATTGTTTGAGCCAGAGCGGCATATGAGCTATTTTATAATATTGGATTGTTACATCTAAAATTAAATTATAAATGGATAGCAATTTTATGAAGAGAAAGATCAATGTCGACATCAATCTGATCTCCAGAAAGAATGTCGGCATTTTTTCTAGAGTAAAGAAATTCTCATTTTTAGATAGTACCTAGAATCTTATGCGAGCCCAACGTTAGTGAAATTCCTACCTCTTTGAATGAATTTTTAAGTTATGTATAAAACGATTACGGAAATTTGTGAAGGTCACTAGCAAAGATCATAATCAGAAGACGACCGCAAGATAGCTCAAGGAAACTTGTCAAAAGCAGATTATCTTTGGTCAGACTCAGGATGAAGGAGTGTTTGGCTGAGCATTGGTAAATGTTATATTGTATTTTTGTATACAAGCAAGCGGTTTGCCATCGTACCATTGGCTCAGGTAATCGTGCATATTTCTGGCAAGCATTGTGATCTTTGCTATTCAGCTTTGCAAATTTCCGTAATCGTTTTATATATAAATGAAAAATTCATTCAAAGGGGTGCGAACTTCACTGACGATGGGCTCGTAGAACCGCCAGAACCGGATACCCTACACCAATGCCTTTGTTTAATTATTTACGATTTGAACTGATTCAAATTGCTTTATAAATGCAGCGACAAATGAATTGCAAAAAGTAAAAATTGTAATGGCCCCAGCGCAGAACCTTGAGGAATCCCCATCGTATTGTATGGGTTAGACATTTCACTACCTAGCCTAATCACATGCAGCCTGCCTAGAAAGAAGGATTTTATCCACTCTCCCATAAAAAACCCTAACACCATAATCGCTAAGTTTAAACAGGAGATATTCAATATTAACAGTGTTAAAGCCCTTTGAGAGGTGAAAGAAAGGGTCGAGAGCCAAATTATTCCGGTCCAATTCACATACATAAAATCAAGCTCGAACTTCTAGGTAGAAAAACATACGGTTTATCGGGGATACATCTGCAGAATAATATGATAGTTAGCAGGTGCGAATAAAAAAGTTTGGAAAACACTCTTAGAACCGTAACTGCTGGTACTTCTTATCAGATAATTCATCCTTTTTATTCGTACGTTTAGGAATTTTTCGTATGTTTAGGAATGTTTCTAAGCAGAGCATAAAGACATCAAATCAGTGATAAGACAAAAGCAGTTTTGAAAACGTCTTCAAAAAGAAGAACGAAAGGTCGAATTATAAAGATTCTTCGAAACAAGTTTATCTAATCGAGACACTATGCAGTCAAGAAGTAAACGTTTCTGAAATGAACTAAAATATTCTATATTCTAAAGCAAACTATGTATTACATTTTAACTAATGTCTCGTTTCATTTTATCGACCAAATAGTTGTGTAACAGACTAAGGCTTCCTCAATATACCACACACGTTATCGATATGATTGTCTATTTATTAGGGTGGGTCGAAAAACCAAACTTTGAGATAATTTTACCTAATAGCAAAATTATGTTGTCTTTTAGTGATATTATGACACCTACGAAATATTTTTGAATTTAGTTAATATTTAGAGGGTGCGCCTTTCGTTTGAATTTTTGAAATTATACAAGAAAGGCCATATAGTATGCCATGAAAAGTTCGTATTTGCAATCATAATAATAACAGAGTTATGATCAAAACTGTATACTAAAAGGGCAAGAGAAGGTGGATAAAATTAAAACTCGAATCTCGCAGCAACGCCTAAATTCGATAGCAAGAAAGATTTCAATTTTGAATGATTTTCATTAATATTTTTTGTTGTATTATTTTTTTAATTATTAATAAATGATTATTTTATTCCAAAAACCCTATTTTCCTTGAGACATTTATGTTATATGACTACCAGAATATATTCAAGTTATTCGTATTTCCAAGGCAAAGCGCAACCTGAAGATGAGGTGTTATTTACTTTAAATTTTAGCATTACACTGTTTTCATGTAAAGGCAATATAATTTTGCTATTAAAAATCAAAAGCGCATATTCGCTTTTTTCCATACAAAAATGACCCACCCTACTATTTATCTATTGTTAAGCCAAGAAAGTAACATTTTGCACAATCGTCACTTCTTTTAAGCCACTGGTTAGTTCTTGTGGGATAGTTCTTTGTTTATGGAAATAAACATATACAGTCTTATTATTAATTAATATTAATCGATTATGTTGGCATCAGGACTTCATTTCAGATACTGCATTAGAAGTCGACGCAAAAAGTTCCTCAGAATTTTTATCCGAAATTAAAATTGATACGTCGTCCGCATATATGTGCTTTACCAGCGTTTACATAATTTGGGAGGTCATTTATGAATAGGAAAAATAAAGAAAAGTTTTAGTCGCGACATCCTGCGATCGCCTTTGTTTGCAACTAAATTAAAAATAAAATTGGATCCCTCAGGAACTCCTACCTCCGACCAGTATTCTTGGACCTGCATGAGCCTGAGTCAGATACCTATGAAACAAGTCTAAACTATGAAATGCATGTATCAGGTCAAAAAAGATAAATATTTCCCGCAATCTAGTTCTTTAGAAAGTAATTCTAAGAAACCACATGCAGCAGTATCAGTAGACCCCCTGTAAGTATGTTGATCTTTTCAATGTAAGCCAGTAGTCGAACGTAGGTACATAAATACTTTTTCAATAATTCTTGACATCACACACAACACGGAGATAGGTCTAGAGTTCTAGAAATTTAGCGGATTATTTTGTTTCATTTACTATTTATTTCTTCCGGATTAACTAAGCGATTGCATTTAGTTATTTAGGGCCAGTTGTACAAAGTAGGTTTAAACTCGAGTTTAAGTGAGCCAGATTTAAAGTAAACAAATTCGCATACTATCTTAATGACATATGGCAATTAATGCATTCATAAATAAAATTTGATGCGATTTTGTTCACTCTGAACCTGGTTCAGTTGAACGTCAGTTTAAACCTCCTTTGTACAACTGGCCCTTAGTATTTCAATAGAAATGCACGTTGCCATAACAATCTATTTTATATTAAAAACCACTTTCATTCCTTATGAAAGGCGCATTTCCTTAGGAGTTACATTAATCTGCCTTTTAATTTATTGTTCATTTTAGTAAAAAGGGGAGTTTACTAGTTTAAAATATTACTCCTATTATAAAGCGGGTCGTTAACACAAATAATTAATAATTGAAATAAAATAATGATAACTTGGTTACTAGTGGGAAGATCACAGATTAGATAACTGATAAGTGATAACAAAATTGATTTGCGTAGAGCAGCTACTTATGTTATTAAATTAAAAGTCTCCAAACTAATATGACAATGATCTCTTGAAACCTTATTAAAATTGCCGTCAAAGCATGATTGGCTGCAACCAGGGTCGTAACTAAACAATCTAGCGCCTGTGACAAAATTCTACCTAGCACCCCCATCTTTTTCTCAAAAATATTGGCATAATTCAAATTATGTATACCTACATTCAACAAGTATACGTAAACGTATAAAACATAAAAAATTACAATATGTAGAGAAATCATGAGAATAAAATAAATTAAATATGTATAAAAAATACATATACGCATAAACTCTGAGAAATTTTTTGAAGAAAAATGACTTCAAAATAAATAAAATTTAAACTGTTTTAAAAAACCAATACTGTATCGCATCTTTTCTACAGTCCACATATTTTCTTTTCTATAGTCTGCAGATAAACTTGCGTTACACAATATTTTAATGTCAAACCTTTGTCTGGTTTTCCTTTATATACTTTGCTGTGGTTTTCTTTTGGTCTTTGGACTTTTATCTTTGCCACTTCCACGTAGTGATCCGATTCTAAATCAGCTCTCTTTTATTTTATGTAGGCATTAGCATCTTGCTCCATGCTTCGCTTACACCTTATGCAAATGTAATCTATTTGATTTTCAATTTTCTTATTTGTAAATTAATACTATGTGTTTTTTTTTAAAATGCCATAAAGGTTGGCCATGAAAATTAAAACTCATGTCGTAGCTTGGCATCTAACACATGCCAAATTTGAAAATTTAAAGTAAATGAATGGAGCTAAGACATTAATTTTCTTTTCCACAGCCACCCCTTATGGCATTTTTAAAAAAATACATGTTAGAATTCCTCTTATTTTTAAGCTGACACAATTCGCATAGCTATATCAGCAATCAACATCTCACTGTTATTTCTTTCTGCTGTGCCATTGCAGTTTTGGATTTCACATTGGGTAATTATTCTTATTTTTTAAAATTTCAATTTTATCAGTAAAATGAGGCATTTTATCGTTTAATTTATATGCCCTTTTTTAATATTTGCTTCAACCCAATCCAATGGGCGTCCGTGTTTCGCCTAGTTACGGCTGTGCCTGAAACCTCATCTAAAGTTTAGATGGACCTTACGATTTCAAGTTTAAAATAACTTAATAGTCTCGATGTATTAGTTATCTTATTGCGAATCTTCTTTTGCGTCAATCTAAAGTGTAAATCTGTAAGTAGGCTTGAAACTTATCGGCAATAAAAGATTGCAAATACACTGAGTGTAACCGGTGCATGTGAATCGAAGACGCTATTGTATCCCACGTCATCAAATTGTGTCTGGTAATTAGGTAATATCAATACAAACGATTTTCAAAAATATGACAGCACTAAATTTAATTGGTAATTTTTCGCAATAGCGTCGTTCGAAGATTATACTTTGGTACATTTACGATTCTATCGAATATTTTATGTAATTTATGGGTCTATTCAGTCCATATCTATAAGGACCGTAATATTAGTAAAATTGTAATTCAATTATGTATTAAAATTAGTGTTGGGATCACTTGAGTGAAAAATAACCTATTATCCGGTTATTGCAATAACCTGAATTATTCGGTTATCGCTTATGATTCAAGTGACCAATAACCGGTTATGATTCAAATGATAAATAACTGGTTATTCATTACTTGAATTATAACCGACAACCGAATAATTCAGGTTATTAAAATGTCATTTTCTTGTCTGTTTACAAAAACACTCACGCCTGACTGGCGACTCATTCCCATTGCCTAATATCACCTAATATGTACGGGGATAATATTTAATTTTCGGGGTACTAACGAGATCACTTGGCAGTCGTAAATTTTGTGCTTTGCAATATGAATCTTCAGCAAAATCTGTTTTCTAAATATTGAAATAAAATATTTTGTTTTTGAAATTTCTTGACTTTTGGTAATTATAACTATTAAAATTAAATAACCAAATAGGAACAAAATTTCTTATTTATCTGTTTAATTTTATACGTAATATATTATTATTATTACAACAAGAGAAAAATTACATTCATTATTTTTTTAAATAATTTTAAATATATTTTTACAAAGCAGTAGGTATGTTTTAATTTATAATTTCCAGATTATTAGTTAGTTAATCAATTTGGAGGAAGCTACAACGTTTCAGCTCTTTTTAATAGGTATTCAATTTTCAACTTTACTTAAAAAAAGTTTAAGTATAGGTATTTTTAATTCAGTCTAATACAGATTAGATCACGAAATAAAAAGAAAAATCAGCATGCAAGTAAAGTTAAGCATTAAAAAATAAAAGTATGTAAGACCACTGCTTAACTTTACTTGCATGCTGATTTTTCTTCTTTTTTTTGTGATCTAACTGATTTCCTGCTTTTGCAGGAAATCAAGTAAGTACTTGTGCAAACAAAACTTGCAAAATGTAGGTACATACATGCAGTTTATTTAACCGAAGAAAATCACGATCGAAGTAACACCGATTTGTGTCACCGAATGCGAGTAGCCCAGTACCTGCTTATTACCGACACTCCAGTCATCATTCGAGTGGTTTCATTCAAGTGATTATCCGGTTTTTCAAATCACTTGAATACTCAGTAGTCGGTTATTGAAATAAACCGGTTATTCCCAACACTAATTAAAATATGGAATTTTGAAATTTTCTGGAAGATATGATTTCTCCTAGCTCTCTAGGATTACTCATAAGTCTCTGCAATATTCTCTTAGAGTCTTAGAAGGAATCGTAATCTGTGATTCAAAAAAACTTTCATCGAAATATGCCAAGATAAATAAAGATAGATACAATAACACAGTTTATTCACGACCTGAAATAGGCAGTAGTTTATATGATACTAAAATTGTGACAGAAATAATATATTTGCACCCTTGGGATAGAAATGATATTTGCACCCATGGGAGTTTTTATTATATTGACACTTACGTTTAGCGTAGAGTTTTTGAAGGCAATAAATTTAACATCGCTTCACTCGCTGCGTTCAGCATTTCTTGCAGTACTTGTTCTTTCATTTTCACTAATGTTTCTATCAAATAATAATAGTATATTATGCAACAAGTTTTATAAACGGCATTTTAGTCACGAGTTTTAATTAGGCACGAGCGAAGCGTAGCGGAGCGAGTGTTTAATAAACGAGTGTCTAGAGAAGTTTATAAATCGAATTGCATACTATACTTTTTCTACGACCAACACAAAAATACTACAATTCGGAAATTGTGACGCCGTAACATATACGATAATTTGTGTGTTTTAAAGATGGGAGTAGAAAAACATATTTATAGTGAATGTTTAGAGAGAAGTAGAAAATCAGACCGTCTTCAACAAAATATCAATTTACTATTAATTGATTTAATTAATTTACTCTTAATTTAAATATTTTATGTACTAGCATTTAGAGGATCAAGTGTTATGTCTTTCTATAATACCCAGGGTGTTCCATTTAAAAAAATCATGCTACATGCTGCCATTATTTTACGGAACACTCTATATGTGTCAAAATAATTTTAGGTTACAGTGCTCAATAGGTAGAATCTCTTTGTGAAAGAAAAAAAAATTCATTCTGTAAATGACCTATCGAAGAAGGCGCGCTTAGTAACTCACCCTATATACTTAAAAAATCACAAATATCTATAAGTACTGCTAAAATTGTAGTGTTGCCGAGGTCACAGTGATGTAAGCCAATAAAAGTGCTTTTTTTGTATGTGTGTACTGGACGGGTGGAAAACACTCTGTATGTAGGCTTACCATTGGCTTTGCTGGCAAAGGAAAACATTTCATGACAAAAAAGAGGACTTTGCAAGAAAAAGGAGAACATTTTTAAATTATTAAAATCGGTCCTACTAATGTTTCAATCAATCTATGACGTTGGTATGCAGGGTACGAAACAAAAAGAAACAAATATACAGGGTGTCCCGTGACGTAATGTCACCACTTCACCTACGTGATTATCAATTCAAACTAAGTAAGAAACTCTAATAAAGTTTTGTTCTAAAGTAAACCGTTTCAAAAATACTGGGTGTTTAATGTTTAATGTTTATTCATAAGTTCATCAAATCATTTATCCGTTCACCTTATAATCAATTCAAACTAAAAAAAAAAACTCTAATAAAACAAACCGTTTTTCAAGAATACAACGTGTTTTGTAATTTTCAAACTTTATCTCAAAAGGTGTTCAAAGCCAACTACACCTCTTTTGAAGCGCGCTAGAATGTGTTTAGCAAAGAACGGAGGTCATTTCGAACACCTTTTGAGATAATGTTTAAAAATTCTGAAAATTACAAAATTACAATTACAAATTGATTATTAGGTGAACGGACATAATGATTAGATGAACTTTAAAATTTTAAAAAACAAAAAATTAAACATGAAACATCTAGTATTTTTGAAACGCTTGACTTTAGAACAAAACTTTATTAGAGTTTTTTACTTAGTTTGAATTGATTATCACGTAGGTGAAGTGGTGACATTACATTACGGGACACCCTGTATAACAAACATGTCATAAAGAAGATGTATTTAACTAATTAATAGCGTTTTCAATTCACATGCACCAGTTGTACTCAGCGTATTTTCATCTTCTTTTAACCTCATATAATAACACGAGATGAAGATACTCTAAGTGCGCACTAGTGCGGTCAATCGAAAACGCTATAAATTTAACAACATTAAATTTTTACTGCGCATATCAGCATTGGTTCAGGATGTTTGAAGTGGGCGCTACACTCGAGGCAGCGCCGCTGCAGCCATGTCGCAAATTTTGTTTTCTATGGTCTCTTATGTGTCATGTCATACTAGTGGTTGCACCGCTGGTTTGATATCTCACATAAGAGAACATAAAGCGATTTTAAGCGCATCACCGGTACTTACCGGTTAAAATTTTTTTTAACTAAATGCTTTCCAAACGCACAGATACTTCTCGGGGTTATTCCAGAGCTGCTCCAAGTAGCTTCGAGTAACTCATCCGTGCAATTGGAAAGTACCTCATGTAGCTTTAGTTAAAAATATTTTTGACCGGTAATTACCGGTTATGCGCTTAAAATCGCTTATAGAAAACAAAACTTGCGACATGGCCGCAGCGGTGAAGTTCCAAGTGTGGCATTCGCCTAAAAGTTGGGCACGTTGTGGTTAAGAAACGTTCACACGAGAACGGTTTAAAACCTCAAGCCTCACTTCACATTCACCTTCTCCGCTCGTCAAATACAGAGTACTTTGTCCTTTGTTACTAGTTTGCCTGTTACAACACGCAGCTCTTGTTGAAGAACGAAAAATAGACATTAAATCATTTGGTATTTGGACATTTTAAAAAGCGGGACGGCAAAAAAAGCCGGCCGGACATAAAATTTTCATATTTACAGTTGGTTCTTGTCCGATGAAATTTGTATCACAAAATCTTTTAAGCGGACACTAAATCGCGCACTAAACACTTAACGTTTCGCAGTCGTTCGACAGCTTCGTCAGAAGTGAAAAATATTTTTCACTTGTATAGTGTATAGTGCGCGATTTAGTGTCCGCTTAAAAGATTTTGTGATATAAAATTTTCAGTACAAAAGTAGGACATGTCCTCCTTTTTCCGGACGGACGGTAACCCTATCTGTATGGAAACACTATTTATTTACAAAGACTTTGTGCAAAGACTTGGAGAAGGTCAATATACATTGCAATTTTGACAACACAAAGGAAGTAGGATATCTCGGATTCCGGCTATTTGGTGTTCGGACTCTCTCTGGCTCGCTGGATGCTTCCTTCCTTGGTCCGCAGAGCAGAGCGCTAGGGCAGGGAAGTGAGTCCAGTAACCAGACTGCCTGTTGCTGGCCAACGCAGGTCATTATATTTCTAAGGGTCGGCGTCCCTCGATACTGATGCGGCGCTAAGTATCCCTTGCGCGTGGGGTGAGTGCGGGCGGCGTCTGCGGAGACGGTAGTGCGGAACGCCCGGGAACTACTTGCACGTTACATACTCCCCCTCAGGATCTGGCAGATGTCTCGACGGCGGGCCTTGAATTCTGAGGTTGTTTCCGGGGCCTTCCTCATCGGCGGATGGGGTGGACCGGATTGGGAGGATCAGGAGGCATCATCGCCCCGGGGTATCTCACGGGAGTAAAATCGGTAATATTATAGATTCCTATTGGTGTGGTTGTCGTCGGTGGAAACGACTTCATACCGGCTGGGTCCGAGTCAGGATAACGTAAGGGCTATCTCTTTTTGGGACAAACTTGGACGTGATGGACTGCCGGGCGCTACTATTAAAGCATAGGTTTTGATCCACACATGGGCGTCTGAAACATAACCTGGAGCAAGTCTCCGGCGTGCATCAGCGTGGGCCTTCTGTCGATCCTGTTCTTGTTCATGGGTTTCTCGGGCCAGACTTAGGTGGTCGGGCAACTGAAGCAGACTTACCTCGGGTATGAACGTTTCCTGGGAGACGGAGATCTCGTCCAAAGGTAAGGTAGGCGGCCGTGTAACTTATATTCTTACACAAGGCGGTATTTATGGCGAATCGGGTGGCAGGTAGAAGTTCGGGCCATAGGGAGTGGGAATTCTGTAACTTGTTGAATGGAGAGTAGCGTCTTTAGGTCGCAATTCTTCCTCTCTACTGGGTTTGCTTCCAGGTGATAGACTGGAGTGAAGATCTGCTCTATCCCTAGACAGTTGGTTATTTTCTGCAGAACCTTGCTAATGAATTGGGTCCCGTTGTCACTCAGGAGTCGGCATGGGATCCCATATTGCAAAAACCCTCGTTGACCAGCGCTCATGCGCAACTTTCAGCCGTTGCTTGAATTAGTGGGAATAACACGACCCATCGAGAGGCGGTGGAGTCCCGCTGGTTTCTGGTTGGAAGCCTTGTAACGTTGGCACGCGAGGCACTTGGACACATACTATTGAATGTAACTGCTCGTCCCTGGGCAATAAAATTTTCGGGCTATCTTATGGTACGTCCGCTCGGTACTATAATGGCCGACGGTAGGAGCGTCGTGGTATTTTTTGAGTATCTTCCCTCTTCCATCAGCTGGGACCACCAGCTGGGCGTCGTCCTGGTCGTCTTCCTGTGCGTAACGATAAAGAACTCCTTGGTTAAGGATATATCCTCGGGATGACCAAGGACCAGATACTTCTGGAGGTCCTTACTCGAGGGCGGTCATTATTTTGGCAACGTCAGGAACCTCTAGTTGCCGCTCTCGAATGACGGCGGGGCCATCTTTCTTGGGGTAGATCCACGTGGATTGAGCAGAGGCCACATTCCGCCTATTCTTTCTGGTGACATGGGGGCCTGAACAAAGTGTCTGCCACCACATTTGCCTTGCCTGGCGTATATTGAATTTGCAAATTATACGGTTGCAGTTGGAGCGCCCATTTGGCAAGACGTCCTGTCGGAGATTTCAGGTTTATTAACCATTTGAGTGGCTGATGGTCAGTGATCAACACTACCGAGATCTCTTCTATGTAACTCCGGAATTTACTTAAAGCCCAGACTACCGCCAAAGCTTCTCGCTCTGCTGGAGTTAGGAGACTGCTGACGTATTCTATGAGGTGCCCATTTGTATACTCCCCCTGGAGTAAGACTGCACCCAAGGCATAGGAACTGGTGTCCGTACGGAGGATGAATGGGGCTGACCATAAGCATTCCTTCAGATGCTCGAAGGCCCTCTCCTGGGGTTCCTCCCAGGTCCAAGGTGCTCCCTTCTTGGTAAGGCGGCTCAGTGCTCAGGTTGTTTTGGAGAAGCCTTTTATGAACCGGCGATACCAACTAGCAGTCTATAGAAAGGTACGGAGTTGGGAGACGTTTTGTGGTGTGGCCATTTTGGTAATGGCGGTGACCTGGGTTCACGGCGATTCCGTTGGCGGAGATGAGATGTCCCAAATAGCTAACCTGCTGACAGCCGAACGAACATTTGTCCTTGTTTATTCTCAGGTGGAACAGTCGCATGCGGGCGAAGATTTTCTGTAGTTCGTCGTAGTGATTCTCGTAGGTCTCTGACAATAATACCAGGTCGTCCAAATAGGCTAGGATTGGGATCTCTCCAAGTCCCACGCGGAAACGGTCTATCAACCATTGGAAGGTAGCGGGTGCGTTACGAAGTCCGAATGGCATTCGGTTGAAGCGGTAAATTTCGAATGAGGTAATGATGGCGGTCTTGTCCTGGTCCGCGGCATGGACGGGGATCTGATAATATCCGGCTCTTAGGTCTATGGTCGAGAGAACCTTTACCTGACATGTGAAATGCAATAGATCGTCTATCCGAGGCATTGGATGTGAGTCCGGGATGGTGATGAAATTCAGCCGTCGATAATAATCAACTCACATACGGATTCCTCCATCCTGCTTCGGGACCAAGACTACTGGTGAGGCTCGTGCGCTATCGCATTTCTGAAGGATACCTTCCGTCATCAGTTTCTGGATCTCTTCCTTCAGTATCTCCTTTTTGTGTGGCGTTAATCGATACGGGACCATGGAGCTGGGGACGACAGACCCTGTATTAATGCGGTGTTCCGCAAAGGGGGTCGGCGGACCGCAGGATTTAAACAAGTCCTGATTTTCTCGTAATAGTGTTATTCCAATGTGCCGCCGCATGCCTCGTTTTGGCGCAAATCCAGGAAGGCCAGATGGACTTGGGGAAATATTAGTTCGGGGATGTCCATTCCGTATTCGGTCCATGCCTCGTCTATGACATTGCGGGCGTCTTCCACCTTATAGTCAATTCGCGAGAACGGATTTGACCATACGGGGACATATCCTCTGGCAACTTCTGGTTCCTGGGGTCGTGGGGTCGTGGAACGTGATGTTCTGGGCAAGGGTGAGATTGCTCGTGTGCCCTTCATCTCAAGTAACATAGAGTTTACTTGCTGGGTAGTGATCTCTCGGGACCTGACGTGTCCGTGCGCGGAGGAATAAAAGCATGCGTTTCACGTCAGGCATTGGAAAAATGCCAGCGACGTGCCTTGAAGTTGAGGACCAAGCCGGCTGTCTCTATGAAGTCTATCCCTAATAGAGACTTTGCCTGGGCGGCTTCTGGGAGGTACACAAATTGTGTGTTTATCCGCCGGCCCCTTAAAAGGACTTCCGTCTTGATGATATAGGCTTCCGTCAGCTAGCGTTATGTTTAGGGCTTCCTTGGTCATGGGAGTTTGATGTTCCCTCAGTACTTGGAACAGCTGCGGGCTGGACGGGCTGGTTCTGGCACCGGTATCCACATATGCTCTGCCCTTGACCCCTTTGATTGTGATGTCCAATGCTGGTCGGGTTGTTAATATGGCATTCATCAGGTTGAATTCCATTGGCTCAGTTTTCCTTGGATTCTCTAGGCCGAAGGTACAATTAGGGCAGTTCCTTCGTATCACTTCCGGTTTGTTGCATCCGTAGCAGTTGATGCCGTTTGACCTTGGAGTTTCCTCAGTTAGATGATCTCGGCGTTCGTCTCCCGAACCTTTGGGTTGGGCGGCGCGGCGCGGCGGCACGTTTCCGACAATCTTTTGCTTCATGCCCAAAATTGCGGCAGAAGTTACACCTGGGTCGGTCCTTTGGTCTCGCTTCTCTTGGTGCTAGTTCTCTTGCCGTTGTCCCGAGTTCTGTGTTGAGCGCTGTTCCTCTTGCTGGATGGGTTTTCTCCCTCCGGATTTCTTCTATGTGCATCTCGATTTCCCGGGTCCTTTTTACTAGTTCAGTGAACAATTAGATTTCCTTCCGGGGAAGCTTCTCCCTGATGTCCACCGTATACCAGATCCAGCTGGACGCTGTCCGCGTGTTGGGTTCTCAGCTGGGCCAGTATGGCTCTTTTCTTGGTCACAAACATACTCGTGGTGACATCTCGTTGATGGGGAGTTTGAAACAATTCCATATAAAGTTTGTAGTCTGGAGGTCTCGGGGCGAATTAGTTCCTAAGGGCTTCCTTAGCCTCTTCCCAGTTTGTGATGGAATCCTTAATTCCTAACCACCACGTATTCGCTGGTCCTTCTAGCAATAGTGAAAGTCCCAAGACCGCATTTTCTTCCGTAATCCCTTCACTGCGTTTATATAAGTCCACGCTGGTGATGAAGTCTTCTACTGCTTCTTTGGTCCTTGTTTCTTTAAATCTGGCTGTACACTGAGTGAAGTTTTTATTATGGCTGGCACTTGCACTCGTCGGAGGATTTTCTCAAGGGTTTCTAGTGTTAGCGCCATTTTCTTTCGTTATGCTCTGGTTTGCGGTATCTTGACCGAGTTGGGTTTCCCTCAAGTCGGGATCCACACGTTAGGCTGCCAATGTCGTATGTGTATACGGGGCGGGTGGAAACATGATTTTTCTAATCATTTTTCAAAAAGAGGATTCTTTCATAAGACATCAGGTAAGTTCACTCCGCAAACAAAATATTCGTGATAAGTTGTAGCCGTTTAAATCCGTTTTCATAGCAACAAAAACGAACTACAAGCTGACGTCGACCAATTGCTTATTCATTTTAGTATAGACGTTTTGGAAACGAATTTTCAAGTAAAATTCAAAAAAGTAAGCAACTAAACTTTCCCTAAACAAGCTCCACAGTCTTGTCCTCTGAACAGGAAATCATCTTGAGAAATGTTTTGCATGGCATCATAATTTAGAAAGATTTACTATTCAAAATTCGATCGTCTTGTTTTTGTTCAGAAAACGTTTCCGTAGACAAGCTCTGCCAAATTCATTTTAACTTCGACATTATCTCCCTGACTCACGTCCGATATTATCGCAATTTTAACACCGTTCTATTTGCATTTACGTTTTTCGGTGGCGAGAGATTATTGAACCTCATTTGTTATTGCTACAGGGCACACGTTTTTATTTCGTGTCCAAGAAATTTTGAGCTAAGCACGCAACCGTTCTAATTTTAGCCCATCGTCTGGCGTGTTTTTTTTTACCTGTGGATTAAGTTGATTGTGAATTACACAGAAGACGCTGTTTTTGATCAGGCAGATATTATATAACGTTTGTCAATTCAAGATAATCAAAAAATAAGATAAAATGTTAATCCCAGGCAAAACACAGTGTATATATAAGGCAGAACCAGAATGTGATTAGAACGCTCTAGTCTTCAAGATGTTGGGCACACTGGTGATTTTGGCAACACTAGGCTACTGCACTCTTGCAGGTGAGACTTTACTTATTTTTAATTTTAAGAAATTTTAATGACACATTTTAAATATTCTTTAGGGGATGTTAGTCTCCATAACTCTCAAAATATTTTACATCTCTTTTGTAATGTACTGCTCAGGGTTCCTTCGCCAGAATCATATTATATTTAATTTATACCTAACAAGTATCATTTTTTTTGTAACGTATCTCCCGCTCAACGGTCGGGTCAACGAGACGTTGGTATTACTCTTTGACGCGATGGTCTTATTATCTTGTTATTGTTCTTTGAAACTACCTAAGCAATATAACAGATTCTTTTTAGCACCATGTGAAATTTCACGTCGAGATTACCCGAATTCCTAGCCGAACTTAGTTTTTGCTTTCATTACTGCAACCACAGAAAATACAATTGCCTCTTTCTGCGAAACCAGCTTCTTTACTCTTAACTCTTTCTGTTTATTATTTTTTCAACCATTTGAGATTCTCCCAATCCCATGCATTTTTTTATTTATTTTTCTAGCTAATATTCCTATGATTTTTCTCAACTACATATTCTTTGCAAATCATTATTTATTCCAAACTAAGACATCGCAAATTCTTAGCCATGCTACTTGCTTTTCTCTGTTTGTACCATCCCTTATTTTTTAATGTTTTTCTAGCTGTATAGTTCCGCAATCTTATCTTACTGTTTTTCAAGATATGGAACTTCCCTTACTACAAATTTAAAATCCTCTGTCCATTTAGTTTTATATTTATCTTTTCCTTCTATTTTTCTATTGTATCCAATACCGTATAGTTTTAGTTTTCCTCATTCTGATTACTGCTTGATGTAGCTCTTAACGTCATTAACATTTTTAATTTAGCGCCGAATGAGATTCCTGGAATCACTCCTTTCATAGTGGGTGGCACAGCTGTACCGAAAATTAGTGATATTCCGTATATAGCCGTTGTCCCCGTTAACATAACTGGCACACCTCTTTGTGGTGGCGTGATAATCAGCCCTCGATGGATTATAACAGCTGCGCACTGTGCCGAGGCGTAAGCAGAAACTTTTTCCCCATTTTTCTCACTTTATTACTTTACTCTCTTTTCTCAGCCTTAACGGCAAAGTCCGTGCTGGCAGCATCTACTGGGCTAGTGGCGGAGTAACGCGCGAAGTCAAGGATGCCTACGTTCACGAAGACTGGGATCCTGTACTTATTCAAAACGACATTGCGCTTTTGAAAGTAGAAAGTAAATTCTGTGCGTCCGAAAACCCCACTGATGCATTTGTTCTTTTCAGCTGAAGATACCGCTCATTTTCAGCAAGAACATCAGATCCATTCCTCTACCTAAACCTAGTTCAAGGCCACCTGGCGGACAATTTTGCGACGTCAGTGGATGGGGCTGGATAGATGTACGTATTCTAAGAAAGTTTAGTTTTTCTTTTAGTACTTCGATTGCAGCTCATTGGGCCGAATCCAGATCAACTGTATGTTGCCACAGTTGTCATCACTGACCAAGCCACATGTCAAGAAATTTATGACGGTATTAACCCAGTCACGGATGAGTAAGTGAAATCAAATCTTAATATTTCGGGGAAATATCTTTGACGTTTGTAGCATGCTCTGCACGGGAGACAACGTAACGACCGCAAGTCCTTGTCTAGGTGATTCCGGTGGCCCCTTGGTCTGCAAGACGAAAGGCAAAGATGTCGTCGTTGGAACCGTTAGCTGGGGGGTGACATGCGGAAGCCCCGACTTTCCATTGGTGTACACAGCGATCGGTGCTTACGTCAAATGGATAATTAAGACCATCCTCACGAATATTTTTTCGGCCGAAGAAAAGGCCGAATTAAACAGTTTACTACTCAACCTGCAAGACTAACTATAAATGTCGAACAAATTGATATTGTTACGTTGTTTAGAAAAAAAAAGAATAAACTTATCAAATAGCAATTTTTGAATTTAATTTACAAAAAACTTTCGCCAAAATTAAAAAAAAAACACTAAAAATAACTATAATCGTTGTGAGTAGTGCAAGTAAGCAATCGAACTTATCGAGTTAAAGGATCTTTGATCATATCGTCTGACTTGTAACTCATAGACTTTAATTACAGTTGCAAGTTAATGAACTATATTGTCCTCATATAAATTGTATCACCTACTTCCAGTTATGTCCAGTTAGTCTTTTAACACTTATAGTACGCGCCTCGACACAGCCTTCGTGACTTACGTATATCAGTCTTTCTTGCAAACTTGCAAGCAAGAAAGATATGCCTAGACATTCGTGCTGCTAAACAAGAACATCTACTCATTCCTCTTCTTCTCAAGCTCTCAAGAGTTAAGACTGAGTCATTAGAAACCTTCTATTTTTGTACATTGTTATGAATTACTCCAAGTATAAAATTAAATGTAACATTCAAGAGTATGAGTGTGAAAGGACGAGAATTTTGAAAACGCAGGCGTCATTGACCTTGAAGCAAAAATAAAAATTGACCTAGAATTGTGTGTGGGTAACGAATTACATGTTGTTATTAGGTTTCTTGTAAGAAGATATGATAAGATTAGGTTTTGAGGAATAAACAAGATTAAACCCAAGGATCGGTTCCTTATTTCGTCAAGTTCAATGCCACCACGTGTTTCATAAATAAAACCTCTTATCACAAGTTAATTTATGAAAACCAATATTATGTATTATAAAAAGTAATAATGTACACAGTAGACCAAAAATTTGGGAGCACGGAGTTAATATAAAGAAAAAAGTGCCTTTCTTTTGCATAAAACTTTCATTTTAATATAGTTATTAAGGTACCAAGGCGTTATAAGATTTATTTTATTTTTTTAATGTCCGACTAGTTTTGTATTTCGCTAGATTAAAAGCATCAAACCACTAGAAACCATAGATATTTTTTGGAAATGCCGTATCTTGGCAATATATTTTGTTTGCCAATGTGACTTTTCATTTAAATACTAGGTCTGTTCCAAGCACGCTTTGTGACCGTTTCGAAACCGCCACAAGCATGCACTTATCAAAGTTTTACACTCGACAAAGTTGTCAACATCGATCATTATTTCGGTGGGCAACTGATTATGACGGTTTCTTGAACGGTCAGAAAGCGTGGTTGGAACAGAGCTACTGTCAGTTAGTTACAATGGAAAAAAAAGAGTTTAATCTCTCGGAAAAACTACTGCTGAAGGCTGCAAAGGCATCGGAAGCCCTTATACCCCAAAAGACGAAAAAAAAAACTGTACGAGAAAGAGTATTTCCATTTTCAAGAATGGTTGCGATAATACCGGACACCCAGTATACAGACCAGAGTCCAAAAAGACGCCTACGCGAATAGCGTCGGTATTTATTGTCGGATTTGACTGGTCAAAAAATCAAATGAAATGGCAGAAAAAACTCTACAATATACCATATCTTGCGTCTTTAATACATTTAAAACAGCTGCATGACAGCTGTCAACTTTTGTTTTTTAAATGCAATGGTATAATTACTGTAATACATTTCGAAAGAACTCTTCTTTCTGCGTTCAATGATGTGCCGCAATAAGCACTTATTTTTCAAAATAATAGATGAAAATAAAAAGAAATAAATAAATTATTAACATGAAATGACGTAATAAAGAGTTGCCGAACAATAAATGATACCTGTTTTACGGTAAATAGCGTAGTGTCTATAAGTACTTCCTCATAGGCAAACAAATGACCATAACTGTCAATACTTTTGTTTTGTTTTTGCTGACAATAAAAAAAAAAATTTGACAGTTATCGTCATTTGTTTGCCTATGATGAAGTATTTATAGACACTACGCTATTTACCGTAAAACAGGTATCATTTATTGTTCGGCAACTGTTTATTACGTCAAATCACGTTAATAATTTATTTATTTCTTTTTATTTTCTTCTATTATTTTGAAAAATAAGTGCTTATTGCGGCACATCATTGAACGCAGAAAAAAGAGTTCTTTCGAATTGTATTACAGTAATTATACCATTGCATTTAAAAAACAAAAGTTGACAGCTGTCATACAGCTGTTTTAAATGTATTAAAGACGCAAGATATGGTATATTGTAGAGTTTTTTCTGCCATTCCATTTCATTTTTTGACCGCTCAAATACGACAATAAATACCGACGCTATTCGCATAGGCGTTTTTTTGGACTCGGCCTGTACATACAAACTGAATAATTAAGTTTAACTAATTTAATTAACCTACCTCAAAACAAAGAACAATTACTAACCTCAGAATATCCGTCAACGTCGATATTGCGCAACATATACGTAGGCCATTTCACAATTCACCGAATGTAATCGGTCAATTAAAACGGGGGCCCTACCAACGCATCATTAAATATACAACTAGTGAAGTCTGAAGTGGTGGTTGAGAAATTAAACCGGTAGACCAAATTCTGAAACATGCCCATTTCTAGCATGAAAATGGCTACCAACCTTGGTAAATAAGGTTGAAAATCGCTTGCGACCAATAGAAATTGACTTCAAGTATGTCTTCACTCTTATTAAAGGCACTCTAGCGTTCAGGTAACTGCAGTGCTGCGGTGCTTTAATAAAGCGTAAACCTGAACGAGGTGCATGTGACGTCATTGTTTGCAATACAGCTACTTGATTATACCACATTATACTAGCTTGCTCGTCGGCCATTTTCGGTCTCAGTCAATTGGTATTGTTAAAATATGACCGGATGTGCAGTTGCTAATTGTTCAAATCATTCACGAAATGGTTTCAAAAGTATCAGGCAAGTAATTTATTTTCATCATAAAAATAATATATTTACATAACCTCACATCGGGCTCGCTACATTAGAGGGATTACTGATAGAGATGGACAGTTTGAGAACGAACTAGCTCAATTGAGCTACTCATTCAGCTGAGCTACAAGAGCTAGCTCGCAATAAATCACATTTGTAAAAAGCACTGAAATGGCATATAAATGTCTTTTTAAATCCACTCTATACCCGCATGAGTGTAAATTAATTTTAATTTTTTTTAAATAGCTCATTATAATATTTAAATTTTATATTTTCAAAAAACTTATTTAAATATATTAAATCAATTACTTTTTTAAAATGAATAAATGCAAAACAAAAAATAAATTAATTCCTTTTGCGAATTTTTTACACCTGCTCAACATTTTGTCAAGAGAGAACACAATACGTATAGTAAAATTAATAATGGATTATTATTAATCGTTAAAGAAAAATTATTAATTCGTCGTATTCGCAATGGAACATATCACATTCCCCAGATTTTTTGTCGGGCCGTCGGGGATAGTACATTATTTGTCGTGTGATACGCAGTAAAAGATCGCGACTCTAAACCGAATGCACGAGAGCTGCGCGCCCAAAAGGAGCTACTGAACTACACAAGTGAGCTAGCTCAGTGTTGCCAGTATATAATTTTTTTAATCACCAGACAACGAACCCAAAAAGCACCAGATCGACTTGAAAAATCACCAGCTCAAGAAATTTAAATAAGTAAAATAATAAAAACAAGAGGCATGACACAAATAAATAATATAATATTAGTCTCATGACATTTATAATATAACATTATAAATTATAAAATATATTTAGGGGAAAAAACAAAATCACTATTAGTTACTCATTACAAAAGTGAATGGAGAATATTAACTATTATTATTAATACCATATTATACTATAGTTATGTTTTCTAATAATGTTTGCCTGAATTCTCATCTTATGATTAAAGTTGTATTTAAATAAAGTCATGATTAAAATAAGCAAGAAACGATATAGCTTTATTATGTGGTAGAGTAAAAATTATGGTTATTGCCCGATTTTTTTTTCTATAATATCTGTCAAATGTTTCTAATGTTGGTACCTGTTACCTAAATGTTAGGAAATTCCAAAATTTCTATTCTACATTTAGGGATTAAAGCAGGGTTCCAACAGAAACCCTAAAATTTTGACACTAACAGGTATTTAAAAAAAAAACTACGAGAGTTATTAATCTCGGAAACATTACCCACGCTGGCAGAGCCTAACTACTAGCAAAACTCACCAGATTTTCTAAAAGAATCACCAGAGCACCAGTTTCTTTATAAAATCACCAGATCTGGTGCAAAATCACCAGTACTGGCAACTCTGCTAGCTCCTTGCCGCGAACGAGAATCATTGAATTAGCTCAATCAAATGAGCTACTTTGCCCATCTCTAATTACTGACAGGCTTGGCCTCAGTGTTGCCGACAGTCTGAATTTCACATCCGCTAGATCGCATCCCTTAAACCGCTAAATAGTGTTGAAAACATTGAAAAAATTTACATTTCGCAATTTTTCCAGTAGTTCTTTCTACTGTAGTTATCCAGTCTCTTTTAACCACGCTTCTCGATACCTTTGATGATATTTGGACATTGTTGCACGTTTGTTGAACTCCTATTATTAATAACAATTTCACAAAGTACACACCTGCTACACACTTTTTCAAATATTTACTTACGTGTGATTGATGATTATTTTACGGGTTTTACGTGACTGAAGTGACCGTTGCACCAACTTTTAAGTACCACTATTAACTGAAAACCATCGTTCAAAGACGGGTAATTTAAAAATAATAATTACATTTAAAGAATTTCAGATATTAAAAAACTTCACTTTACTTCACTTTTCACAATCAAAATATTTTAATGACCGCGACTTTTTTTTTAAATGAAGCTAAAAGATCCGCTAACCGCTAAATTGGTTTCTAGTCCGCTAAATAGAATTTGATTCCGCCAAACCTAGCAGCAAGACCGCTAAGTTGACAACACTGCTTGGCCTGACGGGAGTGACGGGACTGGACAGACAGTATTGGTCCATCACGCCAATCCCTTTGTCGGCCAGAAGCAGCATGGAAAAGCTGGAATTACTTGCTCGCATTAGAACGAAAATACACCATACATAGCTTTGCATACTGAAAAACAAAAATAAATTTTCGTTGCCATGGAAACCAAAATTACCAAGTGATACATATTCGGTTCCACAATGATCTGTAGATCAGAGCTGGGTAATTACTTGTACTTTAGATATAATTACAATTACAAAGTACTTTTTCAAAAGAGGAATTAATTACAATTACAAAGTACCGGAAAATTACTTCGAGTTATAGAAATTTCGAGTTAGAGAAAGAGATTTCAGTTATACGTAATGTGCAGGTACACCAGTAAATTTCGACTTACAGAATGTTTCGAGTTATGGAGGTTCGAGTTATAGAGGTTCAACTGTATATTAAAAAATAAATTTTAATTATTATTGAAGACCATATAAAAATGTTTGCACTTAAGTGTAATCCAGAAAAAGTAAATAAATATATAAAAAATGGAAAAAGCAACTTTATAATATAATAAGAAACAATTTGAGGTTTTAAAAGTTTATTGTTACACATTAGGCGTTTACGAAAATTCACCCGGTTGATAACCGGGTTAGAAGTGTGAGAGAGAACATTAAGAGACTTAGTGCATGTAAGAGTGAGAAAAATAGAGTACGGTGTATCTACCGGGTTAATTTTCGTAAATGCCTATTGTGTTTGAACAAAAAAGTCACTTCAACCAAAGTTTGTGTATGTTGAGATTTTTAGTTTGAAAGTAATTGAAAAATTAAAGACTGCAGAAAACTTTGACAGTGTATTTTCTTATATTTCAAAAATACAAGTTTTTTATATAAACAAACATTTATTTTAAAATAGAGTTCTACGAGTAGATAGCACTGCACAAATGAATGCTTCATTTATCTTCAATACTTCCCCTAAATCAATGCATTAGTATTTTTAATCTTGAACATGCATTCCAAGTGCAGATCTTATTATTTCAAACCGTTTTCTTGGAAGAGCTTTAGTAAAGATGTCTGCTATCTGTTGCTCACTTGTAACATGCGTAACATTCAACTCTCGATCTTCATATTTTTGTCGTACAAATTTGTATCGTACATTAATATGTTTCGAAGGATTATGAAATTCTGGATTTTTTATTAAACGAATGCTACTTTCATTGTCAATTTTTAAAATCGGAACAATATTTAAATTTGTTACTTCCTGTAACAATAATTTTAGCCATATAGCTTCTTTTGCAGCTAAACTTACAGCAACAAACTCAGCTTCAGTTATCGATAGTGCTACCAAGGTTTTTGTTTCAATCCATAGACAGACTCTTGTGTAATTTACAAACTCGATCAGTACCATCTTGATACCCTTCTGGTTGTTTCATATAAATTTCTTCATCCAATTCACCGGATAGAAATGCTGTCTTTACATCAAATTGAGCCATCTTCATTTTCTCACCAGCTGCTACACTTTGTACAGTCCTAATCGTATACCAACGAACTACTGGACTAAATGTTACTGTTACGGGACACCATGTATTTTTTTATTTATAAATTATTACACTTCCGAAGTCAAAATTAAATAATTTGCATTGCAAAGCTGCATTGAGATTATTATATAAACCAGTTTAATTAGACTCTTAGTTCATCATTTGAATACAATATATTATAATAATAGAAATAAAGTTCATGCAGGAATTATCTTGATTTTAGACCACGCGTATTTTGTAAACGCGTATTTAAAAGTAATTGTAATTAGAAAAAATAATTGTAATTGAAAAGTAATTGTACTTATAAATGTAATTGTAATTGATAAAGTAATTGTACTTATAAGAAGTAATTGTAAGTAGATAATTTAAATAATGCAATTACAAATTACAATTCCTCCATCGATTTTGTTGCAATTACAATTACAAATTACTTTAAGAAAAAAGGTACTTAAGTACAATTACAAATTATGTACATTAAAAAAAAGTAATTACTAATTACTTTTTTACTAATTACTTTTTTACCAGGAATTACCCAGCTCAGCTGTAGATTCCAAATATGTAAAAATATACAGGGCGTTCTATTTAAAATGAGAAAGTTGATAAGACTTCCTGCGAAACCGGAAGTCCTACGGTGGCCAGTGGTATGTCGGAAAATCAGCTTTTTATTTATCGCTCCTGAATTTTATGTAAAAAATAAAAATACTAGAAGAGTGAATACATGGCGTGGATACCTGTATTGAGAATTGGACATGGGTTTATTAGAATTTTTTTCTTGTTTTGACCTCTACTATCACCTGCCAAACGGTGTACAGTTTTTTTATTAACACCCGGTATAAGCTATAGTTGGCAGCGCTTTCTTTAAGCGGCCGCCATTTATCAAGCGGAGTATTTATATGCTACATCGCAGCGCTGCATTACAGCGTAAGGACTTCATAACCTCTACAACTGAATCAAGTTCAGGTAAGGTACTAAATCCACTAAATCAACATACTTCGTATTGGAGTTTGCAGCTAAGCGTTCGCCACCTGAACAAACCCTTGTATGCTACATAACATCTCGTGTTTTGGCATCGATTCTGAGTAGATGATGTATCAGGATTGTGTTATATGTGATATTTACATTAAATCAACTTGTGTATTTGTATCGGTACGCACTTAAACACGTGCATTACAAAAATTCCGTGTAGCTTACAGAGGTTCAGATTTATCCGCGGTAGCGCTGAGATCTTAAAATCAAACGCCTATAGGCGGGTAGCAAACGGCGTCACGAGCGCCACTAGCTGTAAGTTTATGTAGGAAAAGGCAGGGAAAACGGTCGTATCAGGGTTGGCAACACTGCTGTCAGCTGACTCTCAGTACTATCACCGGAGTTACGAGCACGTTACGAGGACGATCTTTACCTTCCATACTTTAAAACAAATCGAGAAAATACTAGCAAGCACATTCAAATCTTCTTCGAAATGATATAAATGGATATAACGTTTCAACTCGCGTCCTACAATTTATGTCGCAACCTCCACCAGGCGGCGCCACCAGGTAGCTTGCTAGGGGCCTATAGAGGTAACGCATTTAGTGATTTTTTATATCTATCCTTGTCGCACATTCTTCTCATCTAGGGATAAAAAACAGTTGGAAATTTCATTTCGTTTGTCAAAGTTACTGTCAGTGGTTAAGAAAATTGAATTTAAACAGAAATTTAAATATTGTATCCCAAACTTTTATCGCATGACATTTAATGATTCCGTCTTTTTCCTAAAAGAAAAATTCTGCACTTCTTAAAATAACAACTTAACTAGACATAACCTAATACACTTTTAAATTGAAACCAGTGACATTGCGGTAAACAGAATTCCCTAAAACTGTTGTCTTCCTTATTGCACTTGCGACAAGTATATTTGTTATCTTTGTTTCTCAATCTTCTCACGAGAGGAATGGGATTGCGTTACCTATAGGGGTTTGATTTTAAGATCGCAGCGCTACCGTGGATAAATCTGAACCTCTATAAGCTACACGGAATTTTTGCAATGCACGTGTTTAAGTGCGTACTAATACAAATACACAAGTTGATTTAATGTGAATATCACATATAACACAATCCTGACACGTCATACATTCAGGATCGACGCCAAAACACGATTTGTTGTGTAGCTTACAAGGGTTTGTTTAGTTGACACCAGGTGGCGAACGCTTAGCTGCAAATTCCAATACGAAGTGTTGATTTAAAGCGATTTTAAGCGCATAACCGGTAATTATCGGTCATAAATAAATGCGTTTAGGCTACCTGAGGCGTTTGCCAATTGCACCGATGAATTACTCGGAGGTACTTGGAGCAACTCTGGAGTAGTTCCGAGCAGCATCTATGCATTTAGGACCATTCTATACGAACGCTAAAAACGTGGCGTTCTCAACGCTGCGCTAACATCAGCTGACTGGAGCAATAGCACTACCGTAGAGCAAACTATACGAGCGCTTTCGACGCCGCTGAATCCGCGTTAACTAGGCGGTGAGCGTTAGCAAGGCAACCAGACGCATTAAAACGCATCGTCAGCGTTGAATCCTATTACGAGACGTTGGTAATTGACAACGACCAAAAACGCAGTATATAGGCATTTGATTTTAGGATCGCAGCGCTACCGTGGATAAATCTGAACCTCTGTAAGCTACACGGAATTTTTGTAATGCACGTGTTTAAGTGCGTACTAATACAAATACACAAGTTTATTTAATGTGAATGTCATATGTAACACAATCCTGATACATCATACACTCAGGATCGACGCCAAAACACGATTTGTTGTGTAGCTCACGGCCGCCTGGATTAATGAAGCACTCAGTGCTTATCCGGCCGGTCGCGTTCTCAGTTCAAAGCCTTTTTTCCGTTCCGAAGAGGGAGCCACACTACAGACATCTGTCAATGGTGCATAACCTCAATCGCAAATGTCAACAAGGTGTTGGACCTTTACTTTTGTGTTATAATAATTTAAATTTACGGATGCACAATCAATAACCATAAGTAAATAATATCCAAATCAAGAATGTCAAGTTATTTTCAGTTATTTAGGTGTTTTGTTATGTGGCATCATGTTGTTAAATTTGTACCACAATACTGTCAAAAGAATAATTTTTGTCTGCATATGGATCTAAAACTGAAATTGCAAAGTTGAAAATGAAACACGGTAAGGAAAAATTTATAAATCAATTTAATTTTAGAAGTTTCCTTTTTCTCATATAGATACTGTTACATTTTGTGTCTGCAAATTACAGAAATTTATCAGTAGTGGAGGTATTCATTTGATTAAAACAATATTGCAAACAGTGTTGCTGTGGAGTTTGCATTTGAACATGGGATTACCAAGAAGATATGAGCCAATTACTCTTTTTAAAATTGAATCCACATCTTGTTTAGGCAAGTCTGGTAAGACTTCTAAGATAACTTGTAATATATGTATATTGAACTAAGCCAACAAATTTTTCAGTGGGGTGATAATTTAACCTACCACGATCCTGATTATAAATTAAGTCAATCAAGGGGTTAGTTTTATCGCAGGAATTCTCTCATAAAGATAACTGGCATGTGTTACAGTTCAAAGATACGCGAATTTTCATTATTAGATAACCACAAAGAAAGTCAACTGCTGCAGATTCAATTTGATGGAAACCTGTGTAATTGCCTTCAAATATACTCATTCGTTCGAGTTTTTTAATAGTGGCCTCATTTAAGGTAATAGCGATTTTAAATTTCTCAATATTATGTTCAGTGTTTACAAATTTTGCAGTGCTGGCATATTTTATTTAAGACATGCTCTTGCTATTGGTGACATTTTTCATGAAACCACTTCTCAAAATTTGCCGAAGTGTATACTCAGCTGTTCTACAATCTGTTAAGTCATTTGAACCACCACGAATGTCGTAATATTTGCAAAAACTGATTCAACCGCATTTGAACTAAAACTTCTTGTTAATATATAATAAAAAGTTTAAGTCTCGTATTAAATATTGGATGGAAGATATGTGATTTTAGCAGTGAAAACCAGAGCTTCGCTGCCTCTTTTGTTATAACCCAGCAAGGCCTGCTTTTTGTTGAGCTAAAGTGAATATCAGCAAAAGAATGAGGAAATTGCAGAATTAAACATGATAGGTGTGCATCTTGAGTGTCTGTATATGGAGCAGAATTGGGATCTCGCTGATGAGGGATTCTGTTGCTTACGTCATAATTTTGGAAATATTTGTATATATTTTACATTTAATGTAAATGCTGTAATGCAATCTTTAAAGAATAAGCTAGATCTTTAATTGCAGTTGTAATGTTTGTAGTTTGAGTAGAAGCGTCAGAAATTTGAGGAAATAAATTTTCAGAAAAACTCGGGTTTTCATTACCAAGCTAAAATGTTTGTAATATAGTTAATAATAAATATTTTAATTGTATTTGTATTAATTAAACCTTAAATAACGAAAGTTTTGCGCTTGCATCAGAAATTCGAGGAACTGCATTTTCAGAAAGACTTGAATTTCCGTTAGGAAGCTAAAATAATTTGTAATACAGTTAATAATGTGTTAATAATACAGTTGTGTATACAATTATTAGACCTTAAATATAGAAGGTACAGCCCCTGCAATTAACATTTTTCGATTTCACGTGAAGAAAAACTATCTTCAGAAAAGTGATTGCAGCAAACCAGCGAATAATTTGAGAAGAGTGCAGCATCTACAGGATGAAAAGCTTTATTTTTACCTATTTACTAATACAAAGAATTAATTATAGTGGGTGTCTCATAACGTACGGAGAAGATTGAAAGCTTTTTCCAAAAGTAAATAAGGGAGTTATAGTTCCCTGAAAGAGGGATGAAACGTATTTTTCTTTTGGCAACATCTCTGAATCCTTTAAGTTATCAAACTAATATATGAAACTCAGATATAAGGCATCTAACTGAACAGTTTCCAATGCATTTGTTAGGAATTTCTTCCCTTTTAATGGCTAGTTTGAGAGGATTACTTTCAATATTTTATGGTAACAAAATGCAATGGACGTATGCTAACTAATGAACCTCAATTATTCAAAAACGGTCCGATTTATCGAAATGCAACAAGAGAGCCTTCTTATGCCAAATAATCTAAAAAATATTGTCTTCGTAAATTTTTGATGAAATATGTAAAAATGAAAAGTTAGGAATAAAATACTGAAAAGTTACCCCCTAAAACTACCCTTTAAAAAGGAGGGAGGATCTAATAAATACGTTGTAAAGGCGCGGTTATATGCCTTATATCTGCATTTAAAATGTTAATTCCCTAACTTAAAGGATCCAGAAGGGCTTATAATTCTTTATTATTGACTTTTGGAAAAAAATTTATGTGATGAGATTACCTTATTTTCTGATGTTCTATTCACCCTTTCAATCTCCTCCGTACGTTATGAGACACCCAGTATGTGTGTAATTTGTCAAAATATCTCTCCATTTCAAATTTAAATGAAAGTCTGCAGGCAAACTGTGATAGGAAACAGTAACTTGTGGATTACAATTACCTAATTATACAAACCTTCGCATTTTTTATGATAAAAAAGTAATATAGATATTACAGTTATTTGTTATTTGAATTTGAAATAGAATAATTAAGTATTAAAGGTGTTAACAAATAATGCGAATAAAATTAGATGAGAAAAGCAACGTGGTAACTATAGCAACGGTATGTGTTTAAGTGAAAACTGTGCAGAGGGAGCCACACTAACGACAACTGTCACGGAACAGTTTTTTTTCAAACGCGACCGGCCGTATAAAGCACTGGTGCTTCATTAATCTAGGCGGCCGTGGTGTAGCTTATAAGAGTTTGTTTAGTTGACACCAGGTGGCGAACGCTTAGCTGCAAACTCCAATAGTTATAGGCTCGAACGTAAAGGTGCAGATAGACATGCGAGAAAACTTGCGCGAGTTCTGTCCGATCCTAATGTCGCTAATGCAAATAGCACGTAAATAGGGTTGCGAGTCGACTCGCTGGAATGTCTGCAAGATCTCGCGCGAGATTCTTTCTTGCAAATCTAAATAGGCATAATTGTTATTGCCGAAATATCGAAACAAACTGGAAGTTAAGTAATAAATCGCGAAGCTACAATTATGCCTATTTAGACTTGCAAGAAAGAATCTCGCGCGAGATCTTGCAGACATTCCAGCGAGTCGACTTGCAACCCTATTTACGTGCTATTTGCATTAGCGACATTAGTGTCGGACAGAACTCGCGCAAGTTTTCTCGCATGTCTATCTGTACCTTTAGCGTCGCGCTAAAACGCGGCGATTTTTTAACGTCCTGTATAGTTGGACAAATTAACTTTTCAGCGTTGACAACGCCGCGTTTTTAGCGTTCGTATAGAATGGCCCTTAGAAAGCATTTAGTTAAAAATATTTTTGACCGGTAATTACCGGTTATGCGCTTAAAATCGGATTTAGTGCCTTAAGTTCAGGTAATTTAAAGCGCTACAACATTATGTTGTGCTGCAATGCTGAAACTAATAGCGTTTTCGATTGACCGCACTAGTGTGTACTCAGAGTATCTTCATCTCGTGTTATTACATGAGGTTAAAAGAAAATGCAAATACACTGACTGCAACCGGTGCAGGTGAATCGAAAACACTATAATTTTTTACCTGAACGCGACCAATGCTTTTGGAACGAGTGTATAAAGGTCTTATTTTCTAAGTTCCGTTGTGCGTCATCAACAGAACAATCAGTCATGCCAACTATCAGCTCCGAATGCAACCACATACTTACGTGAAAATAGACCGTCCGTTTGAAAAGTTTGTTGGCAATAAATTGCAGTGTTGACAAACGTCACCGCTACCATTTGATTTTTTTACATTTGGTCCGTGAGTGTTGGTTTGTATTCAAAACGTTGTATTAGTGTATTCCAGGGGCAATATTTAATAGTTCTTTTCAGAGTTCATTATTGCGTGAATTAATACAACATGCCGCCAGGATTAAATTTGCAATCACAGCAAATGGTTGCTTCTTTAATTACGTACTTTGAAAGAGAACGTGACCTTGGAGGGCTCTTAATTCCGTTAACAGCTGTAAGGGAGGTAATGTGCATAATTTAAAAATTTTGCTTTATATAATTTCCTATTATTATTATTCGTTACAATTGGCAACGGTGTCTAAATTTTACGTCATCATTGTTGATGACGCACAACGGAACTTAGAAAATAAGACCTAATATAAGGTTTGTACACGATAAAATCCGGGCAGCTTGATGTAATCATAATATTGTCAAAAATAAAAATATTTGTTTCTATTTCTAAGCAAGCTTTGTTCTAATAGTAGGCTTTGATATTATAAACAATTGATTTCTCATACTGTTCAAATAAGCAAAATGTCATCGAACCAAGAGCGAATTCGGAAAGAAATTGTGTACACGCACTTAAGAAACCCAAATTTTTCAACTAGAAAAATTTCTAAATTGTTGAAAATCCCAAAATCGACTGTTGCCGATGTACTAAAAAAGTATCGCGAACATCTAACGATCGAAAGAAGACCAGGAAGTGGTACCAATCATGGACCAATGTGTCAAAATACTGAAAAGAAAGTATTAACACTTTTTAAGAGGAATCCGAATATTTCAGTGCGATCAGTAGCAAACAAAGTAAATATGTCGACTTCATATGTACAGAAAGTGAAAAGACGAATTGGGTTGAAGGTTTTTAAAGTACAGACGGCTCCAAATCGAAATGAAAAACAAAATGTCACTGCCAGAACTCGAGCACGGAAACTTTACACTGAAATTTTAACCAAGCATGATTGCGTAGTAATGGACGATGAAACTTATGTGTTTGCGGACTTCAAATAATTACCTGGAAAAGAGTACTATACGGGAATGGATAAGAAAAGTGTTCCAGAAAAATTTAAGAAGAAAACTAAATCGAAATTTCCTAAAAAATATTTGGTTTGGCAGGCAATTTGCACATGCGGCAGGAAAAGTTCAAGTTTCATTTCCACAGGTACCATAAATTCTGAAATTTATCTTCAGGAATGTCTCCAAAAGCGTTTGTTGCCTTTTTTAAAAAGCCATAATAAATCTTTGGTCTTCTGGCCAGATCTTGCATCATGCCACTATTCTAAAGCTGTTATGGAATGGTATGACAACAATCATATAACGGTTGTTCCACGGGACAGTAATCCACCGAATTGTCCTGAACTCCGTCCAGTGGAAAGATATTGGGCTCTTGTGAAACAGAATCTTCGAAAAACAAAAAAGGAAGCAGAAAACATTATTAAATTCAGAAGAGCTTGGACTAATGCATCCAAATTGCTCACAGACTGTACCGTACAGAATCTGATGAGTGGGATCAGACGAAAGGTCCGTGGATTTTATCAAGGTTGTAACTAAAATTAAAACGACTACTTAAAATTGTGTTAATATGATGTACGTGTTGCAAATATAGTAAAAAAATAAAAATTTCCTAATGGTTTAAATTTTATGAGAATTTTCATCTGCCCGGATTTTATCGTGTACAAACCTTACCATTTCACTCTTAACTCTTAAGTTAATATCAATTCCTCTTTGTCTACAGGGAATCTAACTACTTGATACATCATTGGTTCGAAAATAACCATAACCTAAAATTTCGGTGGGTTTTTCTCAACAGTACTTTCCTATTAAATGAAATTAATTTGTGTAATGTCTGGAAGATATTGTTATTTGTGTGGTAAAAGACAGCCTCGAAAAGGAAAATCAACATTTACATTGCACAAGTAAGTTGGCATTATGTAGTTATATTTTTTAAATAAAAATACGATAATGTATTTTTATAAATTAATACACACCCATGCTAAGCAAGAAGGTCGTATCTGAAAATTTAATGTCACTGAAAAGTTTAATGTTTTCTTGAAATTATGCCGCAACTGAATTGTATAAAATGTAAGATATATTGTGTGCCGTTGGTTATCAAATACACCACCTCCTTATTAACAGGTAGTACATTAAAATACAAAATGTTTTCTAGATTTCCAAGAGATTTAAAAACATGCTCAAAATGGAAACAGTTTTGCAGTTTACTCGATACAGACTGCATATCAGCAAATTTAAGACTTTGCTCAGAACACTTTACTCCTGAAAGTTACATCGACTATAACAGCAAGAAGTTTGGTGGAATATTGAAATTAAAACCTACTGCTGTGCCTTCTATTTGGAAAAAGCAGAAGCATCCCAAATTTGCTGAAGTATATTTAAGTGTACCTTCCATAGATACTAAAGAAACTTTAAATATTTCAACTGCCTCATGCCCATTATCAGGAAACTTAAGTTTATTTCCACCAGCAGGTGAACATGTAATCCCAACAAGTATCTCAAAAACTGCAACTACTATTGCAGAACATTCTAATCTACCAGTTTGTGATGCAATCGTACAGACAGATCTGACTTTGCTTAACATTAAAAATATAGTTACGCATGGAGAACATTCAGAGACACCACTCTCACATATGGATAACAATAAGGAAGAATCAGGTAAAAGTCAAGTTGATTTACTGAATAAATTAATGGACAAATTGAAATACCACCTCGTAATTTATTAAAAATAAATAACTTTTCTGTTAGCAATTAATCACAATGCAATTTGCACTTAAATACAA
Organism: Dorcus hopei; assembly: GCA_033060865.1. Taxonomy (NCBI): domain Eukaryota; kingdom Metazoa; phylum Arthropoda; class Insecta; order Coleoptera; family Lucanidae; genus Dorcus; species Dorcus hopei. The sequence continues at coordinate 48,494,259 of CM065426.1, read as the reverse complement.
ATAAGTAGTTTACATTTATTTACAGGTTCTTCATTTCCTACGAGATCCAGATATGCAGAACCTCGATATATTGGTGATATCAAATCACTTCATTTTTCTACCTCAAAAAGAGCTAAAATTGTATTTATGGTGGTGAAACAAACTTTCACAAAACAAAATAAAACAATTAAAAAATTATATGAAGCAAATAGAAGATTGAAGAAAAAAATTATAATAAATGATTTAAAAGAAAAGAAATATCTGCATGATGAACAGGCTTAGATGATAGAAGAGCGAAGAATCGAGACATCAGTATAAATGGTCTATAATGTCACGCAGTTATTCCCTACCAATATTCAATTGGCTGGCTACACGTGTTTTGTGGGTTGCTGTGGATCTGTTTGCGCATGATTTTATTTTTAATTGCACAAGCGGCAAAGCGGGCGAGTATTGTGCTTACAAATTTTTCTTCAAAACATTAGTGCTTAAGTTGTTATTGTTTAACAGTGTTTAATTGAATTTTCTTTTATTTAGAGATCATCACCTGCTTGCATCCAATTTAAAAAAATAAAGAAAAGTTTAGATCACGACATCCTGTGATCACTTTCTGACCTAAAAAAATAAAAATAAAAATTCTTTGTTTACGGCACAGCATCCTATGTTGACGGTTTTAAGCACAGTATGCTCGTGGTCAATCACTCATCATTCTCCCATTTAATTACCTAATAAAATGAACTAGCTGAAAATATACAGATATACAAATATACAGATATACAAATATACAATTCAATCAATAACTGACGCCGAAAAACATTGATAATTTTTAGTATTTTGACTTAGAATTAAAAAGTCACAAGTAATTATTTGTTTTAATGTTATTATTTTATTTTTTCATGTTATCGTAGAATATAAGAAGCAACATAGTCGATGGGACTGACGTTAAAGTGTCACAAGTTTACATTTTTCACATTCTGAGTTCTATCAAAATAAAAGGTGAGCAAATAGAAATCAAATTAGAGTAGACAATGTAAAGAAAATGTATGTCTGTGATTAAATAGTCAAAAAATTTGAGAGCCCATGAATGTATTACATTAATTAATTCAGTTAATCACAGACATGCCACCACCTACTCTAATCTGATTTTTTTTGCTCACTTTTTATAAGCGTTTTTCTTTTGCGCGGCAATTCGACGTTGTTTTTTTGAGAGGGTGATGAGAGAAAATGATGACAAAAAAAGATTTTTTGAAGATAACGCTTCGCGCGTTAAGAGCCAGTCGCCGTCAAGGGGGCTCGCGGCAGCCAGGGAACTGCTTTCATCGTGTTGATTGGTCGCACGACCTACTTTTCTCTTAAAGGAAAGTTTTTCGATCGTGTAAGCAAAAGCGCCTTAAGAACATCTTCAACATTTAAAAAATTCGCCGTTCGATTATTTATGGTGAGATCGGACCTAAACCTGTGGCGTCGCGAAGGAGGATGGCTCTATCCTCCGGTTAAAACACATCGACGATATCTCGCCCCACCGTTTTCCGGGAGTTCGGTCCTGTAGCGGCGTTCCGGGTGGTCCAATCTTCAAACGAGCAGCGGCATCGCGTTCCTCGTCATTTTCTGCCATACGATGACGTGGACTCGATTTTATCCGAGCCCCCCAAAAAGTAACATAAAAAATCTGGAAAAAAGCTTACAAATTTGATAATTTTCAGAAAATCATATCTCGTAAACAAAGAATTCATCATCTGCAGTGTTATGGGACTGGAGAAACGTCTTACATCTACGCAATACAGAAATTTAACGCGAAGTTTCCAAATGTGCATGTTTCCATAATTGCTCCACACAATCTCATTCAAAAGCTTGAAAGAACAGGTAGTGTGCATGATATTAAGAAAGGGAAAGAGAAAAATCTCTTTTATTTTACTGAAGAAAAACAATATGTGGATTTTATTTAGAAAATTAATGGTTTTAGAACAAGCAAAAACTTTTATAAAGAATACATTTTACTCTAAAGTTGAAAATAAAAAAGTTTTTCCTCTTTTTCAGTCCATCTGGGAACACACTGTATACGTATTCAATGCCTTCAAACCCCTTCATAAAGTCAGAAGGTCGCACTTCGAAGGTTTATGTTGGCAATTTTATTTTGTGGCTGTACAGGGTGCCCTGATTTCGTAGGGACAACATGGGTAACTTTTTTATTCGAAGAGATAGAGAGATGGTTAAATTAGTAAAAAGGTACGGGTTCCAGAGCTCATTGAGAATACATTTTCAAATTTTACTTGTCATGGCCAACTTGGTTAAAATTAAAAAAAAACAAAATTTCATAATTTCTTTTATTTGCCGTAACTTTTTTGTTACTTAGGATATTTAGACGCGGTTCGAATTAATTTGTATGGTAATTCGAATATTTTTATTGGCAAAACAAAACCAAACTCAATTACAAAAATAATAATCAAAAATATTAAATCACTCAAATAAGCCACCATTGTTTGCAATGCAAAGTTGGCACCGTTTCTGAACACTATTAATGACTTTACGGATAGTATTGCCATTAATATTGTTAAATGCCTCAAGTACTGCAAATTAGTTCAAACCACATCTAAATATCTTAAGTAAAAAAAGTTACGGAAAATAAAAGAAATTAAGAGATTTCGTTTTTTTTTTTTTAATTTTAACCAAGATGACCATGACAAGTACAATTTGAAAATGAATTCTTAATGAGCTATCGAACCTGCACCTTTTTGCTAATTTAACCATCTCTCTATCTCTTCAAATACAAAAGTTACCCATGTTGTCCCTACGAAATCCGGGCACGCTGTATATGGTTCCTTCGGCAATGTGTAGAAGGTTTAATCAGCTGATCGTATACTTGCCTTTCTTGTATGCGAACCAATACACCATGCGATTTATTGAAAACAGGCAAACTTACATTTTAGATGATTATTTCAAAACAAACGTCAAAATAATTCAACCTATTTTGATGTCGAAACATCACAATAAATGTTCGAAATGTTGTATTTTACTTGCAAAATATTATAAACTTAAAAAAAAAAAAAAAACTATTTTTGTTCATTAACATTTTGGTTACAATTTTAAGAATATTTTAGTATTTGTTCATTGACAAATTTGAATATTAATTGTCATAATGTTTGGAGATTCCAAAGCCAACTCTGTCCTGTTTTCAAAAAATCGCACGGTATTTTATTTCGAACGCACCCCAAGGGTTGGCAACGCGACGTCAGCGTATAAATGAAGATGTAGATGGCGTTATATACATAACGTCAAATCTGATCTAACTGAAAACTGAATTTTCAAAAAAATGGGAGGAATTACTGAAGATGTAATCTTACCTACTGACGAGGAGTTAACAGTACAAGAGATCAACGTCTCTGGCCCAGTTCTGAAGGCCGGGGCTATGCACCTGGGCGTACAATGTGAATTCGAGAACAATGTGAGGTTAATTACCTAATCACTAACATAATTTCGCCCAGTATGCTTTTTAGGAGTTTATGTTGTGCAAATCCGAGTACACCGACCCAAGGCAATGCATCGAGGAGGGTAAGGCGGTGACAAGGTGCGCCTTGAAATTCTTCCAGCAGGTGAAGAAACATTGCAACGGAGAGTTCACACAATATGTCCAGTGTCTAGACAGATCTAGTACAGATCAAGGATTTACTCCGTAGGTACTCCGGCACTACGCCTGTTACGAAGTTTAATGATTGTATTTATACAGGTGTCGCAAGACACAAGCTGTCTTCGACAAATGTATGTTAGATAACTTGAATTTGGAGCGTGCACCCTTTGACAAGTTCGTACGTGTACAAATTCACAAAGCGCTTAGGCCAAGGCCTCCTCAGGAGGGACTCACGATATACCCAGATGCGACTCCACATCTACCAGAAGGAACTGAAAAGCCGCCTGCGAAATATGGGGCACGTTTCCACTGGATGTGGTAGAAGGGTTTTCACAGTGTGAGAAATATTTATTCTGAAGTACTGGAAAATGTGCAGAGATTGTAGTGCTCTTAAATTGTTGCTCTAAACATTTAAGGCCTGGTCTTTTCATCTCCAATTAACTTTATCTGGTGATTAATTCCCATAGTAACAATTGTGAACACAATAGTTACTAAGATAAAGTTAACTGGAGATGAAAAGACCGGGCCTAACTGTTGTAAATAAAATATGTCAAAGTCCTGTAAGGTTTTTGAATTTTATGCAGTTGTGTTGTGTGTTGGCTAAATTGCTCATCTGATTTAAGGCAGGCGGCCACTGGACGCGAAACTAAGTTTTTTGAAAATTAGATCCAACGTAATCTTACGCAAACGTGGCAACTAAAGCTAAGGGAAGCGAAGTTAGGATAGCAAAGATATAAAACAATGTTTATCTTTGCTCAGTTGCCTCGTCCGCGTAAGATTACGTTGGATCTAATTTTCAAAAAACTTAGTATCGCTTAGCTTAGTTTCGCGCGCAGTGGCCGCCCACCCTTATACTTTTTTATTAAACAATACAGCAAAATTCTTGACCCATTTTATTATCTGTTGCCGTTTTTTTAAAAAAGAGAATTTCTTTCAGGCAAGTTACGTTAATTTTTATTTCAATTTTTGTATTACTTAATTTCACTGTGACAATTCTTAATACTGAGGAAAACTGTATGTGAACATAGATCCTAAAAGCAGTGCAAGTTCAAAGAAAAACAAATAAATCTACTTCTTACTTTAGTATGAATAACTGAATTATAAATGTTTTACAATACAAAGCGCTCATAAATAATTGAAAGGCGTTTGAATTTAGTATGCAAACATTTTATAATATTCATCTTACAACATTGGTTTTCGAGTTTTCTAAATACAACATTTCATCTGATACTGTCTTGCTTTAAATAAAAATGTATAACTTAATTACAAATCTAATCGATGACGGTTTTATCGTCGTTTTTTATTTTGTTGGAAATAATTTTCGCTCGTTATTATTGAATTGTTAGCCTAATACATTTTCAAATTTAAGTCACTTAAATTCATAACATTCATTTCTGTTTTATTTATAAGTAAAAAATTTAATATTTACAGTTGGTTCTTGTCCGATGAAATTTGTATCACAAAATCTTTTAAGCGGACACTAAATCGCGCACTTTACACTTTACGTTTCGCAGTCGTTCGACCGCTTCGTCAGAAGTGAAAAATATTTTTCACTTCACTTCACTTCACTTTAGTGTCCGCTTAAAAGATTTTGTGATATAAAAAATTTAAATCGGCTTTTGTGCTATACCAAATAAAATTACGAAGGTACCGTTTTTTTTCACAGCATAACCATATTTTTCTTTTTGCACTGTTATTTTCAACAATTTTTCGCATTTATAGCTATTATACTTTATTAAATAGGGATGTGTGATACATGGAAAAGTATGAAAAAAACAATAGATATATTTAATTGTATTAAAATTCAATGGGGCGGCCAAACGAAAAAATGAAGTTGATGATGGTTAGAAACAATTTAAATAAAATCTAATATACACTGAGAACCTTATAAAACTGCACATAGTAATAATTTATCAATGGAAGTTTTATTACATTATTATTTCCAAATTTATTTCATTCGTGTGAATATGTCGACAAGACGTGTTAACGATTCTAACCGTTTTTGTTATATTTGTGGTGAACTGACTTTCAAAATACAAGGGCGAAACTTTACAGATCTTATTTTAAAGAGTTATCGCGAGTATTTTGATTTTTCGGTGGCACACCAAGACAAAGCTTGGGCTCCGCATATTTGTTGCATAACGTTTTGGAAAAATCAGCATGGAAATGCTCCAAGAACGTGGTTGTAAATTTTTTGGGTAACCATAAAGCTATGTACACACGGTGACACTTTTGTGTCTAGATCGAGTGTATACACCGAGTGTCGGCGTGTGTACAGCATCTGAGATCGGTGTCGCTAGAGCGAATTGCAGTGTCGCTAATGTCGTTGCAACTCACGTGTGGACAAGTTAAAATGAGTGTCGAAAAGAGGTCTAGCATGTTTCAAATCTTTCGGAAATTTTTAACCAGTGTCGCAAAGATGTCGAAGTTCGAGTGGACCAGGACCAAGGAAAAAGCAAAGAATTTGATATCTCTTTTGGAAGGGTTTCCGGTCAAAGCGGACAGCTTCAATAAATGGAATAATTGCCTCAAAAATTTAATACAATTTTAGGAAAAATATTTTTAAATATCTGGCCTGTTGCCAGAAATTTTAATGATAATGCTAATCTTTTTTCCGTTGGTATGCTGTGTCTCTTCTGTATTTTTGATGTAATTTCTTCCAATAAGTGGGCAAAATCTGTAACTGACGTACGAAGAAAATTCTTGTACAATTTTTCATCACCAGGTCTTAATTTACGAATAACGCGTTATAGCAATCGAAAATTTATTTATTTTTCACCGTCTCCTTTATCCACAACTGCCTTTTTCGTCTTCTACCATTTTTTTATTTTTATTGCGATACAAGTACCTACCACAACAGCAAATATCTGTTCAGCAATTGTTTGATTCAGGAAAATTGCATAGTAAAACACTACCCACGAAATTCCTAATCTAGCGAAATCGTAGGGAGGTGTAGACAAATGCGACACTTTTTGTCGACACTTGAATCCGAAACTAGTGTCCGACACTTCCTTATCTTAAAAAATCGCAGTACGTGTGGATAGTAAAGACACTGCTCTAGACACAAGTGTCCGCTCTAAGCGTCGCCGTGTGTACATAGCTTTAGAGCATGGCCTTCTAAATCAAAAGCGAGTTCTAACTGGCCTGGGCGTTTTGAAAAATTTACATTGAATTTTTGTGCTCGAGAAAACGCCAAAAGTCGACACTTTGGCGCTGGTTATGGGGCACTGACAGCAATGAGTGAAGTGCACTGTCATTATTGTCAATCAAAGTGAGTTCACGCAAAATTAATTAATATTGTAATTACCGTAATACAAGATAATTTATGTGGTATAAATTTATTATTTCACACCTTTTTTGTCCGCAGCCTCAGGGCTGATCCCAGTGCCATCTCCTCCACATATATATTCAGTGGAGGGAGGCCAAGGATGGCCTCTAAGCAGCGGTGAGAATCGTTTTCAGCGCACCGGTAGCACTCATGCATGCCAGTCCTTATAGGTAAATGGCTTGCAATAAAAACTTGCTAAGCTAAGTTTTAAGTCAGCGGCTCTTCTGCGTAAAGACAAGCGCGGTGTTTCCAGCTACGGAAGCCATTGCCAAAACTATAACTGCGTCATCCTCATTATAAATTTTCTTCGTTCTCTTTTTTTAACACCGATCCCGTTTCATCAATTTTTTTACTAATTTCTTCAGTGCATTCACCGGCACTGGCATATCAATTTTTGTTGAAAAATCTCAAGTGACAAGTTGTAGGAAACATTTCCGATTCCATAGCACTTGATTAAGTAAATTTGCTTCTCTACATAGATTAACATTTCTCAATTAAAATAGGTACTTTTCTCGTAAATTAACTAACATTATCAGATAACGTGATTTTATTAAGATAATTTTTGGACTTTGTCATTTTTTCCGAATTTCCGAAAGTGAAAAGAGAATTTTAAATATTTTTCCTGCTATTAAGCGCAATCAATTTCTGACAGCAGCAGCATTTTACTCATTAGAGGAATTTTTTAATTTGTAATTCATTTTTAATACTTCTTTGTTTAATATTCATGTGCTCGCTGACAAGTCAAATGTTCTTACTGAATCCTGTATTTGTGTATGTAGAACGTTTTGACAAATATATTATTATTATTATTATTATTATTATTATTATTATAACATTTCCTATAGCGTTTTTGGGGTTTTCAAAGCAAGCAAAAATTTCATAAACAATGACTTTTTTCGAAAATATAAAAATAATGAACTCAATCCGTGAACAAAGTGTAAGTATATTTAATAAAAGATGAGCTGCAATTTTGTCAACTTCTTCTGATTCGGTTTTGAAATTTGACTCACTTTTTCCATTTGAAAATAGTTATTTATGTACCAAGGCGGCAAAGTGGCACTTTATCGAACGTGTTTGCAAATTGCGAGCCAAGGCGAAGCCCCGGCGAGCAGGTAAACGAGTTCGATAAAGACTTTGCCAGCGTGGTGCATAAAACATTTTTTCGACTACCACATACTCAACCATTTACATATTTTGAAGTGTTCAAAACTTGCAGATTTATATCTATGTTTATAACTTCCTAAATTTGTTAAAAATGTATTTCATTAACCTTATAATACGTTATAAACGACGCTGACGTTTCAATGACACCAAAAGATACGACGCGAGCGCAGAAATGTTGTTATTTTTTGAGTTGATTTGAATGAAAAATTAATTTGACATTTAATTGGATTCGACGATGATGCAGGCAATGCTTTTTAAAAATCATACTAATTGATCCAAAATAAAAAAAATCAACACCATTGTTGAAAAATAATCAAATGTAAAACAATTAATTGGTCGTCACTTATAGATAAACAATAATATTAATTAGAACCGATTAATGTCACTTCAGAATAGGTCGAAGTAGGCTTCGTCACAGTCGGGTAAAATATTTCACCTGACTAGGCAGGTAAAGTACCGCTTTCTCTACTTGAAAGGGTATGGTAAAATTGTACTTTCGAATGTGGTAGTCGAAAAAATATACCGTGCATTCAATTAAATTCCTAATTAAAGTATATAGGCTTTCAATGTATATAGGATTTCAATGTTTTTTTCTCCTTAAGGTTTGACAGCTGTCCAATTATTGGTTTGTATGTACGTGTTCAAATAAAAAAAATAGATTATTTTTATATTTACAGGCTGTAGATAATTTGTATTCACTTTTATATTTTTATTGGATTCTGTACAAAATTATTTGTTTGCCCACAACTTTCCCACGGGATTGTCCAAGCAAAATCAATTCTCTTCCAATCACAGCTCAGACAAATGAGTTTCTATCCCCCGCGGAACAATAATTCGATTTCACCCCTGTAAAAAATTTTAAACGCGCTCTTAATGTGCTGTAACTCGCTCGCCATTAAAACTGACGTCGATAATTAAGCGGCAGACTTCGGTTTCTTTACTGACCGGATTCGTGTCTTGATTAGGCTTTATTGAAAAAAAAAAACGGTTTAATTTTATTGAGAGAAGCGCGAGGGAGATCCTCTCGTTAGCAAAAATTAAATTGTTTTTATAGAAAGCAAATTAAGTGGGTTACTGAAAACTGTAAACTTTAATTTAGATTTCAAGTTAACGATAATCATTGGTAGAAAATAAAATGTCTGAAATAAAATTAAATTAAGGAAAAGATCCTGGTTAATTAATTACGTACTTATACAACGACTACAAAAAATAAGTACTGCACATCGCACAATAATAAATAGGTACGAAGGCAGTAGTACAAGAGGTAGTACAAAATACAAAAATTAAAACGAATAAGTAAATAAACTCTTGCAGTCAAGTGCTAAAGAATGAACTAAAGACGAAATAGGTGTAAACACAAGCACTGGCAGCAACACTGGCCTTCACATAAAACAGAGAGCCATGTGACTAACATGAATAGGCAACCAAACTTATCGGCAGTTGCGGCTCGTACCTCTTTCTCAGGTGAGGCTTATTCATTCCCGGACATTCCTGTTCTTGAATATTGCTACTGCGTCCGGAAATTTTTTCTAATTTTCTTTAACAGTTCCTCTTTAATTCCAGCAATTAGTAATAATTTTTATACCTTGCTCGTGAAATTGTATGAAAAATATAAAAATTATTGTCCAAAGTATCACGTCATCTTTTCCTGCAGTCATTTAACTTGAGAATTTTTCCCTTTGGGTCGCCGGGTGGCTTAACGGTAGCCTAGCCGACTTTGTAAAGTCGTGTCGCTCGGCGGCGCAGGTTCGAATCCTGCCATTAGCCGTGGGTGTTTGTGCTGTGCTGTGCGTAAGACGATGAATGCAGCATTGCTGCGCAAAGCGAAAGACAGAAAGAATCTTTCCCGTATGTTGGAAACTGTCATGTTTGTATTCAATTGTATAAAAGTGTGGACAAGAACTAGGTAACCAATTACAGAGGTATCTCGCTTCCGTTTGAATACGAATGCTACTTACGTACATACGTACGTTATTTTTAGTGCCGGGCGTACCCGTAAATCATGATTCACGTGGGCGATGAGCTATTGCGGCTACGTTCGATAATTGTGAATCCCCTATTCCGATTCGCAGCATTTTCTACTCCTAAATAAAATATCGTTTAGTGGAGAAACTGTCAATTAAATTGAATAGAAAATGTCTTACATACGAATCGATTAGATTTCAAGAGAATCGATTCATTTCCGTGTGAATCGATTCGTTTCTGTGTAATTGACTCGACCCTGTGCGAATCGATTTGTGTCGATTTTAATTGCAATGGACGATTCGATTAATCAATTTAAAGTTTTGGAAAATTGAGGCAGTATTGCCCGAATCGCACAGGCATAGTCTCCAACACAAGCACCTACCAACTATAACTCCTATTCCTCTCTTGCAGCTGCTAATACCTGGAATCCGCTGTTGAGCATTACATCAGGAATTTCGTACTGTCCAGTGTTAAATAATTCAATCTAGACCGTACCTAGTTATGTCTTCTAATATCCTTGTTTTTTTTTCCTTTCCTGTTTGTGCTAGGCTGCTAGCTGCTAACCTTTTCACTGTCGCACTATCAGCCTTTCTAGCTCTATTTCCTCTCGGGCTTTGGTTTGCGTTATCATCCTCTTTATACAGTTCTAGTGCATATCGCTGCTTGAATTATTGAGGATTAAGAGGGTCTCTTGTAATAATAGTGGCTCATGGTCATGGTCAGGCCGTCGCTTTGTACAGTATGTTCCACAAAGTGGGAGTAGGCAGAAGTGACTTTTGTAGCCACCTTTCTGTTTATCGACTCGAGAAGACCCTCATAGTGTTTGTACTTCATGGCCGCTGTCCGCATAAGCGCCGCATACACGATGGTCGATAGTACTACTCCGGCTAGAACCTTTCTCTTTTTAGACCTAGGTCCACCTATGTTTGGCATTAGCCTGGACGGCCCGGCGCAGTGGGAGTTTTACTGGCTTTCTCGCATGTTTTTTGACATGGGAGGTCATCTTCAGGTCTCGATCGAGGTATACGTCCCGATACTTTATTTCATTCTTGGTATTCGGTTTATTTCATTCTTGGTCTTTGGTACGTTTATGGTCTGAGGAGAAGGGATCATGTATCACATAAATTACATGAGGCTAATTGGCTAAGCATGCGAAACAGAAGGCTACTCCATTTGGCTTGCTTCATTCATAAAATATCTCTTACATCATGTCCTTACCTTATGGTCCGCTTTCACGCTCAAGCAATTTGCGCAAATGGATTTGTGCTAGTATTTGCGCATACAAATTTGCTTGCGCAAATGGAACAAAAGGAACCTAACTATAAACTTTGAAGAGACTGAAATTAATAATAATATGCCTTTATTTTTCTGTTGGTGGAGTTCAGCTTGAGCTGCTCTACCACTCAACCAACTACAAAGAATATAAATTACAAAATCAATAACACTTAATAACAAGCGTCTAAATAAAAACCTGGTCAAGTAGGCTACATTTAGTGACTCTGTTATGTAAATGCAATGGCTAAATTCTCGATCACAACCTACTTGACCAGGTTTTTATTTAGACGCTCGTTACATATCTAATAAAAAAATCCCAAAAAAAGATAACGCAGTATGGAGATACAGCTTCGTCAATGAGCAATCACCGCTGTACAGAAAAGAGTTGTTTGTGGTAAGCTTTCTTAAACGTGGTCAACGCTGACACCCTAAGCTCATGAGGTTGTAACGTTCACATTTTTCGCTGTCCGTTACATTATTTTTTTTACGTATTTTCTCGTTATTTTGCTGTTGAAATTCAAATAAACGCCGTTTCGTTCTTTTAATTAATTTCGTATTTATGATTTTCACGCCTCTATCTCTCAGGATTTGTGTTTTAATTTTAGATAGTAATGCGGACTTCTATTCTTCCTAAAGCCATTTGTTTTGTTTCGGAAATTAATCTGTAGATGTCGTACATGGTCCCTTGGTCGATTTTATTGATCGATGTTTTGATGACGTATGCGGAAATTGCGTGTAAAATCTTTGACGAGTTTCCGTCCTTCGATGATCGTGCGATTACTTGTGTGGTGTGCTGCTACGCCATTGAGACGCGTGGCGTGCGTCTTCAAGTTTTTGTGGATTTGTGAAGCTGACGGCTTCGAGATATTCTAGTTTGGCAAACATTTACGTCTATATATTTCGTATGCCCTACTGTGTCATTTTTGCCGTTTGTTTTTCTCAACTGCTACCGCTTCCGTTCAAGTACGTATCCGAGCACGTGTTGCGTTAAAGTTCTCGCTCAGGAAAAATTAACAGACGATTGTAACACCCTAGTTGTTTAGGAGAATATTTTCTAAGATACCTTTTCTTATGTAGAGTTTTTTTTTGACTCCCGAAATTGTGTTGAGTTGCCGAAGCTTTCCTCCTACCGTACGAGTTTTATCGGAAAATGCCTTGCTGTTTACGGCGTGTCTTTTGAAGATACTGTCGAAAGGAGTTCCTCGTTTTATTTGACGTGGTTGTTCTTGGAAACAAATCCAGTTATTGCGGAGTCGTTTGAAGATATAATTCCAGCGGTGTCGTAAATGGAATCCAGGTCAAGTTATTGCGGACCTGTTTGAAGATATAATTCAGCGGTGTCGTAAATGGAATCTCAGGTCAAGTTATCGTCAGGATTGAGTAGGAAACAATCACCATTATTATCGTATCGTATCATATCGAGAAAATTATCGTACCGTACCGTATAGAATAACTATAGTATCGTGCAGTATCGTTTGGGAAATATTACCGTACCGTATTGAATTAGTCCTTTAAATTTTATTTTGATTGTCGTGGACAATATTTATAGTATATTGGGTCACTTTCGATTTTATTTAGCGATTTGCTATATTCTTTACTTTGTCGGGTCATTTATCCATAGTTTTATTAATTTTTATTGCCGATTAAAGTAATTGGTGATTAAAAATTGATGAGAAGCTTTGTTGATACAATTAGTTTCATAAAAATGTTGAATTTTATTCAATAAGGAATAGACAGAATCCGTTGTACTTTCTTCCATCGTGAAGAAATGTTTTAAAATCTCAAAACTATTCTGAATTTATTGTGTTTAAGAACACAAAGATTTCTAATTGTATTCTGAGAAAACTGTATTGTCGATGCTTTGTTTTTAATAATCGTGGATAATGTATTTGCTGGTATTTTGTATTTTGCAATATTTTTGACACCATTCTCGACTTTTATTTCAAGCTTTTGTTGAACTGTAAGACTTTTAAGTTAACGTTTAAGCATTATATTATAAAAATTGTAAAAAAAATGTATGTAAAGACAATACGACCAAATTAATCGAAACACTAAACGCAACTGAAGTGCGTAGCATTATTGTCTCAGATCGCAAATGCATGCAGTTTGCCAATCTTTTTAGCTTGTGCAAGCAAAAAAATACGTTTTCATGCAACGACTTCCTTGTGTGCACAAGCACATTTGCGCAAATTGCTTGAGCGTGAAAACGGACCATTAGTGCTTTATTAGTTCCTAGATATATGCTGCATGACAGAACTTTGCGTCGTACTAGTGGTCTCCATATTCTAATGCACAACACTGACCTCTTCGAGAGGTCTTTTTCCTATAATTCTTCGAAAATTTACAATGATATACCTTGTGACATACTTTTTTGTAAGTAGATTCTCACCTGTTTGGTTGCCATAGCTCAGTTTAGTCGGAGGCTGAGGTGGATTCGGAAGGATAATTCTTCGAACTATATTCTTTAAAAAATAACTTGCGTAATTCATAAAAAAAAATAGTAAACGTTAGGTGATAAAAACGAAAACTGTTGAGCGCCAAGTAATCTCTTTAAACTGTAATTACTAAAACAGTCAGGAACATAACAAATGAACTCGATACAATTTTTAAGTTACGCAAATTAATTTTAAAGAAATTAGTCTTTAATCGCATCAGAAAATAAAAAAAGAAAAAGTTGGAGAATGAAAAAATAATATAATTGAAAAATGATGTAACTATTAAACATAAATGGTAATTCGAACAAACAAAATACAGTCAAAGCTCCGTAACTCGAACTCCCATAACTCGAATTTTTCTATAACTCGAAGTTGCTTGCTGTCCCCTGTACTTGCCTAGCGTTTCGCATTGATTTTTTGCTCTCTATTTCGAATTTCTATAACTCCAAAATTTCTATAACTCGAAATAAATTTGACGAATAAAGGACTCACAAAGCTCTCTAACTCGAATTTTTACGAGAAATCCCCACCTTTTCAGAATCAATTTACAACGTTTCCAGCGACACTGCTTCTGGAAATACCCTACTTCGGATCTGAGACAATAATGCTACGCACTTCAGTTGCGTTTAGTGTTTCGATTAATTTGGTCGTATTGTCTTTACATACATTTTTTTTAAAATTTTTATAATATAATGCTTAAACGTTAACTTAAAAGTCTTACAGTTCAACAAAAGCTTGAAATAAAAGTCGAGAGTGGTGTCAAAAATATTGCAAAATACAAAATACCAGCAAATACATTATCCACGATTATTAAAAACAAAGCATCGACAATACAGTTTTCTCAGAATACAATTAGAAATCTTTGTGTTCTTAAACACAATAAATTCAGAATAGTTTTGAGATTTTAAAACATTTCTTCACGATGGAAGAAAGTACAACGGATTCTGTCTATTCCTTATTGAATAAAATTCAACATTTTTATGAAACAAATTGTATCAACAAAGCTTCTCATCAAAATTTAATCACCAATTACTTTAATCGGCAATAAAATTAATAAAACTATGGATAAATGACCCGACAAAGTAAAGAATATAGCAAATCGCTAAATAAAATCGAAAGTGACCCAATATACTATAAATATTGTCCACGACAATCAAAATAAAATTTAAAGGACTAATTCAATACGGTACGGTAATATTTCCCAAACGATACGGCACGATACTATAGTTATTCAATACGGTACGGTACGATAATTTTCTCGATATGATACGATACGATAATAATGGTGATTGTTTCCTACTCAATCCTGACGATAACTTGACCTGAGATTCCATTTACGACACCGCTGAATTATATCTTCAAACGAGTCCGCAATAACTTGACCTGGATTCCATTTACGACACCGCTGAATTATATCTTCAAACGACTCCGCAATAACTGGATTTGTTTCCAAGAACAACCACGTCAAATAAAACGAGGAACTCCTTTCGACAGTATCTTCAAAAGACACGCCGTAAACAGCAAGGCATTTTCCGATAAAACTCGTACGGTAGGAGGAAAGCTTCGGCAACTCAACACAATTTCGGGAGTCAAAAAAAAAACTCTACATAAAGAGAAAAGGTATCTTAGAAAATATTCTCCTAAACAACTAGGGTAGTTACAATCGTCTGTTAATTTTTCCTGAGCGAGAACTTTAACGCAACACGTGCTCGGATACGTACTTGAACGGAAGCGGTAGCAGTTGAGAAAAACAAACGGCAAAAATGACACAGTAGGGCATACGAAATATATAGACGTAAATGTTTGCCAAACTAGAATATCTCGAAGCCGTCCAGCTTCACAAATCCACAAAAACTTGAAGACGCACGCCACGCGTCTCAATGGCGTAGCAGCACACCACACAAGTAATCGCACGATCATCGAAGAGGACGGAAACTCGTCAAAGATTTTACACGCAATTTCCGCATACGTCATCAAGAAACATCGATCAATAAAATCGACCAAGGGACCATGTACGACATCTACAGATTAATTTCCGAAACAAAACAAATGGCTTTAGGAAGAATAGAAGTCCGCATTACTATCTAAAATTAAAACACAAATCCTGAGAGATAGAGGCGTGAAAATCATAAATACGAAATTAATTAAAAGAACGAAACGGCGTTTATTTGAATTTCAACAGCAAAATAACGAGAAAATACGTAAAAAAAATAATGTAACGGACAGCGAAAAATGTGAACGTTACAACCTCATGAGCTTAGGGTGTCAGCGTTGACCACGTTTAAGAAAGCTTACCACAAACAACTCTTTTCTGTACAGCGGTGATTGCTCATTGAC
The DNA here is from genome assembly GCA_033060865.1 of Dorcus hopei. Taxonomy (NCBI): domain Eukaryota; kingdom Metazoa; phylum Arthropoda; class Insecta; order Coleoptera; family Lucanidae; genus Dorcus; species Dorcus hopei. Next base: position 48,478,154 of record CM065426.1, on the reverse strand, counting down.
GAAGCTGTATCTCCATACTGCGTTATCTTTATTTGGGATTTTTATATTAGATAAGTAACGAGCGTCTAAATAAAAACCTGGTCAAGTAGGTTGTGATCGAGAATTTAGCCATTGCATTTACATAACAGAGTCACTAAATGTAGCCTACTTGACCAGGTTTTTATTTAGACGCTTGTTATTAAGTGTTATTGATTTTGTAATTTATATTCTTTGTAGTTGGTTGAGTGGTAGAGCAGCTCAAGCTGAACTCCACCAACAGAAAAATAAAGGCATATTATTATTAATTTCAGTCTCTTCAAAGTTTATAGTTAGGTTCCTTAGTTTACTAGGACCCGTCAAGATCATCATTTCGGTTTTTTTGCTTCAGCTTGTGTTTTTCCAGCCAGTTTCTGATGTTCACCACGGCGCATTGCGCTTGTTCTTCCAGTACAGTGGCCGTTTTGGCCGTGATAACTGTCTCCAGATCGTCGCGACGACGTGGGAAATTATGTTAATTCCTTGTCGCAGCTTTAGATGCAGCAGACCGTCGCGTCGTACAGTATGTTCTACAAAGTGCGTCCCTGAGGAACCCTGAGGAACGCCGCACGTCATCTGTATCTCTTCCCTCTGTGGTGTCATGATCGATCTCTCCTGTAGGTACGATTGCAGTACCTTGATCGGGTAGTTGTTGATTTTTGCAGATTTTAAGGCTTGTATAATGTATGGCCACGATGTCGAACTGAAGGCATTTTCAACGTCCAAGGTCCAGCAACCTTTTAATGCTGTTGACGATGTCTGTCACTTGACACAGGGCATTTACGGTGGACTTGTCCTGTCCATCCGTGTTGATGATCGTTTACCGTTACCCGATAACTACACGTTACTCGACAAGTACCCGGATGCCCGATAATTACCCGATACTCGGTAAGTGCGCGACAATCGAGTGACCTTTCTTTTCTTTCCAAATTTAATAAAACAATTCAAACATCGATAAATATAATGCCGTCTGATTGGTCCACAGGTTTGCATGTTTGCTTTAGGACTCAAATGGTGTGGGTTCAAATTAGGGATACCGATATCCGATAATTATCTTATTACCCGTTACCCGAAAGTACTCGATACCCGATTACTCCTTGAATACCCGATAAGTATCGAATAATTATTTGAAAATTTATCATAGAAGTATCCAAAGTAATTGATATTGCAAATAAATTATACTTCAAAGTCAATAAAAAAAAAACAGGAATATCGCTCAAAGATTTATTTTATGGTACCTAATTTAAATTTAAAATAAGATTTTCAAAATTTTTTCAAACTTCGAAAATATTCGGTTCATCTCGTAACGGAATTTAGTAGTTATGTAAGTATTGGAATTTGTCAGTACACAGTAAATAATTAAAAAGTTGAAAAGAATAAGAAGATGAAATAATTTTCATCCCAAAGCCAAAAGGTGTTAAAACATATTCACGGAGCTTCGTCTGACGCCACAAAATCAACCAATAGCGTTCCATTAAAAATATTTTTTTCATCTGTATTCGCAATGCTGTTAGTTGATTTCGGCTCGCTAGTTACACGACTTTTGTGAATAAAACATATTGTTTCTAGCTTTTAACGTAAAGTTTAAATCATAATGGAATTTTTCCTTTAGTAGCGGGTATAATAGGCATGTTTGTTATCGTGAACTGGTGTACACCAATGCATACTTTTTCGCAAAATATGTACGCTTTAATGCAACCTGAAATGTTTGTGTAGTATGTCAGTATGGATGTGTATGATTCGTATTGACAGTTTATCAAAGAATTTAGGCTTCATTAAAGCATATTTCGTAAAAAAAGTGCACACTAGTGTAGGGTAAAGGTGGCAACAGTGGATCACTTATTATTTTGAAGGACGTAACTTTCTACGCTATGAACTTATAAGACTGAAATTTTACATCCATGTAGTTTGATTATTCTAGTTTAATAATAAGTTATTAATTTTTTCAGAGATTCAAAAAAAGAAAGAGAAATTAGCGTGTTTTTCAAAAAAGGGAAATGATCCACTGTGTACAGCAGAGCGGGTACAGTGGCTCACCCCACTGTACACTCGTAACTCGCAGTGGTGTACATTTTAAAAAGTTTTTCGTCCAAAAAATACTTTTAGACTTGGTATTATAAAGGTAAGTCAGCCTTAACTATTGCCTTATTCCTATGTTAGCAATTCTAAATACAATTGTTGTTATGGCAATAAAAAGGAGATTATCGTTAACGTGCGTTAAAATACCGGGCCTTATGGCCGTATGCACCGAACGAATTAACTCAGCTTAACTTTAAGCGTCACTTAGAATGTGACTTACACAATGTTATGAAACTTCAAATGTCACAACATAAACGTCACTCAAATTTAAGCTCGATTAAAGTGTTTGGTGCATATGGCCCTTAATATATCAGAATTAACATTTATTAATTTTACTCTAAATAAAAATTAGAATACAAACAAAAATAAATTTCTTTGGCACTCATCTACCGTTTTGATTTTCAAAGGCTAATGCTACAACATAATAACCTATATATCATTCATTTTGCATTAAGATATACATATCTACATATATGTACTTTATAACCAATGCAAATGTTGCAAATGTAATAGGTATACTACAGTGATTATGAAACGACAAAACTTACTTTGAAAAAATAATTTGGTATATAAAAACAAACAATCGCTTGGGTAACAAGTTATCATTAACGTATGCCGTAGCCGATTAATTTCGATATGTTTGTAATAAATTTACTGTGTTCTATGTAAAGGATAACATTATAATTCTATCCTCTTTTGATTTATCTACACTGATTCACTATACCCGACTGATCCACTGTTGACACCTTTACCCTACACCAATGCAGGAAAACAAACACATTAATGCCCGGTTTCTAAAACGTTACATAAAGTTATTGGTCCGATAAAAGTAAACGTTGCTATGGCTACACATGTTAGAACTATAGGAATATTTTATTTTATCTATTAGTTAACTTTATGAAACGTTTCAGAAACCCGACCCTAATGAATCGTTTGAAGTGGAAAGTGTATCAAAGAGTGTGCAACACTGGCGTCTAGGTAGTATCAACAACAACTCGACAGATTGGTTATCTTCGAAGATGAGTAGCTTGTATGTCTTATGACTAGTGATGTGTGTTGAAAGTTGCATTTTAAAATTTCGAAATGACACTGAAAATTTTGAAATTTCAAAAAGCTTTTTAGGTATTCACTGAAACCTGTATTCAGTATCGTTCGTTCAATGTCTACAGTAAACAGTATGAACAGTATAATCTGACACTGATCTTGATGACACCGATTCTGATTATAATTCAGGTTTCAACCCTAAATGCGATACTGATGGCGAGGATAGAAATAAATTTAATTGTTATTTATTATTAATTATTATTAGCATTTATTTATTATTGATTGTTATTAAGATAGTGTTAGAAAGTGGAAACGTCCAGCATTGTTCAAAAGAATAATAAGTCATCCACTTTTGGAGACATGTATATGGGAGATTTTATTTATGTAATATATTTACGGGACAAGGTTGGCCAACAACTTAAAACAATTGAAAAGAAAAAAATTATACAAAAAATTCATATAGACAGTATTAGAAAGTGAAAACGACAAAGATAATAATAAGCAGAGAATGGCCAGTTTTTGATATCAGAAGTAGGCAGATTGCTTTGAATAGATGTTGAACGAATGTGAATAAGTAAATATAAAATAAATAAACAAGATTCTGTAAAAATAATTTTGATTTAGTAGTTATGGTTTGGATGACCTTAGGCCAAACCTCAGGTCATCTGCTCTTTGATAATATGCCATCCAATTTGAAAGACCCTGTATGTGTCGAATTTATTTACTATGTAATTTATGGGACAAGGATAGCCAACAACTTATAACATCTGAAAACTAAAGAATGACACAAAAAAATAATAAGTATAAAAATAGTTGATTTTGGTGCAGTTCTTGTCCGTGATATTGTAATATGGAAAAGAAAACAACTTCAGATCGAGCAAAAGCATATTAAAGTAGCTAAGTAGCTACTTAAATTCATGTAAGTACTTGAATTTTCGCTTTATCAAAAGTGATTGCTTTCTTTCCCGTATTAGAAAGATAGTGTTAGAAAGTGGAAGCGACCGGTCAATGCTCAAGAGAGTAATAAACCTCCCAAATTGAGAGATCTCAACTAATTTATATCGGTAGATGCGTAGTTCGACAGTGTAGCTACCATCTTCAAAACACGCACACATTCACAAGTTAAAAGCACCTCATAAAATCTTTGGTCTTTACGAAATTTCAAGTGGTTCATACCAACCAAAGATTTCATGAAGTGCTTTTAACTTGTCAACGCGTGTGTCTACTGAAAATGGCATAGCTGCCGAAATACGTATCTACGGATATAAACTAATTGTGGTGAGAGATCACTTCTTAATTTATTAGTTTATTTATTGCTAGAAAATGGAAACCATGCGACGGACAAATAAACGAGTATGAAATTACAAGTTTAAAAAATAGGAGTAATAAAGACTACGAAAATAAAAATAAAGGAAGCAGAAAAGTTACAAGAGTAGGAAATTACAAAGTAGGAAGCTTTAATGGAACAGAGGAAGAAATAGTGTAGGAAATGATAAAACAGAAAATAGAAATTCTGAAAGTAATAAAAATACAAAAGAGAGGGCAAGGTGTAATTAGAATACATAAAGGAAATTGATCATGTTGACAAACAAGAGTGTGAAAGTCTTAATATAGCTCCATTTAAGATGAAAGAAATAGACCACATAGAAAAAACTACTAGAACTCGAAGAGACAAGACATGACAAGCCTTCTAATTATTGCTTGTTAATGGTCAAGTGATTATGGAAAATCATTTTATTAATATCTGGTACTTCTCTAAACAACACGGACATTGTAATCAACACAATTCGAAATTAATAAATCACTCCGAAAGATAATCCCGCTCAAACCAGGATCGGCGTTGACAGCTCAGGTCGAATCTCGTTGGGTCTTCGTGTTCGTAATGTGATGAAATTATTACGGATAATAAGTTCGCAAATGGAGCGGTAATCTCGTTTGAGGTGGAATACGTCGCGTCCTGCGCGCATCTCCCTATATAAACTCTGCATTCCTCCAGCAGGAAGCACAGAGCATCCTCACCCACACAGATACTCACAACAACAACAACACAATAAACGTAAGCAAGCAAAATAATTTTGAATTTGAGTGTCATATTTGTAATTACCTTCAGATGCATTCGGCTGCCTTGAAGATTATGGCCCTCCTGCTCATCGCTGTCGTGGTGTGCAACTTCTTCGACTGTGTTGATGCCACCTACAGGAAACCACCCTTCAACGGCTCCATCTTTGGCAAGCGTGGAACATCTACAGGTAAATTCACAAACCAATCCATTCCAACAAACTAGTTTTATTTTCTTTGTGGCAGAATACGACAGTGCAAGCAAGGCCCTCTCCTCCATGTGCGAAATTGCCAGCGAAGCCTGCCAGGCCTGGTTCCCCGCTCAAGACAAATAGACTGCTTCAAGATGAACAAGTAACACACCTATGCTAATTTTATATCTCGTTTATTTACAATATGTGAACCCAACTGTGGACTTAATAAAGGCATTGCAATGATACTTTGCTTTCATTTATACAGTTTCGATATTTTATTATAAGATAGTTATAGGAGTACACATTGATATTTTAATCACAGATACACGTGTATATACAAGGTGCAAAAAAAATTGTGGAATATTTGTTATACTAGACGTGAAGTTGATTGACTCAGAACATAAATGAAAGTTACAAGTGTTTTTGTACTTCGTTACTTGGCTATTTAAAAAAAATTACCAAAAAGTGGAAGACAATGTTGTAAAAATTATGTTGTAAGTTAAGTTACAGTTTTTCGTCTCTTCTAAAACAATCAAGTTCCTTTCTTATAAGTTTTAATTAAATAATTTATTGAAAACACCGTCTCACTTTTTTCTATTAAAGTGAGGCAGTGCACGTCACTATTATGTTAAAAAAAATGTAAAACCATTAAAAAAATAATTTTAGTAAAAATATTCCACCCGGCTAAACAAGAAGGTAGTTTCTGACATTTTTACCAAAAACAATTCTCTTATACGAACACAGTTTATTTTATTTGCTTGTAAAAATTGTTTTACTTACAAACTATAGTTGTACTTGTAATATTTACTAAAAATAACATATGTCCAAATAAATTTCTGATAAAGGTAGGCCATGGAAGATAAATTATTACATTATTTACATTAAAATATTGTCCAGTTCTTGAGTAGTTAAGTAAAATTGAAGTTTAATTGGCCATATCTTACAGCTTGATATGTCACTAACTTCAAAAACTGGTTGGTGTTGTAGATTTTTACACTCCATGACCTACCTTTATCAAAAATTTATTTGGACATATGGTACTTGTAGCAAGTAACACCGACTACAGTAAAAAAACCGTACCTTGAAGATGTTGAGGTAAATATGACTTTTTTGTTTAATTACCTACTTGCATTTCGATAAATTTTGAAGATATATTCACTGGCACGAAAAGAAGGCCATAGCCAAATTTGTAAAAAGAAAGGTGCAAGATTAAAAGATACTCATGCCCGCTGAGTTTAAAATCGAAGTTTGTCTTTCTATTGGATCTAGTAATCTTACAGAATTCAAAGAATTGCATACAGAAAAAACAAATATTTTACTTATGGGGAGGGTGCACAGAGTGAAGAATAAAGTGGCGAATGAGAATAGGAAATCAGGGGTCCGAATATGAAGTCCATTTCCACGTAACGGTTTTTCTTTAGACGTGGGGCGCAATTTTTGGAATGCGTGTTTTTTACAGTCTAATTTTAAGCCGTTTTATTGAAGAAGGGGCCATGAGCTCGGAGGGCGCAGCGCACTCTGATACCCATTAGAAGAAGGAACTGGCAGGCCCGGATTACCCATTAGGCCAACTAGGCTATAGCTTAGGGGCCCTCGGGGCCCTAAACAGTAAATATAAATATCGTTTGATTTTAAAGAAACTGCCGATACGAAATTTGATATACCTACAGAAAACTAAAAAGAAACCTGCCCTGCTTGTTCAGATAGATTCGATTTTGCTTCAGTGAAATATAGAAAAAATCATTTTTAAGTTTTTGTAAATTGTTTGCTTATTAAATTTTTCATTTTTTAAAAGCTGTAGGTTGTATGCCTATCTGTGTGTACAGTGAACAGTTTTGATACCACGTAATTATTTTTACAAACCAGATACAACTTGCAGGTCCACCGCTGCCCATTGTGCAGATTGTGCAATGCACAAGGGCGCTTAAGCAAAGGGGCGCCAAATTGTCTGTAATTATTTAAATAGATATAACTAAAAATGAATTGCGGGTAAAACATAAAATAATTATTGAAAAGCACCTTTGTAAACTTTATTTCAGCAGAATTAATTTTTATCAAAGTATGTACTTTAGTTAAGTAAGTATACAGGGTGAGTTATTAAGCGCCCCTTCTTCCATAGCTCATTTATAGAACGAGATAAAAAATTTTTCTTTTACAAGGACATTCTACCTATTGAGCACTATAACCTAAAATTATTTTGATACATACAGAGTGTTACATAAAATAATGGCAGCATGCAGCGGGATTTTTTTTAATGGAACACTCTGTGTATTTTCCTATAGAAAGATATAACACTCGATCCTCTAAACAGCAGCACATAAAATATTTATATTTATTTAACCAATTAAGAGTAAATTAATATTTTATTGAAAACGGTCTGATTTTCAACTTCTCTTAAAATACTAACTGTAAACGTATCGTTTGTCGTACGGGAATAAAAATAGGTAGTGTTATAAAGTAAAGTATAGGGAATAACCCAGATATAAATTCATTTAGTTTCATTTGTTTTTTCAAGTGTTCAAGCCTGTGTAATTGTCAGATTTTCAAATTTCCGTTATTCAATTTTTTTAAATGCAACCCCCCCTATCTCTTTTCACGAATAGATAGTGTTCATGTTCCACTTCAATTCTGTCATAGGTTTTCTGCATCTAATCCTTACAGTTTTTTTGCTATAATAAACTTTTACATTTTTGCTCTAAAATCAATATTAAAAGTTATTTAACGTACCGTATTTTAATTTCTTTAAGACAGCGCCCTCTATTTCATAAAACAGATGGATAATATCAAGTTTACAATTGATTACAGATTCTTATTACATTATAATCATCGTATTTTTGTTATAATACAGTCCTTTTACTTTGTTTTAATTAAGAATCCTTTAAAATTGATTCGATGTAGTTCCTAAGCTTCAGTTGTCTTCATTAACATTTGATTTAATAAAATCTGAATACTTGAACAAAAGAAATTCACCGATTTTCATTTATTTGTTAGATCATTAATTTATTATTTGTATATTTTTTTTTTGAAGTACAACAATTTTTACATTAAGGTAATTATTTGTAAACACTGATGTTTTCTTTTGTTGTAAACCACATCGAATCAATTTTAAGACATTGTTAATTACAACAAAGTGAAAGAACTGTATTACAATAAAAATACGATGATTTTAATGTAATAAGAGTCTGTAACCAATTGTAAACTTGATATTATCCATCTGCTTTATGAAATAGAGGGCGCTGTCTTAAAGAAATTAAAATACGGTACGTTAAATAACTTTTTAATATTGATTTTAGAGCAAAAATGTAAAAAGTTTATTATAGCAAAAAAACTGTAAGGATTAGATGCAGAAAACCTATGACAGAATTGAAGTGGAACATGAACATTATCTATTCGTGAAAAGAGATAGGGGGGGTTGCATTTAAAAAAAATTGAATAACGGAAATTTGAAAATCTGACAATTACACAGGCTTGAACACTTGAAAAAACAAATGAAACTAAATGAATTTATATCTGGGTTATTCCCTATACTTTACTTTATAACACTACCTATTTTTATTCCCGTACGACAAACGATACGTTTACAGTTAGTATTTTAAGAGAAGTTGAAAATCAGACCGTTTTCGATAAAATATTAATTTACTTTTGATTGGTTAAATAAATATAAATATTTTATGTGCTGCTGTTTAGAGGATCGAGTGTTATATCTTTCTATAGGAAAATACACAGAGTGTTCCATTAAAAAAAATCCCGCTGCATGCTGCCATTATTTTATGTAACACTCTATATGTATCAAAATAATTTTAGGTTATAGTGCTCAATAGGTAGAATGTCCTTGTAAAAGAAAAAAATTCTATCTCGTTCTATAAATGAGCTATGGAAGAAGGGGCGCTTAATAACTCACCCTGTATACAGTGTGACTGACAATTGTTTCGCCAAAAAAAGAAACATGAAGAGAAGCGATACCGCAGAGTATGAGAAAAATGTTAAAAAAATTCTATGTACTTTAGTTTTCGAGAAATAATCAAAAATTATACCGAAAACGACGATTCGTCTCTGGTTAAGAAAGAGCAACAGATAAACGCAATACAATTATAAAAGTGTTTTATAGTTCTATGACTGTTATAGAATTTTCATAAGAGAAGAGCTCTGCGTCATAAATAAAACGCGTCTGGCGTTGCATAATCAGACAAAAAAGCATAACTCCATCCTTTTTTCTTATTCACAGTTGGCAAAGAAATAATAATAGCTTTGTTCCTACACAGTTCTAAATCAGTTTGGAACTGTACTGCTCATGCGCTCTTGCTAAATACACAGCATTTTTAATAAGAGCGCATGAGCTGTAGCAAGAGCGCATGAGCAGTACAGTTCCGAACTGATTTAGAACTGTGTAGGAACAAAGCTATTGAAATATTTGCTTTCGGAGATTGATGACGTAGAGCTCAAGTTCTGTGAATTACGACGTAGGACGTTAACTTAACCTTTAAACGGAATTACTGTGATCAGCTGAAATACGAGCTTCAAAATATTGACAAATGCATGTGAATCATCTGAAGAAAATTGTATAAAATAAGGACAACAACGGCTCCACTTGAACACCTGCTTTGACAAATAAATCACTACAACACGAGAATAATTCAAATTCCCCTGATAAAAATATTCCTAGCATTTTTCTTTTAATTGTATTGCAAATATTCTACACATACTGACATAAGACACTTTTTGGTTACATTTTTCATTAATTATAAACTATTCCATAGAATTTTTTAAACATTTTTCGCGTAATCTGTGACATCCACTCTGTTATGAATTTCTTTTTGGCGGAACAATTGTCAATGATCCTGTATGTACACTGTGTTGATTTGTTCTTGAGACAGGAGATAGCATGAACAATTAAATGTTGTGCAAATATGTATTGGTTCTCCTGTATATTTTGAGTAAAATGGTAAAGAAATATATGTTCAGAATTTTAAAATGCATTATTCAAGGGCGCCAAAATATGTTTTGCACAAGGGCGCTCGACACCCTAGCGGCGACCCTAATAACTTGACAAGTTTTATCATGGCCAGCTACATTCACTGACGTGTATGTATTGCCGTTTCAATTTGACTTTTAAAAATTTTGACGGGTACTCCCCTCAGCGCCTCTTGTGAGTTTTGAAGCAATTACAGTTGCCATTAAGTTACTGTCAGTAGTTCTGTAGTATCTTTAACAGGGAACGCTGAGGGGAGTACTCCACGGCATGCTTTCTCGGAACCGAATTTTAGGCGAACTGAAACGGCCATACATACACGTCAGTGCATGTTAATGGAGCTGGCCGTGGTTTTATATGATCTGAAAGGGGGCCCAAAATAATCAGTAGTCTAGGATCCCAAGCACCTTTAATCCAGGTCTGGGAACCGGTGTTCAATTCCCTGCCTTCCCACTTTTTTGCTTTTTAAAGAACGACTGAACAAATTACCAACTTTATTTTATTAAATTCAAATAAAATAATGTTTGTTACTTGTTTAAAGTTGTTCTTTAATTTCAAAAAAATTAAATAGGTAAAAGCAAAAATTTCACATGTCAGATTCTTCCTCCTAATAGACACTAGCATTATCTGCTGCGTTTTTGTATTCGTGTTGTCTACTTCGATAAAATAGCTTATAATTTGACTGTAAAGAGAAATTGCGCCTAAAGAAAGCCACTACGCAGAAGCGAATTCAGATTCTTCATTACCTTAAAATGGCACCATTCTTACTTGTGGCTCCCATTTCTTAAAATGAGGCAAATGGGACTCTCACCGCACATCCTCACAAAAAAGAAAAAATTTCAATTAGAGAAAACCCATTCTGAAACATCCAGTTAAAGAAAACTATAAAGGAATACAGATTCGGTAAATGTTCAACTTGACATCCTGTTATAATGCGTGCGACAATGAACGCACTAGAAAAAGAAAGACTAATCACGCCCACTTGTTTTCGATGTCGGCTACCGCCCGCCCTGCCGCGTCGTTGACAATGAGTTCTACGCGAACCGAATTGAAGTAAACTTGCTATGTGTCTAGTACCCAAATGTCCGATTCTGTATGTCAAAGAAAACGAGACTAGTCCGTACCAGTCAATGAATGAAAGAAAGGAGAATATAAACATAATGTATTACAAACAGTATACAATACAATACAGACTCGAAAAAAAATACCATGATAGTTGTCACATAATCGCGACACAGCACAAATGTTTTCTGACTTATAAATTGTGCCGTGGATAGCAAATAGCAACGAATACTGCTGCCTCATGAGCTATCACGCACGAGATGACGGCCAGTGCGGACAATAACGTGTCATTACAAACTTGCAAATTTTTTGCTGCAAGTCGGCTGGATTGCAATGGGGTCCCCGAGCATATTCTGTATAACTATTTTGGCACTATTTGGACCTTATCAGCAGAACAGTAGCTCTACAACTCCATTGCAATCCCGACGACCAACAAGACATATGCAAAGATAGCGTGTAAATGCAAATGTATTTTCTGACCTATAAATTGTGCTAATGGATCTAGAAAGAATAAATTTACAAAATATTTTCTTTATAACAAAGAAAGAATAAAGCACTCCGTTTCCATTTTATTTTATATGTGTTAAGTTATGAACTGAAAAATGATTGATGGCCGTATGCACAGACAAATCTTTAGATTCAAGCCAAAGTAAACCTTTACTTTGAACAATGTAACTATACGGCGAACACTTTGATATGAAGTTAGCTTTAAGTATCAAGTCCACCTTGAGATTTGTCTGTGCATACGGCCATGAGTTGCTTGGAATGTTGTGAATTCAAAACTTAACCCTGAGCTGAAAATTGACAATCGTGAAAAAGCAGCAAAAGAAAACAAATTTAATTCTTTCACAAAACAAATATGTAAGATACGACCTTCTTGCTTAGCAGAGCAGTTTTCCAAATGCCTTAGGAAACAAACAGTGATTGTGAAGAATTGAGAAAATAAATGCTTTTTATGAATTATTTTTCAAGAGTCGATTTTTCTGTTTCTTCTCCTTCTTTTTTGCTGCTGCTTTTACCCTCTTTTGCTTTCAAACAAAAAAATTCAAACTAAAAAGAAAATTACTTAAAAATAACTCAAACTTCTTAAGGTGATTCACGGATTTTTTTTCTTCTAAATCATTAATTTCATAAAATTATGTAACTTGCCCTTAATAAAATCAGCTTCTTGTCTTTTATACTAAACAAGTTATTCCTCAATTTTTTTTCGTTATATATGAAAATATCAGTTTAATAACACAGTAGCATTTGATTTTAATGTGTCCTTACATTTTGAATCTTTAGCAAACTTATACTCACTTCCACCAAGATGAATCAGATGAAATCTAAATTACATATGGGAAATCTTTCATTGCAGTAAGATATTAATAATACATATTTATAAAAATAAAATGAAAATTATCCTAAATGAAACGTATGAAAGAGTAACAGCCGATCTGATCATATTAAAAGAAAATAAATGCACAATAATTTAAGTCTTATTGTTAGAGAACTTACGCTAAGAATTCTCTGGTAAAAAACCTTATAAAATATGTAGCACCTCAAAACACAACTCACTCGTCCCGTCTGGTCTCGTCTCTATCTTATATAACACAGCACGTTTCTTGCCTAAATAAGAATTTAAAGCTTCCCTTCGTCTTTCAGCCGCTTCAAGTGCTTGCGTAGATGCGACACATAATCAAACATCAACTTAACAAACGCTGGATCCAATATATACTGGGGTATCCACCCTTTAAGGTTTGAATTTAAAACCCACTCGAAGCAACAGCCTTCCGGGTTACCTGGGATGGGTCTCATCACCCAGCAACCAACACCGTTTACACCCCTGTAAACAAAACGAGTAAGATTTTGCCTCAAAAAATGAGCACAAAGCACCTTATACACTTTTCATTCTTCGGCACCGATGGGTGTTCAGTGGCAATGTTAGCAATGACGTAGCAGTCATCAATTATGCCCCATTTCCTCAAGCTAATAAAATCTCTGCTGGCCACTGCTCCGGCTGCGGCATCAGCAGAAATCTGATAACTTATATCAGTGTGCTCATCAATAGATTGTATTTTATGTGACTCTATCAAGGACTTATTCCAAGTTGGAATATTTTCAACTTTATAGAATAATTCATCGAGGAGAAAACGAGGTGAAACATCAATGAAGGCCTACAGCAATTTCGAAGTTACACGCGCTATGACTGACTTGGTGCACTTACCACAAGCTTGTAGATCTTTGTGCTTTTAGGCATCGACAAAGTGTAGACTTTATCACCGTTAGACTCCTTCTCGAGTTTCCATTCATTATTATTCAATAACGTCCAGGCTTCTTGAAGAATTTTCGTTCCAGTTAGCTTGTAATCGACTTCCTGAAAGCACAAAATTACACAAAAAATTATTGCAGGTAAATGTATTGAAACCCACAATTTCAACGTCCATTTTTGCACTTGCAAATTTAAATTGTAAAACGAATTTAACTCTCAAATGTAATCTGCATTGCTTATTCTGCATTTAAAAGTTAGATATTTGAATGTTAAATAAATATAGAAAGTCTTTAGTGTCGTATAGGATCATTTAATAAATTAGACTTTAAGTTAAAAGCTGCTCTGTGGTTACAAGTAAACAAATATACATTTTTTTTTCTTTAATTCGCATTTCCATTTAGTTTTGATTATAAAGATATCAGTAAGAAATTTTAAATTACAGTTCCTCCCCATGCCTCTTCTAAAAGAATTCCCTAGAATAATTGTTCTCCCATTTTATTCCCCAAGGAAAAGAAATTCCCCTAAAAGCAGGAAAAAACCAATCTGGAAACCCTACAATATATGTAGCGATTCGTGGCGCCTGACAACAAAAACATTGATTACAAATTGAAGACCACGAGTAAATTTTCAACAAATCTATACAGTATAAAACACAATGAAATGAAAAATTCATAAATTTAAAAAAGATTGAAAATTCACAAAAATACAATCGACAATCTACCTCCCCTAAAAATACCATAGAAAAATTGTTCTCCCATTTTATCTCCCAATGAAAATAAAATCCCCCAATCTTCCAAGAAGTCTAGCTAAGTTTAGAAATTTCAAACAAAAAAAAATAATTTACGAGTGAGTTCATGCAGTTTACAGTCTTTTAGACAAATTTGAAAGAACAGTTGTGTTACTAATGTAAAAAAGTTCGGACGGCCAAAAGTAGCTAATGATATTGCTGAATTAGCCGAGCTTCACGGAACATGCAGTGCTAACCAAGTTGCAAAACGTTTCCAGTTGAGTTACACCATGATTGGCGAATTCTAAGAAGAAATTTTTTTTCTAACATTCATTAATACCCCAAGCTTGTCGCTTGTCGAGGAGGCGTGTTCTGGTTGGTTACTCACAGTGCCGGCAGCGGCTGCGACCATCTTGCTGTTGTTACTTTTCCTTTGGAATTCGCCTTACAAACTGGGGAAACGCAGAAAACCCAGTTCGAAGGAGCTGGTATAAATCCGAACAAAACCAACACTTGAAAATTTTTTCTCTCACATAGACCTCACATGCACCGAGTGAGTATCGAACCCACACCTGTAGTTACCGAAGTTGCGTCAAGTCCGTTGCCAGCGGACCCAACAACTCGGCTTTGCAACCGGTTAAAAATGTAATTATTCGTATAAAACGCAAGTTTAGTTTGAAATTAAAGAAAGTGATAAACGACTTAGACATGTTTACAGTTGGTTCTTGTCCGATGAAATTTGTATCACAAAATCTTTTAAGCGGACACTAAATCGCGCACTATAACACTTTACGTTTCACCGTCGTTCGACAGAAGCTGTCGAACGACGGTGAAACGTAAAGTGTTATAGTGCGCGATTTAGTGTCCGCTTAAAAGATTTTGTGATATAGACTTAGACATGATTCCGCTCTTCGAGTCCTAGCAGAAATTTAAATGACTCCGCCGTGATTGGACAACGTTTTATGGACTAATGAAGCACATCTTTAATTATGTGCTGTAAATACCCATAAGTATAGGATGTGGTCTGTAAATCATCCTCATGTGGTTATTCAGTAAGGACTACATCCCGTTCCATTACAAGACCGTATTTTTTTAAGATAATCAAATTACACTTATGGGTCAACATTAGGTCTGTTTGTTATCCTGCACTGATGTACAATAGTGTACACTTTTTTTACGAAATATGCTTTAATGAAGCCTAAATTCTTTGATAATGTGTCAATACGAATCATACACATCCTATACTGACATACCACACAAACATTTCAAGTTGCATTAAAACGTTTTTTGCAAAAAAGTATGCATTGGTGTACATCAGTTCAGGATAACAAACAGAGCTATTATTTTGATACGTTGCAGAATTTTGCTATACCAAGTTTATGAAATCGTGATATTCATAATAAGATGGTGTACCTACTATATTTATAATCCAGTCAAGCAACAATTAATTACATAACACATTTAGTAATCGCTTATTGCTAATCAGCAAACAATTTCCTACCACCTGACCATCGTTTTCTCGTGATATTAATCCAGCCGATTATTGGCTTTGGGGCTATCTTCAAAATCGAATTTTTCTTAATAATCCTATGACTATCAATGAATTGAAAAATTCAGTTTCACAACTTGAAGATATTCAACAAGATCAACTGGAAAACGCTGTTCACGGCATGGAAAAAAGATTGCTGCTTACTGAAGAAAAGGATCGCGGACATATTATACCGTATGATTTTTTAAATTTTAGATAAAGGGAGGCCGTGGAAAGCAAAACGTATAGCGCTAATAACTCAATACATAAAAATCTGCTATAGAATTTCGAATAACTTCTTTAATTCTTATTGTAGGTCTGCCACTTCTTCTTTTTTCTGTTCATACTATCAGCCTCTCGGACTAAATTTACTGTATTTTGCCTTTCATGGCTAACCTTTATCTAAAATTTTAAAAATCATACGGTACATTTAAAGTGCATTCAATAAATCCCATTGCTTTACGAATACAAATCCGTTTTTCTTTTGCATACTCTTCAATTGATTAAAAAATTATAGCAATTATAGAAAAGTTATAGAATTTTCTTGTGTGGCAAGTGGTAAATTAATTAAAAGACATTTTAGTCAAAAGTCAAAACGCTAACAACTAAGACAAATTAACATATTGTACAAAATAAATTAATAAAAATATATCAAAACCATAATAATTTCAAACTTAAATATCGCAATTCTACAAAATATACTTAGTGGTTGCATTTAAAAAAATCAAGTTATACATTGTTGAGAACTTTCAACTTCTGTGAGCTTTATGTAAAGTATACGATTTATCTTTTATCAGAAAAATATTACTTCATCTTTGTGATCAAATAGTGAAAAGTATAATTCCCTATCTGTTTTAGCTTTTGAAGTATTCCAATTTATTGTAATCACTGCTACCGTCAACATTTTTACAAAAAATTTAATATCGTCAAAACGATACATTTTAACCCTGCAGTATGTTAATACAAAAGATATAGAATTGAACGGGGATTCCAAAGATGTAACAATATATGGAGCGTTCCATTTAAAATAAGAAAGTTAGTATCGACTTCCGGTAGAACCGGAATTTTATAATATTTAAATTAAAGTTGCTCCATGATTGATATTAGTAACCAAAGGTTTTAAGAAAGAACTTTAGATTTGTCTTAAGGTTACTAAGAAAACCATAGTTATTTTAATAACCTTAAGACAAATCTAAAGTTCTTTCTTATTTAAATAGTTCCTCATCGATTATTATCATGTGCAAATTTTCAACGCTCTATAAGGCGTAGTTTCCAATATATTCTAATAGACCATTCATCGTGAATATGCCTGTATATAAAAATAATTATAAGCTTTATCTCATGGTTGCAACCAAAAATATCTATATTTTAGTAAACCGTAAATTTCTGTAAAACTGTAGATTTTTTTAAAATAAAGCACACTTTATTGCACTTTTTTATTACAATCTAGTCTGTAGCGACTAATAAGTAACTTTAGTCTAACCTAATTTACTAGATAAAACTGAAATCTAAGAGTTCACCCTATGGCGTTCCTTGGTCCTTATTATACTAAAGTGAACACAGTCTTCTTGTGCACATACACTTGCACTGTTTTTACTCTTATTCTAATAACTACACTAATTCAAAAAGTTTTTGCCTTTTGAGTCTCCTCACTAGATTCCTATTGTCTAGGAGTTGGATAGCTTCAACATTTTCGTGCTGGTGGAGTCTTTTTTCGTGTTTCTGTGCAAATCTCTGGATTTCGCTTACCTCATCTTCTACTTGCAGATCCCTATGTAGGTCGCTGTTTCTGATGAATCAAGGAGCATCGACGATGTTCCTTAGTACTTTGTTTTGGAATCTCTGAATTGTGTTTAGGTTACTTTGCTTGGTGCAACCCCTTAGTTGGATGCCGTATGTCCATATCGGTTTCAATATTTGTTTATAGAGAAATAACTTGTTATATACTGACAATGAGGAGCATCTGCCTATCAGCCAATTCATTTTACTATATCTGAGTCCTAGTTCCTGTCTTTTCTTTTTAACATGAACTTTCCATCTTAGCTTGGTATCTAATGTCATGCCAAGATATTTGGCTGTATTTGCATATGGTACTATTTGATTATTGATAGTTACTGGGATGTTTTCTATTGGTAATACAAAAAGTTAATATGAACAGACTTGGATTCGTTTAGTGTAATTCGGCATTTTTTCGTCCAACTTTGTACGTGGGTTATGGCTATTTGCAGTTTCAGCGTTGATTCTTCTTTATTATTGTCAATTGCAAGTATTGCGGTGTCATCGGCGAAGGTTGCTAGTATATTATTTTCTAAATCTGGTTGGTCCCAGTACACTTCCCTGCGGAACTCCGGCTTTGATTTCCTTTAGTTCGGAATAAGCATTCTCTTGTTAATTCTAAAGTACCTTTCTGTTATATAGGATTCTAGTACATCTGCGTATTGTTTGGGAAGCATTTTTCTCAGCTTGCGGATAAATCCCTCATGCCAGACTTTATCAAATGCTTTTGCCACATCTAGGAAGACTGCAGAGCAGACTTTTTTCTCTTCTAATGTTTTTTATATAATGTTGGTTATTCTATTTCTATGGACTTGGTCAATTGTCGAATGCTTGTTCCTAAATCCAAATTGATGACTCGGAATTAATTTCTTTTTCTCAATGATTGGTTGTAGCCTCGAGTAATAAATAATTTTTCAAAGAGTTTTGATAGGATAGGCAGCAGAGATATTGGTCTATAAGATGAGGCCTCATGGTGTGGCTTTCCTGGCTTGGAACTTGACTTCAGCAACTTTCCACAGCTTCGGTACATATTTTAATCGAAAGGTAGTGTTGATAAGAGTAGTTATTTTAACAGTAGCTTTTCTTGATAGCTGCTGTAGTATTTCACCAGTTGTCAGGTCAAATCCGGGTGCTTTCTTGGGGGGTTTATTTTGTTTTTAATTTCATCTTTAACTTCTGCAGGCGTGGTGAGTATGATTTCAACATTTTCTTGGTCAGTGTCTTCTATTATTATTATTTCTGTTTCTTGACCATCAGGTGTAGGCGGCTGAAAAATATTTTCTAGGTATTCAGCAAATCTTTGAACTTTTTGATCATTACTTCTGGCCCATTTTTCATCTGCTTTTTTGATTGGGGGAATCTGCATAGTAGGTCTTTTAATTTTATTGGTTGCCCTCCAGAAAGAGTAATCTGTACTATTGTCATTTGTAAGTTCTCTAAGGTAGGCATTGACTTTTTCATCTTTTAAAGTTTTAATTTCTTTTCTCAATTGTTGTGTAAGTTTATTTAGTTGGGTCTTGTCTTGAGGAGCCCTTGTCTGGTACCACTTTCTTCTCGCTTTTTTTTTCTCCGCCAGATTTCTTTGGGATAGTTATTACCTTTTGTTCTCCTTTTGATTTCAGGAATGTACTCCCAGGCTGATAACTGAATGTCGTTTAGTAGTTTTTCTGTTTAATTTTCTAATTCCTCTTTATTTTTTAGAAGTACATATAGTTTAATTTTTTTATCTAAGGATTGTCTGAAACCTTCCCAGTCTGTGCGTTTGTTAACTAGCACTGGGTTATTTTCGCTCTGTATGATATTTTCACTTAGCGTTAGAAATATTGGTGTGATCAGACTCTAGGTCATGACTATAGAGATGCTAAAAATGTTGAAACGTCACGGAACACCTCCCACCAGAATGACAAATCGAGATCGCATGTTTGTCCAGTGCCGTAAGCTATGGCCGTACGCTCAAACCGTGCGTTCGATGCAACAACGTGGCTACAAACCGCGACTGAAAAATATCGCACTGTTCAGTTTTACGCTGAAAGTATGAATTTTATTTTTCATTTATTTAAAATGTTTCTTTAATTAATTATTGTCGTTAATTTTTAATGCATAGGTATGCTTTATTCTATTACTTTGCCTTATTATTCGGCTTGAAGAATGAATCACTGCAATGAAACTTTGCGAGAATTTGATTGCTTATAAAAAAATTGTGCAAAAAGAGTTGAAAATCATTTTTAGGTATCTGACTCTAACAGAAGTAAACTATGTACTTGCATAAGTAAGTAGTGTTTTTAAATTTTCTTGGGTAAGATTTGTTTGTTTTGCAGTTAACAAAATTATACTCCTACAAAACAATAGCTTTTTATGTGCCTGCAAGTGTAATTTCAAACTCAAACGATCCTCTTCAATATATCAGCAGTACTGCGAAGTCTACACGCCTCGAATGAAGACCGCGCTCGGCGCTACTGCCGCATGTAAAAGTAGTGGGAGGTGATAACTATTTTCCGCATCTCTCTGGTCATGACATTCATCAATTTGTATGTAATTGGTAGAAATATTTTTGATTATGTAGAAATCAATCAAGTCGGAAATTTTGTTGGTATCAGTCGGCCAATAAGTCGGCTTTCCAGTCGACAGAGCTTCACACCCAGACTCTCTAATAGCACTTTGCAATTTTTTTCCTTTTGTTGTGGTTAACCTAGACCCACAGTAGGTGTTCTTTGCATTGAAATCGCCTCCTACTATGAATCTATGTCCTAGGTGCTTAATGAACTCTAGGTATTCATTTTTCTTTATTGAGTGTTTTGATGGGCTATACAGGGGGTCCGTTTTTCGAGCCTAACCATGGGGATCTCGGTTATCTTAAGAGATACGAAGTTGGTTAAATTAGAACAAAGTTGCGTAATTTTATCCCAAACAATAATCTTCAAACAAATTTCACCTATTTTTTACGGTTTTCAAGATATTCGAAAAAAAGTAAAAACACGATTTTCGACTCACCTTGTATATCAGCTTGTATATTTCGACTCACCTTGTATATCAGCAGAACTTTCCATCATTGACAACTATGTATTGTCTTTTTTGGAAAAAATTCTGCTGTTTTGTTGCACATCTTCAAATTTTGAGTTTCAAGTTGAATTCTGTTATATGTATTGTATTTTGATTAAATTTAAGCTTACTTGTTCGGATGTCAATCGTACTGGTGGATAACGACTGCGAACAGCCTGTGCATCAAACTGATGCAGTGAACTCTCAGGAGAGCCGAGAGGTGAATAAAAGTTCCCCACACTCTCTGTGTACATAGACGGAAGACCTTGCACGTAACTGCGTATTAAAGGCGCCCTCTCTGAATCAGGACTAGCTACAAAAAAAGGAAAATCTTTTATTGCTCTGAATTGTGAAACATTGCAGTTGAAATACCAACCAATTATAAACTGTTTCGCATGATTCTCCTGTGGTATCACCTTGAAATCTAAAAACCAGGCTTCACCCCAGCACAAAACGAAAGAAATCAGCACGAGAAGCACCTGGAATACAGGCTGCGGAGAATTTTGCCACTGTAAATTATCTCATGTAATGCACACTCCATAATTTAAAGACAAACTTACGTTAAATACAAAAACTTTGGCGATTAGAAAAATACTTGTGCCTGCCGTTGACAACTGTAATGATATGTCCGAATTAATAAACATTTCAGGAAAAGTGGAGCGAACTTACGGAGATGATAATCCAGTGATTTATATATAAGATTGCATAGAATAGCAAGAGTCCTACGAATCTGCAAGCAGCGGCCAAGACGATGTCAAAAAGTGAATTGTGTATATCATAATGTCGAATTTGTTTGTCTAAAGCCGTCCATATATTATCACCATCCAACTGGAAAAGAAATTATCGAAAAATTATACAAGGTGATCGTTTCTTTGATTAATCCCGCAGGACACAGCAAACAAAAACAATTCCTAATTTGTATACTTCTAACAGTTTTATAGCACTTTTAGTCTACTGCTCTAGAGCACTCTCAGAGTATTTTCATTTTGTTTATAATCATGGATGGGGAGACTCTGAGAGTGCTCTAAAGTAGTGAATCAAAAAAGCCATTATTGTGGCAAATTATTACATGTTTATGACCTTTCAGATTAACGGATTAACTCACCATTATGCAAATCAACCACATGAGACTAGTAAAGAGGAGATCGAACGTAACAAAGAGGCAAAAAAATCTACGAACGTTTGACATCCTTCCATTAGTCCGCTGTCCAGCGTACAAGTCTTCGGATAAAACATATTCCTGACGTACAGACGTATTTACACTGTATGATTGAGCTAAAATCAATGATCGATCAGTCACTCATTCATAAATATCGATGCAGGAAAACAGTTCGAAGATAAGGTGTTACTTACATGCATCGAAGCTTGATGAAGGCAAATTCGGGTTGTAAGAGCCGGATGCCTGCACGAAGGTCCGCGCAACATTTCTAATTTCGTCCTCGGGTGAAACCATTGTCAAGTTATTTGTTTATGTGTCAACAACTGATAACCTCAAATTCTAACAAAGAATGCCGCATGCCACAACTGTTGATAATCATATCTTGCCGCGATTCATCACAAAATAAGCATCATCCGAAGAATCACATTATCAGAAGAAAAGTTTTTCGAACGGCAAGATAAAAAAAATAATTCATCTGTAAACTTTGACACTTCCGCATGCAAGCAGCAAAGCGACATCTCGCGGAAATTTATAGAGTATTAAAGCGGTATTAAATTTGAAAAATCATGGCTAGTTGAATTCCTGTTTTATCATGTCATATTTAGCCTTACCTTTGACTATACAGCGTGTTTCATTGATGATGCATCAAACTTGAGGGACACGTTTCTGACATTATTTCAAACAAAATATCTTAATAAAAATTTTTAATCGGAGCAAGTTGAAATTTGCATAGTTTGGACCTGATGCTTTTAAGAATTCTGTAGCACGCGGAATCAAAACAAACCGTGAAATAAAATCGGCGATCTAAATTGCTTTATGAATGGGACACAGCTGCAGGGGGGCAATAAAAGCTGCTTTCTCGTTACCCACTTTATGCACGCAAACGAGCCCAAAAGCCCAAGAATTCGCGAAGCGCACTTTCCACTTGACGTTTCGACGTTCGCGTTTTACGCTCAATATGTCCTTCCCCTGCCCTCTCAAGCACCACCTATTATTTTTGTGCTCGAAACACATGTTCCCCCACCTTTGAATTCTGCACTAATACGGTGTCTACAAGATAACTACAAAACAAATACATATTGTGACAAGGCGAAAGTAAATTATTAGTATATTAGATTCATTTAGCGGAGTTAAGATGAGCAAAAATGCATCCAAGCGTCGCCAAAGCGTAAACAAAGCGACCCCGACCGCGTGACTCATATGCAGGTGTACAAAAACCTTGGACATATTCTAACTTGTTGAAACATAATAAAAGTACATAGTTCCTTCGTCAATACTCGGAAGTGTTCGAGTTCCAATTTATATAAAAACCCCAAACCGGAGACATTCAAAAAAGATCATAAACTAGTTGCTATCAGAGCATGATGTAGGCTCTGTTAAAGTGTGCTGTTAGGGTAAGTTGAACTTTGTACAATTATGTTTGTCTTTATTTATGTTTATAATATAATATTTAAGCTACGCTATGCCCCTTGTTTCGATTTATACCGTAACAATATTATTGAAAAATAATTAAAATCAAATACTTTAATAAAACGCTTAATTAAACAATTTTTGAAATTCATTTTCAATCTGTTGTATGCCACACCTCTACAAATACTCAAAGCTCATGGGTTTAAAAGTCAACTGTGTTTATTGCGCAAAATTCAGAGCTAACGGGAAAACGCCTAAAGTTACAGCGAAGAAATTTATGACTACATTTTGTTTTGACCTTGACCGATAGACGCACTCACTCGGTCATTCAACTGCAGTAGCAGCTGCGTTGTGAAATCGCGTGGATATTTAAACTTATTTAACTTAATTTAATTTAATTTAATAATAAATTACAAATGTGGGGCTATGCGGAAATGTGCATTGTTGTCGCACATTACAAACTGTTATTAAAATAAAATTTGTCGAATCTTAAAAATAAAAACATTTATTCTTATTACATTATTATTACGTTATTATTATTACAAGAAATGTTCAAAAATGCCTTCTTCCTACTGTACACAAAAAAATACCATAAAGTCCTTAATTGGGGTAGTGCGGGGAACGAAATGTTTTGGGTAAAACCCAGGCACTTGGGCGCTAAATTTCTACGAACGATTTCATGAAACGATTTATTATTGAATGTGAATTCTTAAATAAGCGCAAACTACTAAATGTTTGAACAATCCTAACAATTAGAAAATTCGTACTAAATGGAGAATCGGAAATAACCGACTAATTATTATTTTTATTGATTTCCAACAACCACGATGTTTTAAATGTGTTTTGCCGAATCAGTTGGGGCGACATTCTAGGTAGAATAATAAAATAAACCTATAAAGTAAGGCTGGGAATCATATTCGAATAATTCGAATATTCGAATACATGTGTACTCTGTATTCGAATACGTTCAAATTTAATAATTCGAATATTCAAATTATTCGAATAATTCAAATAATTCGATATTCAAATTATTCGAATAATTCAAATAATTCGAATTTTCAAATAATTCGAATTTTTAAATTATTCGAATAATTCAAATCATTCGAATTTTTTAATTATTCAGTGAATTGAAAAATTCAAACATTCGAATATTATCTTAATCCGATTTTTCGAATATGTTTTGTAACTATTTTTCTAGTTGTCTTCATTATCGACAAACAAAGTTAATAGAATCGTATTGCGCCACTCCAGAAGAAGGTATCCCTGCAATCTTTGACACAAGAATGTAGACCCTTTTTTTACGAAGTCTGGTCGGCAGCTACACGTTATAGTATTTCTCACATCATTTATTCGCAAAATATTGTCCAGAAGTGATGTTTGGAAATACTTTAAATTAAGTTTAAAATGAAAGTGACAAACTACAATGTAAATTTTGCCCGTACAGGGCAATTTCCATTTCATTATTCGAATACTTATTTAAATATTCGAATTTTTATTCGATTTATTTCAATTATTCGAATTAATTCGATTTATTCGAATTATTCGACTTATTCGAATTAATTCGATTTATTCGAATTATTCGAATTATTCGAATATTCGAATAAAATTTCAATTGAATATTCGAATACCAAATCTGAGAAAAGTCCCAGCCTTACTATAAAGCAATTCGTATGAGAATGCGTCACAGTTCATTCATTCAGCATTCCCATTTAAAGTCCATCCTAAAAATATGGGACTTTGCTTTCCCTTCGATTTTCTCGAAACTTATTCATTTAAGAAAAAAATTATAGAAAACTTTTATTTCTTTTCACGATGTCTACCGACATACCGAGTTTAGTGCATCTTCATTGAAACACTCAGTATACCAAGTGATTTTTAAAAATTTTTATCAACTCTTGCCATGAAATCTGGACGTCATGTCTTAGCTCAGGCATGGGCATGGAAAGGGGAAGTATCTCCCACTACGCTAAGCAATAGGTCAAACGAGTGTCGATTGCAGCTAACTTGGTCCCACGAAATATAAAATTGTAGACGGCGGCGGCGCGGTGTATTCGTTTTGATGCTGTTCATATTGAATTAAACCGAAAATTATTATAAATATTGTTTAAAAAAGGTTTGTTTTTCAATTTAAAATGGTCTCGAACTTGTACGACACTGTTAAACACTAATAAACCAACATGAACTAACTCGCTCGGCGCTCTCTGTTTTTGATTTCGTTGATATTACTGAGTCAGTCGTGTGCCGGCGCTTGTTTGTCTGAAACATCGAGATCGTCGCAAATAATTAGGGGTGGGGGTAGAGCTTTCGGCGAGCTCGTGCCCGTCCCTGTCTTAGCTTAAGTGAAAAGTACATCATTGCACTCCTTTATGCTGTTTTACAGTAAAGCTACGATATGCCGTCCAAATTCCTTGGCAAGAGTTGATAAAAAATTTAAAAATCACGCAGTACATCTGAAGCATTTTCACGCGAGGAAAAGTTACCTTTCAGTTACACGTTACTCCTTTTCATGCGACTAACTGATGACCTTTTCACCTTACTGTTCTCCGAGAGCAGTAAGGATGAATGGGAGACATCGAAATTAATCCACCCTGTACAATGCCAGTTTATGCCATTATTTCAACAATTATTTCCGATTATTTCAACAATTGTTGTTAAGGGTTTAAGCTTTGGCTTAAAGTTAAGCTGGAATTGTACAACTGGGCCTTACCCAATGATGGTTAACTGTATAAGGATGGCTCAATCTCTGAAATCCGTCTGCCGTGATGCGTGACGTAGCCAACGGGCCTACCCCTACCGTCGCGTCAAGTAATGCGAGGAGAATACGAGGACAGATTACGAGGCCTTGTACGCCCCGATTAGGCCGCGATGAGAATTGTTTTCCATTCCCATCGATTCAACAAGACTGCAGCTTTTATTGCAAAGATAAAATTTTATTTTAAAGAGAAATTTACAATTTGAAAACAAAAATATATTTAAGAGCCGTTTTACACTTGTTAAATTTGATAGCAATTTTGTTACAAAGTGAGGGAGATAAGCTACCACAGTGAATTCTGATTGGTTGAATTGGCACTTCTCACTCACTTCGTAACAAATTTTACATGAAAAATATCATAAGTGTAATACGGCTAAGAGCTGGCGAATTCAAAATTTGGCCACGACATCTGCAGGTATTTTATGGAACTAATGTTTTATAAATGTGCTGTGACCTGTAAAAATTAAACAGTGTTTGAAAGAAATTCTAAAATTGTTGAAATTTGAAATACGAAAATAATTTGTTAAGAGTTAGAAACTCTCTGTTGTGCAAATTTCAAACAATGTTTGTTTTACGTAAAACGCCACCATCGGAAATTTAAGTAAGCCAGGCCCGTTAGTGACGTCACGTGTGGAGGGGAACGAGCTTACATTGCAGCATAGGGAATGAGCCCACGGTGAATTGAATACTAACGGTGGCGAGGTAGCAAACCGTTACGTCATCGCATACCCACCTCTCCCTCTAATATAACTGTCAACCGTGACAATTAATATTGGTTAATAATTGTGTAAAAGGAGAAGAGGGTATGCGGTGACGTAACGGCTCGCTATCTTGATTGTCGAAATGCTGCCACCGTTAGTATTCAATTCACCGTGGAATGAGCCATCCTATAGTATTATTCATAAGAGAAGACCTTTGCGTCATTGTCTGGTGTTGCATCATCAGACTTAACTCCGTCCTTTTTCTCATTCACCGTTAACAAAAAAATAATATTGAAATGATTGTCGGTTCTTGCTTCGGCGATTGATTACGCAGCGTTCAAGTTCCGTGATTTGCATTATACTGGGTGATTTATCACGTCAGGGAGAAACTTCACCGGTTGATTCCTATGAGTAATTCAAACAAAAAAACTTCTAATAAACATATGCCCGATAATGCTTTTTAACGGAAGTGTAACCCTTCAAAGTTTATTACATGTTGAATGTTTACAACTTCAAGGCGATATTAAGATTCTAATATTTGTTTTCATAGGTAACAAATGAATTACGAAATAAGCCTACTGCTATTGCTTTGATTGATTGACGTTATATGTTATAAACTTTGAAGGGTTACACTTCCGTTAAAAAGCGTTATCGGACACATGTTCATTAGAAGTTTTTTGTTTTAATTACTCATAGGAATCAACCGGTGAAGTTTTTCCCCGAAGTCATAGATCACCCTGTATAAAGAGTTTAATATCCTTGGGCCTTACCCATATAATTTTTAAAATGACGACGGGCGTGAAGTTAGATGGTTTATTCATTGCCATTTGCCAGTAGCGTCGAATCGGTAATACAAATATAAATACAGAAAAAGATGTCACACACAAGAAATATAAAAGCAATACATTACAGATCACAGTCATAATCAGGTTCATATAGGTAGTTGAAAAATATATGAAATACTTAATACTTATAGTGCTGCTACTAAAATAGCTTTTGGTACAGATGACTATAGGGTAAGAATTATGACTGAAAATATTCGTCAATTGAGTAATAGACCGAGTGGGTAATATAGTTTTTCACTTTACGTTTGAACAGAACTTCAGACCTAAGTGACTGCAATTCATTAGGCAATTTATTGAAAAATTTAACACCATTAAACAAGAATGATGCACAGCATGAGGATAATCCACTCGTAGATGATGTGGATATCTTGTATCATAATTGTGTGCATCACTATTCAATAAGAAATCATTTTTATTTTTATATATACAGGGTGTCCCAACAGTGTGTTCTCGGGCCATATCTCCATAACTATTGAAGATACAAAAAAATTTTCAACACAATTTCTTTTTTAATTTAAGAGATCTACAACACAAAATTATTTTCATCTATACAGAGTGAATCAAAACAGTGGTACCGGACAAAACTTTTTTATTTCAAATGGCATGCCCTATATATGAAATCAAATTTGAATTGCCCATAAAATTCTACACACTTTCTGTATACCATTGCCTATACCTAAACCTAACCGTTCTTGAGATATTTAACATTTTGTCTAAAAACCGCCATTTGCAACCACTATTTTATTTATTGATATTTTATTTATTTTTAACCCTAAGAAAAAGATTTTTGGTACAGATGTAGTTGATACATAAGCTTATCATAAGCCATTATTAAATATACTTTTATCGCTACAGGGTGGTCATGGTAATAAACGAAATCTCAGAAATTTCAAAATGACAGAACTCAATTTTCTTAAATAGCATGCCCTATATTTTTCTATCCTATATTCCTCGTTTAATAAAGTACTTTCATTTTTGTTAAGTATGTCTTATACCTATCTGAGATATTTTCTGAGATTTTTAGATTTATTTGAATTATTTCTTTTAAAACGAGTTATTATCTAAGGTGGCCGTGGAAAACGGCAAACAAATGAACCTCTTGACTTTAATAATTAATTTTCAAGCGACAATAATGTACAGGCATTAGTTAGTTCTAGTACGTGGCTCCTTTAAACAGTTATACATTTTTTTTGTACTTACGTCATACATGCCCCAAGCTCTCTATGAGCTTATCAGGAATGCGTTAAGCTGGTTATTGTAATATTGCCCGCTGCGGCTGCGACCGACCTACTAGGTGTTTTCCATCGGCATTCGTCTTACAAACCGGGAAAACGCAGAAAACCTAGTTCGAAGGGGCCGAAATGAATCTTGAACACAATCCGACACATAAGTGTTCCATTTGTCACATAGGACCCATATGTACCAGGAGGGGATTCGAACACACACCTATAATTGTCCGAAAAGCGTCAAGCCCGTTGCCAGCGGATCCAACCAACTTTCGCTATGCAACCATTTAGTAAAGAAATAATTCAATAAATCTAATAATTTATGTCTTAACAAGTACCCAACAGTCTAACACTTTGAAAAATAATTATTAATGTCAACCGGTTCATTGTTTGCCGGTTTTCCACAGCCACCTTAGACAAGTGTTCGATATAATTCAAATAGATCTGAAAATCTCAAAAAATATCGCAGATAGGTATAAGACATACTTAAGAAAAATGAAAGTACTTTATTAAACGAAGAATTTAGGGTAGAAAAATATAGGGCATGCTATTTAAGAAAATTGTGTTTTGCCATTTTGAAATTTCTAAGATTTCGTTTATTACCATGACCACCCTGTAGCGATAAAAGTACTTTTAATAACGGCTTATGATAAGCTTATGTATCAACTACATCTGTATCAAAAATCTTTTTCTTAGAGTTAAAATTAAATGAAATATCAATAAATAAAATAGTGGCTGCAAATGGCAGTTTTTAGACAAAATGTTAAATATCTCAAGAACAGTTAGGTTTAGGTATAGGCAATGGTATACAGAAAATATTTACAATTTTATGGGTAATCCAAATTTGGTTTCATATATAGGGCATGCCATTTGAAATAAAAAAGTTGTGTCCGGCATTACTGTTTTGATTCACTCTGTATAGATGAAAATAATTTCGTGTTGTAGATCTCTTAAATTAAAAAAGAAATTGTATTGAAAATTTTTTTCTATCTTCAGTACTTATGGAGATATGGCCCGAGAACACACTGTTGGGACACCCTGTATATAAAACAGTTTCGTATAGGTACAAATTTACTACCGTCATTATTTTCAAGTTCCTGAATGCATCTCTGCAGCTTTCTCTAAATGCTAGATTTGCAATTGATCTGACGATTCGTTTTTGCATTTTAAATATTTTATGGAAGTGAATGGATTGGCCCCAAAAAATTATACCATAGCGCAAGATGGACTCAAAATAGCCATAATAGACCATTTTTGTATATGTTAAGTCACACATGCATTTTATTTTTGATATAGCATATGCAGATCTAGCTAATCTAGGTATAAAAGATTCTGCCTGGATAATTGAGAGTCAATTGTAACTCCCAATACTCTGCATTTCTTTACTGGAGTAAGATTAAGCCCGTTATATGTGAAGGAATAATCACTTGGTATTTTATTAGAGAAAATTATTATGTTGGTTTTATCAATGTTAATTAGTAGGCGATTTATTTTGAACCAGTGTTCAATTTGTTTGAGAATTGACAATATTTTCGAGTGTAACTTTTCGAAATTTTCAGCATACACAGAAATACATGTATCATCAGCATACATGGTGACATCGCCCGATATGTTCTGAGGAAGATCATTAACATACATATTGAAAAGCAGGGGTCCTAAGATGGATCCCTGCGGTACCCCACAATTGGTAATTGCTTTGTTAGAGAGAAAGTTCTTAGTGGTACCAAACTTATCAGTATGTTTAATCTCCACAACTTGTTCACGTTGATCAAGGTACGAGCGTAATAAGTTTAGTGTTATCCCTCTAATTCCATAAAATTCTAACTTCTCAAGTAATATATTATGATCTACTAAGTCGAAAGCTTTTGATAAGTCACAGCTTATCAAAGCAACAATATTGTTGTTGTTTAATCTGTCATATGTAATTTTCAATATTTGTTGTAGCGCAGTGGTCGTTGATGACTTGGATCTAAAACCATGCTGGTGCTTTGTTAGCAAGTCACTATTTTCAAAAAAAGAAGTCATTCTTGAGTGAATTGCTTTTTCCAGGATTTTAGCTAAAGAGCAAAGTATGGATATCGGTCTATAATTAATTACTTCAGTTTTATCATCCTTCTTATAAACAGGTACAATCTTAGAAAGCTTAAAACTACTTGGAAATCTGCCATTCCGAAAACAACAATTGATTACGTCTGACAAAGGCACTGAAATGATGTCCGCAACTGACTTTAGTATGGGCATTGATATATCATCAGTCCCGGCAGCACAGGAATTCTTAAGTGAATAAATGATTTTGAACACCTCTACAAGATCAACTGGACTGAAATAAATTGAATCACTATTGTTTACAAAAGTGTTTTGGATCATTTTCAAACTTTGCTCCCTGTCCAAGGGTACGTTTTTTAATAATTTGCTTGATAATTGTGAGAAATGTTTATTAAATATATTACTTATTATCAACGGATCATCGACTGTATTACTATCTTATATTAATGTTTTCCGTATGTGTCTTATTTTTTGTTTCGACTTTTATTAACTTCCAGACAGATTTGATTTTGTTATCGGATCTGGCAACTATAGAGTTTACATGTATTCTTTTGGCCAATTTTATGCAAGACTTTAAGATACTGCAATATTTGTTATAATAATTTTTTATGACGCTATTGCTAAAAAGCTTCTGCAACGCAAAAAGTTCCCTTTTCGTGCGGCAGGAAGTTCTGATTCCATGTGTTAACCAGGATTTTGCCGGCTTTTGGACTACCTTTTTAATAGGATAAGCTTTTAAAAATGCATTTCTAATCAAATCATGAAACATGGAACATTTTTCGTCTGGGTCTGTAACATTTTGAAATTGGTTCCAATTCATTCTAATCAAAAGTTCACGAAATATATTGTTAATTGCGATGAGTAATGATACTTCCTAATTTTGTGTAATGTTTATTCTTAACAGCAACATCATTACTCATCGCAATTTACAATTCACCTAATTCGGATATGTCTAAAAAAAAATATATATAAGTAGTAGGGATAGGCCGATTCTGGAACCTCCTCCGACCTTGACGGAAAAATTCAAGGTCAAGGTCGGAGGAGGTTCCAGAATCGGCCTATCCCTGACGTGACCTTCGCCATAACCTTGACATGGAGGAGGTTCTAGATTCAAGGTCAAGGTCGGAGGAGGTTCTAGAATCGACCTACTCCTGACCTTCACCATAACCTTGACGTTGAGGAGGTTCCAGAGTGAGATAACCTTGAAATGGTGTTGAGGTCAGAGGAGGTTATAGTGTTGATTTCTGCTTAGTGACCTTGTGGTTGGAGGAGGTGATTATTTAAATTAGTATTACCCCACCTAAAATCTTGTTATATAAGGCCGTTATTTTGTGAATTGTTTCAGTTGTTGCAGAACTGTGAGTTGTGTTATACAAATTTAATAGTGTATCGTCGATCTATATAAAAGTAAGTTTATTAAATTTTTCTAATCATATACAATTCTTATATTTTTGATGTATTTAATAGTGACGTCTAAACAAGTGGAATATTTCCTGAAGCAGAAGAAAAGACACGTGGATGATCAAGGTGATGATGTACAGAAGAAAAGATTTCTCACTCAAAACGTTGATAAACCAAAAGAACAGGATGAGCAAGATTTGAATATGTCCTCAGTTCGAAACGAGTTTCAATTTGAAGTATTGTCTCAACCTTTTTCACGGATGAAGATTTTCGTCAGTATGACATTAGCGAGAAAGCACCTTCAGAGATATCAGAAGTAAGGGAAGTGGCTGATGTGGACCAATTACCATTGTTAGCTCAAAGTGTATATTTTTAAATAAGAGTCGCACGAAATGGGTTTGCGTGGGACTGTGTGCCGAAACATTTTTGATCCAGTAATACGCATTATGGGTACTAAAAGGCAGAGCATATCGTTTTTAGAAGAGGAATGGAAACAATTTTGTTCTTATAACTACACATTAAAATCATATTTTACCGAGAAAAACTGTTTATCCGGTAATGAAAATTAGTTCAGTAAAGGCATCGTTCGAACGTATCGAAGGAACAAAAATATTGAAATTAGAAAGAGGTGACGAGACACTGTATATATCTTATAAGGGTTTATTGGAATTATGGAAATTGTGTGATATTATATCATATCGTTTGGAGGTTTTGAAGCAATTGAATTATAAAACATTCTACTCCAACATGATTCCATGCGTGAGTGTTATGGATGGTGACGTGAAGCTAACTGTCAAAGCATTTCTCAATAATGAAATATCTGAGAAAGGGGCGATTACAAATGAATTAATAATGTTCGGAATTAATAAATTAATGTGTGACATAAGTATGCATAAAGCCGTTACTATGTAAATGTTGATTCATTATGTACATATTACTGTAAAATTGTAAACATATGAAATTAAAAATAAAATTTTCTGACAATAGTTTTATCATTTACTCACCTAATAACTTTTGATATATAATGTTTAGCGACAAGAGTATCAGAGTAGTACACATTATCATCGTCAACTGTTAGAAACAAAAGCCATAAATGCGGCGTCGCGTCAAGAGAGACCACATTTTGAGAAGTAGTGTAAAACGAAAAGGTCGTGGTTTACTTAATACGTTAATTAATAAACTGCCAATAGAGTTACATATACCAGGTTACAACTACTGCGGTCCAGGTACAAAATTAGATACTCGTCTTAAAAGAGGAGACAGAGGTGTTAATGTATTGGACGAAGCGTGTAAGCAACACGACATTGCATATTCGTTAAGTGACGATTTAGATAAGCGTCACGAAGCAGATAGAAAATTGTATCAAGCGGCAGTACAAAGAGTTAAAAGTTCAGAAGCGGGACTTGGAGAGAGGGCATCGGCATTATCTGTAGCCGCCATAATGCGAGCTAAGACGAAGCTCGGAATGGGGAACAGTGGGAAGAGAAAGCGTGCGATTAAGCGTGCGAGGAAGCGCGGTGGTGAATTATCATTTCGGGAAGCTGTCAAGAAAGCTCGACATGCCATTTCGCGCAGCGGTAACAAGAGCCTCTTAGAAAATGTTAAAATTGGCGTAGTCAGTTTTAAAGAAAAACCACAAAAAATAAGATCACCACGTCAATGAGTGATACCAATTCCCAAGAGAGGAGGTTTTTTTACCTTTAATTCCATTATTTGTAGCTTTGGGAGCAATAGGATCACTCGGCGGCGGCACAGCTGCAATTCCTAAGGCGGTAAACGATGCAAAGGCTGCGAAAGAACAAATGAAAGAGGCAGAACGACATAATAGGGCTATGGAAACAAAAGCAGTTGGAAGTGGCTTCTACATTAAACCTTACAAAACATGATGAGGGTTATATTTACGATCTAATTAAAAAAACTGAAATATTTGCCTCGGCGACCATTGAGTAACATTGACATACTAAAATATGCCAAAATATTTAAGTTACCATTTTTTCGAGGAGTGTTTATGAGAGATACATTACCTAAAAAATAAGAGAACAGGAATGTGGAATTATAAATTTAGATGACAATTCTGGTGAAGGAACACATTGGGTAGCATATTACAAAAGAGGTGGAACTGTAAAGTATTTTGATAGTTATGGAGATCTACGACCTCCAGTGGAAGTGGAAAAATATCTTTTGTCAAACGGAGTAGGCGTTATTAATTATAATTATGAAAGATATCAAAAATCGAATTCACAAAATTGTGGGCAATTATGTCTACAGTTTTTAATAGCCTTACAAGTTAAGTAAGGATTTAGTTCTTGAAAGATGGTCAACATGGAATCTTCACCGATTTCGTGTACATTTACTCTAACGGGAAATGAATCGGTTTTAGTTTGTGAATTTAATCCACCAATATACCTGAGCGAAGACGCAACCTATGAAATGTGTATGTTAAATTTTGAAACGTTTAACGCAATACCTAACATAGATGAAAGTAATAATTTAATACATTATGAAGAAAGAGGAAAAGTCTGCTTGGAAAACTATCGATATACCTACAGGCACATATGAACTCGATGATATTAATAAATTTCTGAAAGATTATTTTCAAAATAAGAATATTCCTGATTATATAAACATTCATGGAAATAATAATACTTTAAAGGCAACCATAAACAGTTCGGTTAAGCTCGATTTTAGTCAACCAAATTCATTGGGAAGATTGTTGGGATTTGAACCCAGAATATTGAAGGAAAACGACAATAACATCGGTGATTTTCCAGTCGATATAAACAAAGTCAATGCTATAAGAATAGAGTGTAATTTGACCGGTGGTTCTTATAACAACGGAGAGCCAGGTCATATGTTGTATCATTTCTTTCCAAACGTACCACCGGGATTTAAAATAATAGAATCCCCTCTTCAAGCTATTTATCTGCCAGTGACCGTGAAGGTAATTACGAGATTAGTCGTTCGAGTCTTAGATCAAGAGAATCGTTTGGTTAACTTTAGAAACGAAGTAGTTACTATAAGACTTCACTTGAAGAGGTTTACATAATGATTATCTACGACAGTGGTTATTCGAAACAAAAGAAGTGGGATAGAATAAGACGTAATATATTATTTAAGCCACGAAAATATATACTGAATTGTTGTCGACAAAAAAATTGAAATTGACACGAGAAAATAAAAAGTATTTAAAGAGTTTAGGTTATAATGTGTTAATCTAGAGAAAGAGAATAGTACCTTTTAAAAACTCTTAAAGAGAATTATTGTGTAGAAGTGACATAACCGTCAAAGGGTGAGCACCATCATTATACATAAATCAATTATTACCTAAACAAAATGGATATTTTGGGAGTAACTGATAAAATTAAAATGGATACTTCAATAACTAACGTTGAGTATCATTCACACTTACCATTCGGTTCATCATTTGGTAATAACGATGAAGTTCGAATAACAGTTCCGGAAATTGACAATTACACTTTACCATGTGAAAGTTATTTGTATGTAGAAGGAAGACTTCGTTTGGCTAGCGATAATACCAAGCATAGTCCTACAGCACAGTTGATAAATAATCCAGTGGCTTATATGTTTAGCGAGATTAGATATCTTCTGAATGGAGTTCAGGTGGATTCGGTAAGAAATGTTGGGATAACGTCCACGATGAAAGGTTACTTTTCTTTTACTCCCAACGAAACAATAAAATTGGAAAATGCAGGATGGCTTCAGGAGAAAGCAAGAATAAGCAATGTACTCGACGTTAAGGGAAATTTCGCAGCAAGCGTACCTTTAAAGACATTGTTAGGTTTTGGGGAAGATTATAGAAAGATAATCTTGAATATGAGGCAGGAACTGGTGTTGATCAGAACGAATGATGACGTTGATGCAATTTATGAAAGTAATACGGCTGAAAAATCAAACTAACAATTGATAAAATTGTATGGAGGATGCCGCATGTATCAGTAGGATTGCGAGAGCAATTGGTTTTAACGAGGATAACAGATAGAGATGTTGAAATACAAGTCCCTTTTAGGAGCTGGGAATTACACGAGTACCCTTCCATTCCAACTAGTACAAATCATTCATGGACTGTAAAACTGCTCCACAGTTAGAAACGCCAAGATATATAATTATTGCTTTTCAGACTAAGAGAAAGGGTGTTGCCGATGTTAACATGAGTCTGTTTGATGATGTTAAGTTAAAATCTTTAACAGTATTTCTAAATGGTGAACGATATCCGTATGATAATTTAGACATCGACATTGAGAATAATAAATACGCCATCCTATACGATATGTATTCTAGATTTCAAGAAAAATATTACCATCGTGAAAGTAGTCAACCTTGGTTCAATCCAAAGGAATTAGCTCGATGTCCTTTAATAGGAATTGACTGCACGTTTCAAAAAGATACGATGCATAAAAGTGCAGTAGAAATCAGAATTGAGTTTACAACTAAAGAAAATATCAAGGCAGATACTATCGCATACTGTTTAATTCTGCACGACAAAGCATTCTCTTATTTACCTCTCACAAAAATCGTACGTCAGTTGATGTAAACGTTGAAGCGTAATAACATTATTAAAAGTGATGCTATAAGCTAAACGTAATTTGATTTTGTAAGAAGCAACATCAACGGAACCATGAAAGAGTTTATTATCATTGATATCCAAGGATTTAAAGTGGAAGATAATAAATTTATACCGAAAGAGTTGGCTTCTTACGATAGTGAAAATAAAGTAAGTCATTTTATGTTTCAACCTCACACCAGTTTGTCATTAGTATCCAGAAAATATCAGAATGTTGCAAACTGGTTAATGACTAATCACCATTGCATTAGCTGGAATACGGGATTCGTTCCGTTATCGGATTTTGATGCAATTATCAATTCTTTGTGTTGTACAGCCAAAGTTGTATACGTTAAAGGAACGGAGAAGACTCGGTTTCTACGTGGAATTCTTACAGGAAGTACATGTGTAATACCTGTAATGGATTTGAGTGAAATTTACGGAAATGTGCAAAAATTACAACAGTCCGAAGCCAAGTGTCCGTTTCATTTAAGAAGAACTTGTATGTGCGCATTAACCAACGTGTATGATCTATATTATTTTGTAATGAACCAGTTACAAAAACGTAATTTTTCAAGAAGCATTTGTGATATAGTGTGAGGGAACTTTGGTTCTTAGTTATTGAAAGAAAAGTCCAGCTTCGCGATGGATTCGCTGAGACGTCTTTTTGCAAGCAAATTATAAAACACACAGTAGAAAAGGTTGGTGATGTCATGAAGAAGTACGAGACGGATCATTCATTCACCGATATTCCAGACAAGGATTTGATTTATTTTCCCAAATGGTACTTAGCACAGAAGGTCACATCTACTGATCTAGAATTTGTCTACAATAAGCTTCCTGATCGTTTGAAGGCTGAGCTACAAATGTTCAGAATCTGTGAACACCATCATTGTTTCCAATTGGATTTTAGCGACGCAATAGACGGTCCAGCGCCCCGTAAGATGAATTGTAAATTATGTAATCATGCTTAATTATTATTATTAAAGGAAATCAAAAAGAACACCTTGCTTTATTCGTTATTTATAATAATTATTGAAGCGTTAAGATTTTGAAATACCCTGTATACTATATAAAAACGAATCGTAAAAACGACGACATTCATTATGCATATAACACGGACTTGAAAGTCATCAAAATTCGGCATAATTGCAGTCATATCATTAACATTTCGCTGTTGCATTAATTAACATTTAGCGAAACGATTAGAATGACGCGGGTGTAACCTTACGAAAGTCGCAATTTTGGATAAGCGTATGTATATATGCAATAATGCGCAATTTTGTAATCCACGCGAGTAATGGAGTTAGATTTTGTTACGCGAGCACTGAAGAAACCTTTGTAAAGTCTAACAATATAAAAAAAGAACGTGATTTTCATTTTCAACGCTCCTGAATACTTGAATCGAATGGTTTACAATGGTACGTGATTTTTTATGCAATATAAAGTTTCTAAAACGCATAAGATCATTGCATCTCATTGACATTTCGCTGTCAATTTAGCGAAACGATTAGAAACTGTATTTATTACCTTCACTTTTTCTATAAAAACAGAATCACGTCTGCTTTAAATTCAGTATAAAAATTATAGTCAATCTCTTCACAAGTAGTTCTACAATCCTGCAGACAGGTGAGATTCTTTTTTTTATAAATGTAATACGATGTATTTTTTAAATGTTATAAAGGTTACTTACCATTTAACACATGTCAAAACTAACCATTTAGAGTATATGAATGGAGCTAAGGCATGAATTTCCTTTTCCACAGCCACCCCTTATGACATTTAAAAAAACACGTAGTATAATACTGTTTTTTTGTTTCTGATCTAACAGAATTACATTTAGTACTATGTAAAGAAGAGAAGAAAGGAAGACAATGAAATTTTATATTTTTAATAACATCTAAAGGTAACATACCCGACCATGTTTTTAGACTGTTTTGTAATGAGTGATATAATTATTAATTATTATTATAATTATTCACACAAACACTTTTTAATAAAAACACTTCTTATTGTATGAGTTGCCGACTTATGACTGATTTCTTTTCTTTCTCCTTCCACTCATTAACTCATGTTGCCGAATCTCTCACCCCACTTGTCTGTCACCCTCTTTGACTCTCACCCCTTCCCTTCAGAACCGATATGGTGGTGGTACTTGGGGGGGGGGGCGGGGGGGCGGGGGGGGGGCGAATCCGCCCACTAAACCTTGATCAGTCTCCTCCCATTTTCCCTTGGCTAGTCTCCACCCATTTCGCCTTGGCTGGTCTCCTCCCATTTCTCCTTGTGTTTTGCCTTGGAAACAGGATATCATAAAAATTCCCACACCCGTCTGGTATGTAACCTTTAGATGTTATTGAAATACATGATAGAAATTTCCTATTACATCATTTATGTAACCTTTCGATATTACAAATGTTAAACAATTCCTACAAATATGAAGCAATCTCCATTACATCATTTCTGAAGGTTTAACGTTCACTTTTCGGGTATATAAGAAGTTTTCCGTTCAGTTAACATCATAAGTGCTTTCTACAACAGTACTGGTAAGTCCTCTTTAATTCTTTATTACTTATTTTAATATAATGCTGTTAATTCTTTATACAATTGAAGATAATACATTTTAATACTGTTTTTGTTCCTTAATTTAATACTGTTTTTATTTCTTGTTGTAGATCTAACATTGTTTCACATCTTTTTTTTTTCTACAATCTAATAGTGAGTATTTTTGTATTTTTTATATACGATTACTAAAATGATATGTTTTAATGCACCCGTGTTTTTACATAACAGTAATGTCGGATGAACGTGGCGGAAATGATGAACGTTCAATTTTGCAACAATTTTTGCAGGATAAAAACCCTTCTACTTCAATTACTACTAGCGTGGTTTCTGCACTTCCAGAAAGTTCTCTGAGTGCAGTTACCACTCAGGCAAATGCTGTACCATCCTGGTTGAAAGACTTTGATAATGGTTTATTCCTCCAGGAAGGTGCAGTTGATTCTGCCTTGACCGTACTTGGTGACGAGATAGATCGTTTAAGTCAAAATAATTTACTAACGCCGAATATTTCTTTTCAACTTCAACCTGTTCAACAAAATTTACTAACCCCGTCTACTTCTTTTCAAATTCAATCCTTTCCTCTTCAAACACAACCCCCTCAAACTCAAGTAACCCCGTCTACTTCTTTTCAAACACAATCCCTTCAAACTCAAATACAACCCCTAACTCAAATACAACCCCTTCAAACTCAAATTCCGCAAACACATCCGCATGTACATCCGCAAACACAATTTATAATTATTCCTTCAAAGCCATTTCAAACAGTTTCCGTTCAACCAGCACAACCACAAGCAGTTTCCGTTCAAGCCCCACAACCCCTTATTTCATCTTTTCTTAAACCTATCCAAAAGCCCACTCAATCCCTTTCACTAGTTTCCCAACAATCAATAGTTACTCCTATCGTTACTTCCACCGCAAATACTTCTACTGTAAAATCTGCTCCTATTTCTAAATCTGCTCCTATTTCTAAATCTGCTTCTATTTCTAAACCTCCTATTTCTAAATCTGCTCCTATTTCTAAACCTGCTCCTATTTCTACACTTGCACCTGCTTCTATTTCTACACTTGCACCTGCTTCTATTTCTGAACTTTATAACGTTCTATCTCGTGAATCCAGATGTACGCGGGTAGTCGCAGATGTACCCGAGGTAGTCAATCTTCTCATCTAAGGACCGCTGAAAGTTTGTGGTTGCCTAAGCATGAGTATGCGTTATTTAGGCGTCAACAAAGGATGACTAGGATAGTTAATCGAAGAGCAGCTATCCTTTCATCTTTACGTTCGCCGCAAAATGACTCAGACTCAATGTTTTTGTCTAATCAAAAGTCCAGTGCGGAGTTGTTAGGTCAGTCGCAAGTTCGAGTTTTTTCAGATAATATAATGATAAATCATAATGAATATGATGATTCTGAGATAATTAATATATCAGACCGATCAATGGAGATATCTCAATTATCACCAGCTCAATCACCTATTGGGGATAATATTAATTCTAACATTATTTCCAATATTCAGATTCAACCACCCCCTCAACCTCAAATTCAACCACCCCCTCAACCTCAAATGCCACCACAACCACTGCAGCCCAGAATGTCTACACCTATCGTTTCTTCACAAGCACCAGCACCCTCTATTCCTTCACAAGAACGCTTAGCACCCTCTATTCCTTTACAAGAACCCTTACCCTCTATTCCTTCACAAGAACCCTTTTCCAATTTATCTAAAATTATCTCAACAGCAGTCCAAAATTATTATGATGGAATAATGCCTGAAGTAAGGAATTATTGTTTACAGGGTGAGAGAAATCTTAGAAAAGTCACGGACGAGTTACAAACATGCGAAGAGATTATGCGTATAGTTCGCCCAAGGTCTCCGACTGACCGGGCTTTGAGCGAACAATACGATAAAATTTCGCTTGTACGCGACTGTCTGAGTCTGATCAAAGATTTATTTCATAATCTTGCTGCAGACATCATAAAGTAGATATATCGCTACCTTAGAGTTATAAGGTTCTATGTTATATCTATCAATCATGCATAACATAGAACCTTGTAACTCCAAGGCAGCGATATGTCTGTGTTTAAATTGTTGTTAAATGGATTGTTCATCGAATGAAGTTGTTCCCAAGAGATAGATTAGGTATAAAGTATACCTAATAAGACATCTGTATTATTAATGTTATTCAATTTACAGATGTCTTCACCAAATGTCCCTGTCCCATACGTTAAATCAATAGAGTGTGAGCAAGTAGAATTAAGAGTGAGTCAATTATTTTTATTTTTACACTTTAGGTATATTTTTGGATTATTTGATTATTTACTTTTCCAGTTAACTGACGGGACACTTTTAAACGCGGAAACCGCAGTTGTCAATTATACTATACTTGGGTTTCCGCGTAACTCGCCATCGTACACACCAACACCGCTGCTAACGACGACGCCGGAACGACGGCCGCCGGAGCAGCAAGTGGCGGCGCCTCAGCGCATCCGCCTAAAAAGGGGGGTGTTTGCGCCGCCTGTGTTGCAGCCTCTACCTCGGGAAGTTATCCCTACACCGGCACCCATAAACATCCCTACACCGGCACCCATAAACACGGTGCAGGTGGAGGTGGAGGCGTCATCCACTGAGATGGACGAGTCTTGGGTTTGTTTTTTATTACATTATTACATTTTTCAACATTTTTAATAACATTACTTTTTACAGTGAAGATTGACAGTAAACTGGATCACTTTAGAACTTGGATGGACAACAGATTTCGAAGGCCGCAGCACCCTCTTACAGCAACATATTGGCCAGAACAAGTTCTAGAGTGATCCAGATTAGATTAGATAGAGCGGTAGATCGCCCTGTCGGTTGGGCGAGACTACGGTGGAGGCGCTCTTTAGTTTAAGTTAGTTTAAGTTATTTATAGTTTAAGTTATTTATAGTTTATAGTTTGTTATTTATAGTTTAAGTTTTTAAGTGTTAAAAAGTGTTAAATAAATAATTTAATTACAACACGCATTTTTACTATAAATAGCAGATGATATTAATGACTATAACATAATAACAGAGTGTCGCATTTGGTAAAGAGTGAAAGTACCAAGAGTGAAAGTACCATATCAGAAAACTACTGTTTTAGAAATATGAAGTTTAAACAACAGTCTCTAAAGTTACCTATACAAAATTTTGATGATGCAATCATAAACGAAACCTTTAAACG
This sequence comes from Dorcus hopei, assembly GCA_033060865.1. Classification (NCBI taxonomy): domain Eukaryota; kingdom Metazoa; phylum Arthropoda; class Insecta; order Coleoptera; family Lucanidae; genus Dorcus; species Dorcus hopei. The sequence continues at coordinate 48,435,552 of CM065426.1, read as the reverse complement.
TCACAGTGTTCTTTTCGGAGGATCAACTAAACGTGCCATAATCAGTGGTAAAAGTGGGAGTGGTAAAAGTAATTTGATAGTGTCTTTGTTGGTAAACGCTAATGGGCTGCGTTTCAAAAATTTATACATTTGTTGTAAGACCTTATCTCAAGAAAAGTATAACTTTCTTAGACATTTACTGCCTACAGTGCCGGAGATAGGTTACTTTGAAATTTCTGATACTGATAAGATGGTATCCCTGCAAATGTAAAAGAATATTCAGTTGTTGTTTTTGATGACGTTCAATGTACTACACAAAATGTAATTAAAGAATACTTCTCTTTTGGACGCCATAAAATGTCGATTGTTTCTATTTAAGTCAAACTTATAGTGCAATTCCAAAACAAATGATTCGTGATAATTGTAATTTCTTAGTGTTATTTCGGCAAGATTCTACAAATCTAAAGCATGTATTTGATGAACATGTGTATGGAGACATGACCTTTGACCAGTTTCGTGATATATGCTACGCTTGTTGGAAGGAACCGTTTGGTTTTTAGTTATTGATACTGACTGTACTATCAACGGAGGTAGATATCGTAAAGGATTCGACAATTATATAAACCTTTAAAACCACTACATTTTAACATTGTTCTTCAGTGTTGTAAAAGGCGTTAAAGGAAACGGATGCGCTATGAGTAATAAACTTAAAGCTGAATTAGCTACTGCACGTGAAAGTTTGCGTACTAAATTAAAAACACTTAAATCCGATATCGAACGATCAAAACATCATATTGAGCAATCAAGAAAATACCTTCAGGCGACTTATTCACCTATTGTGGAACCACTAAGAGATATTGTCAATAAGCTAGATGTTGTTCGCAGTATTTTACCTACAAAAGAAGAGCAACAATCGTACGAAGCCAGTGAAAAAGGCTTTAAAGGGGACCCGAAAAGTTCTTTCATACGAAAAAGACCTCTTTATAAATTAAAATCTGATCCTTCATCACAAATTACATGGTCAGAAAAGCATGATGTGAGTACTTCAACACCAGTTGGTCGTGAAATTGGAAAGAAACAACCTTCCATCTTAGAAGAAGAAGAAATTCACGACATCTCTCATGGAGAACCTGAATCTCCACCATCAAAATCTGCTTATGAAGAAGCTGAAGAGTTTCATACAGATAGCAGTAGTGTCCCTTTAGACGAATCCGAAGCTCATGCTCGTACTCTTTTACAAGAACGGAAATCAATACTACAATCTAAATTACAATCACCAGAGGTACAGGCTGCTTTACAACAAATTGATCCGTTACCACGTGATTATATTACACGATTTAATGTTGATGTGGAAAATGAATTTGACACCAAATACGGTATAAGAAAACATGATGGGAAATTGTTTATTGGTGCCGCGGAAGTTGCGTTTGATGGTCGTGATCTTGTAGTAGGAGACTTAACATATAAAGGTACAAAAGGTTTATATGAACTGATTTTAAGAAAGCTCCTGAGAAATTTACATTTCATGATGTACGTGACTATAGAGATATATTGAGAAGAACTCATGCATTTAAAGTAAATTATAATCCTTCTGGCCGAATATCTGCAAGTAAAGGATATAAGTATACACATATTATAAAACCAATAATGTAGGGAAAACCACCAAACGTTTGGTGGGCTCGAAGCTGGAAAAAGAACTTATACCTAACAGTTGTACACAGTATCAATACTGGGATAATGCTAATGAATTAGTAGAACGATTACGTTTATTGAAAGCATCAGAATCTGCAGGTCATACAGGACATACCAATGAGATTATAGCTATTATCGAAGAATTGAAAGAAGCCAAAATTATTTCGTAAATTTTAAGTATTTAGCTGGATGATATCGAGGTCATTCTTCAGTTTCACATCTTTGTTGGTCAGTTCACGATGACCATTGATAAGTTTGGAAGGCACATTACTAAACATACAGTTCTCAAGCATATTGTTTCTAGACAATTATTTTACGAAACATTATTAGACTTTCGAAGTGACGAGTTAAATGCCCAAGGCGAATTTATTCTTTCAAATAGAGGTAATCAAACGACGTATACGATTCAAGAAACTTGCGTGGTTAAAAAAGTAATTTTTCATAAACCTAGGAACAGGAAAGTATATATCAACGGTATAGATTGTACTGATACTTTAATTGGAAGAACGTTGAATGTGGGAGATAAACTCTCGTTTTCTTGCACAGCTGTAGTTTGTGCAACTACATTATTTGTTGAATTCATTGTAAGGAAACGAGTTCTAACTGAAAATGTCTAATTTATCATCGAGTGTAAAACGTGATGTTGTCGATGAACTGCACAAACCAGCAAGGAAAAACTTTCGCCGTCGTCGAGTTATAATAAAAGGTCTCAGAGATCTCTTCCAAGCAGATTTAATTGAAATGCTTCCTTATTCAAAGATAAACAAAGGATACAAGTACATTCTGGCTGTGATCAACACATTTTCTAAATTTGCTTGGGGAATAGCATTAAAAACAAGACAGGTAAAGAAGTAACCAAAGCTTTTCAAACAATCTTATCTGAAGGTAGAAATTCTATACCGAGAAATCTGCAAACAGATAACGGAAAGGAATTTTACAATGCAGACTTTCAAGATTTAATGAAGAAGTATAAAATTAATCACTACAGCACATATTCTAATTTAAAAGTTCGATAGTTGAACGCTTTAATAGAACATTAAAACAAAAATGTGGAAAGAATTTAGCATGCAAGGAAATTTCAGCTGGTTCAAGTTATTACCACAACTAATCGAAGAATACAACAACACAGTTCACAGTACGACGGGTTACAAACCTAGTAAGATAAATCAAAGAAATGCGAAAACTATTTTACAGTCCGTCTACAGCAATATTAAAATTGTGGATCCAAGAAGTGCAAAATTTAAAGTTGGAGATCATGTGCGCATCAGCAAATATCGACAAGCATTTGCGAAAATGTACACTCCAAATTGGTCTAACGAAATATTTACAATTTCATCAGTGCAGAATACTAATCCTCGAACATATCTAATTAAAGACGTTGACGGTGAAGCTATACTTGGTGGGTTTTATGAGTACGAATTACAAAAAGTGAAACATCCTGATGTATATTTAATTAATGTGTTGAGAAAAAGAGGTAATAAAGCACTAGTTAGTTATTTAGGATTAAGTTCTAAACATAATGCTTGGATACCAAAACGCAATGTTTTATAATAACTTTTTATTAACTATAATTAGAAACATACATTATTTACAATAAATATATTTTACGAACTAACATATATATATTTAATCTATTTACTATTTTTATTACTTTTTTCTAATTCCTTTTCTAATTCCTTTTCTAATTCTTCAATTAATTCTTTCAGTTTTCTATCTCTTTCTATATCAGCTATTTTATAATGACCCCATGCGAGAGTATGAATCTTGTCATCCAGAATATAACGTTTATCATCTTTCGATGATAATGCAACTTTATTTTTCAACTCTGTGTACACCGTATGAAAATCTGAATGAAACACGTACATTTTTTTAAAAATGAAACCATCTCGTTCAATAATTTCTTTGTAGTCATCCACAGTTAAGTATTTATCTATAACATATTTTTTAACACCTTTCGCTTTCTTAGTACATTTTGAAGTAAGCTTTACACAATAGGCTTTCGCGCCTGTACCAACGAACGATTCTATTACTTGTCCGGCGTATTCATCTTTGAATCTTCCAATAATTGATTCAGTTTGAGGCATTTCATGAATATTATTTGTTGGGTAATTTGAAGTATCAAATTTATTTAAATTTTGCTTTATATCTTCGTACACATTACCAGTATTAACGGATAATATTAAACTGTCCGTATCGGTATATAATAGAGCTGCATGATTGTTATATTTTCGTTTTATGAAATTATAATAAAACTCGTACATTACTGTTTTCGATATTTCCAAAACACAAAATCCTACGTATAAAGGTTTGTTATAATTTACTTGTACTTTGGTTAATTCTATTGCGACCAGGTGATCACTAAAAATTTTACTCGATTTGTAGTTCGGTTTAGCAATCAATGATTCAGCTCCCGGTCTCCGATTATGACTTTCCCACCTGGTAGCTAATTTAATGTCGACGCGATTCTCAACATTTTCCATGGTCTTACCGAAGACACTATTATTAGTTAACTTGTAGAAATTTCAATTTCAAATTCGTTTTTCGCTTCAGCTCGTTTCTGCGAATTAAAGTCTATATATATTTTTAACCAACGAGACTGTTTAAATTTAATTGCCCTGTGAATTTGAATTAATGTTAAACCATGTTCCAAACATTGCTTTAGATTTAAATAGTGAATTACGTATTTGGTTTTGTTATAGAGATTTGGAATAAGTTTACTATATTTTGACTTTGGTGGAATTATGTTTTCCGGACAAAACGGCAAATCGTTGTGCTTTTCATGTAAATAAGTCGGATATTCCAAATCTACTTCGAATACGTATCCAACATCTGAATTTTCTTCGAATTCTGAAATGTTAAGATTGTTAATTTCTTCTCTGCTTAACCAAGTAAATTCTCCCCATGGAAATCTCGAACACATCGCATGCCCGTAGAGATTTGTAGCATCAAGATAAAGTAAATAATTAGTTGCCTTGCTTGAATCAAAGCTCTGTAAAAATTTATTATTAGCGTTTTCAATTCTTTTAGTGCACATGCTCACTCCACCACGAATACCCATTCTGAAAAAGTGTAACATATCAACATCCTGTAATAATTCTAACTTAATTTTCGTCATTCGTAACATTGCATCCCAACTTAATCCCGGAGCTGTGAAAAATGGCAAGGGTCAAGTTTATAATTATCAATACAAAGATCTCTGAAATTTTCAAATACGTCTGCTAATAATAAAATATCTGATGTTACATATATATCGCTGTAATCACCCATACTTTTACAATTAAATAAATTCCAAACGCGCTGTGCTCTTTCATAATCTTCATCACTAATGTGTTCATCATAAAGCACGTCATAAAATTCTTCTCTAGAAGGTAAGGTGGGATAATCTAATTTCTCGAATGAGTTAATAAAACAATATGGAAAACCCCCTTTTTGCCGTACTAATTTAAACATTTCATCGTCATTGAAATATTTCCTAATTTCCCTACATTGCCAATCTTCCAAGTATGAGCCTAATTTTTCCAAAGACGATTGCATGAAACGAAAAGAATCTACAAATCTTATTTTGAAATAGACTTTGCGCATTTTTCCTTTACAATCTATCTTATCCCCTACGTGTATTAATTTCGAAAAAGATATATATTTTTCTTTATTTTGTGCGATCACATCAACGTCCTCTCCTTCTAATGCCATCGTCTTCACAAATAAATGACTATCATAATTAGAAAGATTATGAAAGAAAACTGGAATGAATTTTGGTATTTTAAAATTAACATTACACACCGAATGAGCAGCTCCTCTAAACGCTCCAGTTAAATGTTCATGGTCTCGGACTTTTTCCTTAACATCCAATATTGGTCTTTCACAAATATGACACATCGTTGCGCTGTCGTAGACCTCTTTTTCTTCTCGTGTTAAATCAAGCATTGGTTTAATTTTACTTAAATATTTATCATAAATCTCTTTAATATGTTTTTCTAACGATTTCATAAACTCAGTAGCAGCATTTTGTCCGCGATATAACTTTAATTTTGACAAATTGTTATTAAAGCTACACTTAATATAATACGCAAAAGAATGAGGTTCGTGTTCATAACATTTAACTGTGAAAGACTTATCTGGAGTTGGTTCAACTCTATCTAATGGTTTTAGTAAAGCCTCGAAATCAGCGTACACAACAAAGGGTAGTTTCAATTGCTTCTCAAAATTTTCAAATTGTAATATATTTTCTGGGATAGATTCACCATATTTATTTATTTTTAACTCTGCTGATGGTAAAATTGTTTTGATAATTTTACAATCTTCTCTTTCATGTCGTTGCAATTTTTCTACACATGGAAAGTATATTAAACATCCTTCACAAATATATTTCTCGTGACCGTGGTGTGACGTCTGTTTTGACACTAAACGCGATAAATTTTTAATCCAACAATAGTGAGTATTTTCGTTACCGTCATCAACCAATAACAAATTTATATGAATATCTTTTCGATTTTTAGTAAAATGTAGCGGTCCTACAACTTCATAGACTATAACGTTACCGTTATAATGGGAAGCAAGTCCATAAACATTTATAGAAATATTGTTCTGACTTTCAAATTTTTTCACATCACAAACTTTCAGTGGAAATTCTAAATCTGTGAAATCTGCTACCGTGCTATAATGGGGATACGAAGATATCCTTTGAGGAAGACCTGTCGGTTGACACATCGCTGATGTTATCGCCCAGGCAAAACAAGCGTTGTCATTATTTCTAACGTTTATGACTGCTTTTTTCGCACTTATTGAAGCCGGTAATGACATGAAGCTGGATGCTCTCAAAGGATTATATTTATTAATGTTGACTTCCATATACAAAATTCTGCACAAAGTCCACCCTGCAACAATATTTACAACATTATACATTATTCCAAAAGAATGTATTAATTAATTTCTTTACCTGAATCTCGCTCCTGAAACTCTGACATTTTAGCATGAATTTCGTTCACGAAGTCTCGATATATATTATATATATCTGTTCCAAAACAAGTTATTTTATTTTTGGTATTGAAAGATTTTATCTCGGTACTTTGTTTAGAATCCAAGAAATACACTCCGAAAATTTCGACATTCCATTTTAACGCTTTATGAATATCCAATATACTCTGAACCAAAGTTAATACTTTTTCTTGAATATTATACGTAAAGTCGTCAACGTCCACATAGTTGTAGGGTTCCGTGATACGATACGAAACAATTTTATCACCGAATGCACCTGCTATCTTTTCTACACCATTATCAACAATTACAAAAGCATTGCTTTTATGTGAATTACTACGTAGGTGTGCCGACAAACACTTTCTGTTAACGTATATTTCACACACATCACATTTCACGACATTCACGGGGTCAAGAACTTTGGATGGACCGGCTTCATTTAATTTTAAACGTTTACCGTGACATGCTGTACGCATGTGTCGATTCTTATTATCGACTCTCGTAAATTCTTTTTCCGCACTGATTACACTCAAACATGTTTTTAGAACTGTTATTTCGATCACGTTCAATACAATAGGTTAACTCAACGTGAGTGTCACACTTCATCTGTAGGTACGAATTTATACACCTCCTTATATATGCTACATACTTTAAGGTTAAAGTGGTTTGAAGATCATGTTAAGGTTACTTCGAGGTTACATTCAAGGTCATATGAAGGTTACCTCAAGGTTATTTCGAGGTCACATCAAGGTCACCTTAAGGTCGTTTCAAGGTCACTTCAAGGTCATTTCAAGGTCACCTCAAGGTCACCTCAGGTCATTTCAAGGTCACCTCAAGGTCACCTCAAGGTCATTTCAAGGTCACTTCAAGGTCACTTCAAGGTCACTTCAAGGTCATTTCAAGGTCACCTCAAGGTCACCTCAAGGTCATCCCGAGGTCGCTTCAAGGTCAACTCAAGGTCATTTCAAGGTCACCTCAAGGTCATTTCAAGGTCATTTCAAGGTCACCTCAAGGTCATTTCAAGGTCACCTCAAGGTCACTTCAAGGTCATCCCGATAGAACCTCCTCCATGTCAAGGTTATGGCGAAGGTCACGTCAGGGATAGGCCGATTCTGGAACCTCCTCCGACCTTGACCTTGAATTTTTCCGTCAAGGTCGGAGGAGGTTCCAGAATCGGCCTATCCCTACTACTTATATATTGTTATTGCTTTTACTAATGATTCTCTTATACTGGAAAATCTTATTATTACTTTGGTGATTGTTATTTAGCACGACAAATTGGGCAAAATGGTCGGACAGTCCGACTTCAAAATTCCGGACCTCACCAAGAACGGCATCGTAATTTACAATGACATTATCAATACAGGACTGAGTGTTACAAGTGACTCTGGTTGGTAAAGAGATTGTGGGTATTAAATTAAAAATAGTTAGCAAGTCTAGGAAATTTTGGCTTGCTTTTGACTGAACTAATATATCAGTGTTAAAATCTCCACAGATAATAATGTTTCTGCAGGCGTTAAAATTTTCAAGCACACATTCAAACTTACGTAAAAATGTATTGTGGTCAGAGTCAGAGGTTCTGTATACGCAGAGGATTACAGTGTTAAAAGTGTACAGTTTTAAAGCACATATTTAAAAATGTTTGTCTTCAGCTATATCTAACGATAGAGATTCATATAAGATATCATTTTTAGGAGAATTAACGTTCCACCATGTTTAAAAGTGTTTCTGGCGTAATATGACCCAACTTTATATTTCTGAAAGGATAATAATGAGCACTGCAACGTACTCAGCCAGTGTTCACTGACACAGGCAACGTCAACATCCTGATCGTCTAGGACAACCTCAAGGTCAGATAACTTATTCTTAATGCTACATATATTCAAATGAAAAATTTTTAGCTGAGAGTTTTTTCTAAAAAATTATCACTACTCAAAGAACTCGCACTAATGCTGCCAAGATCACTTCCGACTTCACACTCGAGATAAGATGAGTTGGTATCGGAGTCTGTATCACTTTTCTCCCAGGTGCTGCTGTCGTTATTTCTGAGGACCTTGTCAGATTTCTTGGGGAGAGACTTGGAGACGGCAGTGTGATTCTTGTGCTTGACTTGCTTTGATGATTTTCCAAGATTACTGGATTTACTTTGTGACGAACTAGCCAGTTGAGTTCCACCCGCATTTGTATTTATACTAATATTGTTCAAATTAATTGACTGAAGCGTTTTTTTCTTTATACTTTTAACAATATCATCAACAAGTTTTTGTTTGCCAGTCATATTAAGGTGAAGACCATGCCTGGTATAATGATTACGGCTATGCAATTCATTTATATCTAGTAATGTGACGTTATTGGAGTATTTATTTAATCTTGTTTTTAATGAAAACAATCTTTTGTTGTATTGATAAATGTTACTGTTTAAACTAGGAATGTCATAACGGAACGGCACTGTACATAAGACTAGTTGAGTATGAGAGCACTTATTTATTGTGTCCATAATTAATTTTGACGGAATTGAAGTATTTTTGTTTTTATCGAAGTTATTAGCACCAGCTATTAATATTACAATGTTCTTATGATTAAAGTTTTGTGTTAACTGCTCGAGATTTTCTGTGACATTCTCTATATTAGCGTTTGGTTTTAATATACTCTCAACTTTAAAGTCACTATTGTTTAAAGTATTTTTAAGAAGAAAATTTAAATTACGACCATGACTGTCTGTTAAAAGGAGTATATTTTTCTGATTTTTATTTGAGGAGTATAGTTCCCTTGCCACATGAGCTGAGCCAGTGGCAAAGTTGTGGGAATCGTTGTTAGGTTTTAAGGTTTCTTCTATCTTATTAACCTTATTGACGACTTCTTTTAGGGGCTTACTTCTTGAAGTTTGAATATTTTTTCTTAGTTTAGTTACTGCAATTTCAGTTTAGTTCGTAATTCATTTATTTGGCGTAACATGATGAAGAAATGTTTATTTTTATTCCTTTTTTTCTGAACAATATTGGTATTACCCTTTGGTGATTGGTTATCACTGATGTCATTTGAGGTGTTAACCTGCGAAGTACTTGTCTGCGTTGGTAATGAAGTATGTTGATCGTTAATAACGAGATTTTTTAAATCACAACATACACCTGCTCCGGAACAACTTCTATGGAAATAGGTTCCGCAGTTCATGCAATGTGCTCTGTTCCTTACCGCATTATTTCCACAATATCCGCAAATTTTTTTATTAGTAAATTCTAAATCACTTTTCGTGATAGTCATTGTTTATTAGTTAAAACTCCGTCTGCGAAACAACGATATACGAGTTGATAATGAAACAACTTTTTGTCACACGTTTAAGACCGGAATATAAAATTTATAGCACAAATACACATATAAAACAGTTTAAACGGTATTACCGGGCTAGTGGCCTATTATAACTATCACAAATTACTTTGCACTTTCCGTTTATGTAATTAGATCGGACTATGTAAATTTTGTCGAATTTTATTGTCTCAATTTTATTGTCTAACAACTCTCAACTCTCAACTCTTTTTTTATATCAACGATTTCGCACAAATATAAAAATGTAGATTGCTAAAAAGTATATATTTTTTAAGGACTAAAAAAGTTTACCAGGAGGATTATCTCTTTCTTCCATTCCTGTTTATAATTCAGTTATGCAGAAATTAACTATCTAAATGTTGAAAATATGACTAAAAAATTTAAGTATTTTGTTAATAATAGAAAAGGCAAAGAAACAAATTGTAATTTCAAAACGTAAAGAGGTACGTTGATGAAATTTGCCCTGTTTATCACCAGGATATGTGCTTACAATTTGGCATCAGTGTTGTTGTTTGCCAACCGTTAACAGATTCTTTAAAAAAATTTAAATTCTTATTTCGCACCCCAAAACCGAAAGAGGTGCATTGATGGCTTTGATTATAGACTAATATACGTGGATAGCGCGTTGGCTCCGTACACGTGTGCCAAAAAGAGAGACAAATATAAAAGTATTCTTGAGCGTTATGCGCACGCGCGAAATTGAAAATTGGATAATTCGTGCACGCACTAACTGACGCCAACGGAGTTTACTTCGGTAAACGATGGCGGATTAGTCCTGCGCAATGAGATTTCATGTACTTCTAATACTGTCTCACTCTTACTTACACATTCTACACTTCTATCGCTTCTATCATTTTCTAAGAATTTGGAACATCAGCAGGCAGATTCCGTTTCTCAATTCGAGTCGAATTCGCTATTCTTGCCAATGTCTAATTCGACTCGAATCGGAGAACGGAATCTGCCTGCTGATATACTCTTCTTACACAAAGAATGCGCTATCCACGTTAGTCTATACAGGGATGGGCAAAAGTCTGGAACCATGCTAATATCGTCTGTACCGTTAGTTCAATTTTTGTGAAAATTTGCATTAATATACAAGACTTTCTGGCGGATATGATTAGCAAATACTCGTTCGACTGAGATTTCCGGTTTAACCGGAAATGATATCAACTTTTGTTTTTTAAATAGAACACCCTATATATTTTTTAAGGTTTCGAAAGAGCTCTCTCTCAGGAATTCAATGATATAAAAAATTAATTCCTGCGATGTTAAACTACCACAATAGGCAATTTTTAAAATTTTTCTCTAGGTATTTTTTTATCATGTGAGCCATGAAACATAACTGGAAAATAGAAACTAAAATTGAATAATATTGACAGAGTCAATGTTATTTAACTCAATATGGCTCAATTAATAGAAAAAGAGCGAATACAAATACTGATGATGATGATTGGTTTTGGTGACCGCATAAGAACACAGCAAGAAGTTTACAATCTGTTTAATAACTTGCATCCAGATCGCAACCCTATATCTCGAAGAGTTGTAAGCAAGACTCTGAGAAGATACTCTCGAAACCGATCTGCGACTTACATCATGATTTAACGCCATAACTGTGGTTGATGTTTGAGGTAATTCTTCCAATTCGAGAGCAATATCCTCAGCAACAGTGTTATTCGTTGTTGCAGTATTCGATCGTCCGCTTTTACTTAAATTTCTAACACTTCCTGTTAAATTATATCTTCTCTGAGTCTTACTTACAACACTTCAAGATATAGGGTTGCGATCTGGATGCAAGTTATTAAACAGATTGTAAACTTTGTGATGTGTTCTTATGCGGTCACCAAAACCAATCATCAATGAGTATTTTTACTCACACTTTTTCTGTTAATTGAGTCATCTTGAGTTAATTAACATTGACTCTGACAATATTTTTCAATTTTAGTTTCTATTTTGTAGTTTTGTTTCAAGGTTCACATGACGAAAAAATTTTTACAGAAAAATTTAAAAAATTCCTTTTGTGGTAGTTTAACATCGCAGGAATTAAATCTTTATATCATTGAATTCCTGAGAGAGAGCTCTTTCGAAACCTTAAAAAATATACAGAGTGTTCCATTTAAAAAACAAAAGTTAATATCATTTCCGGTTAAACCGGAAGTCTCAGTCGAACGAGTATTTGCTAATCAGATCCGCCAGGAAGTCTTGTATATTAATGCAAATTTTCACAAAAATTGAACTAACGGTAGGTACAGACGATATTAGCTTGGTTCCAGACTTTTGCCCATCCCTGTATAATCAAAGGTTGATGAGATTTGCATTCTTTATTATCAATACATTCTTCTTCTTCTTATTATTATTTTGGCAATTGGTTATAAACCATGGGCCAGACACTCAAGTTGTCAGTACTTGCTTTTCTTCTTTTTTTCCCTCAATAATTTAAATTCATAATTTAATTTTAGATTGCGTTATGAACAAAATTAGTTCCTTAACTCTGTTTATATTTAAATTCGATAGAATATACATATGTAGCATTTAAAGGAGTCGCTAGCCCAGTCTTAATCAGATTTAAATATAATTTATCAGAATTTTGTCTTTTATTTGGACACTGGAATAAAATGTGATCTAAGTCCTCTACACTCCCACAAGTGCAGTAAGGAGAATCCAGGACTCCTATTTTATGCAAGTGGGATTGAGAAAGGCAATGATTGAAGCGCATTCTGCATATTGTTGTGATTGCTTTTCTTGGTATACCAATAGATTTAAACCAAGGTTCATAAGATACCTCAGGGGAAATTTTAAAGTACCATTTGGCTTTTGTTCTTGTGAATATTTCCCAGTCTTTTTGCCAGTCATTTAAAATGTTTTTTCTGAATAAAGTGAAAAAGTCGCTGTATATAGATTTTACTGAATTTAATAGTTGTCCAGAGATATCTCCTCGCTTTGCAAGCATATCAGCTCTCTCATTACCCACTATGCCTTTATGCCCGGGGATCCAAACGAAAACTATATCAAAGTTTTGTTCTTGAAGTTGAAAATATTGCTTCTTAATTTCTAAAGTCAACGGGTCCGACTTGGCAAAAATTCCGGCGTTTCTGATTAACTGCAATGCACTTTGAGAATCCGAAAATATCACAGGCCTGGTCCACCTATTACATTCTATTATTTTTAAAGCTTCCTTGATTCCCAACATTTCAGCTCTACAAACATTGGTTTGCGAATTAATTTTTAGTTCCTTTTCATAATTTGTTTGCGGACAAAAAATGCCGATACCTGCACCTAACGAGTGATCTGACTTAGATGCATCTGTGAAAATCCATTTTGCATCATGCCATTTAATGTTTGCTGATTCTGTAAATACTTTTTGAATCAACGGAACCGGAAATTTGGTCAAATTAAATCTACTAGAAAAGGATAAGTCTACATTTACAGTGGTCATTTGATGTTTGTATTGATGTATAAAACAAGGAAGATATGATGTTTCTTGTATCAATGTTGTTAGGTTGTTATACTCATTGAAAACTTGCAAAAGGATAGGGAGAGGCTGTCGATTCCAGATATTTGTCCTGCGGGAAGTTATTAAAGTAGATAATTCTTTTAACTTATCAATGGTAGGGCTGTTGAAGCTACATAACTTAAAAATCATTTTGGCTGCTAGGAATTTGCATCTATATATTAAAGGAGGTTCTCCTGCTTCCGGTAATAGGGCAGCTGTGCACAGATAAAAATTTTGCGGAGTTTAAGGAGTAAGTAGTTAAACGTTCTACCAAAAGAGTGAAAATTTCTCCTGATGTAGTGAAAACCATTCTTTTATTTTGTCAAAATAACTCTTTTTGATGTTTATTTTAACTACTTGTATAGTAGTTAAAAATTTGAATATACAAAACGGAGAAATATTACACTTTCACGGTGTTGAAGATAAATTTAACATATTTGTGTATTGAAATGTTTCCGAACCGGTGAACATGTAACTCATTTTAGGAGAAAAAATATTATTTCAACAACAAAGCGGTGTTAAAAAGTTCCAAAAGCATTCTGCTGGAGCGATTCGTCTTTGAGGGAAGGTAAAGTTAATCATAATCGGAAAATGATCACTTCCATATGTATCATCTAAGATTTGCCATTGAGAAAAGAAGTTTAGTTGAGGAGAACAAATCGATAGATCTAATGTGTTATCTCTCGTATTAATGCTACCAAATCTGGTAGGAGAATAGTCATTAAGGATATTTAGATTTAGATTCAAAATTACTGAGGATAGTATTTCCCCAATTCTATTTGAGTTAGAGTTACCCCATAAGTAATGTAATCCGTTAAAGTCTCCACAAATAATGTATGGGTGAGGTAAACTATTAAAAAAGTTTTCCATGTCAGTCATGTTTATTCTTAAATTTGGAGCAATGTAAACACTCGCCACTGTCATCTGTCTGATTTGAATAACTGTTGCTTGAAAATTTTGGATATTAGTAACAAAGTCCAGTTTATTAAAGGGGATATCTTGTCGCACTAAAATGGCGGTACCTCCCTTTTCATCAGCTCTATCGCATCTGATCATTTTATATTTTGGAATATGGTAATGGTTCTCTGGTTTAAGCCAGGTTTCGTTCAGGCAAATTAAGGAAAAATTATGATCATAAATTAGTTTTATAAGGTCACATTTGTTGCTGTTTAAAGAGCGAATATTCCATTGCAAAATTTTTATGTCCATTTTGATGATGAATGAGGAAGGATAATTGACCGAAGTAAGTTTATGACTCCATCAATCATTTGTAATAGTGGTTTCAGCATAGGATTATCTTCAAGTGATATCTTTAATTGGTCTTTGATGTCATTCAGCTGAGTTATAAAAGAATTATTGTTATGGGAATATTGGTCTTGCATGGGTGTTTTTTTTATTTTCTATTGATTTATATATTGGGTCCGAACGGTTTTCTACATGTGCCTACAAATTGACCTAATTACCCAGTAGCGTCACTTAAACGTCAGTGTCAAAAGAAATGACCATTCTGTTTGATACCCTCTGTCCTTATGAAAATGCATTGTAATTTACAGCTGGGTAGGTATCAAACAAAAGAACAAATGTGACAGTTGTACTCGAGTGACGCTACTGTGTGATTCTTATGCTGTGCCGTGCCTAAGCGTTGTTGTTTGCCAACCCGTAGGAGATACTTAAAAAAAAATAAAATTTTTATTTCGCGCTTATACTTGGAGAAAGAAAAAATTATAACTCCAAAACCGAAAGAGGTGCGTTGATGGGATTTGCCCTGCTTATTACCAATACATGTGCCTACAAGTTGACCGGTTCAGTCGCGAACGACCCATCTAGTGTTGAGTTTCTGGTAAAACGAACACGAAGAAGATGTATATCGAACAAGATTTTATTGAACTTATTATGACAACTAAACAACTGAATATGTGTATATAACAATACATAGTAGGCGAATGAAGCTCGGATACTCTTCTAGCTCCAACACTCCCCTTCGAGTTGTGGCTCGCTACTATTTTAATTGTTCTAGGTTTAGACCAGACATCTGCAAGCAACGGATGTGTTTTGGTTTCGGTAAACTCTTCGTGAGTATGTCTGCTATCATTTCTTCAGTCGAGATATGTACCAATCGGACGTCGCCATTCTGTACAGCATCGCGGATAGAATGGAAGCGCATATCTATATGTTTGCTCCTGCTATGGTATACAGGGTTTTCAGCTAGTTTCAGAGCTCCCATATTATCGTTGAAGACAGTTATCTCTCCCAGTTCATCAAGGCCTGCCTCTTCCAATAATCTTCGCAGATACAAAACTTCTTTTATGCAGTCAGTCATCCCCATGAATTCTGCTTCGGTGGAAGATAGTGCTACCGTCCTTTGTTTTCTGGATTCTCAGGAAATGGGACTCCCATTTAAAATAAATAAATAACCTGAGTACGATCTCCTGTCGTTGGGACAGTTTCCCCAATCCGCATCTACATATCCTTTTAAAGGTTCGTCATCCATTTTATACCGTAATCCAAGGTTTCGAGTTCCCTTGAGGTATCGGAGAACGCGTTTTGCCGCTTTCCAATGAACTTCACCATAACAACTACTGAATTGTCCTAGTTGACTTGCAATATGACTAATATCTGGCCTAGTGCTTGTGGCTAAGTAAGTCAAAGCACCTACTAGCTCTCGATATGGAAGTCCTCTCTCATATTCAGTACATGGTCGATCCATTTTGGTAAGTTTCACATTACAGTCCATTGGTGTGCTAATTGGTTTGCATTCACTCATATTAAACTTTTTGAGCAAATCGTCGATGTATCCCTTTTGGCTAATTGTAACATGTGTTTTTTTAAAAATGCCATAAAGGTTGGCCATGAAAATTAAAACTCATGTCGTAGCTTGGCATCTAACACATGCCAAATCTGAAAATTTAAAGTAAATGAATGGAGCTAAGACATGAATTTTCTTTTCCACAGCCACCCCTTATGGCATTTTTAAAAAAACACATAGTAGTTGTATCATGAGTTCTTGAAAATTCCATACCTAAACAAGATGTAGGTTCGCCTAAATCCTTGGTTTTGAAGTGAGAAGATAGATACTGAAAAATTCTATCAATTTTCTTTACATCACGACAAGCAATTAATATGTCATCAACATATATAGCAATTAAAACAGAATCATCACCATCATCAAATTGATATAGACATGTATCAGCTCCATTCTGCTTAGCACCAAAATCTTTTAATATTTTATCAAGCTTCATGAACCAACTTCTTCCAGATTGTTTCAACCCGTATAAGGATTTTTTTAATAAACACACCTTATCACCCATCGAAATCTCATTCAGCATCTTCTTTGCTTTATTACCTCTTTCCGTATTTGGATTGTTATCGCAAATCGTCATCAGAGCTTCTCTGAAATGTTTAGGAAATTCCATAAAAATCGTCTCTTCAAGGTCGCTGTTGAGGTAGGCTGTTGTCACGTCCAAATGTCTCATATGCATTTTATAACGTGTAGCCAATGCTAATATGAGACGAATAGTGCTCAGTCTGGCAACGGGAGAAAAAGTCTCATTGAAGTGTACGCCAGGTTGTTGAGAAAATCCTCGAGCTACCAGACGTGCTTTCCTCCTCTCTAGAGTACCATCAGGTCGATACTTGTTTCTCAAGACGATCCGACTGCCTATCACTTTTGTCTTGTTTGGGCGATCTGCAACAGTAAATGTGTCGTTATCGATAATAGATTTAACCTCATTTACGATAGCATCATGCCACTCCTTCGCCTCACAGCCAGACAAAGCCTCGTCCATAGGTATGACTGAGGCGTATGCAAATTCGTATTCGTCAATTTCATTAGTAACTGTTGCGG
This sequence comes from Dorcus hopei, assembly GCA_033060865.1. Lineage (NCBI taxonomy): Eukaryota > Metazoa > Arthropoda > Insecta > Coleoptera > Lucanidae > Dorcus > Dorcus hopei. The sequence continues at coordinate 48,418,249 of CM065426.1, read as the reverse complement.
CGTGGTATTCCTTACGAGGTCGTCCTCTTTTACCAGTCGTTATAATTCTAGGTCGGCCGCGTCTTAAAACAACTTCCTGATTCTCATTTTCGACCTCCTGAAGATTATTATTATCGGCAACGTCATTTCGAAGTTGATTTTCATTTTCGAGATTGTTGCCTCCATCCAGTTGTAGCTCAAAATAAGGTTCTTGGATTTCTTCTTCTGGATCATCAACGCCCAAGTTCTTTGAAGTGAAGTCATTTATGGCGAGTTCAGTCATAACGTCTTCAAAGAATTTTACGTTACGAGTTATCTCAGTTCGCCTTTCTTTTATTAGCCAAACTCTATAACCCTTAGTCTGCTCAGAATACCCAAGAAAAATTCCTTCCATAATTGTAACCGAATTGGGATCATCTGTCACAAGTTCCGGTTTCAGAGTTTCTCCACTGACCAAATCCCATTCATCATTTTTTATAAGTAACGCTTCCATGTAAAGCTTCCACGTATCATAGTTACATTTATTTAAGCATTCTATTCGCGATACGTTAGAGAAATTCATGTTCCTTAACGTTTGTACTTGCCCTGATTCGTTCTATGATCCGATCAACTGAAGTTACGAAATATGTCGTGAAATCACTTCTATATCGCGCAATCCAACGTTTCTGGGCCCGTAACCTGTTGAGTTTCTGGTAAAACGAACACGAAGAAGATGTATATCGAACAAGATTTTATTGAACTTATTATGACAACTAAACAACTGAATATGTGTATATAACAATACATAGTAGGCGAATGAAGATACGGATACTCTTCTAGCTCCAACATCTAGTCTATAGGGAATTCTTGTTCCTCATTTTAGGATTCTCCGTCTCCATGATCGTGATTTACTGACTTGGCAACATTGGTTGGTGACGATCAATTTAGAGATGGGAATTGTAGTTCGTTACGGCGAAGTAGTTCAATCGATCTCGTTCACTGAAGTGAATCGTTCAAATGACTTAGTTCATCTAGTTTCAATCTAGTTCACTGCCATTCCTCGTCTTAAGGTTGATTCTCACTATACGTTCCATCTCCGTTCCATAACCATTACATATCCGTTCAGTTAAATTCATGTCTATTCACATTTTCCGTACCAGGTCAGTTTCGTTTAGATAAGAAAAGGTAGTGTACGTTGACAAAATGTGGTCTGACGAAAACTTAATCCTAGCTGTTATTTTATTTTATTTTTTTACTTACCTAGTGTAATGTTTAATTCCTTTGCAAGTGCCGACTAAATTTTCTCTTTATAGTTATTATCACTATATTTACAATTTTCAAAATCATAGAGGACCGTATTTTGCCTCACCAGTTCAATTAACTTCTCGTCAATCGTCATTCATATTGAATTATCAACGAACACACTTTTCAATTCACTTGTACGTACGGATCTATTGAACTGAAATGTAAACAATGTCTCCACTATCAATACCGCTTCCGTCACGTCTCAGCCTATCCGTAAAAAATACGTTTGCTTCAATATGGAACGGTACTCTTTGGAAACGGTATGTAAACGAAACGGAAGGTGTGCATATTCATTTACAGCAAATAATATTTTCCGTAAACGGAACGAAACCGAAATGAAACGGAGATGGAACGTATAGTGAGAATCAACCTTTTTGAAGGACTCCCGCATCCCGTAAAACATGCGTTTACGAACAATCTTCCAGGCGATTTGCTGGTTTTATTAATGTCGATTTGGGAATCATAAATTTCTCGCTACAATATTTCTTTTTTATCCAACCAAAATGAAGTACCTAACATGCAGTTATTAAAATAATCTTTCAAAATCGCTCAGTAATTTATTGAAAAATTATGTAATAACATTATTTAAATTGAATTGATATAAAACAAAGTAATTATAAGACGGTAATACATAGGTATCAGTTTTATTTTATACTCATCTTTAGTTTTAATGACAAAACAATTTCGCCATTTATCTCAGCGTGCTATTCATCGTTTTTAATTTTCAATTCTTTTAATAAATTAGTAGATACCTAATAATTATGTAAATACTGTCGCGATGAAGATCGGCTGCCTCCATCATGTCACGCTAAGGGCCTTCAGCATGTCGCGCTAAGCCTCCACTATGTCGCAACGGTGTGTCCTTAGGCTGTTTTCAGACTAGCCGTCAAAACGCACGGCCGTGCGGAAAGACGGCCGTGCAATTCACGGCTCAATGTGAAGAGACACACGCCTTCCAATGACCTGCTAAATAACATCCTTGCACGGGCATTATTTAGCGTTGCATTGGTTAGCACGTAACTCTTCACATTGAGCCGTGCCTCGTCCGTTCATCTTTTTCGATTCTAGCAGGATATTGGAAGGCATGTGCCTCTTCAGACAATGAAAACGCACGGACGAGTCCTAGCAGGAGCCCGGACGTTCCTGCTACAATTTGGACGGGTACGGCCGTGCGTTGAATATACAGGCCTATTTTTTAACTGTGATCATTGGGATTTACATGGGAATAATTGTGTCTCATGTTAACTTATGTTAAAAATTATGCTAAAAATTTTAGGCAAGTTTCAGATTTTAATAATCAGTTACATAATATTACAAGTACACAGATATATTTACGTACTGATTGTATTACAAAAAAATATCAATTTACCAAGAAAAACAAAGGTAAATACATAAATGGTGAACAGTATTACAACTATTTTAATAATGATGATCTACCTATATTATCGACCCAATAGCATAAAATAAATTTCTTTATAACGCAATCGCAATAATTTTTTTGCGATGCTTCCCGTCGCGTCGGCAAACTATACAGTCGACTTGTTTTTTGTTTTTCATCGGTATACTAGGTGATTCTTCTTTGTCGCAATAAAACACGCTCGGAAATAAGTAATAATAACAATAACACTGTTTTAAAAATTAAAATAAAATGAATAATTGCCTCAAAACTATGAATATGTCAAAAATAAATTTTCGGGAATATTATTTAAATCGAAAATAAGCGATTGCAGCTCTTTTTTAAATAATTAAAATAACAAGTGGAGTCAACTCTTGTCCGCTGAAATCTGTAAGTAAATAGATTTCAGAACTTTAACCGGACACTGTTTAAAATTAGACGGAACACTCTACGATGGCGTATTTTTGCAAATGCAATAATTTTTTTGCGTATATTTTCCATCTCAATCGTATGCTGAATATGGTCGAACCCCGGATGAAATTAGAATGCTCATGTTAAAGACAACAACCGTACATAACCCGTCTGAGTTTTTGACGGCCGTCTTTTCGTACGGCCGTGTTTTCGCACGGCCGCGGCCGTGCGTTTTGACGGCTAGTCTGAAAGCAGCTTTAGCCTTGCGGGGTTGAATGGGGTGCGTAGGTTTATCAGAGGTAGAGCTTTAAAAACAATGATTTCAAAAAATTATTAATACCTCTTTATTTAAATAATTAATTTAGTTGAGGGTGGTTTTGTCCGTAAAAACTTGGGGGTGCGGTCCTGGGTCGTTTGCGGCGACTGGGGTTGTTGATTCGACTAAGACGGAGCAGCGGGCGACGTTTCCTTAGCCGGGAAGACCAGCAAAGTTCAAGGCCGGTCCGCGACTTGCGTTGGTTGGTCAAGGTTGGTCTCAATGTTCCTTGGCTGGAGCACGACACGTCCTTGCTCAGACTACGGGTGATCGGGTTGGAGCAGCGGCGGCCAGTGCAGCACTACGGTGGTGTCTTCTCTCGGACAGCTGACGAGGGAGATGGTCCTCGTTCTCTTCAGGACGGACGGCAATGTTGTCGGCGGCAGTGACAGATGACGGGGCTGCAGCAATGCTGATGCTGGGGTGGCGACGACGATGATGCGGGCAGCGGCGTCGGCGTTGTTGAGCGTTGGCGGCGGCAATGTTGCTGGACGATGTTGGGCGTCCCCTCGTGGGTTGGCACTAGGGCCCACTGAGTCAGTCTGGTGGAGACGACTGGCTTCCTAATTTTGGCCTGCACTTTAAATACGCGTTTTTTGCCTATTCGAACGTTGCATGTTTTCGTCACTTGCTTTGTGTCTGTTTGCGTCATTCGTACTCGTTAGTATACGCGCGTGGTCCCGTTTGTAATAAATTCCGCTGATGTGTTATTATGAAATATGAATCTTTGTATTACGTTGAAGTTACCTCCTTATTGTATTTACCTTTTCGACACGGTCGCAATTTGCCCTCAATTACACAAGTTCGCGTTGAACTACTTTTTATGTTTTTTTATCCGCGGAACACAGAAAAAAAACCCTCGTGGTTTTTAGAAAACTTCCCCTCGTGACATTACCCCTCCCTTAAAAATTGCTCGTCCCTGAGCAATGCTAACGTTCGTCGCGTGTGCGAAGTCTATTTGTTAAGGCAGGTCGTGACCAACTTGCTGAGTTCACTAAAGTTTTTTCGCGTACTTTTAATGAATCGCGGCGCGCACTCGTTTTTATAAGACCTTGACATTGAATTATTAATATTCTGTGGAAACAAAACGTAAACATAAATCGTTTAAGGATACCGTGGTTATTTCTTTTTTCCGTTTCGTATTTCAGCCAGGATTTGAGATGATGTTTGGTTCTTTTCGTGGATCCCGTGCTTCGATTGGTTGAAGTTCTTGTGGATCATTGTGGATTTTTTGATGGCCCCGTTTTCTTTTATGTCTTCATATATTCCTTCCGATGCTGATTTGCTTCTCTCTTTTGCGTATTCACTTTTGGGTGGCATTTTCCCGTCTGGCGGTTCAAGGAGGACTTAGCATGATCCAGAGGGTCTGCTCCTTGATGATGCCGGTGATCGCTGTTTGTTCTTCGTTTCGCAGGAGGATTTGATCTCCTCGTGCTTTTCCTCCTTTTTTCCTCTCTAATAACATTTTTATCAACAAAATAATAATTAATGCAATCATACCAATGTCCTGCTTCTTGTAATTAGTTTTTCTTTTAGATCACCTTTGTCTTAGTTGCTTCTTATACTTCGTGAAGGCACACTTTCTTCTATAACTTCATACACTAAATCTTCATTTTTTCGAATGTATTTTTCCAACTTGGCTGGCTCATAGATGACATGGCACAATCCAGAGGGTCTTTTCCTTGGCGAGGCAATTGGTTGGATCTTGTTCGCTTCTCTTCATGCGGACCCTTTCCACTTGGTGTCTCAAAGAGGACATGGCATAATCCAGAGGGTCTTTTCTCTTTGTAAGACAGATGGTTGGGGGTTCATCCGTTCTTTCCGCTGATGAGAATTTGTTGCAACTTCTTTTCTTCTTATTCTATCACTTGGGAGTCACATTCCTTAGTGACTGGAATACTGGTTTCATCCATGATTTTTTCTTCATACCCAAAGATTTCTGTGTCCCTCAATTCGGAGTATGGCTGATCAATTCCAATATCTTCTCCAAACTGAGACAGAAAATTCTTGTTGAGATGACAGTTTTTCATCATGATAACTATAATACTAATTGACAAGCGTCCTCGGTGATTGCTTCATATAATCTTCTACCCTATATTCATCTTTTTATTTCTTGAAACTCCTCTTCATTCTTCTGTAAATTTCTCGCTAACTTTTCATCTCGTATTCTTCTTCTGGCTGAAATTCTGGTGGTGTCCACGGTGCTTGATAGATGATGGGAATAGTTGCTTCGTAGACTAACGTATCCGGTAGGGGTTTCCAATATACTCCCGCGTTGATTTCTACCTTCCCTTGGCTGGCTGGCCATAGGATAATTTCAAGAAGGGTGACTATATACAGGGTGATTCGTGAGGAACCCTCCATATTTAAATAATGTGTTTAGGAGACCACAAGAAACAGAAAAAGTCTAGTAAACATATGGTCAAATGTCAACCCTTACTGAGGTATCGTTCAAAATTGCATTTAATCATAAAAAACATCTTTACAACAGAAATTACGTTTTCACTAAATTTAGCAATATTTTAAGAGAATTTAACTAGAAAATAACTGTTACATTTATTTTAGCGTTCATTAGTTAAAACAATTATTTTCTAGTTAAATTCTCTTAAAATATTGCTAAATTCAGTGAAAACGTAATTTCTGTTGTAAAGATATTTTTTATGTTTTCAAGTGATTAAATACAAATTTTGAACAATACCTCAGTAAGGGTTGACATTTGACCATATGTTTACTAGACTTTTTCTGTTTGTTGTGGTCTCCTAAACACATTATTTAAATATGGAGGGTTTCTCACGAATCACACGGTATCTAAAATAATTTCTTACTATCTAATTTTCCAATAACGCATATAACTTGAGGGTGGCTATATTCATGGCACTCTCAACAACGTGATGACTGTAAGTAAGGTTGCATATTAATGGACTAAAGTAAGGTAGATTATGTTGAAGGGGAGTTGGTCCATGGATCGTTATATGGTAGGATTCTGCTCACGTGAATGGTGTCGATCTTTTTCTTTGTCTTGGTCCCCATATCTACTTCGTAATTTACATCGCTAATTTTTCTAATTATATTAAATGGTCCATACCACTGGAGTAACAGCTTCTCACTTTTTCCAATTTTTCGTGTTGGTGTGAAAATTTTCACCTTGTCATTGGGTTTATATTCCACATGTTGGTGCTTTTCGTCGAACCGTGCCTTATCCTTTTCTTGCTTCTTTGAAATATTTTCCACTGCTGTTGCTCGAGCCGCCAGTGCTTTCTCCCGTATTTCTGTGACTGTTGACTGATTGGTGGTTTTCATTAAGTTCGCTTCTGTTTGCAATATAGGTGATCTTCCATAAACTAGCAAGAAGGGTGACGTCTGTATGGTCTCCTGCCAAGATGTGTTGTAGGCGAATACAACATGGTTTACATATTGACACCAATCCGTTTGAGCGGAGTTCGTATACATGACTAGCATATCCGCGATGGTGTGGTTGAACCTTTCGGTGAGACCGTTGCACATGGGGTGGTAACTGGTCGTGAAACAGCTCTGGATTCCCATACAATTTAACAGTTCTTGTATTAACTCTGAGCGAAATACTGTTCCTCGGTCGCTCATTAGCTGCCTTGGTGCCTCATGTTTGGTGATTACGTTGTTCAGAAGGAATTCTGCAACACATTCGGCCTTACCATTTGGAATTGCTTTGGCTTCAACCCATCGTGTGGCGTCGTCCGTAGCTACGATGATAAACGTTTTTCCTTTTTTGCTTCTGTGGAACGGTCCTAATAGATCAATGCCGATTTTCTCAAACGGTGTGGAGATCGGAATCGGCTGAAGGAGATCCAATGGTTTTCCGGATGATCCTTTGCGTTCCTGACAGTCTGGACAACCTTTAACAAATTTATCTACATCTTTTAGAAGATTTTCCCAGTAATATCTTTCCTTAATTCGGTGGTACGTTTTTGTTATACCTGAATGACCAGAAAGAGGTTCTGCATGATTAGTAAATAATATTTCTCCGATTAAGACTTTGGGAACTGCCAGTAAGTATTCGCGTCCTTGATGATCCGGGTTTTTCTTGTATAGTACTCCTTCGTTGATGCAAAAAAATGTTATTTTTCTTCGAAGTCCTGCGGTGACGTTTGGTTCATCGGGTTTTTCTATTGCGTCTAGAATTTCTACTAATCTTGGGTCTTGTCTCTGAAGTGCTGCCTTCTCCTTTTCTTCCATTAATAACGTAGGAATTTCGTGCGTTTTTTCTTCTTCGTTTGGTTCTGGTTCCAACACTGAGTTCCTAGATAAACAATCTGCATCAGCGTGAGTCTTACCATTTTTGTAAGTGTTGTCGTAGTTGAACTCGGATAACGAGATGGCCCATCTTGCCAATCTTCCGGTGGGTTCTTTGATGCTTTTGAGCCAACACAACGCATGGTGGTCAGTCACAATTTTTTACTTGTCTCCCATATACGAAATATCGCAGGTAGTGGAGACTCCAAATAACGGCCAAAGCTTCAAGTTCTGAAATGGAATAATTTTTCTCTGCTTGGGTTAGGCTTCTACTGATGTAAGATACTGGGTGCAGCTTGTCTCCTTGTGGTTGTAGTAATACGGCGCCTAATCCATATCCACAAGCGTCTACATGTAGTTCGCAGTTTTCGTGGGGGTTGAAGTGGGCCAACAGTGATGCGTTGCATAGTTTATATTTCAACTTCTCAAATGATTCCTCTTGTTTCTTGGTCCATATGTATCCTGTTTTCTTTCGTTGCTTCATACACTGGTCTAGCTATTTTGGAAAAAAATTTATATAAATTTTCTATAATAATTACAAAGTCCTAGGAAGCTCTGGATTTTTTTCACAGTAGTTGATTTCGGAAATTCTTTGATTGATTTCAATTTTTCTTAATCGGGGTAGATTCCTTCGTCACTCACGTTGTGTCCTAAGATTTTTACCTCTGTTTTCGCCAGTTCACATTTTGATGGTTTTAATGTTAGTCCACTATCTCGGAGTCGTTGAAAAACCTCTTCGAATGTTTTGGAGAAGATAATGATGTCATCCAGGTATATCAAGACTTTTTCCATTTCATGTCCCTGAAGATTGTATCTGTTAAGTTCTGGAATAAACAAGGTGCATTTGTTAAATCAAACGGTAGTACATTGAATTCGTAAAGTCCGTATCCTGGTGTTATGAATGCCGTGTATTGTTTTGATTCTTCTTTGAGTCCGACTTGCCAATATCCACTGAAGAGATCAAGTGTTGAGAAATAATTTGCTCCTCCTAAATATGTTAAAATATCGTCAATATTAAATAAGGGGTATGTTGACTTTTTTGTGACAGCATTGAGTTTCCTATAATCTACGCAAAATCGAGTTGTATTGTCCTTTTTCTTTACCAGAACTATAGGGCTGGCCCATGGACTTTGGCTTGGACGAATTATGTTGTTTTCCATAATCTCCTGTATGTGTTCCTCGATGATTTTCCTTTCCTTGTGTGAGACTTTGTATGGTTTGCTTTTGACTGGTGTTGCATCTCCGACATCAGTTTCATGCTCCATGATTTTCGTGAAACCCATCGTTGCTGTTGTTGTTGAGAATACGTCTTCGTATTTCTTCAGCATGTTGGAGATTGATCTTGTCTGATTTCTTGTTAAGGTTTCTCCTAAATGTACGTCTTCTTCTGTAAGTAATGATATTAGTTGCCCTTGTTTCTTAGTTTTTCTCGGAGGTTCTGATTTCTGTAGGAATCCAATAGTGGTCTGTTGAAATAATCTTTGTGGTACATGTGCTACAGATTTTAAGCGAACAAATGGATCTTCTGAAAGGATTTTCGAATCTTCTAAAATTAAATTTTTTCTTACCAAAAAATTTTCTTTCAGTACCAGTACTTCATTTTCTAGAGGGGTGTGTTTGTCGACGTTTATTCTTACTTTTATTGTAACATGAGGAATTAGTGTTACATCTTCCTTTAGGGTGATTTTTATCTCTTTCTCCGGTTTTCTTATGTCCATAGGTAATCTTATTTTCTCTTCTTTCTTCGCTCTTGTTCTTCCTGAATTTTCTTTTTTCTTTGTGATTCCGTAGTAGAAATTGCTTCTTAGGGGAACGATAGGCACTGAAATTGTGTTCCGGAAGATTCTTAGTCTCGTAATTTTCGCTCCATGATCTTTTAGGAATTTGATGCCAAGAACCATTGGGTGCGGTAATTGTGCTACAACTAAAGCTTTTGTTTTAAATAAATTACCCCGGATGCTGATGGAAATTTCTGATTCTCCTATCACTGGTACGTGGTTGCCTCCTGCCGTGAGTAGCGTCTTGTTTGATGACCTGATTGGTGTTGTTAAGAAACTATTCTTAATAATATTTAATGTCGACCCTGTATCTAGTATGATATTTTGATTTCTATTATCTAATTTACCCTTAATGCATAGAATGGTTGTTTGCCCCTTCCTCTCTATGGGTGCTACGGTTGGGCATGCCGTGACCCTTTTTAGTTTGGGTTTCTTCTTGGGAAACGGTCACTTCGTTGGTTGTTGTTTCCTTGTGGGCGAGGTTGCCAACTTTGTTGCCGTCCTGAATGTTGGTTTTGTTGGCCGTTAGGTTTGTTTCTTTGATGTTGCCAATTTTGCTGTCCTGGGTGTTGATTTGTTTGTCGGCGATGGTGACTATTTTCCTGATAATAATAATTTTTCTGGAAATTATGTTCATACCTAGGCTGGTCACGTCTTCTCTCATATGTGTTCACTCTTTGTGTGCAGCTTCTAGCAAAATGTCCAAGCTTCTGACAATTGTAGCATATTGGGCGGGCATCCGCTGTTCGTGCTCTCGGGAAGAATCCGTTAGTTTTCGCTGTCGTTAGGAGATTTGCTTCCTGTAAGTTATGGTCCTCTAAATAACTGATTCTCAGTACTACATCTCTAAGTTCATCTGCAGACATAACCGCTTTACTAATAAGATAATAACTTTGTCCATACCTTCTGTGCAGCCCTGTTTCGAAAAGTTCCTGAAAAGCGGAATCTGTAATGTCTGGTTTCACTTCGTATGCCAGTGCCAACAAGTCGTAATAATATATTTTGATGTCTTCGTTGTATCCTTGCCTTCTTGTCTTCAATTTCATTGATAACTTCCGTGTTGACTGTTCTCCGCCGAATTCTTGCGCGATGTCTTCTTTTAGTTATTCCCATGTTTTCGTTCCATTTGTCCTATTTCCGGTGTATTTGACATTCCATACTTGGGCTGCTCCTTCTAAAAATGAGGGTAAATAATAAATTTTGTGTGAATTATCCCATCCATTTGCTACAGCAGTTCGCTCGTATGTATGTAAGAAATTTATTATGTTGTGACGAGCCGGATTGAAAATTTGGGGTGATATGAACTTAGGGGTTGCCGGTGTTCTATCTGATGTGAGTGCCTGCGAAATTGTTGTGTTGGACATTTTCTTGCTTATCTGCTCTGTATCTAATTTATTCTGGCCCTTATTATCTCCTGTTGTTTCCTGGACAGCTTTCATCGTGGTAAGAATTCCTAAAATTTGTCTGTTACCTCGTAAATTTCCAGTTGTAGTGTTTTCCAGTTCCGTCGGTGTGTTAATGTTCTCTTCTGCTTTCTTTCTTGATGTGTGTGGCGGTGATCTTGATAACACTTCTTTTGGGATAAAGACTTCTTTTTCTTCGTATCCGTATTCTGTGCTGCGATGAGGGGGGTGAAACGGTGATTCCTTCGCTGAATTCGCTCTTGTCTTGTATGGACCTGGCATCCCCTTAATTTGGGTCTTTTAGCGCCTCCACCATGTCACGCTAAAAGACCCAGGCGGCAGCGGTAGATACTAAACTCACCATGGCAGTGGCGGATTATATCGACGGTGACGTCGACGACGATGATGGCGACGGCGTCGGCGTTGTTGTTGAGCGTTGACGGCGGCAATGTTGCTGGATGGCGATGTTGGGCGTCCCCTCGTGGGTTGGCACTAGGGCCCACTGAGTCGGTCTGGTGGAGACGATTGGCTTCCTAATTTTGGCCCCGCACTTTAAATACGCGTTTTTTGCCTATTCGAACGTTTGTAATAAATTCCGCTGATGTGTTATTATGAAATATGAATCTTTGCATTACGTTGAAGTTACCTCCTTATTGTGTTTACCTTTTCGACACGGTCGCAATTTGCCCTCAATTACACAAGTTCGCGTTGAACTACTTTTTATGTTTTTTTTATCCGCGGAACACAGAAAAAAAACCATCGTGGTTTTTAGAAAACTCCCCCTCGTGACAATACATATTACTATTTTTTTCAGTTCAGTTTTTCTTTGTTATTCACAATTGCTGCACACGCCTCAGCAAATGTAATTTTAAGTTAAAATAAGTCCGTACCATTCGTCAGGATTTCGAGTTCTGAAACGTTCAAAATCATACTGAGCATGAGCAGTGCACAAAATTGGATATAAATTTCATACTGCGCATGATTTGAACGGTTCAGAACTTGAAAATCTATTAAATGGAACAGACGTAATATCATTCAATATACAGGTTGGGCCAATAGTTCGTATTCGGAAGATAGCGACTTTATTATTGCATATTCTTAAAATCCGTGTGCGCTAACACTAAGATGAGATATAGCTACATGATTTAAAATTAGTTACAATTATACAGGGTGTTTCGTCTGGATGTGCCAACCCAAAGTTGTTTTTCTTTAATGGAACACCCAGTATATCATCTGATTCGCTTTTAAAAATGGAACAATTTTTTATAAGATGATTACGTAACTAAATGTAATACTTTTCGAGATATTGGCATTTAAACGTAAGAATACGGTATGTTTTGATACGCTGTAGATACGTTGTTTATTAAAATTTTATTTTGTAATTTTATAGGAATATTACATGACTTGTTGGCAGTAAAAAACAATGTTCTTCTTAAAAATAGGTCACATACTTTTTACAGGGTGAATCATAACTCGAATGTCTATTTTACTCTGGCTTTTTAAAAGGAACACCCTGTATATTATGATTAATTCTGACACATCATAGGTTAAGCTTTTCAGTAATATGCGGTTTGGTATACGTTACACATTGAATTCTCACATAATTGCTGTTTTCCTTTTGAGAGTGAGATGTTCTGGTGCTCTAAGTTTGGAGCAGTTCAGTGTCAAATCACGCAAGTAAGTAAAAGGAACGCAAACAGGGGCGCACAGAAGGAGATGGATAGTACCTAACCTAAAATGTATACATTTGATTGTAAATCCTGTATAATTTATTTAAATGAATGGTAAGATTTTCAATTTGTTCATCAGCCATAACTTATAGTATGTCTTAAGTACTTAGAATCTTAATGTATTTTCTGCCGATTGACATGTAGTCGTAATTTTAAATTTTACCGCGCAAATTTGACATTAGGGTTTCTTGCACCAGCCAAAAAGTAGGTGCTTGAGAGGGAAGGAAGAGGTAAACGTAGAACGCCGGTGTTAAAAGCTCCTATCAAAAGGAAACCAACATAGTGCGTATCAGAGTTGCATGGTGCAGCTCCTGTCGGTAAAAGGAAAGCAACAAATGACACTTCAAATTCGAAACTCTGTAATGCGGCGTTTATTCCGACTTCTAACGGTTTACTTCCATGGCAAATCGTTCATTTTAACTGAAAATTATTTTAAAAAGTTGTATTCAATCTGATTTTAAGTTTTTAGTTTGTTAGAAAAACAGGATAAAGGACGCATTTGCCATGATTAATGCGAAAATGCTGGAAAATGTTCATCGATCCACCCAACAGAGGATACAGTTGTGTGAAGAACAACACGGCCAGCATTTCGAACATTTATTAAATTAATTGTTAATTTTATTTTTAATGTAAAATCATATTGTTATTAATGATTTAATTATTTAAGTAATGTACATAAAATAAGCAATTCAAATGATAATGTTCATTTCTAACAAACTAAAAACTTAAAATCAGATTGAATACAACTTTTTAAAATAATTTTCAGTTAAAATGAACGATTTGTCATGGAAGTAATCCGTTAGAAGTCGGAATAAACGCCGCATTACAGAGTTTCGAATTTGAAGTGTCATTATGTCAGAATTCAATGGGCGCGTTTAGCGAACGCAACATGTTGAGTTGCTACCACTGCTGCATTCGCTAAACGATTACGCTGTACTATGCTGACAGTCAGCAGCTTAGAGATTTAGTCAGCGTTCTAAAACATCGCTGCCTTTCAAGCTAAATGTGCTGCGTAAGTGGCCTTGACTAAAAATTGAATATTTTCTAACCTAACATATTAATTATAATTTATAAATATGGCACAAGCTCCTTCAAAAACATTATTATTTCTGAAAGACCAAGTAATACCGAATAAAATAATAAATAATGATACGTAACAAAATGGCGGTACATTTGTGAGTCAGAAACAGCGGGTTTACGGTTTAGCGAATCATTTGTGCTACTTGTAAGCACACTAAGCAAAGCATATTGCTGCTTCTCAGCTGCTACGTTCGCTAAACGCGCCCAATGTGTAACGTATACCAAACCGCATATTACTGAAAAGCTTAATCTATGATTAATGATAATATACAGGGTGTTCCATTTAAAAAATCAGAGTAAAATAGGCATTCGAGTTATGATTCACTCTGTAAAAAGTACGTGACCTATTTTTAAAAAGAATATTGTTTTTTACTGCCAACAAGTCATGTAATATTCCTATGAAATTACAAAATAAAATTTTAATAAACAACGTATCTACAGCGTATCAAAACCTACCGTATTTTTACGTTCAAATGCCAATATCTCGAAAAGTATTACATTTAGGTACGTATTCATCTTATAAAAAATTGTTCCATTTTTAAAGGCGAATCAGATGAGCTCATAATATACTGGGTGTTCCATTTAAAAAATCATAACTTTGGGTGGCACATCCAGACGAAACACCCTGTATAATTGTAACTAATTTTAAATCATGCAGCTATATTTCATCTAAGTCTTAGGCGCACACGGATTTTAAGAATATGCAATAATAAAGTCGCTATTCCGAATACACACTATTGGCCCACCCTGTATGTATTATGTACATACAGGCTGCTGCACTGATGAACGCAACATAGGAAATCCCATATTAATTTAGGGGTATTCAAATATTGGCTTCCCTAATTATTTTACAGTAAAATTCGATTTAGGTTTTTTAAAGTACTCTTCAAGATGAATCTGTGCAGTTTGCGAATTTTTCACTTGCTCGATCAATTTCAAAAGATTCAGTAACCAAATTCAATTTATATCGAACTATCACCAAGGCCTTGATCAGTGAACGTTAAAATAAAGTAAAGCAACTGATCAAGGCCGTCCTGATAGCTCAATATAAATTGAATTTGGTTACTGAATCTTTTAAAAACATTTTAAAACTGAGCAAATGAAAAATTCTCAAACTACACAGACAGATTCATCTTGAAGAGTATTTTAAAAAACCTAAATGGAACTTTTGCTGTAAAATAATTAGGGAAGCCAATATTTGAACACATATAAATTAACATGGGATTTCCTATGTTGCGTTCATCAATGCAGCACCCGGTATAAACTCATACATATTTGAAATTCTAGTTTATTTTTATAATTCGTAGAATCACCTATAAGAATTCTCATACCCTTGCGGCCTTGCGACATAACGCTCGCAAGAGTTAACAGTTAACGATTCATTTAGTTCGTGATCGTGTATGCCAGGTGAGTGGCGATGCTTCTATAATTAGTTCGTTCGCGAACTAAACCATAACCACCGAACGACCGAACACATCAACCACGGGGTAGACACTTATATTGGAGATCTGGGTACCTAGCAAAATGAGGTAGTAGTATTTCCCCTAATTGTAGGGGTCGCAGCAGTGCATAAATTTAAATTTGGCGCCTTACTTCCGTAAACCTTGAACGCCACCGACCTGTCCAACCAATCGAATGCAAGTTACAAGCGTTATGACATGGCCAGCAACATTAACATTCACTGACGTGTATGTATGGCCTTGTCAATTCGCCTAAAATTCGGTTCCGGAAAGCATGCCATGGAGTACTCCACTCAGCGCTCCCTATTAAAGATACTACAGAACTACTGATAGTAACGTAATGGCAACTGCAATTACTTAAAAACTCACAAGAGGTGCTGAGTGGAGTACCCGTCAAATTTTTAAAAGTCAAATTGAAACGGCCATACATACACGTCAGTGAATGTTAATGGAGTTGGCCATGGTTATGATGGCGTTATGCGATTATGCTCTTTGTGGCATGGCGTTGTTGTGGTTTGTGTTATTTTAAAGTTATCGTTTATTTTTAAAGTTTTATCGTTTAAATATTTTATGGAAAACTGTTTCGGCAGAAATAATATTTTACTTCATACAGCTGTTCTCACTGAACATTTATCAGGTAGTAATCTGTCTTAAATTTTGGTAGATAACCATTATTATTAATTTCAATTATGTTATTTAGAGCCCCTGCAAATAGAGACGATAAATGAAGAGAACCAGCAATTAGATGAACCTGTTCCGGAAAGTAATGCCCGGTTTTTCAGTATTGGTTTAAACTCGATTTTGAGTTCAAGTTCAAGTTTAAGGTTTAAACCGTATTTTAGTGCTGGTTGAACCAAGAACTGAACTCACAATTTGGTTTAACTTGAGCCTAGGTACGTAGTAAGCTCAAGGTTTAATATCCCGCTCAAATTGAATATAACCTTAAAGGAAGCGTTTATATAAATCTGATATAGTATTATAAAACCATGAATTTATTAGAAAGCTCTGATGATGAAGATGTTATTAATTACATTGAACATCTTGGGCGTGTTAGAAGACCGAAAATTAATCGAAGGCGTCCAAATAACTTTGAAAATTGGGATGATCATGATTTCTTTGTGAGATACCGTTTAAAAAAGGATACTGTTAGGGGGGTCCTAAACCGTATTACTGATATGATAGCAAATCCTACAAATTTGTAAGTATATTACACATACTACAGAGTCAGAGAACTCGACTTGTTTTACAGAAATTCAAGCTTAAGACCAGAAGAAATGTTATTGCTAACATTGCGTTTTTATGCAACTGGTAGCTTTCTAAATGCTGTTGGTGATTTGGACGGTGTGCACAAAGCAACAGCTAGTAAAACCATACGAAAAGTATCCCATGCCATTGCATCTTTAAGCGATGATTACATTCGTTTCCCTCGAAGTAATGATGAGATGCAAGAAGTAATTCAAGGCTTTTATGAAATTGCCGCTTTTCCTAGAGTGATTGGCACAATCGACTGCACGCATGTTAAAATTCAATCTCCAGGTATTTAGTATGAATATTTTTATGGTTGATTATATTTATATATCATTTTATTATGCAGGGGGCGACAGTGCTGAGGTGTACAGAAATAGAAAGGGATATTTTTCCGTAAATGTTCAAACAGTATGTGATCATAGGCTAAGAATTCGCAATATTGTTTGTCGATGGCCTGGGTCAGCGCATGATTCACATATTTTTAATAATTCCTCTCTTCGCCAAGAATTTGAACGAGGTGCTTTTGGCAATAATTTATTGTTGGGTGATAGTGGTTACAAAAATCGCAATTATCTGTTGACACCTCTACAACATCCAAATACCAGAGCGGAGAATTTATATAATGAGGCGCATATTCGAACACGTAATTGTGTTGAACGCTCATATGGTGTTTGGAAGCGAAGATTCCCAGTTCTGGCAAATGGTGTGAGACTGGCAATACAAACTATTCAGAGCGTTGTTGTGGCCACAGCAGTATTACATAATATTGCTTGTGATGAAGGTGAAGAGGTACCACCTGTTGCTGCTGATATAGAAGCAGCTATTAATGCTGGCAATAATGTACCACAACAACACAATTATTATAATGTGCCTCACAATAATCGGACAAGGCAAAATTTAATAACAAATTACTTTAATAACTTGGGGAATTAAGAAAAGGTATTTTTTTATTACTACAAGTAATTTTTTATATTTTTCCCCAATATTTCACATTTCATTATAGCTTCTTCAGAACTGTTCTGAAGAAAATCACTATAATACAGTTGCAGTTGTAACCATTATATGTTGATGAAAATGCTAGTCTATCAGCTAGCATACCAAGAGCAGACAACATCAGTCTGTCATCAGTTTTCAAGATAATTAGGAATGAAGGATTTAAACCTAAGTTTCAGGAACAAAAGAATCTTCTAGAGCATCGTTTCTCAACCTGGGGGTCGCGAAAATAGCCCAAACAATAATGAAATCATTTTATGACGTCATACATGTATGTTTATACCCGCAGTGATATAAAATTATAGGATGGGGGGGTCGCGAAATTTTAATTTTATTTACATTTACTATTTGGGGGGTCGCGGAGCTAAACAGGTTGAGAATCGCTGTTCTAGAGTTACCACAGCTTATTAAATTACAAACATAGCGAATGTATTTTATCATACCTCAGAACATTGCTTATCCTTTACAAAAATTTAATTTTAAATTTTTGTTAAATTAATAAACAAAACATACCTTGGTTTGGACTGGTAGGTGACAGTAAAAATTTAATTTAGAAAAATTTCAGAAAGTAATTTATAAATCTTTTTATTTTTATATTTGAATTGACTTATGTTTGTTAAATCATCAAATGGTCAGTAATCTGAGAGTTCTGAAGTATTTAAATATTCGCTGATTTAGAAGCAAGGTATAAAAAACTAAGTCGTCGTTTGTCTTTGTAATAGAATAGAATCACGAGTGTACACTTTTCAAAAACTCAATCGTACAAAATTGCAACATTACTATAGTTACTACTAAGCTACGCTTGAGATATTTTCCTATGTTTACGTTTAAAAAAGTCAGTGTATATGTAAATATGAAACTGTATGGCTACTTAGATTTATAATCTATGTGAAAATGATTGTGCCGTAATAAATAGACAAGTAAAGCAGAAACACGTTTTATTCTATACTTTCTAAATATTTTTTTTGTGCTGCAAATTCAAGTTTCAATATATCGTTTTTTAATTGTTGCTCTTCTATTTGCAAATTTTTTATACGCTTCTCAACTTGGAGAAGCTCTATTTTTAGTTGATGTTCTTCATTCAAAAATCTTGTTTGTAAAGCGACATAATTCGCTTTGTCGTCAGCCAGCGATGCCCATTTTTCATTTGTATGTGTCCCAGTAACTTTTCGCTTTTTTGCCACCTTTGCTGCTGCGGGTTCCCTGTCGATTGTGCGCTTTAAAACTGACGATATTGGCTGCGACAGCATGCTAGGTACATGATGTTCCCATGTACTTTCTTGGGGCTCCTTGCTGCGTGATGTGGGAGGTTCTATGTCACCTTCAATAACAACTGTCTGTATTTCTTCTATAGGTTGGGGGGCAACTAGAAATGTTTACCAGTACAATTAGGAGGAAAATTACAAGCAATAGATTATACTTACCATTTCCAGCGTCACTATCGAAGTAACAGGGCAAACCTTCTAAGCGAACACCCAACATCTCTTTCACTTCTTCATCCACGTGAGTAAATGTTACCTGGGATGAAGGTCCACCATAGTGCCAGTTACTTGACACCGGTTATCAGCAAACTTCTGCTTCGTTCTTTTTTTTATATTTTCATATTTTTTTCGGAGCACACTACCACTTCTATAAATTTGCCCATATCTTTGGTTAAATTGCGCGGCAATATCTTCCCACGCGATATTTTTGTCTTTCCACAGAATTCTATCTGTTTTTTTGCATTCAATGATATGCTTTTTATTTTTAATTAAATCGATTAATAAATCGACTTCTTCCGCCGTAAAATTAGCGGCTCTTCGAGAGGTAGATTCTTGCGACATGTTTGCTTCCATTTTTCACACATACGTTTCAAATACACTACAGTCAGTCAAATACTGCATTTATGACTGCCAGATGTTTAACTTTGAAAATTCCATATTTTCTTGTGATTTCATTGGCTATCATTTCAAACGCCCACTCTATCTCTTTTTACTTACCTCTCTTCGGGACTACCAACATTCAGAAAATATGCTCATTTTTGGTTTTACTGAACTAGTTCTGCGGATGCACTCGGAAACCGATCGACTGAGTTCATGGTTTACGTTCAAGTTCAGGGTTCAGCTGAACTTACATTTAAACCAATACTGAAAAACCGGGCATAAGAGTATACCTGTTCCAGAAGGTGAGAATATTTTTGGATTCGTTGCCCTGCATTTAGTTTACGGTCAGTGCTGTCGACATTGTTTAGTCCGTAGTAATTTTTTGTTTTGTTTGAACACTAGCTGTTTGATTGTGGAGGTTATAATTTAATATGAAAATTTGAAAACAAAGGTCAGAATCTTTTATTAGCATAAATCGATTTGAATGTTGAAATGTGATGTACCAACAGCTGATTCTCTCACAATTGTTAACCTGAACGTTTTCACATTTAAATGATGAACTGATGAGCATTTTTTATTTTTATTAAAACTAAGCAGACTATTAAGTCGACCTTGTTATTTCAAAATGACGAACAGACCAATGAACCATATTTTGAGAAATCACAGTTTGTAGTTTTAGTGTAGAACATACAATAGGACGATCGTGAATTTTACTGGTCTGTTTGTCCTTTTGGAATTATACGGTCCAAATTGTAGACTACATAAAAATTATAATTTCGTAAATTACTCTGACGTTAATTCTATAGTGGTTGTATGTATTATAATGCACTGTACTTATTTTAAATGTACTTAAATATAAGTTGTTTTATGAAACTGTGTTTTATTTTCGGTTTTACAAGTTATTGCTGGGTTTCACCAACACTAAATACATGTAATCATCGACTAAAAGTAAATATTGCTATGGTTACACATGGTAAAATCATAACAATATTTATTTTTAACGTATGATTATATTTATTTAGTGTTAATAAATGATAAATGAAAATTAAATATTGAAATATTTAAATATTGAAATATCAAAGGTTATATTTGGGTTTGGAGCCAGTGTTGCCAACTATTCTGTCACGAAATCGCAGAATCAAAACATTTGAAAACGCCCAAATTGCCTAACACAAACGCAGGGATTATTAGCAAAAAGAAAAGAAAATAGTAAAAGGATTTTCTTGTCTTGTAAACATGCTGAAAATGTATATCAGTGAAATACGTATACTTAACAATATACAATAATTTTATTCGGCATTAGCCAATTAATTGTTGCTATATCTTCCCAATGTCTTTTCACCTGGTAATAGAGAACCCGAAGATATCTTCGTTCACAAAGGCTATTTACATATAAGTAAAAGTTTACTACAGAAAATTTATAAGGAAAGTAAGATTATCCGTTTAAATAAAAAATCTCAAGAGCATAATTTTTATAAGAAATACATTTTTGCATAAAATTAGCAATAGAAAGTTTCTTTATCTGAAAAAGTAAAATCAATATTTTAGTGTTTAGTGCGCAAAATTCAGAGCTAACGGGAAAACGCCTACTGTACATAAAACAAAAATATTATTTTTTACTTTCAAGTAAACTTATTAAATTAAAACCTTAAATAAACACCGATATTTTAAAATAACCACACACCAATTAACGATCGGTCGTGGTACGGCAATATGGCAACCCCTTTAACATATTGAACCGTCGTTGCCACATTTTGATATTAGTAGCAAATTCGGATAATTATTTTCCGTGGCATTTTATTTACACCTTAAGCTGTTTACATATCTAACATCGCCCATTATCGCCGAGTTATCCAGTGAATAACGCCCAATTGGCGAGTCGCAAAATCAACAAAATCGAGCGCGAAATTTAAAATTAGATAGCCCATTTTGCGATAAATCGCCCAAGTTGGCAACCCTGTTTGGAGCTATGGTTACTTTTCCCCTAATTGTAGAGGCCGCTTTACAAGGTACTCCAACTTTCTATTGAGTGTCCCATCTAGACATCAACAAAAACCATAACCTCTGCCATAACTAAACGAGATCCGTACCTGTGATCCGTACGCTGGACTCGTACATCAATGGTACAGCATCAGTCATTTAGTTCAGTTCAAACGAACTAGTTCGTTCGCGACTGCCGAAGGAATCTTGTAATTCATTCGAATGACTAGTTCAAATGGACTAGTTCATGCGCGAACTACACATCTCTAGCTCTAGTCTAGATCATTGCTTTATCATTGAGTGATAAGTATTCACATTATAATTTTTAAGCCTAGACCATATTTTACTATTAATTCTGTTATTACCACAGTTCACATTTTGATTCTGTGCATTTCAGTGTTAATAATCTGGGAATCCCCATGTTTTATGTAAGTATGTACTTGCATAATGTCTCAGTGTGATTTTATGTGAAGTACATGTTTGAGTATCCCCCTGCTATATGATAAAACTTATCTTTGTGAAAGTGGGTAGTATATAAGCTATTTCTAAGCAGTCTTTGTTACAGTCTATATAAAATCATTATAGGTTAGTGAAAATGTCTGATCCTGAAATTTCCTCTTCTGGAGACGAAACTCTCTCAGAAAGCGATAAGGAGAGTACTGAATCCGAAGAGGACTCTTTAGATGATGAATCATTCAGATTTAATGAAGAATTAAATAACGATCAAGTAAGTACATAATTAAATCAGTTTTTTATACAGCTGCGAGAAACAACAGTAAAATTGTAGTTAGGATTAAGGCGGTTAGAAGCAAAGGGTTATAAGTGACTTTTTCACATAAGTCAAGTTATGTGCACAAACATATATTTATCGAACATAAACACAAATTTATCAAAACATAAAAAGATATTAGGCACTAATACTAAAGTATTTTTATCTCATTAATTTTCATTTGACCATGATTTTTTATATAGAACTTTAACGTTGAACCTCTTTTTCTTAAAATGATAAAAGTTGCACTTACACGCTTTGCTTCTGATCGCCTCAATTGTCTTATTAATTTGGATTTAGTGAATTATGTTGCAAGAAACCAAATACCATTTTCCTTGTGTTGAGGCTAGATTTTTATGTCTATTCTATAAGCGGACTTTGTTTCAATTTTAACCGCTCAACTTGAGCAAAAAAAACTAAAGTGTGACGGGATTCATATATGTATGAAAGGAGAAGCTAATAAAATCAGAATCAACTTGATTTTTGTGGTGTGATCCACACCATTCGGGTGTGAAACTTAGAAAAATTGTGTAAAGTCAAGTTTAGGTTGGTTCTAAAGCAGCAATCATAGCTTTGAAAATTATTTTTTTGGTCAAATTTCGAACATGATATTGAGTAATGTACGAATGTTTTATGAGTCTATAATCCATTTCAGATAAAATTACACATTTCTAAAATTAAGCACACAGAATGGATGAAAAGGACGAGCTTATTGAACTTCCTTTAGCCTGTCCGTTCATATTTATGCCACACATCGTGATTTACACTGTTAATGAGCATTTTGTATAATGATTTATTATTATTAGGTTATTATTATTAGGGATACTAAAAAAAGGTTTTTTTTTTAAATGTTCGGTGCTTTCCTTTCTGTCGGAGTCTCATTGTGGTTTTCCTATTTTTCTCAATTGTTATTCTTTGCTCATTCATTAGACATTTTCGGATATTAATCCTGGGTCTCTTAACTGAGTTATTTGCGTGACGTCAGCAATTATCGGAGGTTATTCGGTTTCACAAACGCATTTTGCAATGAATTTGGTAAAATAACTTTTTGCAGTCGGTAGTCTATTCTAAATTAAATTAAATACGAATGAAAACCTAAAATAAATAAAAATGAAGCAGATATTCACTTTAAGAAAATATCAGGTTTGTTCCTGCTGCAGTTCTAACCGGTTGCCAACTGTTAGCGTTCCAGCTAGTGTTGGGATCACTTGAGTGAAAAATAACCTATTATCCGGTTATTGCAATAACCTGAATTATTCGGTTATCGGTTATGATTCAAGTGACAAATAACCGGTTATGATTCAAGTGATAAATAACTGGTTATTCATTACTTGAATTATAACCGATAACCGAATAATTCAGGTTATTAAAAGGTCATTTTCTTGTCTGTTTACAAAAACACTCACGCCTGACTGGCGACTCATTCCCATTGCCTAATATGTACGGGGATAATATTTAATTTTCGGGGTATTAACGAGATTACTTGGCAGTCGTAAATTTTGTGCTTTGCAATATGAATCTTCAGCAAAATCTGTTTTCTAAATATTGAAATAAAATATTTT
Source organism: Dorcus hopei (assembly GCA_033060865.1). Lineage (NCBI taxonomy): Eukaryota > Metazoa > Arthropoda > Insecta > Coleoptera > Lucanidae > Dorcus > Dorcus hopei. Next base: position 48,394,729 of record CM065426.1, on the reverse strand, counting down.
GTTTTTGAAATTTCTTGACTTTTGGTAATTATAACTATTAAAATTAAATAACCAATTTGGAGAAAGCTTTAACGTTTCAGCTCATTTTAATAGGTATTCAATTTTCTACTTTACTTAAAAAAAGTTTAAGTATAGGTATTTTTAATTCAGTCTAATACAGATTAGATCACGAAAAAAAAAAAGAAAAATCAGCATGCAAGTAAAGTTAAGCAGTGGTCTTACATACTTTTATTACAAGCAGGAAATCAAGTAAGTACTTGTGTAAACAAAACTTGCAAAATGTAGGTACATGCAGTTTATTTAACCGAAGAGAATCACGAACGAAGTAACACCGATTTGTGCCACCGAATGCGAGTAGTCCAGTACCTGCTTATTACCGACACTCCAATCATCATTCGAGTGGTTTCATTCAAGTGATTATCCGGTTTTTCAAATCACTTGAATACTCAGTAGTCGGTTATTGAAATAAACCGGTTATTCCCAACACTAGTTCCAGCAGAAAAAAGTTCGATAAATTGACTGATAGCGCTGATAGTTTGATATTCCATCAGCTATCATAACTTTTTGTAAACCGTTTGCAAACTGTTTGTAAAGTTTGTGGATTTAAGGATTTTTCACAAATTTATCTGATAGACATCGCATAAGCCAGAAAGCGTGATTAGATATGAAGGATGGTATGAGTGAGTGGTGTATGATTTACTGAACGCTCACTACATACGTGCGTATGTATATGGGGATTATTTTAAAATTACAAGTCATCGAAATCGTGTTCCAGCAGAAAAATGCACGAACAAAGCTATCATATCAAAATCATATTTTTCTACTATTTCAATAGGTATCTACTTTCAATACACACACGCCTTTTTTTTTTTTCTTTTTTTCCATTTACTACTGGAATTATATTATTATCACATCGCCACAATTAAATTCATTTATTAACGCTGAAAGAGATTCATAACCTTAATTCGTTGTAACCTTACTCCCGGACCAGGGTCAGGGTCAGAATTCGATAACCAGGTTACTTTTTTCCAATTTTTCGAACACGGAATTACGAGGGTTTAATAAAAGAACAGTGTTTTGTAACCCGGTCAACCCGAGCGATTTTCCGAAGACGCCTATTATATTATGATGATTCCATTAAAAATACAGTTCTTTTGGGAACTAAACTGCCGAGAAATGTTTACTACTGAACATGCATATGTATGTCGCAGAACATACAACAAGTTATTCTTGTCACCCCAGGAGAGAGTCGTATTAACAGTAGTTTCTCGCCCAACCTGATCACTAAGGTCTTTTTTTCTCGGCAATACGGTGCAAACCACTGGTTTTAAGCGTTTTTAAGAATGACGTCACGGATTGATGGAACGAAAAAACATTTCGGTTTAACCACTGTCAAATATTATATGTCAAAACATAATCTCAACTTAAAAATATTATTAAAATGGCAACAAAAAGATTACTACTATTAGTGTCGCATTGCAGCAGAATCTGGAGGGAAAATACTGAACAACAATTGATTCTTTTAAGATATCTGATACAAAATGGAGACGATAAACAAGTGGAACTTCTCTTCAGCCTGCCAGCACTCCTTTATAACATAAACCATTGTAGAATGCCGGGTTTCTATGATATTTGGCTTGACCGATACTTGGATTATGATTTTTTTTCTTTATTTCGTTTAAGGCCCGGTTCATTCAACTCTCAGTAAAGTGCCAATTCGCTAATCGCTTGACGATTAGCGCATGCATTTGCCTATCTTTAATCTATCCAGTATCTCACTGGCCACTTACTGAGAGATGAATAGACCGGGCCTAAGTACACGTACTTTCGGCAAATTACTCCACAAGTTGAACTGTCAATACAAACATTTTAAAGGAGGTCTAGTACATTTCTCCCAATAGTATATACTTGCTCCATCTTAATTAACAGCTCCTGGGAATTGAGGAGGAACCAAACACAATTTTCTCTAGTTTTTATGCACCACCATTTGACCACTATACCATTTGAAATATTTCACTGTCATTTGTTCTCCCACTACTTTAAATCGATGTTCAACGTCTGGTTTAAACTAGTGCTGGCAACGGTTAACCGATTTTGGATATTTTGGATATTCGCGGTATACAGCATGTCACTCGTGCAAATAGAGTTGCATAACTTGAATGTGAATCTAAATGAAAAAAAAATTTCATGCAACTCTATTTGCATGAGTGACATGCTTTACACCGCGAATATCCAAAATATCCTAAATCGGTTAACCGTTGCCAGCACTAGTTTAAACCAATATATCGACGCTTTAAGCGTATGCGTCTGTGACGTCATGACTTAAACGCAAAAATAAAACGGTTCAGAGCAATACGCAGCGTATTAGAAATGCTGTGTCGAGAAAAAAAACGCCTTAAATATGGCTGCTGAATATCATATGTGCACACAAACGATTTACAAAATTCTGGAACGTCCACAAACAGTTCATTATTGTTTAAAACAAACTTACTACATTAAGGCCCGGTCTTTCCATCTCCAGTTAACTTTATCTGACGATTTATTCCTATAGTAACAATTGCTAGATAAAGTTAACTGGAGGTGAAAAGATCGAGCCTTACTTTAACTAAATAAAATTCGAGAAATGTCAATAATTGTATACTATACATTGGAGTTCTGTGACTTATGTTCATAGTATTTCCTCGAGGCTTCCTTGAATGATGAACCCCTTAGATTGGGATTGTAGTAATGCAGTTGCATAAACAACTCACATTCTAAGGGGTTCCTCATTCAAGGAAGCCTCGAGGAAGCACTATGAATAGAGACATAAAAGTACTTGAAAGGAACTTACTTACATTATGCTTACTGCGCCACTGAACATCGAAAAATTCCAAAACTAACCTAAAACTCATTCACTTTCTAATCTTTTATCTACTAATGGTACTTGAAAGTACCAGCATTTGAAAATCTCTTAAATACCAAACATTTACAAGAGGAAGATGTACGTATACATAAATCATAATGCTTCTTTTGTGAGAAATTGATATTGTTAAATTCTAGTTTTTTAGACTGGTCGTTCCACCTATAGTGCAGACAAGATTCTAGTATTATAATATTCATAATAATTTTCGGCTTAATTTGATATGAACAGCATCAAAACGATTAGGCCGTCTACATTTTCATATTTCGTGGAACGAAGCCGACTCCGCCGGCTGCCCGGCCGATACTCTGCTCACCTACTAGCTACTTTCTTTCCCTGAAAACTTTGAATACTGATTCAAATAATTTGAATTGTGATTCAAATAGTTTTTTAGTTGCCCGCTCAGGATCTGGATTATTGCAACAGAACACAACATATCTGAATCCAGACGGATTGTAAAAATAGGAAGATTCAAAGGGGAAAAGGGATTACCGATCCGCATTGAAGTTTCTCGAAGAGTGGGGATTGATCCATTTGCAAGAGAACATCCATCTTTGAATCTAGACGCGTAGTGTTGCATTGGATCAAACGAAAGAAAGCAGCTATTGTTTAGCGTAGTGGGTGATCATTTCCCCTCTCGTGCCCATCCCTGCACTAAATTATAAAAGATGATTAAAATGCCCACCACCGGATTCAATACGTTTTAAAACTCTATTCCTGATACCATTTATTGCGTTTTCCAAAAGCTGAGACATATTATTTATTTCTTCGAACCTCTCGCTAATCCGTTCCTTTAATTCTTCTAAGTTATTAATATTAACATCCTGCTGGAAGTAGCCCTCGAATAATTCGTCGTGGAATTCATTGAAAAATGGTTGTAAAATTTCATCTCTTCGTCTTGCGTTAATGTTTCCAATAAAAACAAAAAAAAAACTGATCCAATTAAACGTCTTTCACTAATAGCTGCCCAGGCACCAATCTTTTCAGCATGTAGAAAGTTTTGTGAATTTACATATGTAACCTTGCCTATAAAACCAAGCTTCATCAGTAAAAAACGTCTTCCTGAATGCTTCTCGGTTGTTGTTAAGCACCTCTAAAAACCACTGACAGAAATGTAGCCTTAGTTCATGTAGCAATAGTTCATGAACAGCTATTAAACGAAATGGGTACAAGTGGGCATCTTTACGTAAAATTGAATGATGTCCCCACAGAGAGGAGGTTCACTTGCTGTAACAAGTGGCGAACAGAAGTGTGGGGTTCATTCTGCATTAATTCAGTTACTTCTGCAGTGGTTTCATCTGTAAGCTTTTTTGGTAGTTCTCCAGTTTTCGTTGAAACAGCACAGCTCTCACGAAACCTCAGTACACATCTATTTAAAGTTTCTACAAAAGCATGATTCAGATATTCATTATGAAATTCTTCAATGCATTCCTCCATTGAATAAGTCCAAACTCCGTCAACCTTTGTTCCGTTGCGAAAGTAACTTTCAATTATATAAATTTCTAAAGAAAATACAATTTTTTAATTTAAAGCAGGAAGCAACAATTTTTAGTAAATGAATTAATGACAAACAGGAGCAAGAGAGAACAACAAAATTATTGTAACCTTAAAACGTCAAATTAGTAAGTGAAATCAGGGTTGCGTTCATAAAATATACCTTCGATTGCACCTTGGGTGTGTAATCGTATCTCTCTTAATCACGATTATTTGCTTATTTTGCGTCTCGCTCATCTGTTCTAAGAAGTCTTGTGTTTATATTATTACCATGACAATGGGCGCACTTTTTACGTCCCATTTTTAAGTAGGGTGTAGAAAATGTGTTTGATGCTATAGAAACGACGCCTGATTTAGCTTTTTATGATTTATACATGAGAAACAAAATACATAAACTCATTTATACAAGAGAAACTGCAATCCGTATCTATAATTCATATCAAATGTTATTTTTTTAAGAATAGGAATTAGAAAGGTACAGCGGTGCGAATAACAACTTGAATCACCCGGTACATTTTAGGATTTACCACTTTATTTATTAGTTGAAAGAGAGTGTGCGTGAGTAAAGCGTAGAATGACGTGAGTTAGCGTGAGTAATGTGTGCAGGGTGTTTGTAAAATAAGTGCAAAAATTTTAACCACATTACCGTGAGAGCACATAGAACACGGAAAATTAAAAAAAAAATTTTCATAAGGGGGGAAAATTATTTTATCCGCCCCTTATACGACGGTCATGAAACAACAAAAAACTTACGGGATCGGGATCGTAGGCAATAGGCGTTTGATTTTAAGATCGCAGCACTACCGTGGATAAATCTGAACCTCTGTAAGCTACACGGAATTTTTGTAATGCACGTGTTTAAGTGCTTACTAATACAAATACACAAGTTGATTTAATGTGAATGTCACATATAACACAATCCTGATACATCATACACTCAGGATCAACGCCAAAACACGATTTGTTGTGCAGCATACAGGGGTTTGTTTAGTTGACTCCAGGTGGCGAACGCTTAGCTGCAAACTCCAATAGGTTTGTTCGTACAGCAGCTTCTGACTAGTCCGAAACTGTCAGAAGCATGCGCCGATCTAAGTTTCACATTTAATGTAGCTCTTGAAAGCGGTGATTAATTCGATGGGCGAATATATTTGACAAACTAGTCAGAAATGCTGTACGAAGAGACCTAATAAACATCGCAGGCGTGACTAATATGCAAAAGCGCACTCACTCACCGAATAATATCTGTGTGAAGGAACACATTCAAACGTTCACTACAATAATTTAGGAATGATTATAACAACTGTTCAAAGTGGCATCCATCATTAGCGACACACACACGAAACGTTCGAAACGTTTCATAATCGCGTAAATGCTGGGACATTAGCTGTAAATGTTCTTGCATTGACTTGGAAATGTGTTTCCATAAATCCGCCGTGCTTCTTCAGTATTTCCTCGAGCTTCGCCGTAGATGAGGAGCATCTGTTCTCTCGCCCTTTGTGAATTGCGGCATTTTAATAAGTAATACTAAGCACAAAAAATAATAATCGTATTTAGCTTTAACTCGTTCAACCACTTTTCACAAACTAAACTGTTGATTCCAAAGGATACGGAGCAATAAATTGTATGTCATGATACGACTTACTGCGACGTGAAAAAAAATGCTTTTATTGGCCGCCCGACTTCGGGAAAGGTCACTGTTCGATTGCAATTCTGTTTTTTGTTCCAACAGATGTTTTCTGCGGTCGCAATAAAACTTCCTTTTCTTGACTTACCTCAAAGACATAGACGTGCGATTAATTCAACTGCGATTTTCTCGAAATGTGTAAAACTTTTGTTAAGGACATATGAGTTCAATCGTTGTCATTTATGGTGAGGGTGCGTGATGGCTAAACACGTGCGTCACTGAAAATAAATGGACAACACTACACAATATTTGTGTGAGCGGATGGGTCATTGAGTTAAAAATGTTAACTCACATGTCAAGCTCTACTTTGCGCATTAAAACTCTTGACAAACAAGCTGCAGCATTTCGCTACGAATTAACGTTTCCAATGTTTTACTGTTCTTAGTTCACTGATAATAGGTGCCCATACATTGACAGTATTTCTTAGCGTTTTTGACTGTGAAGGGATTTACCTGTCGCTAATATTGCTGGTTAATGCGTAACGCGCACGCCAGGCTTTTCCAAGCTGCTTATGGCCGACGAAAGGATGGGCGTGCTGGATCAGTACTGTCAGACCAATCCTATCAGGCCAAGCCTGTCAGCAATCCCGCTAATATATGGGTAGCTAATGTTTGCACATTCACTGTCGTATAAAAAAAAACCGTTTTAAATATCATGCTCAATTTTACTGTTATACACAGACTTTTCCTTTTGTTGGGAATCTTTATCATAAACAGGCTATACCGGCTTATTGGCACAGGCTTGCTGATGGCATTAGGATGTAAAAAAATAATAATGTTTTTTTTTCTAGGTAATAAATGAGAAAAGTAAATATGTGAAATTAATCCGTAAAATTAATAAACCAAAATTCGGAGATGTTACTCCAATGGTAAACAGTGCCGTTCCATTCCTAATCGATGGAGATTCGTTAATGCTATGTGCATTAAACCAGAAAAGCTACAGCTTGAATTTTGGTGGACAGTTTTTGCAGGTCATTTATTATTGCGAAAGGATTTTGGATATACTTACGCAAAAAGGTGGTCATTTTATTATTGTTTTCTTTGATGCTTGGAAGCTCGTTTGGGATAACAACTGGTATCTCCAGACTTGCCGTCTGTCCCTCCAAAATCACCTGAAATATAACACTGACTTCACTGTGCACAAGTTTTCCATATTTTACAGCGCCGGATTACGTTACCTGATCAAAAATATCAAACCAAGATGCGTTTTCTTGCATTTAGGCATACACCTTGATGTGAAACAACTGAACAGAAATTTAGAGGCGTTTGGGGAAACTGCTATTTTAAATGAAACTAGAGCACTTCGTTTGTTTTGTGGCGAAATAATGACATTTTTCAAATATGGTTTATCATGCATCGACGTGGATGAAATTGAACCTAGCGTGTCTATTATTTCCTCATTTCACATAGAACCTCCACAAGATTTTAAGGCGATTGTGTCGGAGGTTCTTGAGAAAGAGATTGAAAGAGATTTTGACGAGATATTCAAGCAAACAGTTCCACACGTAACTATAACAAACACACATAATAATAAGAACGTCCGACGTTTTGTAATAATAATAGCAGGGAGTGAATTTTTGAAAACTGGGAAAGACGTTGCCTCATTGAGATTAATGTTACTGTGTTGTGCTGCCCAAGAAGTGTTAAAATTAGAAAATCGCGGCTGCTTAAACTTAGAACTAAATAAGAAATCTACAAACAAATTTCAGAAAATTATCCTAGAATGGCATCGACAATTATATCTTGTCTTAAATTGCATTCAAAGTAATAACTTTGAGTGGAATAATATAGGCGATTTGTGGCAAGGAACACTCTTCATTAATATTTGTTCTTTGATTACAACTAAGATTATCGACGGAAAAGATCTTGGTTTTTTTCAAGAGCCGTACGAGCATCTAATTTCTCAGATCGCGAGGGAATCAAGTGAGCATATAGAACCATATCCCATCGAACCAATCGATGGTATTAAATGGCCTAAATCTGCCATTTTGGAAAATAAAACAGCAGGTATTCTTTGTTTTTAATTTTACTAATTGAAGTATAACTTTTCTCCTTTACATTTTTAGAGCAAGTTATGATGCAACCAGTTAAGAATGCTTTGATCGAAGAATTTTGCGGCAGCATGTTTGAGGGAGTCTGCTGGGCTAATCCAAAGGAAGTGCTAGCTCTTAAACACTTTCAAGAATTACGTCACTGGCATTCTAGAAAACCTTTAACAGATGAGTATGATCACATTCGGAGTACTACTTTGGAGAGACCTACTACAAAATATGAATTGAAAAGGTAAGTTTTCGTAAGTTAGCCTTTTAAATTGATTGTGATTTAAGGAACTTTGTTTGACATTTGAAGAGGAAGACTCCACGTTAAATGTTCTTGTTGATCATTTAGAAATTTTAAAAAGTAGTTGCTATAAAGCTTTAAAAATGGAAAAATATGATTATGTTAGTTCAATAAGGCCCACTTTTAGAATCGTGGAATAAGAGAAAGAATAACCATTCGTTGAACATCTTATCCCCCGGTTAACCTGTCGGATAACTGGCCGAGCGTTTTCAAGTGGTCATTGAGGTCGGAATAGTAATTCTCATTTAATCTTGTAAAATTTGTATGTTGGTACTGAAGAGAACTGCAAAGCACGCATAAATCGTGCAAGAGCGCGCAACTTGAATTTTTATCGTACAGTTGTGTTTTATAGAATAAAAATCTTGGATTTGTTGGCGACACATAGATCATCAATCAAAGCAATAGCGGTAGACTTATTTCTTATTTTATTTGTTACCTATGAAATAGTATATTATACACCTAGGTAGAGAAGTCTAGTGTTATAACCCGAGGGTATGATTACATCCCGAGGCCCTTAGGGCCGAGGGATGTAAAGGACCGAGGGTTATAAGACTTGTCTACCGTGGTGTATATTAGTATATTATACACCTAGGTAGAGATGTCTAGTGTTATAACCCGAGGGTATGATTACATCCCGAGGCCCTTAGGGCCGAGGGTTATAAGACTTCTCTACCGTGGTGTATATTAGTATATTATACACCTAGGTAGAGATGTCTAGTGTTATAACCCGACGGTATGATTACATCCCGAGGCCCTTAGGGCCGAGGGATGTAAAGGACCGAGGGTTATAAGACTTCCCTACCGTGGTGTATATACTATTTTTTCCACTACTAGTGCAAATGATAATTTTAATTTGAACAAATATGTATTTCAAATTACGAAAGGTTTACAGTTTTCTGTATTACCGATATGACAGTTGATTAAAATTTTTTAATTTGTCACAAGCATTACGTCGATCTTTTTGCCAAATCGTCAATTAAATAAAGTAAGTACGGTAAACGATGTACGGCGATTTAAATTGTACGCCGCCTGAAATGCGGGAAATTGCCGGACAAGTGGCAAACAATCTATTGCCTGAAAAATCAAAAGATTTGTACCTGAAAGCGTACGTAACAATTGATGTTCATTATTTACCGGTAAATAATAAAATTATTTACCTCAGGTCGAGAAATTGTTTTTCACAGCAACCTAACGCATGTCAAAATGACAGGCTATAGTACTAGTAGTGGAAAAACAAAAATTAGTACTTCGCCTTAAAGTTGTAAACATTCAACATTCTCGGGGGTGGTCGGTATCGACTTCAGGAACCCTTCAGTGTTGGGAATAAAATTCAACACTGCTTCCCCTTAAACGGTGAGAAGGTTGGAAGTAACAAAGCCATGGAACACTTTACACACACTCAAATACACTCCCGCTCCTGAGGTCCTGACAAGTCTTTGACTTAGGACCCCGTTGGGCAACCACCACAGATTTAAAAAAAAAACTTTGAAGGGCTACATTTCCTTTAGAGAGCATTATCGGATACGTGTTTATTTGAAGTTTTTTATTTGAATTACTCATAGGAATCACCCGGTGAAGTTTTTCCCCGCCGTCATAAATCACACTGTAGATTAAGGCGACCGCGACGAGTTTTGAACTTTTCTTTGTTACAGCAAAAATCACAAACATAGTTTTTAGCTGTTTCAATTCCGGAACATGCCTGATGGACCCAACGTCCACATACGATGCATCTAAACTAAAGGGTTTTCAAATAAAAAAACTTCTCAGGCAGGCCATGAAAACATTTGTAAAATGTAAAAGAAAATTATAGCCTGCCTCAGAAGTTTTTTTATTTGAAAGCCTAATACATTTCGTTTTTTCCATATTCTTCATAGACAATGCACTAACTTTTATTAGAATTGCCACTTAAATCGTCATCACTGTCATCATTGCACTACTACTACTACTATTTTCTTTTACTAGTACTTCCACTATTTTCTTCTACTACTACTTTTATTTTCTTTCCACCATTTTTTATGAACTCCAAAGCATGCCTTAAGTTATCTTGGATTCAATTTCCTTCCTAGTGCGCCACTTGTAATTTCTGGACATCTCGATATCTACACCTTTTCCAATTGTATTTCAAAAAATTTTAGTTGTCTTTCAGATTAGTAAATTGTATTTAAGAAATTGTCAATTGTAGTTTAGATTAGTAAATTATATTTCAGAAAGTAGTAATTGTAGTTCAGATCAGTAAATTGTATTTCAGAACACGTTATATGAAATTCAGAAAATATCATTTGTAAATCAGAAAGAATCATTTGTAAATCTGAAAGCATTATTTGTAAATCAGGAATCATTTGTAATTAATTTCTTTTTTGTAAGTTAGTAAGTGTCTGCATATTAATAGCGAAGAACTTCATTTCTTAGTATGGACACCATGCAAATTCCACAATTATTTAAAATCATTCTTCACTTTATTTCAATGCAATCGTAACAGTAACTATTTCACGAAAATCTGTTGATGGTTCCTAAGGTACAGTAAGACTTATTTACTATGGTATGCTGAAAAAATAAATGTATATTATTTTCTAAAATACAATTCACCTTTTCTGAAATTGATTTCGTTCTGAAATACAGTGTACGTTTCTGAAATACAATTAATTTTTTGTATCTGAAAAACATTTGACACTGTCTGAAATTAATCTGTTACTTTCTGAACTACACTTGGAAAAGGTGTAGACATTTAAAGAAAAACATAACATACCTATCGAAATTCCATATGGGGTAATCACGACCACTGGTAGTCATTTCGCGTCGAATTTTGTTGGGATTTCTCGAAGTGCTGAAAATTTTAAAAATCTAGGTTAAATATTTTAAAGTTAAACAGTGGAGGATTGTGAAGTACGCCCTTTGTACGTGATTATATGCATATAATTTACCCGAATGCGGCAAATGCAGAAGCGCATTATATTTGTACTTACCCTTTATTTTACTGTTCGATAAAATTACATGCACGAAACGGTCACTTTCACGTAAACTGGGGATATACCGATTATGGCGGATACAGAAATTAGCTTGCACAACTTCATACTAAATGTAAAAACGTACGGTTGTCGCGGCGGCGTACGGACGTGTGCTTGTTTGCTCTACAACTTAATCATTAAAATCGTGCTTTTTATTATTTATATCAATTTTCAATTGTTGCTCTACGGCTTTGAGAGGGGTTGAGCCTCCGCGGAGTTGATCCGGGTGACAGCTCCTGTCGGGAAGCGCTTAATAATACAACTAAAAATCTATCATACTGCTAGAGTGTTTTTAAATGCGTGAGTGTTTTCGAAGTTTCTTATTACTGTTGTTTTGTATGAGAAGTGTTCAATTATTTCTCCTATAAGAACTTGACGTTGTGTTTGCTATTTAAATAGGAATTTATAAAATGGTTAATCCCGAATCTTCGATTTTTGGATGTTGTAGTAAGTCCGGTAGCAACTACTACGTATGCAGAAACTGTTTCAAAATAATTCATAAAGGCTCCCTATCCAAGTTAAAAGATAAAATCATGTTGGAAGGTAACAAGTTAATTTGTTGTCCGGCGAATGTGACCACGAATAATGATTGTTCCAGTGAGTTAGAGGATTGTAAAATTTCAATAAAAAATCTTTCATTAGATTTGTCTCTCAAGGATAGACAACTTGACTATCTAAAAAAGGATTTTGATAAGTTTCGTGAGGAAGCTATAGAGATGGAGGCTGAATTGAATAAATTGTTTAATAATCAGAAGAATAAAATTAGTGAATTAACTGAAATGATTGATGTATTGAAAAATAAGACCCCCTCAGTTAGGGATGTAACTGTGTTCGATAATTTTACGCAAACTTGTAATTTCAAAAAAAAATGTGTAGACGCAAACATTAATACTGACGATTTTAATTTTAATTTATCTTCCGAAATAACAAACTCAAAAATTCATGACAAAGATTCGTCTATAAATAACTTATCGTTGTTCGAAGAAATACTGGAATGCGAAAATAAAAAAGTGGAGAAGGGGAAGGAAAATAAAATATTCTTGATTTCGGATGTGAACGGAAAAGGTGTTAATAAGACTAAAAGTAGAGTTGTGATATTGGGTGACAGTCACTCTAGAGATTTTGCTAACAGTCTCTATTCAATGGACACTTGCGACGAATTCAGTGTGATTAATTTCTGCAAACCCAATGCCCTTTTGGAAGATGTAGTCTCAGACATGAAAGATCTCTGTAGAACTTTGTCAAAACATGATTTTCTAGTGATCATAGGAGGTTCTAACAATGGTCTCCAACGGAAAAAAGTCCCGATTTCAGTTTTATTGGACGTGAAGTCAGTATCGTAAACAACAAATGTAATCTTTATATCAACACCTTACTGGAAAAATAAAGTTAATTTGAACAAAGTCATTTATAATCAAAACGTCTATATCTTCAACGAAATAATTGCGAATCAGTCAGGAATATATTATACAGACATAAATTCACTATTGTCGGAAAAACTTTTTACGCGGCATGGGCTACATATGTTAAAAGCTGGAAAACAAAAACTTGTGCAAGCGATACTGAACATAGCAAGATTTAACATACGTAATGTTCGTAGTAAATACAATTCATGGGCCAGGAATGTAACTCCAAACAAATCGTCTCTTGAGTATAAATCATCCAGTGAAGAATCAAGATTCACAAGTCAGATAAATCCTGAACATCATGTTTCAATTGATGAGAAGCTTAGAAGAAAAGCTGCAGTATCTGAAAAACAAAAGTTTCGAGAAGATGCGGAAATATGGCCAGTAGAAGCAGCACTGAAACAATACCCACATTCTAATTCCAAAAAATTTCAAGAAATAGGTTCGAAGAAATCAAGAAAATAATTTGGACTTAATCTGTGTGTCGGAACATTGGTGCAATAGTGATAGTATTAGTACGATCCATCTGCCGGGATTTGAATTAAAAAGTAACTTCTGCCGTTCAGATCACCTTCATGGGGGAGTAGCACTGTTCGTCCAAAATAACAATACCTTCAATGCAGTTGATATGGATAACATTAAAGACATCAGAAGAGATGCATTTTGAAGTGTGTGCCTTAAAAGTAACAATTAATGATTTTAAATATTGTGTTGTCTGCGTCTACCGTCCACCTAATGGTAACATAGATATGTTTTTCGCCAAACTTACTGAAGTTATCACTATTTGTAGCACTTTTAGCAATAACCTTTTTATTTGCGGTGATTTGAATATTAATTATCTAAGCAACAGTGTAAATATTCAAATCTTTTCAGACTTACTCAATAGCTTTGACTTATGTTGTACCTCTGGAGTTTCTACAAGAATATGCTTTGATACTATAAAAACGCAATTACCCTCAAAGATAGACTACATCATAACGAATGCGCACAATATGAACTTCTGTAATACTCTGGCCCTGCAACCTAACATTGCTGATCACTTAGCACTTAAGTTAAATATGAGTCTGAAATTGCGGACGGTAAGTAATGTCAAGAAATTTGATTCTCAAACTATTAGAAATCTGTCTGTTAATTGCTTGAAGTCTTTGAAGCATTATTTGCAAACAGAAGACTTAAACATTGATATATGTCAAAGCACTGATTTTATTTTTGATAGATTTTGCAGCACATTGCTGTCGGCTATTGACGTATGCTGTCCCTTAATTCCAGTCAGACCTATCCAAAAAGCGGGGGAAAATCAATGGGTTAACAATAAAGTAGTTGTAGCTGGTCAACAATTAAAAAATCTGTTTTGGCTCGCATCAAATACTGATCGATGCCAAATTGCGGGAAGAGTACCGTGTGAAGAAGAAATTTTATAATAAACTCGTAGATGATATTAAAAAACAATATTATTGCAATAAAATACAGGTTGCTCAAAACAAACAAAAAGTATCGTGGCAAATTATATTAATCACAATTTAGGCCGTACGAAAACTCAGAAAAAATTTGTATTACAACACAATAACTTGACATTATCAGAACCACAGGAGATTGCAGAGCTTAACAGTCTAAAAAACAAACACAGTGTCGGTATTGACAATATTTCTACAAAAGTCTTGAAATTTCTTATCGCCTCAATCGCACTATTGTTAATCATTCAGTGGAAACTAGTCAATTTCCAGCTTGAAAACTTCAAAAAACTGACATGAAAGATGTTAACAATTACCGGCCTGTAACTATGTTAAATGTGATTTCGAAAGTTTTTGAAAAAATTATGTTTATTAGACTTTCTAAATTCTTAGACACTTGCAATGTAATATGTGATTCTCAATATGGTTTCCGGATGGGAAGATCGATAGAAAGAGCTGCAACGAATCTATTTGAGTATTTGCATTTCAAAGTAGCCCAGGGTTGCCTAGTTGCGGGTCTATTCTTTGACCTGACCCGAGCGTTTGATTGTCTTGATGTTGAAATCATATGTGACAAGCTTTATGTTTTGGGTGTAAGGGGTACTATACTGTCTTGGTTTACATCATATTTAACTGCTCGTAAACTGTGTGTTAGAGTGGAAAATGCTAAATCTGCTGTTTGTGATGTAAAGTTTGGTGTTCCTCAAGGGAGTGTGCTGGGACCACTAATCTTTCTGCTATTCATTAACAACGTAATTAACTATGTTGACTCGGAGAAATTGATAATGTTTGCTGATGATACCTCCTTGGCGATTTCTGCACACTCTCTTGAAGAATTGAAAAGCAAAGTTCATGATGTCTCAACTAAATTTGGTGAGTGGTGCGTCATGAATAAACTTATTCTAAACCTAAATAAAACAGTAGTCGTAAATTTCTTCAATAGAAAAGGACCTGAAAATGAAATTTTTAAATTACATAATGGCGAAGGGGAATCTCTGAGAACTTGGTTTACTTATTGATGAGCAATTCTCACGGCAGGATCATATTGACGAAGTTTGCAAGAAAATTAGTAAAGCGTGTTATGCCATTTTTCAATTGAGGAAACTTCTGACTACTGACAGATTAATAGATTTATATTATGCGCTAGCCTACTGTTATTTATCTTACAATATAATATTATGGGGTAATGCTAGCAATATTAAAAGAGTATTCTTGGCGCAAAAACGCATCATACGTGTAATTTTTAACGTACGACCGAGACATCCTTGTAAAGAGTTGTTTATCAATAATAATATACTAACATTTTCTGCAATTTTCATTTACAAAAGCCTTGTTCATGTAAAAACAAACATCTCTACATTTACTCGAAATTCTCAGTTTCACATTTACGAGACACGTTTTAAAGATCATATTGTTACTCAAGCCCACAATTCAAAAAAATATGAACAGCTCCATATTACATGGGCGCAAATTTTTTTTAATAAACTGCCGAAAACAGTTAGAGACCTAAATTTACGGTCATTGAAAAACTCAATAAAGAAATTTCTCCTACGTAAAGGCTACTACACCATTAGTGAGTTTCTGAATGACGACCTTGAGCACCAGTTTAATTAGGTGGAAGATTTGTTTTTTATTTATACAGGGTGTTTCATTGAAGATGCACCAAACTTAAGGGACACGTTTCTGACATTATTTCAAACAAAATATCTTAATATAATTTTTTAATCGGTGCAACTTGAAATTTGCATAATTTGGAGCCGATGTTTTTAGAAATACCGTAGCGATTTAAATTTCTGCAGCCGTGAAACAAGACGAGCGATTTAAATTGTTTTATGAATGGCACGCGCCTGCAAGAAGACAGTAAATAACTATCGTAAACGAAAAAATTTATGAGAAGCTTTTAAGTTTGGCCTTGACCGCAAGACGTGTTAAAGACGAACACTTTGAAAAAAGCGTGCGTTTTCATCGCACTAACATTTATGCAAACCGTAATTACATCAAATTTGCCGAGTCTTAATAATGTACGATAAATAATTAACGCTTGTAACGTTTTTATTTGTTTCTGTATCCAACAATTACTACAATTATGTACAATTAATAAATTGGAATTGTTGAATAGAATTGTTGCTTCCGCCATGCCGGTCTGTTAAATTATTTGCCTATCAGACTGAACTTGATCACATGAGGAAGAAACAATTTCGGAAGCGGGCGAATTACGCAAATGACAATTACCTTACAACATGTGTTCGAATAATCTGCGTATTCTCGAAATGTGTAATTGCCCATCGCACCACCAACACACCCACACACACACTTACATAATAAACTTAAAAATGAAAAGTATAAACTACACCAACTAATTACTCGCCACTACAACGTTAGTGAACGAACGGAGTGAACGAACTAAATGTGTTTCATCATATCATCTGAGTCGCGACAGTTTATGGGGTAATAAAGTAAAAAACCGAACGTTAAGGTAGGTTAAGAATTCCGGCCGCTCTCATCTATTGTACGTTTTAAAAATATACGATTCTCCTTTCCCTTCGATTATCTCAAAACTTATTCATTTAAAAAAAATATATTATAGGAAACTTTTATTTCTTTTCACGATGTCTGCCAACATACCGAGTTTGGTGCATCTTCACTGAAACACCCGGTATATACCGGGTGTTTCAGTGAAGATGCACCAAACTCGGTATGTTGGTAGATATCGTGAAAAGAAATAAAAGTTTCCTATAATATTTTTTTTTTAAATGAATAAGTTTTGAGATAATCGAAGGGAAAGGAGAATCGTATATTTTTAAAACGTACAATAGATGAGAGCGGCCCGAATTCTTAACCTACCTTAACGTTCGGTTTTTTACTTTATTACCCCATAAATTGTCGCGCCTCAGATGATATGATGAAACACATTTAGTTCGTTCACTCCGTTCGTTCACTAACGTTGTAGTGGCGAGTAATTAATTGGTGTAGTTTATGCTTTTCATTTTTAAGTTTATTATGTAAGTGTGTATGTGGGTGTGTTGGTGGTGCGATGGGCGATTACACATTTCGAGAATACGCAGATTATTGGAACACATGTTGTAAGGTAATTGCCGTTTTCGAAATTCGCCCCCTTCCGAATTTGTTTCTTTCTCATGTGATCAAGTTCAGTCTGATAGGCAAATAATTTAACAGACCGGCGTGGCGGAAGCAACAATTCTGTTCAACAATTCCAATTTATTAATTGTACATAATTGTACTAATTGTTGGATACAGAAACAAATAAAAACGTTACAAGCGTTAATTATTTATCGTACATTATTAAGACTCGGCAAATTTGATGTAATTACGGTTTGCATAAATGTTAGTGCGATGAAAACGCACGCTTTTTTCGTGTTCGTCTTTAATACGTCTTGCGGTCAAGGCCAAACTTAAAAGCCTCTCATAAATTTTTTCGTTTACGATAGTTATTTACTGTCTTCTTGCAGGCGCGTGCCATTCATAAAACAATTTAAATCGCTCGTCTTGTTTCACGGCTGCAGAAATTTAAATCGCTACGGTATTTCTAAAAACATCGGCTCCAAATTATGCAAATTTCAAGTTGCACCGATTAAAAAATTTTGTTAAGATATTTTGTTTGAAATAATGTCAGAAACGTGTCCCTTAAGTTTGGTGCATCTTCAATGAAACACCCTGTACATATACACTACTTTTTTTTCTCCTCTATATACTTAGTACTGACGTGTACAACCATTTTTGTAATGGCTCCGTACTAAATAAAAAAGTAAGTAAGTAATGACGTCACTGATACAATTTGCATATTTATTTTCTTTTCCTAAATTTTTTTATGGTCGTCATTACCCGCTGGTCGTCATTCCCCTACAACATACAAACCATTACAGCATAACAACGTAAGACATTTGCCCATATTTTAAATGACGAATGAAAAACGGGGCGCGAAAAAATATCGTTGCCTGATGAGGTTAACTTGTTCTATAATCGAATCGCTCGGGTTTGACAGGGTTTACGAACGCGCGATCGTTTCATTGAATGACCTTGCAAGTATCAGAACATAATATAAACAAAAATAATAACATAAATAAGTAAAAATATGTAAATATTTACCTTGCATTCTTGTGATCTTTCTTGCCACACTTACCGCAGTGACAAAACGTGACAATTTGAGGTTATATTCAATAAATATTCAATAACCCAGTATTTTAACCCTACTAAGGGTAGGTTCCATTTCACGATCAAAATGATCAAAGTAGCGGTGGCATTGTTCCACACAACGCTCACAACGATCAGAACAATAATAATAGACACCTGGGTGCGAGGGTAGGAAAGCGATCACATCGCCCACAAAATGAACCTGGGTCGGTCTAAGACATCACACGTGACGGCGCGAATTTAAAATATGTAATTGAAAAGTTAACCTAGCATTTTGCATTTTGGACGCAGTTAAACTTAATTACTGTTTTCCGTTTTACCGTAGCAATATTCTCTTGAAAACATAAACACAACAGAATCTCTGAACAAGTTCGTGAGAAGGACATACAAAAGCCGTTCCACTTCTCTCGCCGTTAAGACCAAATAATACAAGTGGAACGACGCTACGTACTCTACAGAACATAATCATTTAGATCCTTAAGTGGAACCTACCCTAAATAGCAGGGTTACTAAAGCGTAAACCCGGTTGCGAACCTGAAGAGATCCGAGAAAATAACTGTTATAGTTTTCGAACACAAGTCATTCGATCGGGTTAAGTTTCGAAACGGTTCTTTAATAAGACCTAAGAAACCCGATCACGCAGTTTAAGTTTCCGAAAAGGCCTTAGGGGGGATTCTTAACTCGGACCAGCTTTCTGCCGGTCACCAAATGTCAGAATTTTTCAAAACAACATTTCATTTTCTTTTTTTTTTTTATCTTCTGGTAATTCCTTTTTCAGATATTATGATAATGCAGCCAAACATTCGCGTTACATGACAATCTATGGGAAAAATTTGGAAGGTAAAGACATTGTCCCTGAAACAATCATTTGCAGAGAGAATGAATCATCCAACTCGAGAAAGGGCGCAAAAATGAAGACAGGGAGCAAAAAGGCTGAAGAAATAAAAGCGAGATTGGAAGAAGAAAAAAAGAAAAACTTATATGATAAGGAACTAAAACAGCTGAAGGAATTTAAATCAACAATGAACAAGGGTGACAGTCTTAATAATCATAAAGCCAGATTGGAACAAATACAAAAGCTTTCAACTAACTTTAGTTACATAAACGTGTCATTGAAAGCAAGTATCATAAAATTACAAATTTTGATGTCCATATGTGGGCTTAATGCAGCGAATATTTCTTTGGAGTATGTCAAACAAATATTTCTGACAATACGTGAAATTCTTCAATTAGATTATCAACTAACGGTTAAACAAAAAAAAATTATTTCATCTCTCTTATACAAGTTTGGTTTTGATGAAATCGCCCAGAGAAATAATCTTCCGGTTGACGAGTGCGATAAGTTACTAGAGTTAGATTGGATTCGATATCAGTTGCAGCACATTGGGCCAGATTTGGAAAAAGACGTTTCAGAAGTTTACGACCCAGATATTGGTTTTACCCCTGATCTGTGGCAAACGAAATTTATAAACGCAATTCGTAAGAATGAATCTGCTTTGGTCGTCGCCCCAACTTCAAGTGGAAAGACGTTCGCTTCTTACTATTGCATGAAGCGCGTTTTACAAGAATCGAGTACAGGAATTGTAGTGTACGTTTCACCAACTAAAGCTTTGGTTAATCAAGTGGCCGCTACAGTATACAATCGATTTTCTAGAGTGAAACTTCGCAATGGTATTTCAGTCGTGGGCGTCTTTACAAGGGATTTCAAAACGAACGCATTGAATTCACGTATTTTGGTTACTGTGCCACAATGTCTTGATATTTTGTTGCTATCACCACGTAGATACTCTTGGGTAAAAAATATAAGATATGTCATATTTGATGAAGTGCATAATTTGTCAGGGATCGAGGGTCTAGTATGGGAACGTTCTTTGCTTATGATACGTTGCCCTTTTTTAGCACTATCTGCAACAATCAGTGAACCTACACATTTTCATAAGTGGCTGCAACATATCGAAAATTTTAAAAAACTACAAGATACTGACAATAAATCCCGTCGTGCAAATAGCTCGTACCACGTCGAACTTGTTGAGCTCTCAGAGAGACACTCAGATTTAATTAAATACACATTCGGAAAAAACGGCCTTGTACATTTTCATCCTTTTTGCTCTTTGGATGATTATGCTTTTGACATGCATGATGGTATACCTCCAACTGTAACTCTCAGCCCGTATGAAACTCTACAATTATATGATGCAATGTATTCCTGTACAAATTCAGGAGAACTTTTACCTTCTGATGTTCACATGGAAGTATACTTCGAAAGACACTGTCCATCTGGTTTTATAAAACGCGAAGTAGTTCGAAACTATGAAAAGGAATTAGGACGCGTCTTTTACGATCTTTATAAAAAACAGAAAGAAATAACTAGGTCAATTGTACAACAACTTCATGAAGATAATCCCAGCAGAAAATTTGAAAGTATACGACATTTATTAAATGTTATGGAACAAAAGAACATGTTACCTACCTTAGTGTTTTCTTATAACAGAAACTTGGTTGAATATTTGCACGCATCTGCCATTAAGGGGACATGTAAAGCAGTGGTAAGTGTTCTAAAAAAGGTGAAGATTGTCATTAGTATTTAGAGAGCGGTTTCACGCTGGGTGTTAAAAATGTTAATAGTTTTAAAATTATATAGAATATTAATTTGATTCTCTAAAAAAATATTTATTCTTGTTTAACAAATCAAGAGTAAATGAATATGTTGGAGATGTTTTGATTTTCTACTTTTATTTAATATGTCGAATAAAACTTATTTTTACCGTCCTACAATAAAAAATGGGACTGTTATAAATTAGGAATAACCTAGATAGAAAATCTTTAATTTTATTAGTTTTAACATTTAATACTCCTAATATACAGGAAAGGGCAAAAGTATGGAACCGGTTTAATATTTCGGCAACTGAATGAAATTTGGCGTGTGCTTTAGACTAATTATTAATTTGTATCACTTGTTTATCTTCCTTTATTTTTGAGATCCGAGGCCTACTTGTGTTTTTTTAAATGACAACCTCCAACCTCTAAACCAGTCTTTCTCAAAGTGGGCGATAAGCCCCCTTGTGGGCGCTAGAGGCCTACAGGGGGGCGGTAAAGGGCACAGATAAATTGGGGGAAACGAGATAAGACTCATATATGGCAGGCTATAATTTAACTAAAGTTATTAAAGTAATGATTTTAAAATTTTAGGGGGCGCTAGAAAATAATTGATTCTCAAAGTGGGCGGTAGACGAAATTAGTTTGAGAACCTATGCTCTAAACGGTCGTATAAAAATTTTGATACGTTACATAAGAACATTTTTGAGAAAATAACGGTTGAATGTGAAACAACTAAATTACAATAAATCTGTCAAAATTCGCGTTACATTTTTTAAAAATAAATTCTAACATACGAGAAAAATATTTGAAGTTTCATATACAGCTGAATTCAAAAAAATCGGGAAATGAAATTTTTCCAATTGTAAATTTGGTTCTAGATGTCAATTAAATGTCTACTTGACAATACATACATGCCTTTCAAAAAATTAACCTGTTTACTTATAAAGTGACGTACCATCAAATAATTCTAACCTATTTCTAATAAATCCGTTTTCACGCTATGAAAATATTGAAAAAAAATGTGTCGATCTTTTTTGACATTTCCCGATTTTTTTGAATTCAGCTGTATTCAAATTCGCGCCAAAACGCTTGTGACGCAGATAATTTGTTAACAGTGAGGTATCCATGGTATCCTTCATGAGGTTATGTAAGTGAAGTGTAACCACGGTCCGTAAATTATAACGGTTACCTCATGCCCGGCAGTGTTGGACGAGAGACGGGTGGAATGCGGGGTGGCGTTTGTGACGTCGGCGGTAGACCTTCAAAGCCTGCTTGTTGAAGTTAATGTAGTTTTGTGCAGTTGTCAAAATTTGAAAAGGAAAGTGACACCAAAATAATACCGGTTGAAGCACTTCATATGCAGATTAATCGTTAGTTATACTAAAATCTTAAGTTGAGCATAAATTTAAGCAGTGTTAATAATGTGACATTTCAGGTACCCAACAATGTGTAAGTTATGCTTTGTTCCTACATACTTCCGGACTAGTTCGAATTCGCACGTCTGATTAATTATCGCTTTCAAGAGCTGCGTTAAATGTGAAACTTTGATCGGCGCATGCTTTTGACAGTTTCGAACTAGTTAGATGCTGGCCTAGTATTGTGACGCTTAAAGTTAAGTTGAGCATGTTTGATGCAACTGACTATAGGCGCCATGCACATCTCTGCGTTCAGCGCCGCCTGGCGTGGTGATTTGTGAATTAGTGATATGAAAATATTTCTTGAGACTCATTGCATGGGAATAATTTCACTCTTATGACAATTTACGATTGTAGTACATAATACTTGAGCTTCCTGGTATTGAAATACATTACAATATTCAAGTTCAAATGTTCACTAATAATTTTAAACAACTCATATTTTTATCATGGCCAGCTCCATTAACATCCACTGACGTGTATGTATGGCCGTTTTAATTCGCCTAAAATTCGGTTCCGAGAAAGCATGCCGTGGAGTACTCTCCTCAGCGCTCCCTATTAAAGATACTACAAAACTACTCATAGTAACGTAATGACAACTGCAATTACTTAAAAACTCACAAGAGGCGCTGAGAGGAGTACCGTCAAAATTTTTAAAAGTCGAATTGAAACGGCCATACATACACGTCAG
Organism: Dorcus hopei; assembly: GCA_033060865.1. Taxonomy (NCBI): domain Eukaryota; kingdom Metazoa; phylum Arthropoda; class Insecta; order Coleoptera; family Lucanidae; genus Dorcus; species Dorcus hopei. The sequence continues at coordinate 48,371,595 of CM065426.1, read as the reverse complement.
TGAATATTAATGAAGCTGGCCATGATTTTTATACCACTAATGCAGAATATGGTCATAGGTGGCGTTGGCTTCGCATGTGCATGGTCCCTATAATGGACCTTATCTTATTGTTATGGTTATCGTCTACGTTCCCATTCCCGGGCAATTGTAGACTAGCTTTTACTTTAATTGATAAAAGTTAATTTGGTATTGGTTACTGTATTCACTTTTTGCGTCTTAATTCATTGGCCAGCTTTCTATTACACTGGTTGACCACTAGATGTGCCACTCTTAAATAGTATCTATTGTAATTTAAAAATCCAATTTATTACGAATTTTCTAGCACTTAAACAAAATGCCTGGAACCCGGTGTGCAATCTCAACTTGTAATAACAAAAACCACAAAAATAAAGGTTTCCATCATACTTCGTTCGTAAGTGACAATAACGCCAAATTCACGCTAACATCGAATACTCGTATCAAAAAAGACCGTGAATGGTACATGTGCATAGACTTAAATGGGCCGTCCAAGTGACGTTTTACCGCACTCACTCTCACCACAGAATATCTAACAATCAGAATGCAAACTCTTGTGGTGGGGGTAGGTCACGCAAATCGTAAAATCGCCATTTTGGCAGGCTAGAATTTGATTAATTGCGTAGTGCACGGTTGTTAGGTTATGTTCGCGGGAAGCATTTGTAAATAAATTTTTGCATAAAAATGACTGGAAAGAAGAAAGCTGGTGAGTGTATGCAGTAAGAAATTGCAGCAACAAGCAGTATCTTGGTAAACAGAGCTAAATTCTCGTTCTCACTTCATAGCTAAAAGTGAAAATGTAATTTCAAAATTGGCGCCGCCAATGTCTAGTGGAGATGGGCAAAGTGATTCTTTCAATCGAGTTGACTCTTTGCCATTTCATTGGGAATCTCTCGGTTCTCAGCCCGGCGCGGCAAGAGCTGAGAGCTGCTGTGCTGAACTACAGCGAGCTGCTTCATCGGCTCTTTTCATCGAGTCGACTCGGTGAGTCAACTCGCACATCTCTATTGTCTAGCCTGACAAAATGGCTGAAGGTCACCGAAATGTGTACCGAAAAGATCAAAGGTGCCGCCGAGAGTTTGCATTCTGATTGTTAGATATTCTGTGCTCTCACTGATTGAAATTTACCAGTTACCGGGCAACCTACGAGTGAGGTCTAGCGATGACGTTGTATGTAGCTATATGTTGGTGCGCGGATCAGGCAACCGTTATAGTTTACGGACCGTGAAGTGTAACAACTAATGTCAAGGGTGAAAATTTTTTATTAATGTAAACCATTCTGTCAATAAATGCCTGATAATACCGAAAATAATATTAAAGTCGAGTTATTTATTTATTTTTTTAGATAATGTCGAAAACATCACTGGTGTATTATACCTCCGTCACAGATGTTCTTATTAGCTGTGTTCGGCAATGCGATCTTTTTCATCAATCACCTCAGAATCGTTCGGTAATGAAAAGTAGAGTTTACTTTGACAGATCTGAAGCGTTCGGCAAATACAGATTAGATGAAAAAGATCGCGGTCGCTCAATTCGAAATAGGAGCTCTTAGATTTAGATTTAAACGTTTAGTGTTGTACTGTGTAAAATAATGAAATTAAGACGAATCCCAACATTATAATGAGTATAATTAATTTCAAGAAATAATGTTTGAATTGAATTGTTTAAAGTAATGTTCTTGAAGGATTTAAAACACCATTTTAATTTTAAGATCACATAAAATAAAATTCTAAAAAAATTGATTTTTAGTCATAATTACAGCAAATTATTGTATTTAGACACTGTAGGTTGTTGATTACACTTAATTTTATCTGAGTGCATCAATTCTAGAAGAAAAAGATTAATATCTTTTGAATTAGTCCCGTTTACACGGACACTCCAAACTACTGCTTTAGCGTGCCGTCCTAGAATAGCCCACCATACACACAACGTCTTATGGAAGGTTTTGGTACGTGGTACACTAACTAGTCGTGCCAAATTCATAGCCTTTGCTATTGCCTACAAACTACCAAAAACAAATAAAAATATTCAGATAATAAATAGACTTGGACAGAAACTTCAAGTGTGCATGTTTCTGACTAATAGGTGTTCTACAAATTTCATAGCTGCTCACACATAGAGCATCTTAGAAAAAGTTTTGGCACAAGACATACTCAGTACCTACTAAGTAACAAGTGTCTAAATAAAAATCTGGTCAAGTTGGCTGTGGCCGAGAATTTGTTCACTGCATGCACGTCTCTTCTAAGTTTAATCGTCGAGCTGTCAAATTTAACGTCAAAATTTGTTGTTGAATTATTTCTTTATTAATAGTGATTTTGCTTTAAAATTGTTTATTTCAAAACGACTTTTTTATAAAATACTAAAAAATGCCTTTTTCAATTGAAGAAAAGTCCTTTAATCATTTATTACTTTACGGCGGTTTATTTCTTTGCTAAAAGTACGAAGCTATCCAAGACATACAGACCTGTTTGGAAATTTTTCCACAACCTACTTGACCAGTTTTTTATTTAGACACTCGTTACAAGTATCAAATTTTCATTAAGCCGGATATGCAGTTCCTCTATAAATTTCAATAAAACCTGTCCGGAATTCTTTACACCAATAGTGTGTATCGGGCGCATTTAATTTATTATTTTACTTAACTTATTAAGACCTGGATCGCTCCATAAATGCAAAAATTAAAAAAAAATAAACTGGCAAGCCTGAATGCAGATTGTGACTGCGTATTCGGAGCGCTAAGATTTTCTCCCTAAACACACAAGCAAGTCTGCGTGCCTTATATGTCACGAACCAAGAGCCGATGGATAAATCTTTATGTGTATGGCGAGCTATTTACACGAAGCGATTTGATCTGCACTCTTGGAGTGTACGTACCAAAATTGTCGGAAAAACTGTCCGTGCAAACGGGGCTATTTTTCATTTTCGAGACTTCACTTCCGAGACTTTTCACTTTTCAAGTTTTCAGGCATATTTTAAATGATTGGGTTGGATGGAATTGTATTGTCTTTTATTTTGCGTGGTGCACGAACTAACTAGTAAAAATTTCTCGCAAAAACCAATAATAAAATTTTTTCCCATTTGTTATGTACTTTATGAAAGGCACTGTACAGTATGAGCATAAATGATTGAGGACAAGTTGAATGTCTCGCGTCTCTATCTAGTAATTTTTACTCTTTGTGTGTGGCCGTCCTGAGAAATTAATTTTTGTTCAGTGTCGCCTGTGTAAATTTTGCAGCCGGCTCCAAGAATTCATAAGACAAAATGGGGCGCGTTTGCCTAATGTACCTGTCAGTAGTTATTGCCGCTTCTTGTATTTAAAATAAACAAATTACTTGCATATTTTTTTTGTAACCTATGCATTTGACCAACTTAAGAAAAATATTGAAAGGCGGGAAATTCAACTTGTCCTCAAACATTTATGCTCATACTGTATATGTTTGACATATTAACTTTTACAAAATGAGACTTTTGTGTGAAAGTTCAAATAGTCTTATTGGGAACATAGGTTCCAAATAATGCCAATCATAATTAAGATTTGAGGTAAAAAAATGTTGAATTTTTGGATAAAAATTTTTATTTAGGCTTAAATTACTTATACGTACCAAAAATAAAGCGAGATAAATAGGTGACATAAATCAATAATGTAGGTTTTATTGATTTTAAGGGATATACAGAATTTCATTCAGATATGTCAAACTGTTTTCGAAATATTAAACCGGTTCCATACTTTTGCCCTTCAATAAATACCAGGGCTTCGAACCGGAGCGGTTATTTTTATCGGAACGAAAACCGGAGTTGAACCGAAAAAAAATATCGGTTCATTTTCGGTTCGATACATGCTCAAACACACACGTTAACACATTCTCATTTGCGGAGTCTCGTAGTCGTATTCGTCTTAACACGAAAGAGAATTTAATGCGATTTTTTTATTGATATACCTACTATTAAAAAACTTGACTTTTGATTTTGACTTTGATTTTCTTTAATCATTTAACCTTTCGGAACGGAACCGAAAACCGGAAAAAACCAATATTTTTACCGGAACGAAAACCGGAACCCAACTGATATAATTTTTTTTATTGAACCGGAACGAAAACCGTAATTTTTTCTGTTCCGGTTTTCGTTCTAGTTCAATAAAAAAAACATATTTCAGTTCGGTTCCGGTTTTCGTTCCGGGAAAAATATCGGTTTTTTCCGGTTTTCGGTTACGTTCCGAATGATTAATTTTTAATTTTTTTAATATTTTTATTTATATTAGAAATGTATTATCGCATTAAATTCTCTTTCGTGTTAAGACGAGTACGACTACACTATGAGACTCCGCAAATGAGAATGTGTCAATGTGCGTGTCTGAGCATGTATCGAACCGTAATGAACCGATATTTTTTTTCGGTTCAACTCCGGTTTTCATTCCGACAAAAATAACTGTTTTTTCGGTTTTCGGTTCAGCTCCGGTTCGAAGCCCTGCTTATTGATATGCTTGAATGACGCAATCATTTACTGATGTGAACGTAAAGCCTGGACGTCCTATATCTAGTTCTTTCACTTTTTTGGTTAAGCGAATCTTTTTATTCATACTTGATTTTTTTCACACAACGCCCTCTACATATGCCAATCCATCACTGACAAAATTTTACTATAATTACTTGAATAATAGCGTTTTCGATTAATAGCCCTACAGTATTCAGTATTTTCATCTTGTTTTAATGTCATGTAATAAGGAGTTGGAGATACTCAGAGAATGCTCTAGAGCAATGAATCTAAAACGCTATAAGTAATTTTATTCATTAATTATTTTTCATTGAAGTTCTACAGATTTAAAAGTGAAATTAAAATGCAACTGTTTTAGGAACGATTTCAAAATCGCACTGAAAAGATAAGTAAGAGGGCTCGTAAAATGATCGAGAAAGAAGAGAAAGCTATTGCAAAAAGTAAGGAGGATCTTTGGAGAAAAAGTGGAAAAAATTTGAATACATTTGATGCTGCTGTAAAATGCTATGGAGATAGATATCGGAGGAGACCAGAATTACCTTCATTAAACATATTGAAAAACACTCAGAGCAGTTTTAAAGGTAGGTATATACATATACATAGGTATACATACAGTGTGCATCATTGATTTGGATTTCTTCAATAGCTCCTTAACTATTAATTATAGAGGAAAATATCTTGCACAAAAGTTATCGCTTATAATGAGTTCTACAACCTGTATCATAAATCATAACGTCCGTCATATACAGGGTTATTCATGCAACTCGTTCATTAAAAGTTTTCAAGGAAGAGGTTTACATAGAAATTTGAAATTTACAGAACAGATATTTTTCAAAGGGAGTTTTTTAAATAAAACAAAATTGATTTCCAGTAACTTCCGGTTTTACCGGAAGTCGCTATCAACTCGCTTATTTTAAATGGGATGCCATATTTTTGGTTAAGTTTTTGAATTCTACACGTAGAAATATGCAAAATTGCAATACATTTCCCTATCTCTAAATTGCATCATTTTTGAGATATTTTGAATTTTCTTAGATATCTGGATTCTGCTATTTGAATTTCAAAAAATTATATCACAGCTATTATTGAAGCAATTTTATTTGCAATAACTACGAACCCAAAACCTGACACCACTGTTACGTTTCTAGGGTTCGATTAATTTTTATTTTAAAATAAAACACATATGTACTTAATAAACTAATTTATTTAAAGCATCATAATAAAACACTAATTTATTTACAAAGTTGCATTATAACACTAATTTATTTCAATAGCCGAGCGATCAGTTTCAAATTCTAATGCGAACTATTCCTCATTCCCGGTCGCTTGCTTTTATAAGCCGGCTGTTTTACGTGAAGCTTCTCGGGGGTGCCAGAACGTCTGTTCGAAATTATTCCGCCGTCGGAAGCTTCCAGACTATGGCGCGCCAGGCTGTGACGCGTGTAGCTTGCGTCAAGTGGTGTTGAATCATCACAGTGATTTAAAGATAAACGCACGAAGCGTAGGTAGACACATTTTCTTTGAGAGACCGTAAAAAATCAATCACATCAAAGAAACAACTAAAATTTGGTACAGTAACGTATAAATCCCCACAGAGTGTACTTACAAAATTTCATAAAATTTAGAGACTGTCGGATGGGGACGATTTCCAAAATTCGTCCACTTGACATGGAATATTCCTACTTTTAATTTTTGTAATAAATACTACTACTAATATAATTTATTGCTGTACTTGTGCTTAAGAATATTTCTATTTGGTTAATACAATGGGTTAACACAGTTACCTACTGCAAAGTACTACTTTTTATTGGATTATTTTTTAATGTTCTCATTTCCAATTGCTTAGCAGTATTTTTGATCACGTGTTTAATTCTGATCAATTGTATGACTATACTTGGAATAATCTGTTTACATTATTTTCGCGAGAATAATTTATAGAACTTTATTTTATGTTTATGTACCACGTAGCAACTGTCAGCCATGTTGTGTCAAATATAGCAAATTTAAAAAATGAAACGGAAACACTTTAGTTCCGCGTCAGTGGATGAAAATTATAGCGTTTTTCACTGGGACTAAATTGTGCACTGAGTGCGCACTCAGAATATTCTCATCTTATTTTAACCTCATGTAATGAAACGGGATGGAGATATTCTGAGTGCGCACTCAGTGCACAATTTAGTCCCAGTGAAAAACGTTACTAGTATAAATATTCAAAACATTAAAAAATAATATTCCGAATACCATTCGAGATTTCGCTAAATTCGAAAGTAATTCTCCAGATTCTTTCTCAAACTTGTTGCCATTTGGCAATAGCGAAGCAGCAAGTTTTCGAAAGAAAATCTGTCGAATTATTTTCAGTTTATACTCAATCTCTTGTGATATTACATACAAGCAATTATTTTAAAATGCAACATATTCTTATGTTGTTTTTAATATAATCACATTATTTCATTGTATATCTACTCAACCAGTATAAAATAATTGTATTAAATGATTGAATTGTACGCACAATAAAAGCAAAATCCGTTTTTGCATTTGGTTTACATTGCAGTGATAGAATTGTTTCAAAAGTTAAGCTAGGGACCGTATGATAATATACTTTCCTTCAGTTGTGTCGAGCAAATACACGTATAAATCTGAATTAAGAGAATATATCGGATGATCAACAGAATTTTACCTTTAGTGGGCTTTAATAGTAAAACTTGTTGTCTGAGATTAGTGCTGCCATGCAATCACAAATTGAACATATCCAAACACCATAATCTATTTTCCGTTCGTTTCGAAAGTAACTTTCCATCATGAAAGCTTTGTGGACTACTGTAAATGCCATTTTTATTTCAATTTCTGTGCTGAAGTTTACAATGTCACCGCACAACACAATACCAATAACTTAAATGTCAAAACAGATGCGACCCTTTGCTTATTTTTCAGCTAAATCAGGCTCTTCTAAAATCTGTAGAACTTCAAGAGGATAAGTTTTCGTTTTTCTTTCGACATAATATGTTATCGAGTCATGACCAACTGCGAGGGAAATTCAGTTGATCGCCCGATACGAAGAAATGACGTGACATGACAATAGTCGGAATGCTGTTTTGCGAAAGTTAAAAGGAGACATCTACATAAACGTTCTTTGACTTATCGATCGATTAATCGGCATATATTTAAAAAAATTAACTGTACAAACATTACTTGTGAGGAAAGTGTTCATTAGTCAAGAATATGAATCTCAAATGTTTTTTCACGTCAAATTTAGTCATTTTCAGAAGTGACGGAAAAAATGTAACTGCTTTCGTTTCAGGTGTAGGATACGTTGATAAATATGACGTAGAATTTATAGAGAAGAGATTGAGCAAAAAAGGACTTCGAGAAAGACATGATTTTATAAAGGGTTTCCAGTTGGGTTTTGGATATCATCATGCTGGATTAAATAGTGTAATGCGAAGCTCTGTGGAAATGCTTTTTCGCTTGGGCGTGGTGAAGGTGGTGTTTGCAACTGGAACACTAGCGTTAGGTAAGGTAAAATATTTCTTTATTTAAGGGTCCAATGCAAAAGGTGCCTAAGTAACATTTTTGTAAAAACATAATTATAGGCGCTTTCTGATGTAAGTTATTTATTGACTCATGTACAGGCTGTCTTACGAAAAACGCCCCAAGCCATAACTCCGTTATTTATGGACTTATCTTAACAAACAAAAAGGCAAATAAAATGAGACTAAAAGTACTATAAAGTGAGTCCAGTTTCAATTTTTTTAATAATTACCTTCAAGGTCAAACGACTGTCAACTTTTATTTTTCAAATGGCTCTGTATATTTTTTATTATTATATCTGGTAGAGATTTTTTTTCTAAGTCCAATAATGTGCAACACTTTGATATTTAGAAAACATTTTTCGTAAAAAAAAGAAATGAACTAGTCTATTACGCAAAACGTGCTTTTCATAAAAATGTTAAAGTTTGTCGTGAAAACAATGTCACTGAGGTTATTTTTCACAGATGTTTTAAACTATCAAGTTCTTCTACTTGTACGACTTATTGTTTCCTAAAAAAAAGCCGATTATGGATAACAATCACCTGACTGACTTATTGCAAGTACATTTTGAATGCATTAAAAACAGCAATCAAGCATTACAGAAAACATTAATGAAATAATTAAAATTAAGTCTACAACTGTGTAAGTTGCTTTGGGAAAAAATCCCTGTCTATAGAGACGCACTGCTTGTGTTTTTGTTGCATTCAAAATATGCTTGGAGTAAGTCAATCAACGGAGTATTATCCATAATCGGCTTTTTTTAGGAAACAATGAATCATACAAAGAGAATAACTTGACAACTCGAAACAACTGTGAAAAATAACGCTCAGTGACATTGTTTTCACGACAAACTTTAACATTTTTATGAAAAGCACATTTTGCGTAATAGACTAGTTCATTTTTCTTTTACGAAAAATATTTTTTAAATGTCAAAGTGTTGCACATCATTGGATTTAGAAAAAAAATCTCTACCAGATATAATAATAAAAAGTGTACAGAGCCATTTGAAAAATAAAAGTTGACAGTCATTTGACCTTGAAGGTAATTTTTAAAAAAATTGAAACTGGACTCACCTTATAGTACTTTTAGTCTCATTTCATTTGCCTTTTTGTTTGTTAGAATTAATCTATAAATAACGGAGTTACGGCTTGGGGCGTTTTTCGTAAGACAGCCTGTACAATGTATCCACGGATCGACTTGACAAGAGGAAAACTTTTTTAATATCACACATTGTATATGTATACAGTGTGGAAATTATGTGCCGATTCTGTATCAACCATTGGGACTTTTTAACTAGTTATCAACGGTATAAAATGTTGACTTGATTACATAAGAAAAGTTTCAAGAAAAATGGCCTTAAAGTTTTAATAGTAAAGTTATACGGAATGAAATAAACAGAATATCTAATTAGCCAGGTGTAAAACAAACAAAATTGAGGAATTTATTTTCTATTCTGCTGACTGTGGATTGACTTATTTGCTGATCAGGATAATTGTCTGTGCAAAGTTGATATACTTCTAGATAGATGAGTTCTAACTCGCTCGCCACACCCAACACCTAATACCATTAAAACTTCAATTCTTTGTTTCTCTGTCAGCAACACCATTTTGGTGAAAGAAGATTGTTAATAAATGTGTAACTCATATTTGAATTGGTTGGAACTGCGTCACTTCTTCTACTGCCGACGTTTCGTTCTACATTCCAGAAGAACTTCCTCAGAGCTGCTGCTGCTGGTAGTGTTGTTGCTGCTTCTCGTTAGTCGTTGAGATTGAGATCAGTCCAACCGGAAGCCAATTCAAATATGGACATCGGCCCGGGAAGTCGTTAAGTTAAACGCAGAACTCGTACAGGGAATAAAAATACGCACTTACTTTACTTTGATAGGTTCTTGATTATTGTGATAAGTACTTGTCATTCAAACCAATTTTGTTGTTAATTTTGCTGGTTAACTAAGCAGGTGTATTATCTTCATAGTTAGATATTTTACTCGTTTCATTCAACTTTACTATTAAAACGTTGAGGTTGTTTTTCTTGAATCTTTTGTTACGTAATCGATCTGAAATTTTATACGGTTGGTAACAGAATAAGAAATCCTATCAAAATGAAAAATAAAAAATATAGGTTGTCATTTAAAAAAATATTGATGATGTCATAAATTTAAAAAAATTGCCAGAAATATCTGAATATGGCTTCTTCATATGCACTGTACCCCTTTTAGATGTTTGCATCATCACAAACATTAACGGAGTTATGAGTTTTATCCGCTACTTAATTTCCACGCTGTATACATATTTAAAAATAAAATTATTTGTTGCTTAGAACGTCAAAATATACAGATGTAAAACTTTCTACTTTTAAATATCTGAGTAGTAGCTTTTCGTGACTTGGGCACTTTTTCCATTGGGCCCTTCAATTGTACTTTTAAACGATTGCATCGAATGAATCACCAATATTGCAAGGCATTAAGCGCATCACATCTTGCCAGGACGCAAGATGTGATGCGCTCGGTTGAAATCGTATGCAGAATTTAACCAAATCCGCACTAAACGCATGCGAAATAATAAAATTTCGTTCCGAGGTTATACCATATGTCCAAATAAATTTTTGATAAAGGTAGGTCATGTAAAAATCTACAACACCAAGCAGTTTTTGAAGTTAGTGGCATATCAAGCTGTAAAATATGGCCAATTAAACTTCAATTTTACTTAACTACTAACTTAAGAACTGGATAATATTTTAATGTAAATAATGTAATAATTTATCTTCCATGGCCTACCTTTATCAGAAATTTATTTGGACATAATATCTATTCACTCTATCTAATATCTATTCACTCTATCTAATATCTATTCACCCTAACTCGCGTACTGGGACGAGGAAAAAGAGTGAATAGATTATATGTTACGAACGCATGACATCTTGCGTCCTGAACGTCATTATCAGTGTCCTGCTTTAGGTAATGCACGGCATGAGCATCACTGCCTAATGTAGATATGGTGGCAGGCGTTAAATACAAAACGCCGGACTCTAGTTCTAGTAATAATACTGTAGAATATTTTCACATCACAACGCGTTGTAATGTGTTGCTCATATTCACGAAATTTTCCAATTTTTAAGTGAAGCAAATTTTGAAAAAAAAAAACAGCTTTTGAAATTTTATTGATTGATTTTTCTCAAACGTGCAATGAATTTTCTCATTTCAATTGAAAAACGTAATCTGAAAAACTTATTTCGTTGAATTATATTATGGAATTTTTGATTATTCTGAAATTATTCATTTTTCCATTAAGAGATCGCCATTATTTTCTCCAGTTTACCACATATATTTATATTGTATTTTAGGCATCCACATGCCTTGTAAAAGTGTAGTAGTTTTCGGAGATTCCCCCTACTTGAACAGCTTAGAGTATCACCAAATGTCTGGACGTGCTGGCCGCAGAGGTTTCGACATTGAAGGGAATGTTATATTTATGAATATAGATGAGAAACGACGAGACAGGTTAATCACCGATAAACTCCCGAAGATGATTGGTAAGTTTTATTTATATAGGAAATTATTTAATTCTCACATAACGACCGTAATGTTGACAATCCGGCGTTGCCACTACTTTGCTTCAATGCTTTTAGAAGGTATAGTTACGGAGTGGACAGGAGAAAGACACCTTAGATGAAGGTGACACATGTATAGTTTTTCCTAGATTAATTCAGCTGACAAATTTGAATCTGTCACAGATTTTAGACATTTCCATTTTCCGCAATAGACAATTGTACGTTGTATCTTTTTGAATCATGTGTTATCCAACTTGGAAAAATACCTAATGCTTGGTTGAATTCTCTCCGGATAGGTTTCTAAATACTATTGAGTATACTCTGTCCGGCGATAGATTGGAAAATTTCAAATATCCTAACATATTAAAATACCCTAGAATCGAGTAGCATCCAGTGAGCACACCATGCGCTTGCGGTTGGTATAAATGCCCGCGAAGTAATACTATTGGTTAACGTTACCCGATTCTAGGGTACTTGAATATGTTATCACATTTGAAATTTTCCAATCTATCGGCGGACAGAGTATACTTGTAATGGAATTTCATTGTGACAAATAAAAAATACACAACATATCACGTTTTTTTTCATTCAATATGCCGCACAGTGGAACGAGCTAATGTAATGCTTTGGACATCGGTCAGAAACTCAAGTCTCAAATTTATATAATCTTTTTATACACATATATTTGTTGCTTATAAAAGTGTGTTAACACATCTATAACTTTTTTTTTTTTAGATTTCTTTAAAAATAAGCCGCGTAAATGTTGTCACTCGTAATTCAGAACAACATTTCAAATTTGAATTTCTCCGTTGATGTTTTTCTAAATTGCATCAAACTTTATACTTAAAAAGGAATGTCTAAGGACATTATCCCAGACGTATGAAATCTGTATGTTTAGTAAGAAAACAAAAAAAATTATTAATTTTTATCTATTATTGACAATTTCGTAAAACGCTTGCAATAGCGCGCTGTATAATGTGCTAGATTAAAATACTACGATACTTCCCTTTATTTTGTAACTCATAACGACATCGTTACATAACGATAATCGTTAAGTGACATATTTTTGACCAGTACATAGAAATGAGTTGTATCTAGATTGGTAAAAATATGTCATTTATTGATTGTCGTTATGTAACGATGTCGTTATGAGTTACAAAATAAAGGGGTTAGTTTCAAGATGATACCAACAGGTCCTAAGGGAATAAAGAGTTCTACTACTACTACTATACACTGATGAATACCAATTTCCTATAACACGTTTCGTCAAATTAATATCATCATCAAGTTCATTTTTCTTATGGGCGCCAAGTTGAAATTTGGTCGCAAAAGAATCTACTCTTCCTGCTGATTACGTCAATATAGCACATATTATCAAAATTAAAGTAAGATCAAAATTAAAATTTATTTTTGTGAGACAAGATAATTGGCAATTAATCAAGTTATATTCTGTTAACTACAAAATTACCTTCTGTTAACTACAACTTTTCTTATATCATATCAAACATTCCTAATTCTGACATTATTTTAAATAATTTTGATAACACGTGCTATATTGCCGTAATCAGCAGGAAGAGTAGATTCTTTTGGGACCAAATTTCAATACGGTGCCCATAAAAAAAACTGAACTTGATGATGATATCAATTTGACGAAACGTGTTATAGCGAATTGGTATTCATCAGTGTGTAGAAAATTCAAAAGTGTCTTAAAAAAGTACTTTATTTTTTTTAATACCTCTCCAAATAAAGAAGATAGAGGAAAAATAAGAAAATGACAATATTTCATTTTTTATAATTATTTCGAATAAGAGTTAACATAGAAGTTATTAGGGTAAATCATTGATAATTCTTCAGAACCACAAATTTAATCAGAGTCTTTTACAGCAACCGGTTTCGGCATAAGCCATCATCAGGCTGACAAACCATGAAAAAGAAGACAAAATTATAGAAAACTTAGATAAAATGGTCGTTGCAACCTGACTCACCAGCACCACATCCGCGTTCAGCATTATGAGCATTAATAATTCCACATCAAGTCCCACAGTGGGACTTGACGCTGAACGCGGATGTGGTGCTGGTGAGTCAGGTTGCAACGACCATTTTATCTAAGTTTTCTATAATTTTGTCTTCTTTTTCATGGTTTGTCAGCCTGATGATGGCTTATGCCGAAACCGGTTGCTGTAAAAGACTCTGATTAAATTTGTGGTTCTGAAGAATTATCAATGATTTACCCTTACACTTAACCACAAAACATCTAGAAGCTCCTAATCTTGATAGAAGTTATTTCTCTGCGGATTATTAATGCTCATAAAATTTAGCAACTTTGCCAAATTTAAACCTACCGTCTATCTCTTCAAATAAGCGAGATCCTAGGTTTTTTTTTTTTATATTTTACATCTATCTAGAGGTTTTATTGTAAGAGCTAGAGAAAAACTTTAAATATAAAAGTTGTAGGGTTTCATATGTATTATCTTTTAGAGCTATCACAGAAAACAAAATCGCATCGCAAAGCTGAGAAAAAATACAATTTTTGTTTTTTTAACGGAACATCCTATTTCCATTTCTCCACTTTGCGTTACGCTTTTATTTTTTTGTGATAACCCTAAAAGATAACACGTATAAAACCCTATAACTTTTGCCTTTAAAGTTTTTCTCTAGCTCCTAAAATAAAGGCTCTAGGTGAGGTGCAAAATATTTAAAAAAATCCCTGTACATATACTCCAGCTGTAGGTATTTTTTATATGGGGTGCCCAGAAAAGAATGGATTACAGCTCAAGAGTAGCTTCCGTGAGTCAAAATAAACCTATTTAGACATTTTATTTTGGTACAATTTTGTTTCGTTAAAAAGCTACGGTCTTTTAAAGAACTTTACTTCAATTTCTCATGAAAACTCACTTATTTCTTGAGATATTTACTTGTAAAATGACAAATGGGAGTTTTCTGTATTGCTTAATCTGAATATTTGTTATTTTTTTTTATTTCCCGGAAATGTATACTTTTATTAGAGTATCCTTTGTTTTTAATTTTGTTTTTGTTTGCAATTTGCTTTTATTTTAGGAAATTACCCGATTAGTGTAACTTTAGTTCTAAGATTATTGCTATTGGTGAATACAGTTACCGATGATAATTGTGTGAGCGAAGAAGCAACAAAAGTCACACTTTCGCGCGTGTTGACTTTGTTGCAGAACAGCTTAATTTTTCAGTCCCAGCCGAAGTTAACAGATCAGATTAAACATTTCGTTGGCTTTGCGTCACAGCTCTTATTAATACAGGTATGAGTCTAATCTAATGGAATTGTGGGAATTTCACTGTTTCACAGTACATTGTTTGTACCTCGTATAAAATTTAGAAATTTGTTGCCAGTCAGTATGTGGTGCTAAGTTGGAGAATTTAAAGAAGTAGATGTTTTTATAGAAAAGCAGTGGTGTAACATATTTTTTAAGTTTTATGAAAAACGAAGCGGTGAACATTACAATAACTTATGGCATTAATACTAGAGATATCCAGTGTAAGCTGTAATGAATAAAAAATGAAATATAAATTTTTAGGAAATCATTAGTAGTGACGGAACGCCTTTAAAACTAGGAGGACTCGTAACACATTTACATTACCACGAGCCTGCAAATCTAGCATTCGTTTATTTATTGCGCGTGGGCGCATTAAGAAAATTGTTGAGGACTAGTGATGACGTAGAGGTTCAGTGGTCTTTGATTACTGTGCTGAGCCATCTTTTCGCACGTTTGAAGTTGCATAAAACTCAGTTAAACACCGAGTTCAAAAATTCCGTTGTAATACTTGATCCTCTACCAGATATTGCAAGAGAGGTAATTTCATCTGTCTAAAATTACAACCAATTAAAGGACCAATGAAGTTGTGAAAACAACAGTTTTAATTTAGTCTTTTTTTGCTTTGTATATTATTATCATGTTCTCTCACATTCTTTTCTTTATGCCTGTCTATTTAGTTTAATTGTTTTCCAAATTGTCACCCAATTCTGTTAAACCAATAAAGTATTCTTATTATTATTATTAAAAAAAAACAAATTGTGCTATTTTATCATGTATAAGAGTATAAAAATATATTATGAAAACGTAAAAAAAAAAACAATTTAAAAAATGTCTTAATATTTACTTTATAATGATACGAGATGATGCTAATTATTCTGGCCAAATTTCACTAGAATGTTCAGGACTAAAATTTCATTGGCTCATATTTTTTGTTCCGTGTAAAATGGTAAGATTATAAGTAATCTTGAAGGAGCTGTTATCCAGAAGAAGCTGTTAACCGTTAACGTTTGTCCGGAGAAGTAATTACGAATTTATTATAGTAGTTTATGTATCAATAAGTACGCAAAATAGGGTTTTAGGGGACGAATCGTAATTAAGGACGAGGCGACGAAGGAGAAGAGTCCCCTAAAACCATTTTGCGTACGTAGTACATACAATATTTTTTGATACACGCTGGCCAAAACACCAACATTAATGTTAAATTGCTCGAATTTCGAACTAGCAAGTCAATGTGGTCTAAATTGTCCCTGTCATCAGACATGGCAATGATCGGTAATCATAGCAACGAGTTGAATTTTATACTTAGTAACTTGATTTATTTCACTGAAACTTGTTCAAAAAAAGTCCGCTAAAGTGTTGCCATGGCAGCTTTAAGTACTAGGTCGCTAAACATTTTTAGCGGACTTTAAGTGTTGCTATGACGATTGAGGTTGCTAAAGATACGTTTTTCGTTCTGAAAATAGTCCCCTAAGCAACCATTTTGCGGAGCGTGTACCAAAAAATGAATTAAATTTTAGATATTTCCTAAATGAATCCTAGGTGGATTAAGACATTTCGAAATTGAAAGTACAATTCACGTAGTGGTCCTTTAAATGGTCGTAACTCAACCCATTTCGGTGATTGCTTTACTTTAATGTTTGTTTTTCAGGCTTTAAAACAGTACAACGCCGAGGTAGAATTTATTTTTACCCAGTACATTCGTAGTATTTCCGTAAGTTACACTAAACGCTACGGTCCTGATGACACACTACCTTTATCTAACGTTAAGATTCAACCGGAATACAGTTACGAAAATGCAGATGATGTACCAGGTAAATATTCAAGAGGTTTTAATTTTGTTTTAGTTACAGGGAATACCTGAAGAACCGACCAGTTAAGGCACACTATTAATACCTACGCATAAATTGCACTTCATACCTAATTACAGTGGACCATTTAATTTTAATGAAATTTCTCATATACATAAGGTAATGTAGTCGATTGAGTTGGTCGGTTCCTTGGTTCTTCTCATATGTTCTCAAACAATTGCAAGTCTAGCGTCTTAAGCCAGGATTACATTTAATCCTAAGTTAGAGTGTGACACATAACAGTCGTATTCTTTTGAAAATATAACTTATTTGAACTGAGCCGATCCAATTTCGAATTATTGAAAATACGGAAAGTTTTACTGAATGCACATAACTAGAGGTGGACGCTTAAACGAGAAGCCGTTAATTTAACATGCTTTTTAAAAAAAGCACATAAGCATGTTAAATAAAATAAGCACTTTTCGTTAAAAAAAAGCGTTTGAAAAAATTCCGTCGTTCAATTGCGCTAAAAGCGAGAATCAGAATTTTAACAAAACATTGTATTGTATTGAGACGCTGCAGGTTGTTGATTACACATATTTTTATCTGAGTGCATCGATTCTAGAAGAAAAACAAATAATTTGACTTATTGCAAATTTTCATTTTCACGAATTTCTATTTTTCAAATTTTCAGCCATTTTTTAAATGACTGGTTGGATGGAATTATGTTGTATTTTATTTTGACTGATAACACGAAGTAATTGTAATAAAATTTTTTGACAAAAGTCAATAATAAAAATTTCTCCCTTTGTTATGAACTTTATGAAAGTCGTATCACAAAATCTTTTAAGTGGACACTAAATCGCGCACTATAACACTTTACGTTTCACCGTCGTTCGACAGCTTCGACAGAAGTGAAAAATATTTTTCACTTCTGTCGAAGCTGTCGAACGCGATTTAGTGTCCGCTTAAAAGATTTTGTGATACAAATTTCATCGGACAAGAACCAACTGTATTCATGAAAGTCGTTAATTGAAAGATAATTTCCTTTTTATAATATAATTTATGGAGCATCTAATGACGACATAAAAATAATACCGTTCTATTTAAAAAATAAAAGTTATTGCCCTGCAATTGTTATCATAATGGACATAGTGTTACTAAAACCTTGCTTAGTGAAAAACATGTTTTGTTACTGTGGTGAGTATTTTCCACTTAGCTTGTAACAGTACCATAATAGCTCTGTTCCAACCATGCTTTCTGACCGTTTAAGAAACCGTCATAATCAGTTGCCCACCGAAATAATGATCGATGTTGACAACTTTGTCGAGTGTAAAACTTTGATGAGTGCATGCTTGTGACGGTTTCGAAACGGTCACAAAGCGTGGTTGGAACAGACTTAATATCTGCCCATGTAACACACCAGGTATAGAATTTTGAATTTCATCTAAACGTAGAATATTACAGACTAGAATTATTACATATGAGTGACGGTCTAACATAACACATAAGGTAGATGTTTTCTAATTTTGCATATTAAAAAATTCATGTCTGTGACATGTTCAAACTACACTATTAATCAAATATTATCATAAAAAACTACATACCAAAGAAGTGTGAAGAAAACATAGTTTCAATGTAAGGCAGTAAAGTACATGGAAGTACTGAATTTGTGTATTCGTAAGGAATAAGAAATACAGGGTGACTGTTAATTGTACCGACAAATTGAAACCACGATAAGAAACGATGTCCGAGGGTATGGGAAAAATGTTAAAAAAATTCTTTCTACTTTAGTTTTCGAGAAATAATTAATCAAAAATTAGCCCCAAAACGACGATGCGCCCCTGCTTAAAAAATAGAGGAGCCGGCGAACGAAATAAATACTCTTATAAAAGTTTTTTATAGTTTTATGATACGGCGGCGTGGCTTTGTGAACTTGACCTTTAAGTGGAATTCCCCGTTTTTAGGTCAACGCCCGACGTGACAAATAATGCATGCAGCAAATTACCTGAACTAGATTATTTCACGAAAAGAATAACAACACTTTGAAACAAAGACATCAGTAAACTCATGCGTAGTCTGTTTCGAATGTTAATTATTATTATAAGTTCGTTTTGTGTGTGAGGATTTATTAACACAAATGTATTAAAACTTTAACAAATTCCAACGTCCACAACTTCAGCATCTTCTACTCGCGCATTCTTTTCACTTTGCATCCTATTCTTAATTAATTATGAACTATTGCTTAGAATTTTTTAAACGTGATCCCAAAATTTGTTACATTCATTCAGTAAGCGGAGAAACTGGTCGCATATCACGTCGCCGTCCTTTAAAGCAAATGTACAATTTTTATAGTCGGCGATGAACTTTAGGTCGTTTCACATTTTCGGAGAAAACAGATTCGTTTAAGCAAATGTAATCAAGTAATCATTCTTTTGTGGCGATAATTATTTATTACCAATTAGTATTATGCAGAATACTACAACAGTAATAATACTTTTATTGTCTCCGTGCGAACATTTTACTATCAGCTGCCTGCCGGTAGGTGCATTTGACTCCTGCCATTACTAGATTTAAATCCTTGCAATTTTTTTTTGTGGACGAAGCGAACATTTCCCTCTAGTAAATAATCCGCACGAATTAACAAACCGTTATTTACACAATTATTTGCGAATTTATTATTCGTATTTCATAGTTACTTTAGAAATTGATAATAATTACGTGACATAAAAAAAACTTCCCCAGCTGTTATAAACTGTTATAAGTAGTGTAATGAAACCAATTGAGATGTGTGTTAAGGTCGCATTGTGCGCAAGCGAGAGTCAATAAAAAATGTATTATCTTGACACATTTATACCATGTGGCCGCCGTATTTCGTATGCAGTGCCGGACTTGATTTTGGGGTCATTTTTTAATTAATTATAAACTGTTCACAAGAACTTTTTTAACATTTTTCCCATACTCTCGGACATCGCTTCTGAGCTCAGCTGTAAATGGTGTACTGATGTACTTCTATACCTAGAATTGCACCAATGGAAACCCCCCTTAACCCTTACCCATGAACGCTTACTTTATTAAGGTCTAGTCCTCGGGCAGATCGTTCCATCTACCCATTAAAGCTATTCGGCGAAAAACTTGGTTTTTCTGAATGGTTGATTGATTTTTATGAATTGTTCGTCTATATGTATTCAAACATAATCAGGGAATATCTTAACCGGTTCCCTAATTCGTGGATTGGTAATCGTCGACCTATTTCTTGGCCTCCAAGGTTTCCCAGTTTAACCCTTTCGATTTTTTTGTTTGGGGTTTCGTCCTGATTTTAATTAATAGGTTAAAATGCAGAAATTATGAAATAATATTAAATATCTCCAAATAACTTTTTTCAAATTCAACTACTTTTCTTAGACTGAGTAATTATGCTGCTTATATGACCGTATAAAAAAATATAATTTATTTTTTTAGGTACATTATCCACTAAAGTAAAGAACTTATGTCCTCCAAGGCAAGCATGTTCTGCCTTTATAGCTTTATCAGGACATGGAGATGACAACTTATTCACTCAATCAGCAATTAATAATATACGGCATCAGGTGAGATTGAGATGTTAATATTATATTCATTCTTATTTCTTAATTCGCGCAGAATTTTATCATCCGTTTAACCTTTACGTCATTTTGTCTTTTCACTGGACGTTTTATCGATTAAATAAAAATTTACAGATATGTCCAGATATTAATGCAATACCACTGCTGCATTTCGAAACAGAACTGAATAGTTACGCTGCAGATTTCTACCGGCATGGAATTAAAAAGGCAATCGTTAGAGATAACCGCTTAAGTGCAGGACAGGACTTCACTCTCCTTAAAGATTTCATGTTGGTTTTGAAGGCCATTACTGTAAGTCTGGAAGAGTTGGAACCCAGGGATGGGAAGGACCCAGTTGTCCACCATTTTGCACATGTTAGTAATAGATTTCAGCTATTGTTTGAGGAAGCATTTAATATGAGCAGGGATTAATTAAGTAATTCCTTTTGGATTTTTGTAAAGTTGTTTTCCTGAATTAAATAAAACAAGATTTTCTTGAACGACATGTTTTTATTGTTCTTGTTTATAATTTGGAGGAATTACTACATAATGAATTTGGAATGAAATGATTTTTATCACGTCAGATGCTGAACCTTTAATATCACAATCCGTTTATTTCTGATGTAACAAAATTTTAATAAAAGTGAGCAGCAAACATAATTGATATATTATGTTTTTTTATAAATATTAAAAACCCCATAAATTAATTTGCCTGATTTTTTTTTAAATACTGTTAGCTAAGTTTCACTGGTTCTTGATACCAGAAGCAATCCCGACCCGCGGGTTTACAAATTTTGCGGTGGTCCAGAGGAACACCGCAAATGTAACCTATGCCTGGATCAAAAAGCAAAAATAAGTAAGCAAAATATGGTTATTAAAACAGCATGTTATTAACCTGCTGATTCTCAAAGGCAACCATTTTCAGATAAACGAAACTCATCTGCGTAAACGATGTGCTACGCGTAACTCGGGATCACACGTAACAACCACCTGTGCGCGTGGAGGTAGACAATTTTTGGGAAAACTTGGCGGAGTCGGTCGGACCTACCTGTGAAGTTCTTATATGAAGGAAACGCCTGCTGTCCCAGTAGCTCAGTGAAGACGGTCGTGGGCGCGGTAAATACGCACAAATGTCCGTCAAAAAATGGGGGGACTTCCCAGATGCTGGAAACCGGAAAGGGCGCCAACTAGCTTGCAAGCGACGTTCCCCAAAATCATGGACCGACGCTAGGAGAAGGTCCAAAATATTCACCCTATACAATTCCAACTCTAATTTGACTCACCAGACGGGCGGGGTAAATTATTAGCAAAACCCAAAATCCCACCAAAACAAAAGAAACCCAATTCAAGAGTAATAACAAGAGTATATTGAACGGTAACGTGTGACATAGACAGAACCTGGGTATACGGTTCAAAGTACTTCTATCAAAGTCGGCAATGCGTGTGCCGTCAATCTTAAAATACGATAATTTAAATAAATATGAACGCAACAAATACAACCTTGACAACCTTGTTTATTTTGACAACATATTTTTCACTTCTGACGAAGCTGTCGAACGACTGCGAAACGTAAAGTGCGCGATTTAGTGTCCGCTTAAAAGATTTTGTGATACAAATTTCATCGGACAAGAACCAACTGTAAATATGGATGCAACAAATACGTTCCGACAAAAGTGACTAAATACAACGCAATCGGCATATACAAACCGCGCACGTATGGGCCCAACCGCGGCGTTCACAAAAATAAATTAATCTTTGCCGAAGTAAAACTAAATGTTTCAAGAGGATAAAGAAAATTGGAATAAATAAATAAATTGTTTAATCAGTGTTTAGTAAATGAATTAATAATTTGAGATCTGCCAGGACAGACGAAATAAAATTAATTAACTCGGGTTTCAAGTAACGTCTTATCAAAATCGCGAAAAGCGGAACTCGGAGAGGAGGAATGATGTAGAAATTAAAATCAACGATACCAAGGGTTCCGTAACTTCACGGAGGACGCTTGTCGTCGAACACTTCGCTAGTACGCCGGGGCGACGACGAAGGATAATTCGGTGCTCCAAGCCTCTTCTGAAATTCCTACCAAAACAGTCCGAAGTCGGAAGGAAAGGGTAGAACAGTGGGCTCTAATGCGGTGGTAAAGCCGTGAATTCCGTATGCATTTCCGGGATATGATCCCGTACTGCCAGCTGAATAAAAGGAAACGATAAACACAAATTCGCGGGACAGAAACCACGAACGCTATAGAAGAGAATCAAAAGAAAACTTACCTCGTAACGGAGTTACGAGCGCCGACAAAAATTTCCCCGTGCCGGAGGTTGAGAAATCAAAAGAAACACATCCGCCGCAGCGTTGAGGACAAATAACATCACCAAAATTTTCAACTGTGGCCACAAATCCTTTTGCGAGCTTTCTTATGATAATTTCTCACAAGCCAAATGCAAGTTGACCCAAGACAGGTGTGACTTTCTCACGACACAAAATGGAGAATGATCTTCGTGCGGACGTGCAAGCAACCACCACCACAGTCGGAACCTTTGATCTCGTGTCCGAAAAATACCTACTGCTCATTCCGCCAGGATTCGATTTTACATTGGCGGAAACCTCTCGCACTCGAAGCATGTGACAAATGTAAACAAAACTTCCAATCCGCGTGCTGCAAACTACTTCGCATTCCGCCAGGAGCGACGGCGAAAAAAATATTTTCTAGAACGCGAAACTAGCGCCAGTGAGACGACTGTGTAGACTGTGCCACCACGTCCCACGCCGGAAGTTAAAAAACCATCGGAACATTCAGAAAGGCAGGCAGGCCAACTGTAATTCGATCACAACGGAAATCGATGGGAAAAATCATCTGCCGCCGCGGTAAGTTGGCAACACTACATAACGTCATACCACAGTATACTTATCAATCAGTAGGGACAGCTCGTGTCGGCGCCTTTGATGTTCATACTACCGTTTTCAGAGCCAATTAGGCCGTTACTGGCGGGCTTTCATTTTATTGCTACTAGATGTCACGGGTTCAAAAAATGGCACGGATAGAAATGATTGCAAGCAAATCATAGAATGCAATGTTGTTTTACAAAACTTCAGGCTTTCTACACAACATAAATTCATTATAATCTAACAAAGATGGTTTTCTGTTCAATTTCTTTCCTCACTCCGCATCCATCACACAAAATAATGAATTAAAAAACGCCCACTTAAAAGCAATTGATGAATTCACCGGTGCGCCACACGCGGCCTTTTGTGGAAAGTCCGCCAGTTTTCGCACATGCGCACTCAGAAACTGTAGCAACATAAACCCCAAGCTATCCCTACTGATTGATGAATATACTGTGCTCACACTGTTATCGCTGTTATCGTACAAACTTAAACAAACCCAAACGATGCACAAATTTCGGGGCCCCAAGAGAATTATCGCTGCGAGAAAAGCACCAGCGAGGGACAGCGACCGTAAATACAATGCGCCGCGCGGTTTACGAAAACACCAAAGGTAAACGAACAAAAAGCAAGTTTAAAAGAATGTAACTCATCCGCAAGGGTCCTGAAGTGTGAAATTCGGAAGAAAAATGTTTCTATGAAACTGAATATTTCAGGCTTAAACTTCGACATTTGGAGATCTAAGAATTTCTTGTGTAAATTTAATACAAACGGACAGTTTGCAAAATAAAAAATATGCAAAAGTACATAGTAATAAGAAATATAAAATATAAAATGCTTTGAGTTGTAAAATTTTGTAGTAATAAATAGAGATGGATTGTTTACTTTAGGCAGTGAAGGAGTATACAAGGTGATCGAAGTTACTGCCGCACTAATGCAAACTTCATTGTTCTTGGAGCTACGAGTCGTTCAAATTAGTAAAGCTGAACTACTCATGATTACAGTGGTGAAATGAGAAATATTTGCGCACCGCATTCTTAAGGGGACTATGGAGGTCCGCCATTGGGAAAAATGTATTTTTCAAATGCTGCTTTTAAAACGAGTTTGATTTAAAAATACGAGGCCGAACAATTTGAACCACCTATTCATAGCCATCTTCTTAACAAAGTTTCTCTCACACCCTGTAATGTGTGTACCGAAACGTGGTGTTTGCCGAGAGATTTGCAGGTTAATTAGAAGGGATTTGCCGAGAAACTGGGTCCATAGCGCAATAAATTCGTTAGATAGGTTTAGCCGACGAAAAAACGACGAAAAGGGATTTGAAAAAAGGCGTACATAGTACCACCCTGTTAAGGCGATTGGACGTAGCGAGAAAAGATCCTATCCATTCGACCTCAATTAATTAGTTTAGTTAGCGATAGGGTTTCCCATTACCTCCGAAAGGAGTCCCTGAAAAACTGGTGATTACTATTGATTGTCTTACAAATTGATCGCCGAGGGCGGCATTTTGTATCACATACTTCTCCAGAACGTCTGATTAACTAATTAATTACTTCCATTGATTGAGTACACTCTAGACCCACTGTGTCACACTGTGCGTTGGTTGATTGAGCAGAAAGAGTCTTACGCCTGTATTTATAGACAACTCTTAAGTTCAACTTGAACCTCAAGTCTCACTTAAAGTAAGAATCCTATTCCATAGTTGGTCAAGTACATCTTAAGTTGTACTTTATGCTAAGTCAGACTTAAAAGTTATTTTTAATTGTAGTACTATTTTGTCCTAAATCAACGCTAATGAGTTTTCTTTTGCATTGTATGCAATTTTACCGGCTTACCGGCGAAGCTTTTCGAAATAGCGCCCTTCAACTCGAATCGGTATTACCTTAACTAGACTGATGTCAGTCTGGAAAATAACCAAGAATAACCGACAAGTTGTCGATGAAACAGAACCCAGCAATAAGTTACACTTTGAACTTAAGTGAAACTTGTCGTAGGTATAATTTAAGATGGGACTATGAATACTGGCGTAAGAGTACGATCTTAAGTGACAAACACTAGTACCAAGACCAATCTAAGTTGAACTTAAATTAATTGTTAATTTAATTGAGAAGCAGAGTGCTCCAACAACTATTTGCGTGTGCACGAAACCACCAGCTGTGTGATTTGATGTCAGGTAGGTCGCTCCGATATTCGAAAGTGAAATCTGTTAAGCACATTCTACTGTACTTCCTGATAACCGTAATTTTGTTTTCTTTGTATTGGTTTAACGCCAGGATTTTTTCGCTCATTATATCAGATCCCGCAGTGGCTGGTACAAGGAGTTTTTACCTTTTTCTTTGCAATAAATAATTAATTAAATATAACTTCCGCATTCTTAGTTAAACGTAATTAGTTCCTTTGATCTCTGAAGTTTATTAGCCGACACACCAAAAGAACTGAGTTACAACAACGTAAGTCCAGATTTGCAGCGACGATCACGAGCCATATTCAAACGGTAAAGTTTTATCGCGAGGTCCGAAAAGGTCGTTCAACCGTAGACAAGTAAATAGGGCAGTGGGTAGCTCTTAGCGTCGGCCATAAATCTTAGTTAGTCAGGTAGCCTGTAGCCGTAGACAGATAGGAATAGTGCATGTCTAATTGCAGTAATAAAATTTTGGGTGACCCTTCTTTGGAATTCTTCGCAGGTAAACTGTCGGTTCCGTTTCGGTCCAGTTATTTAATTTGGCAATAAGTTTAATTTGTTTTTGTTTGGACCATTTTTGTTGTCCGTAAAAGTCAACAAACAAGGTGACACGTCGGCGTGTTACAAATATATTTTAAATTTGAAAGAATTTCTATGTAGTTAATAAGCCATTTATGTATTACATTTTGGTTAAATTTAATATGAGTTTAAATTTCAAAATGAAATTAATGTCGATCGAATTCTGTTTTGTTTTTCAAATATTAGAAAATTGTTTATCAAGAAAATTATTACCTAGGGTGCATTCGGCATAGCGATCGGAGTACAAAATGCGTGCGCGATTTACTCTTTTCTGTTTCTTTATTCGTTCGGAGCACACTCGGTTATGTTTCAAATTTATTCAGAGTACTACACGGAGCGTACTTTATGTGCTCCTACTTCAATGTGCGAGCAGAGAGAGTAAGGCGGTAAAATAAATCTTTTGATTTAAATAAAGCAAAAAATGTCGAAGTTGGTATAATATTTTATTATGTAATAAGTGATTTTATAAGTGAAAATGTTTTAAATTGTTTTTGCGTCGTGTCAGATAAATTGTGATACCTTTGTAAGCAATATTTTTGATTTCTTTTTTCTTCTTCATCGTTACTATCTAACATATGCCATATTTCTGACGCAATAAATCCAGCAACAACTTTTACGCCCATTTCATCGTACGTTGGCAATATTAAAAGATAGAAAAACCGTTAAAACATGACAAATGCTCCACTTCATTCCAATAACCCTAAACACTCATTGATTTAGTCACACGATTAGAGTTACTCTGCTCCAGTCTGAGATTCTTATGCCGAATACACCCCTAATTGGCTTAAAGTATAAGGTAATTTTCACAAAAAGAAATGTGGAAGTTATTTTATTTTGAAAGTTATTTATTTGATAAATTTCGGCGAACAGGAAAGTGTTTTAATTATGAACATTATTTAATTAAGAATTATTTTACTACTGGCATATTTCCCAATTTATTTTTCGATATAAGAGTGATTTTTATTCAAATCTTATACTTTTGAATGAATATGTAACCAGCAAACTTTTCTTCCTTTATTTCAGAATATTAGAATGAAGAATATTATTACGTGTTAGCTTTGCGACGTTGCCACTATGTCAGATACGAAGAATGTGTAGGAACTTATACAATGTGCAAGACGAGTGTAGATGGTTTATCCTTGTCGTTCAACTATTGAACCTTACTGAACTAAACGTCACTTATTTCAATGATAAGAAAGTGACGGGCTCGCCGAAAGCTCGACCCCCCCACCCTCAATTATTTGCGACGATCCCGATGTTTCAGACAAACAAGCGCCGGCACATAACTGACTCAGTCGTATCAACGAAATCAAAAACAGAGAGCGCCGAGCGAGTTAGTTCATGTTGGTTTATTAGCGTTTAACAGTGTCGTACAAGTTCGAGACCATTTAAAATTTGAAAAACAAACCTTTTTTAAACAATATTTATAATAATTTTCGGCTTAATTCGATATGAACAGCAGCCATCTACAATCTAGGCCGTCTACAATTTCATATTTTGTGGAACGAAGCAGACTCCGCCTAAAGTGCGCCGACTACCCCGTCGATACTTGCTTAGCGTAGTGGGGGAACATTTCCCCTCTAGCGCGCATCGCTGATCCAGACCATCGTCTGGAGTTTTTTGAAAAAATTATGTTATGCTGCAATGAAAATCTGAACAATTGGTTCCTAGGGAACAGCGTCAATATTTTCGTTAATTTTTACTTGTTTTTGTTTTCAATTTCAAGATTATCATTAAAATAAAATAAAATAACGTTGTATTTTTGAATTATATTGTCTTTTTTTTTCGAAAAATTTGTTGTGGGAAGTACCAACTTTTTTACATCACCGTTTTGCTGACAAGGACTATCAAAATCTGCATAAAAAGTTAGGGTTGCCATTTAAAAAAATTAATGATAACGTCACAGCGGAAAAATAAATGTCGATCGAGAAAAGATTTTTGCACTAAACGGGTCTTTAAAATTAAAAATTTACCTATTTCAGGATTTTGCGAGAAAACATTAAATAATCAAATTATGCGGGACTTTATCACCATCGTGTATAGTACTACAAAAATAAGAACATATTTTTGAAAAATTTTATTATCAATTTTACTTACAGGCTGTCAGTCCATCGTGGGACTGGACTGACAGCAGCTTGGAAAAGCCTGGCGTGCGCGTTACGCATTAACCAGCAGTATTATCGACAGGCAAATTCCTTCATAGTCAAAGACGCTCAGAAATACTGTACGGGCACCTATTCTATGATATATCCGGTTCCAGTGTATGGGTCGCCGAGTGGCTCAGCGGTTAGCCTAGCCGACTTGGAAGTCGTGCCCACCGATCATATCATGTTGTTGCCGCTCGGTCGGCGTGAGTTCGAATCTCACCATTGACCACGGTTGTTAGTGTTGTCTAATGACAGACCCAGCTAAATAGGTATATACTTCGTGACTGTCTGGAATGGCTCATAGCCGAAAGCTAAAAACTCAGCTAAAACTTGCACGAGTTGCTAAATGCCACTGGAAGCTCTTCTTACTGCGCATGCGCGTAGATTGCTGGAAACGGTCGAATCTGTTGGTTTGAAATCTGATTGAAATAAACCACATGTTGACTGAAGTGCAACTGCATTTGCAATGTCTTTGAAGAGTTTGAAGGTTAATGTTCTTGGTTTGTGTTAACCCATTAAAGTCCATAATTCTATAATTCCTGTTTTATTGTGAAAATTTGTTTTTAACATCTTGAAAAATAAGTAATTAATGTATAATTTATCCAGAGTTGATTCTTGCTTATTTCTATGATTTTGCGACTGGCAACTTTAGTTGCCAATGGGAAAATAGGGAGTTTCCGCAGTTATGACGTTAAAATACGGTAAACGTTAAAATAACGTATTCCAATACATTTTGCTTAAATCACGTGATTTTAACAGTGAGTTTTCGCAGGACGCATGTTTTGGGTAACGTTACGTTAAACCGTCCGATAAGAGAATCTAATACGTCGAAACAATTTAGTTGCTAGGCAACAACAGCTTAACGTAAACGTTAATAAATAACATAAGTTTTGCAAAAAATCTCTAATGTTGTTTCTACGGTGTTTTACCGTATTTTAACGTCAAACCTACGATAATTCCCTCATAACAAAGTATTACATGGAATTTGGACGGCATGTCGTAGCTTTACTGTAAAACAACAAAAAGGAGTGCAATGACGGATTTTTCACTTAAGCTAAGACATGCCATCCAGATCTCATGGCAAGAGTTGATAAAAAATTTAAAAAATCACTCGGTATATCTGAAACATTTATTAAATTACAGAATTCAAATTTAAATAATTTAAATGATTCAACTGTTTCGGAAATTCACATGCACTTAAATGTTTTAAATAACTTGGTTGATTTACCAAAAATAAACGATACATGTATTTTTGAAGGAAACAGCGAAGAGCCATCTAATAAAAACATATCACCTCAGTTACGATTTTTTTCTACACAAAGAAAAAGGAAATAACAAAGTGGGTATAAAAAACCAAATAAGAAAGAGAAGAAAAGCATTAGTAACACTAGTAACATTAGTAAAATGGAACACCAGACCAATATATTTCAAATAATTTAATTCATGACCATGCATATTTTTGATAAAAGTTTACAGTATTTAGTGTTATATGAAATATTTATTATTTTCTTTTTAAACTTTCTTGTTTGTGGTTAAAAATTTGAATTCTTTTTAGGATTGTTAAAAATACGAAAACTAGGTAGTATTTGCTCACATATGAGTTATTATGTAAATATTTATACTGTTTCAGAAATAAAATAACATATTTATCTAACATTAACAAATTTATTGCACAATGCATTCCATTATAATTTATAATTTTATACATATTTTTAGTTCTGAAGTTAATGGAGAACGTAACGTCGGCAGTAGAAGAAGTCAACGTGACGCGGTTCCAACCGGAAGGCAAAGCTTTGTTTTGGTTATTATTTCAGAACGATTCCCGAACTGTGCAGAACTAGTTGCGCTTGAGCGCTCAATTCTAGAACAGTTCTGTGATAGTTCTGGTACTGCATAAACCAAAACAGTAGTTAGAGTACATTCTACCTACTTGTAATAAACTACGTTCTAAATAAAAATACTCAGTGGCGGCTCTTCAAGATATGCAGAGGGTGGGCAACATTTGAAAAGCTAAAGGACCTTTTATAAAGATATTCCTCTGATTGATATTTTTTAAATGTTCTTTGTTAGAAGTTATTTTAACAAGTTGATGAAGTATTATCGTTATGATATTATGTACATATATTGTCATTATCTCTCTATGTCTCCAATTTTCCACACATTAAAAAAGAAAACAAAACTATATATTCTAAGAATTACTAAAACAAATTCTGAAATGATAAAATTTAAAAGTGTAGCTAAACAATAACTGAAATAAATTCTCAAAATAATAACTAAATAAAATTTAAAACAATAACTTAAATAAATTCTCAGAATAATTAAATAAAATGCAAAACAGTAAATAAAATAAATTCTGAAAAATAAGAACTAACATAAATTTTTAAATGATAAATCTGCCATTTTAAAACATTAATATCGAAATCTCTCACCTTAGTTAAATTAATAATAAAGCGTTGACATTAACGTTTTTAACTCGGATGGTGCTCGTGAACAACCGAACACAGACGAATTGTAGGACGGGCTTGCCCTCCCGCGATCTGTCTTTAATATAACTTCAGACCAGCTATTATTCTTTTTGTTTTTAGTTATGCACTACAATGTATAATATAAATCTTTCAGACGAATATTGAATATTATGTAACATTTATTAGGTATTAATCAAACAGAATGGACAGAAGATTCAAAATAAAATACAAAATTTGGCAAATTCATATCCCACTCTGTTTATACAGCACTCCGATCTCGAGTTGTCACGTGGCCGTGGGCCTGCCCATCGGGTGAACGTAAGAGAGGGTAACGTTACAACCTACGTGTAGCGTTCCTTTCTGTCTATCATATTAAATGAAAGGACAGCGTATGTCTGCACTTACAGTCATGCAGGAGGCGAGCCCACCCTACTCATGCATAGTGACAAGGAGCTGCATCGCATCGCAATTTAACGAGCGTGCGGAAATATACAAAGTTCTAGAATCTAGATGACATGCACATTTTTAATTATGCATTACAATAATGTTCTGGATTTATAAATTTAAAGAACACAAATACATAGATGAAAGAAAATTTAAAAAATATTTCAAAATTATTTTAAAGATTAAATTGTATTGATAAATTGTATCACAAAATCTTATAAATGGACACTAATTATACGCACCGTTTATAAGATTTTGTGATACAATTTTCATCGGACAAGAACCTGCTTTAATTATGTATTGATAAACTTTAACAGCCCACTCCGACGAGCCGCCACTGAAAATACTACCTTAATTTTAACTCTATTCACATTTACTGGATTAGTTATTGAATAACCCATGTATAATCAGTACCCAATACAAAATTATATTTTAGGCAAAAGTATTTTATAAAAACATTTCTATTATTTTTTATTAATTACATAAATAGTTAATTATATGAAGCTTATTTTGATTAATATAATACAGCAATACTGACTGCATAAGATTTGCGCACGTACGAACTCGGAATTCCATATCAGTTCCTACTAAAAGACAGGAACTGCCGTAACTGTTCTAGAACGGTTCTGGAACAGTTCCAGAAATTAACCAAAACAGTGAATTGTTAGTTCGGAACTGATTCTGAACGAACCAAAACACTAAAAGCATAATACGCATGTGCGAACAGTTTCGGAACAGTTTCAAGTTAGAATCAAAACAAAGCTCAATTCAAACAGTTCTGAAGTTATTCTGAACATTGCAATATAACCTTTAAACATTTTTAAGCATAAAAATTTATATGGAATTGTATTTTTATCTGAATTTTAAATTAGTTTTGTCATTTGGCAATTATTTAAATTTTAAATATGTAGCGCGTTTGCAACAGGTTATGCACATGCGCAATCAAAGGAGCTTCCAGTGGCATTTAGCATCTCGTAAAATTGCAGCACTGCTGCGCAAAGCAAACAAAACCGGTTCCAGATTCCAGGGGCCCGATTCTCGAACCGTGCGAGACGATTCGAATGCGAAAATGACGTCAAAATGACGTAGACTCTCGTACAAAACTATACAAATTGTTCGAAAATTACGTCATTTTGACGTCATTTTCGCATACGAATGAATTCGCACGATTCGAGAATCGGGCCCCAGTGTTGCAAATAGCCGAATAAAAAATTCTCTTAATTTTATTGCCAACTCAAACAGTTATTCTTGACTACTTTTTATAAAATCAGTTTCTTTATTGTTTATGTAATTATGAAATTTATGTAAGTATTGGGATGTTGTTATGTAAAAGTGAAACATTAAATTATTTCAAATAGCTGGTTTAAATTCTGTTATGCATTTGCTACATTTTGGTTTTTAAAGGTTGGCGACCAAGACTGTCAATAACTCATAAATACGCAATAGAGGAGAATAAGCAGTGAAATCCGTCTCCTGAAGTTTTAAATCTACCTATTTGTTCAGATGTATGTTTCAATATACAATTATCTAATTAACTATACCAGTGCCGGATAACTATAAGAATCGCCTACGTAGAAAAATGGGTGATAAGAGTGCCACGCAGGGGTCTCAGCCCCTGGTCAAGATCGGCCACTACATCTTGGGTCAAACTTTAGGAGTGGGCACTTTCGGCAAAGTCAAAATTGGAGAGCACCAGCTCACAAAACATAAGGTAGCAGTAAAAATTCTGAATCGACAGAAAATTAAAAGCCTGGACGTCGTTGGTAAGATTAGGCGTGAGATACAGAACTTGAAGCTATTTCGACACCCACACATCATAAAGTTATATCAAGTGATCAGCACACCTACTGATATCTTTATGATCATGGAGTATGTGTCTGGGGGTGAGTTGTTTGATTACATTGTAAAACATGGAAAGCTACAAGAACACGAAGCTCGCCGATTTTTCCAACAAATTATCTCAGGAGTGGATTATTGTCACAGACACATGATTGTTCATCGTGATTTAAAACCAGAAAATTTACTTCTTGATCATAACATGCACGTTAAAATTGCTGATTTTGGCTTGTCAAACATGATGATGGATGGTGAGTTTTTGCGGACGAGTTGTGGCTCACCGAATTACGCAGCACCTGAGGTTTGAATCTCCTCCTCTTTTTATAATAATATTACCAATAATTGTGTTAAAATGTCACAGGTGATTTCTGGGAAATTGTATGCGGGACCTGAGGTAGACATTTGGTCTTGTGGAGTTATCCTGTATGCACTGCTTTGTGGGACTTTGCCTTTTGATGATGAGCATGTTCCTACTTTGTTTAAAAAGATTAAATCTGGTATATTCCCTATTCCTGAGTACCTCAATAAATCGGTTGTCAGCCTGCTTTGCCACATGCTTCATATAGATCCGATGAAAAGAGCAACGATCGAAGAAATCAAGAAGCACGATTGGTTTCAGAAGGATTGCCCAGCTTATTTGTTTCCGTCCCCCGTTGAACAAGATGCTTCTGTAATAGATACTGAAGCTATATATGAAGTAACTAAATGCTTAATTTCTAATATCACATTTGAATTTCATATTGCAGATATCAAAGTAACATTTTTATTATTGATTTTAGGTAAATATGTTTTCTTTACAAAAAATTCTACTGTTCGAGCACCTTCAGAAACCACAAATAAATTTTAGTTTTTTCACTACAGGGTCTTTGAAATATTCAAATTCAAATAACCAAACACACGGTTTATTATTGATTTTACGCAATTGCATTCTGTATAAAAATTGGAGTCACGAAATACGGAATGTCTGAAAATCTACTTGCTTTGAATTTTGAGTACGGTTTCTGAGGTTTGTATACGTACACTTCTGTGCAATAAAATTAATCACACTGAACTATTAAAGCACCTTAAAAGTGCCCCAAAAACTATACCTAACACAACCCTGCTTTACAAGTTTGCAGAAATGTTATTTTTGAGATACATAAACTATAAAATAATTACTGTGCTTAATTTTATTGCACGGAACGGTACGTATAGAAACATGTGCTATGACATTTCATAAAACACGAAAAATCTGGAATCAGTGCACACTGAGTACAACTAGTGTAAATGAATCGAAACCGCTATAAATAAAATGTATTCTAGGTTTGTGATAAATTTGGTGTACAAGAAAGCGAGGTCCACAATGCCCTGCTGAGCGGTGACCCCCATGATCAACTTGCCATCGCATACCACCTTGTAATCGACAATAAACGTATAGCAGACGAAGCAGCAAAGGCAGAAATCAAAGATTTTTACACTGTCGGAAGTCCCC
Source organism: Dorcus hopei (assembly GCA_033060865.1). NCBI lineage: Eukaryota > Metazoa > Arthropoda > Insecta > Coleoptera > Lucanidae > Dorcus > Dorcus hopei. Next base: position 48,337,347 of record CM065426.1, on the reverse strand, counting down.
CGCCCGTCACTCCGAGCCCCGGTGATTACGGCTCGAGTCCACTGAAGCCCCATCCTGAGAGAATCGCTCCTCTAAGAGAGCGCGTCATTACCTCAAACCACGCAGCCTCTGGAGAACGAGGACGAGGTGATGCATACACTTACAAATTTTGCGATGCCCCCATTCCGACAGAGTGCTCCACTTGAGAACTGATGCTGTCACGCTTTTTAGGGTCTTCAGTTAAGAGAGCCAAATGGCATTTAGGTATACGATCACAGAGTAAGCCGAATGATATCATGATGGAGGTATACAGAGCAATGAAGGCGCTTGATTTCGAGTGGAAGGTCATCAATCCATATCACGTGAGGGTGAGGGTGAAGAGCAAGTTGCACGATAGATACGTAAAGATGTCGCTGCAGTTGTATCAGGTAAATAAAATTCGATTCATTAAATTTCCATTCTAGTCATGCCATGGAATTGGAACGTAAGTGGTGAATTGGTTAATTTGCTGGCTGCCATTATACATTTACATATAATCAAAGACATAACATTTCCACTGTCAATTTAGAATGGAAATTTATTGGACCACTTGATGCTTGAGGATTCTGTTGCAATCAAAACCGATTTGCAACAATTTTAAAATCTTAAGAACATTATCATAACTTTTCATTTTGGTCGTGTATAATCGTCAAAGTCATGACCACACGGCTTTAAACATGACTTTAGATACAAGGTGTTAACCATTGATGGGCCATTGTAAATAATGTATGAGTGCATGTTGTTCTAAAGGGTGACTGTAAAATAAAATCACTAAGTGCTGCATTGATGAACGCAACATAGGAAATCCCATGTTAATTTGGAGGTGTTCAAATTTTAGCTCCCCTAATTATTTTGCAGCAAAGTTCCATTTAGGTTTTTCTAAAGTACTCTTTAAGATAAATCTGTCTGTGCGGTTTGAGAATTTTTTATCTGCTCAGTTTCAAAGTATTTTATAAAAAGATTCAGTAATCAGATACAATTTACATCAATCAGCAAGGCCTTAATCAGTGAATGTTAAAGTAAATGACATCAAAGTAAGCTGGCTTTATTTCTGTCAAATTTTTTAAGTTGCTTTATTCTATTTCACATTCACTGATCAAGGTCGTGCTGACTGAAATAAATTGAATTTGGTCACTGAATCTTTTTAAAATATTTTGAAACTGAGCAAATGAAAAATTCTCAAATTGCACAGACAGATTCATCTCTAAATTAACATGGGATTTCTTATGTTGCGTTCATCAATGCAGTACCCTGTATGTCACAGATTATAAGAAAAGTGTTTAAGAACATGTAATTAATAACTTAGAATGAATTAAATACAATGCAACGTTTTGTAAATGAAGCACTAAAACTGCAATAAAGTTTTGAAACTATCTGACACAGCGTGACCTAGTTCTTATTACATATGTGACAAATTACAAATTAGGACACTTCCTTCATTAGGTACATATTTATTTATGTGTAACTTACATTCATATGAACATACATTCATTATCTAAATGCATACTAGTTGAACTATCTGGAAATAAAAATTGAGATAAATTACTGATTATACTAGAGATGATCATGTTTAAATTCCTGGGGAAATTTCTTACTTTAATTAAAGGACTAGACAATCAAGCGATTACAATTGCTCGTAAAAACTTCCGAACCGATGTAAAGGTCGTAACATGAGACATAAAACAATAAAACTTTATTACATACAGCTGAGGAATGCATGAAATTTCATTCAACACAACCGCCAGTGCTGGTGGGTTCAATTTTCAACTGCAATTTTCTCGAAAACCTAACTTTTGGTTGAGGGCTTATTAGTTGAATCGTTAGTATTTATGATGAAATATTAAAGGTTTCAAGCTTTGCACTGCTATTAAAATAACCCGGTATATTTGCAGGTGGATTACAAAAGTTACTTGCTGGATTTTAAAAGTTTGACCAACGAGGAATTAGAGCAAGGCCTCTCTGGTGTTTCTGTCCCAACTCCGATCCAATCAGGTATCACCAATGTGAAGACCAGTGGTCATCACACGATGGAATTCTTCGAGATGTGCGCGGCACTCATTATACAGTTGGCCCGTTAGGTTAGTTCCCAATGCTTCTAGGATTCACTATTTTAAAAGTTAAAAATTTGCTTAAATTGCACGCAGGTATACATATAAATAATAACTTTCTAGTAGGCGTTTCTGTACAATTTTGTTTTTTTTTTTACAATCTGTGTTAGTATGAAGATGAGTCATAATGCGTGGATATTACTTACATTAAAAAACTAAGGCAGAAAAATATTACAGTGCTGTACCTAGTACAAAAAATAAAATAGTTTTTAATTGAATTAACGATTATTATTATTCACATGACGTTCCAGTTCGCATATAAAGCATCCTCATTATTGTATATAACCTGTTGCTCGAGTGGATGGTTGTAGAAGTAATCCATGATGACATCATATAAAAAGCCGAACTGCTCCTGAAACAGCTAATTCAGTACATTGTTGCCAACACACAGGGATTCGCATACTATTTTTCTCATGAACTCCTTTCTGCTTTGCCTGATTGAACGCACAATTCGACACAAGTCGAACTTGTTTTCAATCCTGACCATTTCCAGAGTGGTAATCAATGAAAGGAAAAGACCAGAAGCAGTGGCTCCATCACTAATGTTTTCGTAAATGAAATCAGTTTCAGGTAATTAAACATTCAAGGGGAGAGACTTACTGACATGTTATTATAATGGGACGGTCAGATGAAATTTGGCCTGTCGACAGTGCTTGAACGTATTTGACAAGTTGTAACAAGTGACTTCTAGATTCTGGTGTTGATTTACCTGCATTCCAGTTCTTCATGCTGATTACCATAATAGGTCTGGCAGGGTTACCCTGTTAATTTAATTCATCAGAGGATGAAAAAACAGGGTAAGTCTAGACAATTTAAATACATATTTCAAATTCATTTGAGCAATTTAGGTAATAAATTCTTGTTTTTTAAATTCAAATCCAAAAATTCATAAAAATTGTCTTCAATTACGTAACTAAAAGGATGTCGGGACAGATGCGCTCCTGCATATTTACTTGCGTATTGTAATTTGCGGACCCGTGCACGTGTAAGATGTTCAGAGATTAATTTGCAGAATCAAAACACTAATTAGATGTAACAGGATTTTCTCGAATAAGAAAAAATTTCACTGCTTCTTAAAAAAAATGCACCAACTCCAAATTACTTGCCATGTAATGAAGAAAGACAGTGATTTCCTTCTATTACATTTTATACGGTGCCTGTCCAAGATATTTTTAAAAATTCACTAAGAATTTTTTTTAATATACAGGGTGTGGCATTTAGTCGGGTTTCTTCATTAACGCCGTTTCTATTGAATATATGGAAAAATGTTTTATACAAATGTATCATCCTTTAAAGCTCCGCATAATTTAAAATTTATTTTCAAATATGCAGGCTGTCCCAATTTGGCTGTACGGGATCCGGTAAAACTATTTCCATTCTGACAACAATTGAAAGGCAACAACTTTTGTTTTTTAAATGGAACGGTGTTATTTTTATATCGTCGTTAAATGCTCCATAAAAATATCTTTCAATTAGCTATACACTTCCCTATACCAATTACTCACGGTTGAGGAGATATTTAATATTATTTCATAATCTCTGCATTTTTACATATGTATTAATTAAAATCAGGATTGAGTATTTACTCAAACATTTTACTTGTTTTGATAAGTTTTTAAGTCCTGGTTGTATAAAATATTGTAATGATTCGTCGACACCAGCCGGCGTCAGACTGTCTGACTGCATCTTAGGCGACAGCCGAGAAAATGCTGGCGGCAGAATAAACTAGATCAGACATCCTGTCGCGATCTAGAAAGCGTGAGAACAACAGCTTCGGTATATAAATGCACGCGGCCGGGAGTGGGCCACAGTTCGGCAAGAAATGCGTACAGATCATGAATGAAAGTTGTAAACCATCATTTAAACTTTTAAAAATTTTACCTTTGCCATGTCTGTATATATACAACTTAGCCATCTTTGCCAGATCCAATATAAGCCTTTTTCCTAAGAATAAAGAAAAATATGGGACATGTTTGTCTATAAAAACAAGGCATTGTGAAAATTTATCCGTTCCTAAACATAACATTACCTTATTTGAGCATAGTGTTTATTATAGGGCCCTAAAAGTCTACAACAATCTGCCTGTAAATTTAAAAACTACCAAATCCATGTCTAAATTTAAATTAGAACTAAGACAATTCCTACTAGAACGCTGTTTTTATGAATTTAAAGAGTTCTTATGATCCTCTTTCTATGACGATACCAAAATCTCTTCTGAGATCTATGGTTGGAATGATAATAATAATAATAATAATTACAAGCGAATTATTAACGAACGCATAGCCTAAGTTTTGTTTATGAATACGGGCCTTAAAAAATTGACATTTTACTCAAAACAAATAAAATGTTTGAGTAAATACTCACTCCTGATTTTAATGAATATGTTAAAATGCAGAAAATATGAAATAATATTAAATATTTTCTCAACCGTCAGTAATTGATATAGGGAAGTGTATAGCTAATTGAAAGATAATGTCATGGAGTATCTAACGCCGATAAAAAAACTAACACCGTTCCATTTAAAAAACAAAAGTTATTGCCCTTCATTTGTTGTCGAAATGGAAATAGTTTTACTAGATCCCTGTTTAAAGAAAAGTAAATTTTGTTACTGCTATAGATACCTTCCACTTAGCTTATAACAGTAATACAATATCTGCATTCCAACTTTCTTCGTTAATGAGGTATTAATTATAAAAGTTACGTCTGTATTTTCCGAAAACCGTAAACAAAGCGTAATATCTTAAAAACGATAGGACTTAGGTACAGGGAACCCTTATCAAACTTACCCTAAAATAACCTGACAAGCTTAAATTCGTTATAAAACAATAGGGTGTTCCATTTAAAATAACGGAGCTTGAAAAGATGATACTTTTGCATAAAACATTTTTCCATATTTTCAATAGGAACGGCGTTAATAAAGAAACTCGGTTAAATGCCAAAGGCTGCACATAGGAAACAGAAAAAAGTCTCTTAGCCGATTTTTTCGTTTAGAATTATGTGTCCTCTTGGTTTACCAAATTCACTTCAAAAAAGATAAAGTGCAATGTTTAAAAAAAAAAAAACTTGTTACTTTTGTTAGATAATAGCGAATAGGTTAGATATCAGTAGATAAACGGCCACACCCTGAAACATTAATAAAGCAAGAGTAACGCCCATTTATTTAAGAACAAAAGCCATGCCCATTTTTCGTGAATTGCAAAAGGATTTTAAACAAATAGAAATGGAAATAGATAGAGGTTAGATATAAGCGAATGTGGACGTTAGTAGATAAAAGGCCCGCCCTGAAAAGGAACATTCACTTGATTAAGAACAATAACCACACTCATATCTCGTGAATTACAAAAGAACTTATTTGAAATACTTAGAATTGGAAATAGACAGCCATCTTTTGCTATTTAGATATTAGCGAATGGGTTAGAGGTCGATAAATAAAAGGCCACGAGCCACGACTTGAAATATTAAAAAAGTACCGGTAATGCCTTTTTCTTTAAGAACAAAACCACACCCATTTGTTTTGAATCGCAAAAGGACTTGTTGTGTAGAAATTGTTATTGATATCCTTATAGATATTAAATAGCTGTTGCGGAATGAAGATTGATAATATTTCGGAAATATTTTAGATGCAACCTTCAATCACTATTGATCACAGTGCAGAATGGAAATAGATAGACGCCTTTTGTTACTTAGATAATAGCAAGTAAGATATCACTAGATAAAAGGTCACGCCCTGAAATATTAATAAAGCAACAACAGTCACGCCCACTTGTTTGAGAACAAAAAGCATGCTCATTTGCAAAAGCACTTGTTTTGATGTGACAGCCAATCGCAAAACTCTATTTTGAATTTGTATAACGTATCCTTAAATGTAAACAACCTGTTAATAAGTTACAGAATACCCCCCCTAATTATATTTGAAAATTAACTAAAAATCTGATAGAAAAAGAGCCTGTTCTGAATTAAGGAAGGAGTTACGCCCCCTTGTTCGTGGTAGAAATAGGAAGAGTAACTTGACTGAAAAAGAAAGAAGACGACGCCTACTTCTTCAAAACGCAAACATGGTAACATAGGGAGAGGGTAACGCCCACTTACTCTTGCACATTTTGACTTTTATACAAATTCAATGCCACTTTCAAATAAGTAATTTCGAAATAAGCAAATTGCCACCGGTCAACGTACTTTACTTTCTGCATGCAATGTGACTACATCGTACCCTTCACTGTCGGACCTTTGTACAAATCGAAGCTTGCAAGCTGATGTGGGGTTGATCTCCTGCCTACTTTGAGGCCAGAACACACAGGACGACTGAAAACGGTTTCGTTAATTTCCTCTTTCAATTACTAACAGTAATATTATTCAAACCTGATCTTGTAGATTGATTTTATTCAATGAGACAATGATATCCGCATCTTTGTCTAGAACCATTCTCCAGAAATCCTTGATTGTATTAGGGAGGGGTTGCTGTGTGACTATGAACTCTGCGGAACTGTAAAGTCTGACCGTGTTCGCGTAGTCTGCTTCGACCTCGTCGAAATTTTGATTTGAAATGGAATCGTAAAATTTTTTTATAAGCACTGCGTTGACGTAATCGGAATGGGTATCTGCGATGGGGTCCCTCGGTATGATAATCGCAGAATGTTGAGCTAAAATTTTCGTAGCAATTACTTGTTTTATGCAACTGAAGTTACTTACGAGGAATGATGAGAGGAAAGCGGTTTTTTACATCGTTTTCCCTACTGATTTCCCCCTCGACATCCGCCTGATAAAGGGCAGTGTCTCTCCAGCAGATGTTGTTTAAGTAACGAAGCTGCTGGGTTGCATCGGCTTTACGGTTGACAATTGCAAATTTTAGTCTACCATCACACGTGACTGTGTACTCTTCTTTGAAAAGTATTTCAAGCACCAGCAAGTGTGCCACTTTGTATTGCTCCTACAAATTCTAAATCAGTTTTTTTTTCTGAGTGTTTCATCAATTTTGAACCTCATTTTGTACTAAGTCGACTCGACATTTCCTGATGGTGACGAGAGAATGCAGGAAGTCGACTTGTCTCGTCTGAAGGGCATTCCTTAAACACATCTGCGCAAGAATTAACGTGCCTGTTCTGCCACATCCGGCACTGAAATGATTGTTGTAAAAAGAGTGTAAGGGTGTCCTGAAGTTCAAACCTGCAGTGCACTATTTGAGGCCCTGTTGTCTTTAAGGGAGGAATCGCAGCTATAAATGAAGCGAGACTCTGGCAGTCTGGGACTCCGTGATCGGGCCATAACTCATAATGCAAGTGGGTCAGCTAAAATATGAAATGGTAGACTAATAATGATGATTTCAGGCCAAAAAAACACACTCACTTGTTTGTTTATTGTCCCCTTGCAAAGATTTAAGGTTCGACAGCAATAATCAGCCTGGTATTGCTGGCTGATCATGGACACCGTAATCTCTCCATAAGTCTCACACTCATCAGGCCAATACTTCTCGCATTTCGGCTGTAATTTAAAGCATCAAAGAAAGTTGATTGATAATGCCGAATATAGTAACCTTGTCATTTTCGACAAACTTCGTCAACATAATTATCACTGGAGAGTTTTGCTCCCAGACCATCCGCCAGAAGTCGTGTATTGTATTTTTCTTGGGACCCTGTGTGGCTATATACATTCTTTCCTAAAACATTAATTAGTTAAAGCCCCAATAGATTACACAATTTGACTGAAATGATACCCGACAAAATAAAACGAGTAAGAAAATCGATAGATTAAAATTACATTTTTTTAAAAATCTAATTACACTCATGTTCAAAAAATTCCGGACACTTCACTTTCGATCAAAGCCAATCGTAAATCCTGCCAAAGTTTCTGGTCGAGGCTGCTGGTTACGAACTCGTTTCCCTAACATATCCTATTCATGTTGGATAAGATTTAAAACGAAACGTACTAATGTTCGTTTCCTCAAGAATGTGTGAACATTCTACACATGATGAGCTGGAAGAAAAGTAGGACCAGAATTGGTCATCTGAACTTCAATGTTCTTTTATTCGTCGGTGAACAGTTAACGCAGAAATCTTGACTCCGCAAATATCTGCTAATCAACGATCACGAAGTACAGCTAGGAGGGAAGGAACTATTGTAAACGAATTTTTTGTACGAAGTTGAAAATCATCCTGTATACAGTTGTGGAATACAAGAGTTTTCATTCACTGTAATCGCTAGTCTGCACCGTGATTTTAGATACGATTTTCGGTCAATTTTATATTGTCAGGTATTATTACAGCCACCTGTATAAACAGCAAGTTTCCACCTACCCCTACATAGTTGGCGTTGATGTAATCTGAGAAGTCGTCTCCTGGAAGCTTGGCTAGGACCACTCTGGAGTGATCGTCTGCAAAGTTTCATTTTTCATTTTTACAAGTTTCAATGTTCATGGTACATACAAGCTATTATATTTTTGTAGCGGTGCTTCTTGGAATTGGCTGGTAGTTTTCCGTACTCCCAAGGTTGAGTTTGGCCAGGGGGGCAAAGCTAAACAATAAATTAAACATCAAAATATCTCGATAACTGTCCTTGCTTACTTTGAACTGGTAGCTCAATTCATCTTCACCGCCTCTGGGGGCCTTGATGGCTTTTTTGACATACTCTTCTAAGTCATCCACTTGGACGAGTTTCGATCGAGGTTTTGCCTTAAAAAAATTATGCTGTTTTGAGACGACTTGGAAGCAAGTGGTATTTGAAAAAAAAATTCTTACACTACTACGAAAGCCACTGTTCTGGCGAATGTTGGCGTAGTTGGGGAATCGTCCCCACAATTTTTTCCTGCAAACCAAAATATTAGAAATCAGGATGGACCAGATGCAAATTGATCCTCACTTGTAAATAACAAATATTGAAGCTATAAGGAGCAGCACGATGAGCACCAGGAGCACTATGATTCCCGAATTTAGCCCCTCAGTTTCCGGCTTCGGATTAATCATAGATTTTCTGTGATACTCCTCGGTATCTATGCTATACAAAGTGCAAGTCGACTTGTCATAGTATTTATTAATCAGAAGTATTTTTATTTCGTAAAAGGAAACGTTGTCGTTTTGAATGTCGAAATTTAGTCTTGTGTTTTCATCCCTTATGCTAACATTTTGGTGAACAGTAACTTTGGAAGACACTTTGTAAGATGTCCATCCATTCTTGGCTGCATCATACACTTTGTGGCAGGCATTTAACAACCTTTCATCGACTGTCACAATCAGGGAGGTCTTATTTGAAGTGTCGATAATGAAAAGGTGCAAGGATCTGAAAGTTTTTTTTTTTGTAAAACATGCCTAAACGAGAGGCTTTACCTTATGTGTTAGAATCATCACTATCCTTACACAGATCAAATTTTTAAAATTACCGATGGACAAGGTGATATGGAATTAAGGGGAAACCATTGAAAAATAGCATTACTAATTGTTACTTGCGACAGAAGAAAAAGGGAAAAAAGAGAACGTGCTAATCAAGGCTTCACATTCTACCTACGAATATTAACGAGGGGTTAAGAATGAAATTTTTAAATCTCACCCATTTCCTGGTGCCTCTCTGCTTCTGCTAAATTGTATCGTGCATTTTTGCTCGGTGCAGTTTAGAGCTGGAAATTCCTCAAACATCAGTCTTTCTGGTGGAGTGCGTACTTTAATCTCCTTCGAATCTGTACACTCTTGATCAGTCTGAACGTGAAGAATGGCGTTGTATGTGGCAGATGGTCTGGCTCCATACAACTAAAACTTGCCAATGTTAGTTAGTAATAATAAAAGAAAAACACTACTGAATATTACTTTGTAGAGAAGGGGTTGTCCTTGTTCGGCATTTATGTAAAATTGATCATCTTTGTCGCTCTCTAAAATTAATTTAAGTTTCGTGGCAGCAATGTTTTCCCACAAATTGGAAACCATCAAGACCAGAGTTTCGTTTTCTGTTGTTTCAGTGACGTTTAAGGACACTTTATCTGCAAGATTATAGTTATTTATTGTATAAGTATTTTAGACAGCATTTTCTTAAGTGGATAAAATGCATCTAAAACACGCATGCAATACAACGTTTTATCCACAATCACCACATTTATGGAATCAGAATGAGCCAAATTTAATTAAAAAATATTCGTAATCGTAAAATAAAACGTGATAGACTTTGTCATACCTACTGGTTGCTATGGTACGTTGTTTATTATTATCCACTAGTGGAATAAAGTAAGTTTATTCCACTAGGTCACTTTAAATGCTTCATAAGTGTGGATAAAAGTCCAATTATAATGTGGATAAGAGATTTAATTAATTCTGTGATTTTGTTTTACTTTCTGAGAGACTTTTTGAAATTATTTTTTTGAAATTGTTTGTTTGTACGTAAATTTTTAAAAAATTGTGTAAACGCAAAATGTTTCGTACCTCCGAAACCTTTCATTTGCTGCATACCCATGTTCATTAAGGCTTTTCTGCATATTTTAGGCCATACTCCCCCCCCCCCAAGTTTGTAATACTTTTTTAACAACCTGTATAAACCTTGTACCAAGAAAAACAGTGGGAATGTAGAGTCCTTTATAGAGAGAGCAAAGACATGAAGTAGCAGTTTGAAAGATTAATGACGGAATGAACAGTTAACCAATCGAAAACGAATTGCTCTCTTTATTTGGTTTCTTTGATTGGTCACAGCTGTTTATTCCAACTTTAGTCTTCATATCTTTACTCTCTCTGTAAATGACAGCCGCGTGCTGGTGGCCGCTTTTGCCGGAAGCTGAATGCGGGATAAAAATGTTTAAATTTGATTGGTTAGGATGATATCGTAATCCCACGTAGGGACACCCGATTTAAATACTTTATATCATAGAGAAAAATCAGTTCCCGTCAGGCCAGTTTCCGTACCCAATTTCAAACAGAGATCAGTCTCTATGCGTTTAAATTCTCGCCGAGGTTTTTTTTTTCTACAACTTCGGTTTCCTGATAGTGCAATCAATTTTTCCTCTGCTTCTTATATGTATTTATTCGAAAAGAAAGAAAGAATTCTTTCCCGGGAGCGCTTTATTCTTTTGTTTTAATTAATTCAAGTAAGTAAGTCGTAAACGAATCGTTATCAAAATTAACAGACTCGACGTTTGGTGAGCTAAAATCAGCTTGTTTCAACACACAAGGAAAACGGGATTCGGGTCTTACACAGATAAAAATTTTGCGGAGTTTAAGGAGTAAGTAGTTAAACGTTCTACCAAAAGAGTGAAAATTTCTTCTGATGTAGTGAAAACCATTCTTTTATTTTGTTAAAGTAACTCTTATTGATGTTTATTTTAGCTACTTGTATAGTAGTTAAAAGTTTTGAATATACAAAACGGAGAAATATTACACTTTTATGGTGTTGAAGATAAATTTAACATATTTGTGTGTTGAAATGTGTCCGAACCGGAGAACATGTAACTCATTTTAGGGAAAAGAATATTATTTCAACAACAAAGCGGTTTTAAAGAGTTCCAAAAGCATTCTGCTATACTTTTATGTGTTACATTCTCACCTAAAAATGAAAATATAGCACTTATTGGTAGTTAAAGAAAAAAGAAAGTGTAATTGTAACACCCGCAAAGCGTAATTTCAACACCATTAAAGTGTAACTGCAATTCCTTGAAAGAACAATTTCAACACCTTTGTGTAGTCAAACTAACACCTTTATTTCTTTTTCGATGTTACTTTCACTCCTTGAAATTTTAACTTCTTCGTGTTTAACTACTTGTGCAAATGGACGCGAGGGAACACCCAAAAAGAGTTAAAACGGTGTTAAATCTAACACCGCATTTTTATCTGTGTAGTCTAGAAAATGTTGATTAGATATATCAATACACATCGAATATCAATAAAACCAACAACATATTTTAAAATTTCAGAAAATATCGCTGGTAGATAAGACATATCGATGGTTACACGACAAAAGGGCCTAAGTGCGATTCACCATATTTTACAGGAGAAACAAAAAAAATTCAATGTGTCACAATTCAGCATTTTCTAACCATAAAACAAGTAATGATCCTCTAAATGATCCTCTAATTTAATTTTTATTTTATATTTTCACCCCATTTGCCGGCACTTAAGCCTTTTCACTCTCACAGAATTAGCGTTAAAATGGCGCTTTGGCCAGACATACGCCCTTTATCTTCATTACTTCACTTTAGGTGGAAGCTGAAACTGACGCTTACGTAAACTTTAAACTTTAATTAACGTTTCCTGAATTTCTGGCGGTTATAACTGCAGTGGCAATGAAAGGCCTAGTCGTTTAACATAATCGATTCATTTAACATAATCTCATTTTCGGATTTTTGGGGCTTACGCCCTTTTGTCGTGTACATCAATATGTACTTAACAAAAATGAAAGTACTTCATTAAAGGGAGAATTTATAATAGAAAAATATAGGGCGTGCTATTAGAAAAAAAACTGAGTTTCGTCATTTTGAAGTTGCTGATATTTTGTTTATTATCATGTAATAATAATGTACACTGTAAGTACATACATTTAATAATGACTTATAATAAGTATTTACAGTTGGTTCTTGTCCGATGAAATTTGTATCACAAAATTTTTTAAGCGGACACTAAATCGCGCACTATAACACTTTACGTTTCACCGTCGTTCGACAGCTTCGTCGAACGACGGTGAAACGTAAAGTGTTATAGTGCGCGATTTAGTGTCCGCTTAAAAGATTTTGTGATACTTATAATAAGCTTAAGAGGCCTTTCTCAATCGAAGAGAGTTTAACAAAATGTAAGTAAACTGCATCTATTTGTCAGCTCCAAGGATTTTTTTAGAAGGAATGTACCTACCTTTTCAGGGGTAATGTGCCTCGAATACGAAATTTGTAAATAAACTACTCAAAACAATTAAGGGGTCAAGTTTTTAAGCGACTGTATAAATTGGAAATTAGACTTTATTTTAATACTCATACTTAATACTTAATTCGCCATACTCGAACCCCTCCATCACATGAGCATAATGGAAACCTAGACTCGTCAGTAAACAAAACTTTTCTCCAATGGCGTATCTGCCAATTATTGTGTTCTTGGGCGAACTGCATTCGCGCTTGTCGCTGATTTCTGGTTAAACGCATTACTTTGGCTGGACGTCTAGACCTCAGGTTCGCTTCTCGAAGTCAATTCCTCACTGTTTGATCTGAAATTTGTCGAACTGTAGCCCAAAAAAAAAAATCAATTTGTAAAGTACGGGATGTGCTGGTACATTTTCGAAGAGCCTGCAAACGTAAAAATCGATCTTCTAAGAAAGTGGTTACACTGTGACGACCTTGCTCAAGACGACAAGTAACATTTCCAGTATTTTGGTATTGCTTCCACAACCTCCATATTACAGACTGCCATACATGAGTTGTGCGGCCACATATCGCTGTTTATTGCCTTCTTGCAGGAGAGTAAGGCCTATATTCATAAACAAAACTTAGGCTATGCGCTCGATAATAATTCGCTAGTAATTAATGATCTGTACGCATTTCGACGCGTTACGGACGCAAAACCAACAAGGATTTAAGTACAGTTTAAGAATTACTTTCCGTAAAAGAAACCTTTGCAGCACATAAACAGAAATTCACAACGTTTTATTGAACGCATAGCGTAAGTTTTGTTTATGAATACGGACCTAACAGTCCGACTGACTTCTGTTGGTGTCAAATGTCTTCTCACACATTGCTCAACTATCACATTGCGTTGCATGGCAGCAGATGTATTAAAGAAAAAAAAAACTTGAAATCAAATCTGGCAAAAATCACAATTATTTTTACCAGTATCACTTCAACTGACTCTCTTTCATAATAAAGAAGTTCTATGACAACTAACATTTTTCTGAGTAACAAAAGATAGTTGAAGCTATAAACTGACCAGCCATCCAACATTTTCACTCATTTCGTTTAAGCGTGGCGATTGCAAGAAAACTTGACCCCTTAATTGTTTTGAGTTTTGAGTAGTTTAGTTTAGACAGCTCTCCTTTAGAGGCGATATATTACAACGATGATATTTCCCGAAAATTTTTCTCATCTATTACTAAATACTGGGTGTCTCATAGTCATAACGTACGGAGGAGATTGAAATGGTAGCTGGGGGAGATCAGACTGAAGCTTTTTTGTTAAGAAACTTTTGATAAAAACTCAATAGCAAGGAAGTTACAGCAATTTAAATTTCATATAAATTAACGAGCACTTATTGACTACCACTGAGATTAATACGAAAGAATTTGAAATAATAATTTTCCCATTTCCAAGGTAACATATTACTTACAAATGCTGATAGCTTGAAGTAATTTTAATTTTAACGTATGTATCCAATAAAAGAAATAGTGGGAAACGTAGTACCTACGTAGAAATTTTTTCAATTAATAAAACTTATTTTACAAAGTAACAAGTGTCTAAATAAATCCTGGTCAAGTAGGCTACATTTAGTAATTCTGTTATGTAAATGCAATGCAATAATCACAACCTACTTGACCAGGTTTTTATTTAGACGCTTGCTACAACTTAATTATTAAATAAGTCAAATTTGAATAAAAAATTTTAATTATCGAAACCAAAAATTTCACGAAACATTTTGTTCAAAATGCTGACCCTGCATTTCAACGTACATTCCTGCACAACGAATCCAATTTCCGGATACTTGTGGAAATCGTTCACGCAAGTGTTCTGTAATATCGTTGATGCGATGTGCGATGTCGTAATAACTCTTCGATGGTATCAACTTCAGTGGCGTAAACCCGTTCTTTCATGTAACCCCATAAGAAAAAGTCGAGTGGATTCAGGTCAGGACTACGTGGAGGCCATGAAATAAATTCACCCCGACCGATCCATCTTTGCGGAAAAGTAGTGTCAAGATAATTTCGAACGGCATGACTAAAGTGCGCAGGACAGCCATCGTGCATAAACCACATATTAGGTCTGTTTGTTATCCTGCACCGGTGTACACTAGTGTAGACTTTTTTTTACGAAATATGCTTTAATGAAGCCTAAATTCTGCGTATTTTGCGAAAAAGTGTGCATTAGTGTACACCAGTTCGGGATAACAAACAGACCTATTACGGCGCACATTCAAAGGAACATCTTCGAGGAGTTCCGACAGAACTTCTTGTAGAAAATGTAAGTAGGAATCGCCATTAAGGCGTGCTGGTAATTCGAAATGCCCTATTAAGGTGTTGTCCACAATCTCAACCCACAGTTTCAAACTGAAATGCATCTGAAAATTATTCCGCGTGTGGATTTTCGTCAGCTCATATGTGAAAGTTATGGAAGTTGAGACTACCATTTCTAGTGAAACAATATTCATCCGTCACCAGTACATTTCTCGGAAATTCTGCTTCCCTATTAGCACGATGTAGTAGCCACTCGCAAAACTGTTGCCGCTATGGATAATTTTGGGAGTCAGTCCTTGCACCTTTTGGAAGTGGTTTTGGGTGCAAACCATTCATTTTTAACGTGCGGCAAACAGAGGACCGCGAAACAAAAACTTAACGAGAAATTTGGCGTGTACTTATAGTAGGTTCAGCATTTGCCATTTCTAGAATTTGTTCTTCTACATCTACATCAACATGATGCTGAATCGGTCTGCCACCACCATCACCTCTCCTAGGTTGCAATTTTCCGGTTTCCCTTCCTCGTTAAATTACACGGAGTGTTTTCGGAAGGCGTTCTTTGATCTGGGAATCGTTCTAAATACATACGTCTTGCAAGCCTAGCATTTTGTCCAACAGCTACACAAACAAGTATCATGTCCATGTATTCCTCGTTACTGTAGTATACCATTTTATTTTAATTCGTTTAACAGAAACATAGTAAATTTAAAGGCAAATATTAATTTTGACAGTACTTAGGCTCAGATGTACAATTCGAGCTTAACTTTTAAGCCGAAGCTTAAACCCTTAGCAATAAATAATTATTGAAATAATTCGTCGGTGCGCGTGCAAAAGGGTATAAGTCCAATTTTGTGTCAAACAGAGATAACTATATAAAACAACTTACCTTTTTTTCTTCTTTTTGTGTGCAAAGGAATAAAAGTCTACGCCCAACGAATGTTGAAATACTTTAGTGTACAATTGTTATAAGTTAACATACATATTTATCTTTTTGTGCAAAAAGGTATATTTAATATAAATTTTAAAATTTTTAGTATGTTTTATGTTAATTAAAATTCGATAGCCAGTATACTTCGAGAAAAAACTTTTTGTAAATTGTGCAGTTTTTCAAAAGCGATGTTATTTCACTGCAGATTTTATAGATCCGTTTGAAACATTAAAGTGCTAATATCTCGAAACTATATTTTGGATAATTATATCCTTCTGCACGCGCACCGACGAATTGTTGTTGTACCTTTAAGCTTCAACTTAACTTAAATTTAAACCAGGATTTTACAACTGGGCCTTGACATTTAAAGAAAGTTCTACGTCAACTTGCTTTCTAGTTTTATTTTAATTAGTCAGCGGCTCTCAACAATATGAAGAGCAGTTTTTGGGTATTAAAAGAAAAAATAAATACCGAAATCTTTTATGTTATTAATCTTTTGTTATTCTTTTTAAGTAAACATTATTAAACCAATACCCCGTTCACAATCACTTAGCGTAACGTAAATTAGTAATTTGAATGCACTGCTTGTTAATGTAAACGAAGTAATTCTAAATTTAAATGATTTACTATTCACAGAGCTGGGACTATCTTGAAAAATAAAGATACTAGATGCTTTTCAAATACAATATTGTATATTGTATTTAAATACTTTTTTCCTACTGTAAACTATCCACGAAATAAAGATACTTTCAAGAAGTATTTGTATCTTGTATCTTAATAAAGTATTTTAAATACTTAAAAGTATCTCAAGATACTGAAAAGTATTTGAGATACTAAAAAGTATTTAGAATACCCGATCGGCGGTCATGCGATAGAGTGGGAGAGTCGACAATTTTCTGCGGGAAGCTTCGGGGCAACTTATGTATTTTTTTAAAACCTGCTTAGATATATTATCCAATAATTTTGCAAAATAATCGAAAATAAATTGCTGATACGAAAGTATGTAAAGAAGCTTGACGCCGAAGCCGCATTTGTTTAAAGTATCTTTTTTCAAAGTATCTTAGATACCGAAGTATTTTGTGCCTCGAATACTTTCATGTAGAGTATCTTTTCTAAAAGTATCTACAAATATATTTGCAAAAGTATCTTGTATTTATATACTTTTCAAAAGTATCTATCCCAGCTCTGACTGTTCATAATTAAACACATAATTAGTTTCAGTTTAGAATTTTAAGTATTTACATTAAAACAAGACGCTTCAAACCTGTATTTAGAGGTTAATTTTATTACGTAGTCATTGTGAACGCTGTTTAACTCTTCAAATTTTGAAATTAAAACGTAATTTATTACTACAGTTAGTAATGATGGCTTGTTAATTAATTTAACTTTAACTTGCTGTAATTTTCTTATTATTGAGTTATTATCCAAATTTTCTTAACAAAAAAGCTTTAGTTTGATCTCCCCCAGCTACTACATATTTCAATCTTCTCGGTACGTTATGAGACACGCAGTATACAGATTATTTTTTACTACGAGTATATGCCGATCGTATAAAGTATACGTTAAGAAAATATACGACGAAATGACGTGACTTGACAAAAGCCACAAGACTGTTTCACGAAAGTTACAAGGAGATAGCTACATAAATTTCTTTCACTTATCTATCGATCGATCGGCATATAGAGAAAAAATGAACTGTACAGAACTGATTTTTTCTAATATGCTGTAGAACATCATATTTAGGTCTCACGTTTTCGTTTTTTTCAAAATTCCTTATAGTTTTTGAGATATCAATTTAATTTTTCAAAAAAAAATGAAAATAATTTTATGTTGTAGATATATAAAATTTTTAAAAAAATTGCGTTGAAACTGTTTTTGTATCTTCAGTAGTTATCAAGATATTACCCGAGACTACAGTGTTGAGACATCCTGATAAGTATAGCTAATCCTTAGCTACAATACTAAATTTACATATACAAGGTGTTTCAGGATGAAGGTTTAATATTTTAGGAGATGGTAGTATAGACCATTCTGAATAAAGCAGTTCAAGCAAACATGTTTCCAATTCTCGATGGTTATGGAGATACAGTTGTTTGATTTTTCGGCATTTGTTTCTAGTGAAATTTTTAGTAAATTATTGGTTGCCTTCAAGTGAGTATTTAAGTTAAATGTTCAGATTTTTATTTCCCTAAAACATAATAGACCGTTCAACTTGCGAGACCCTATATAATAAAACAAATCAAGAACTTGGCTGTTTGCATTTTTTAATCTGCGCCTAATATGTGTACAAGCAGAAATACATGGCAGCTCTGAATACGACTTTTAGACCCAATTTTACAATCGTCGGATAAATTAACTGAGTATAGCACTATTCTTGGAATAACGTGGCGTAGATATGGAAGAATGTTAAAGGATATTTGGCGAATAGTCCTTATTCCACGATTGTAAAACTGGGCCTTAATATTTCTTATTAGTGCATTATGCCATTTAAGTGGGTGTATTTTCTTGGTCTAATAATTGTTAGATTGTTAAAAACAATGTTTAAACAATTTATTTTTGGTTTATATTAATATGAATTTAGCGCCCTATAGAATCACATTCTTTATTAGATTACGGTGAAAATTTTCTTTTCATTTATTGCTCATACTCACCTTTCTCATTGATTGTATATTGTTTGCATCCTATTGCTTTATAGGTCCCCTCATCTCTGCTGTAAGTCTAAAACAAACATGTATGTAAATCACTCGGGTCGACCTTAAAAAGTAATACTATTACCAGCAAGTTATAATCGAAACTTGTTTTTAAATGTAAGGATGAGCAAGTGTAGTTTTCCCACATGCTAATGTTGCATCGTTCCGGTTGTAATTTGAAGCACTTGTCGGGACTTGCATCTTCACAAAATTTGAAAAAGTAATTTGACATTTCAGCGGCAGGGGGCGTACTCCACTTCACGGACACTTTAACTGGTGTGTCTTTTGTATAATCATCCTTCGTTTGACAGTAAACTTGAGCATCTAATTTCTGTACCGTGTCTTGATCGATACTTCTTTTATGATTGTCTGAAATACATTATTTATTTAAATGGTGGAGAACTTATGTAGCTTGGACTTAAGTATTCCCGACTGCGCCAGAATAAATGAATAGTGTCAGTACCTCAGTACACAGTGCTATCCAGAGTAACTGTAATATCACCCAACAAAATAAAATCACTTATAGTTCACGAGATCCCCATGTGAACCTTTAATTAGTTGTAACCCTGTATAGGACCAGGCGCACAGAACACCAGGTGAATACTAAAGATAAAGACCACGTCATCGAAATTCTTTTTATCATACACTACTCATTCTTGTTTGTTGACACGGCTGAAAATTTTTAAATATTAAGTTCTTTAATGTAAATGATTTTTTGTACAAATAATCAATAGCTTTGTAGATATGCCAAACCTTACTTAAAAATTTTAAGCCTAGCCAAAAACAACGACTTTATTTTTTTGAGAAATGTATAAACAATAATTTTGTTAAGGTGAAGTGGGGTAAATATAAAGGGGCAATTGTGATAAGGTGTCATAATTTTAACGCAAATTTATTACTCCTGCTGCCATATACCTTACAACTCTTTAAGCTTGTATACGAATAAGCACAACACTAGATGGAACGAAATTACCTACAATCGCTGGTCATAGCACAGGTCATATTACGTAACATTCCAGTTGACAAGTGTTTAGCAATATTCTTGATCGAGATATTTTAGTTTTGTAAAAACCAAAATAACTCACAAACTATAATAATTGTTATACATTAGCTCCATTCCATTTCAAGAGAATTATTCATAGGTAGGTAGATATGATTATCACATTTGCCCCAAACGCTGGGGTATGCGATATACTGACATCGTTTTAAAAAAAATTACCTAACATTTTTCAAAAGGGAACTGAAAAGGCGTGAGTCCTGGTATCAATTAGGAACTATATTTAAATCTTTACAGTTGGTTCTTGTCCGATGAAATTTGTATCACAAAATCTTTTAAGCGGACACTAAATTGACGCAGTCGTTCGAAGCTGTCGAACGACTGCGAAATGTTAAGTGTATAGTGCGCGATTTAGTGTCCGCTTAAAAGATTTTGTGATATATTTAAATCATTGATAATTTTTTTTTAAATGTTGATTCCATTAAAATTATTAGTTTTAGCCTTTTCTTCGTGAACTATTAAAAAACTATATCACATTTACCCTACTTCACCTTACTTACTTTGGCAAATGTTTTTTGAAACACAGCATTTATCCTCGTCTGTGCAAATAATTAGGTTGTTATTATTATTATAAGATCCGGTTTTATTGCGAATGCGGTTGAATTTCTTCGCACCTAACAATCCCACTACCGTCCCATTTCCATAGGAGATGACTTTGTGCGTATTGTTATAAAAACTGTAACACTTAATTTCCGTTAAAGATTCAAATGACGCTGAAATCGTGTTCGTCTCTAAAAACAGGGCTTTGTATATTAATGAAACTCAAAAGAACTAAGCCTACTTCGTTCCGAATGACATTTTCTAACATCGAGGGCGAAATACTCCTCAACATTTCCATCATGATTGGTACCCTTTGTGGATATGTCTTGGAACTCGGTTAATTTTTTTGTCGTCCATTTTCTCTCAGTACCCTACAACAGGAAAGGAAAATTTTTAAAATAGGGAAAATAAGCATAAATTCCCACCACGCTTCTTCAAATTTCCCGTTTTAACGCAAAATTTCGCACACCGGTAGTCCAAAACTGCGGCAAAATTGAAGAAGCAGATTTGAACGCGTTTTTCTTATAGGAAATACGCCAAAATCGGATTTTTGTTTAAAATAAGGGAAGGCTATGAAAAATAAAATCAGTCTTAGCTTAGGTCGAAACTTTTATTTAGTCTGACATTTGCTTTCTGACTTCTGTAAAATCTGTTAGATGTTTAAACGTTCTCAAACACTGTAATCATTGGTCAGCAAGTAATCCTGCGGCATTTGAAATTGGTCGTTACCACATTAAAGAGTTTTAACAAATCTTTACGCATTCAATTAGAAGATTTAGGAGATTTTTTCTACTGTTGTCAAATGTATCCTAAGATTTCAATTTTGACAGAGGATCAATAGGTTAATTACATCAATTAAGGATTTTATTTTTCATACTCTCCCCTGATCTAAATAAATTTGGATCACACCATTTATCGGGACTCTAGGGAAAGTATTTTTTGCAGTCAACTCACATTTATGCGTTCCGTTTTGTTATTTATTATGAGGTCCAAAACGCACTTGTCACACATGGCGAAGTACAGCATGTGGCAGCCTCCGTTTTCTCGTGCTTTGAAGGTAAAATTTTTAGCGTCATACCATAAATCTAAAATTTAACAAAAACATATATTTTTTATATGCGTATGTTACGGAGAACTTACATTCGTGTAAAACGCCTGTTGAATTTTCATCCATGACAAACGTAGCTGTGTTGAAGTTAATTTCCAAATTATGTGTGAATTTTAATATTAATGGATTTGTTTCGTAGAAAAGTTTAAACACTTTCGCACTCCAGGATAACTGGAAATGAGACCATTCAAAGTAGTTGCGGTCCTGAAATCAATTTTAAATTTTCAGTACCTTGCAGATAATAAGAAAAAGTTAAGACATATTACTAGTGATGTAAAAATACGGTATTTTAAAATATTTTGTACGGCCCTACGTGTATTATCATACGTATTTTATCATAAAATACGCTTAGGGCTGTACAATAGTAGATATGTTGTATATCGAGGGAGAGAAATGCGTCGTTTTTCCTGAGGTGTTTGTTTTTGTAGTCTGAAGGCGAAGTCCGAGAGCTACGAAAACACCGAGCATTCTCTCCTGAGGTGTATAATACTGTTTTATTCACGACCAATGCTACTATGGCTTTTTACTCTTGAATTAATTATTCGTGATAAGATTATATATTTTTATTCTTTCGTTATCAATCACATTTAATTATGTCAGAAAAACTAAATAATTCAACTGTCCTATTTACATAATCAAAAAATACTTAAAACTAACGAGTGTCTAAATAAAAATCTGGTCAAGTTGGCTGTGACCGAGAATTTGTTCACTGCATGCACGTCGCTTCTAAGTTCAATGCCGAGCTGTCAAATCTAACGTCAAAATTTGTTGTTGAATTGTCATTTCATCACTAATAGTGATTTTGCTTTAAAAACAGTTTTTTCAAAACTATTTTTCACAAAATACTAAAAAATGTCTTTTTCAATTGAAGAAAAGTCCTTTATTCATTTATTACCTTATGGCGGTTTATTTCTTTGCTAAAAGTATGAAGCTATCCAAGACATACAGACCTTGTTTGGAAATTTTTCCACGGCCTACTTGACCAGTTTTTTATTTAGACACTCGATATGACAACACGTGGTTCCCCACACTACTTACCTTTATTATCTACTTAGTTGACCCTGTATAAGGCGCGAACGCTGGGGGAAAATCGTCGATGTTAAAGAAAACTACAAGGACTTATGCCCAGCTCAGTGGAGACGGGGTGGGCTACAAATAGATTGTCGGTGGCTCGATAACTGGATGTAAAAGAAAAAGGGGCGCCACCTAGTGAATAAGTTCCAAGAAGTACGGTGATAAAAAAATGCGGCACCACTAGGACTGCACACGTTGTTGAAAGCGCTCGAGATTCTCTCAGGTTTAAAATCCGCAAAGCGAAAGTGTTTGTCAGTCACCCTGTATGTGGCACAACTGTCGGTCACGCTGTATATGTATTGACGAGAAATAACAACTACGAAAAACGGTGATACGGTGTTTATTAAAACGCAACAAAAATGTGGCCCAATAATATGAGCGGAACGCTCAACAATCGCGTTCAGGAGCGGCCTTAACAAAATGCTCGAGAACAAATTCGTTACGTTAAATAATTTAGTATTTACGAATCGTCAACAAACGCGAATTCACCGGCGAGGATATCCTGTACGGCTCACAAAATAATGTACAATAAACTCTGTCAGAAGGACAGTAAACGCAATTACAAGAACGAAAGTCTATAAAATCAGGCACTTAAACGCAGGTTCTTAAGGAACCAAGGCCTTCGGCAGGCAAAAACGGTTGGGGAGAGGGGGCACATTGATACATTTTTCGCTTTTAATTTATTTGTGAAGTAGAGGTAAGGTAAAGTGGGGTAAGTGCGACCACTTTTTTGCCTAGTGGAAGGTGTAGCTTTATCTCAAAATAGAAAAAAATTTAGGAAAAATACCAAAATGAAGGATTTAGTTCTTTGTGCAGTTGCCTTCAATTCTGCAAAAAGTTTTTCCACATTTGACGGAAAAATAGAAAAAGAAAATTTTTTTTTTAAAACACTCCTTGGTGATTGCACTTTCCCTATATACGGGGAAAATGCAATCATCTCTTTAAATTCCTACTTAAGCACATACTATTTCAAATCGGGAAGAGCAAAAGTTTCAATTTAAACAATTAAAGAAATAAACCAGATCAGAAATTGTTAAATTTTGTCCGAAGTAGTCTGAAACACATAAAAATTTATTTAAGGGAAACATATAAAAACATAAAAACGCATGAAAGTGTTTTATTTAGTAAGAAATGCTAATGTACATTGGTAATTATAACAGGAAAATAAAGTCGACCTCTTTTTTTCATCTGGAATGGGAAGAATCTTTAATATTTGTTGTTTTAAAATAACTGATGTGTCCTCAACATCTGGATAATAAAAGTAACTTCTAAAGTTATTGTCTCTTCTTGTTCTTAAAAATCTGCAGCAATATTCTGAACCATTATTTTGATCGTTTGTGACCTTTCCGACATAATTTTTTAGAAACTTGCTTTCCCTAAATTCAGCAATAATGTAGTCTCCATATTTGACGGATTTGTTGTTATTTTCGTTATCTTGTTCTACTGACTGAATAACCCCAATTTCTTTATCTCTATTGCTTGACTGGATAGGTCCCATTTCTTCATCTTGATTTCCTGATTGGTTAGGCACATTTTCCTCATTTTGATCTATTGTACTCTCTTCATTGGAAAAATTTTCTACATCCATATCATCATCTGTTTCCATATAAGATACACTTTGTAATTCGCTAGTTTCAGTTTCAGAATCTAATAAAGTTTGGTTTTTAGGTATTTTGTTCTTTGTAGTTTTCTTCTTTCTTTTTTGAATTAATGACATCTTTGTTTCTACTCTTTTCTTAATGTCCTTAGCTGTTATTACTTCTGCTCCTCCTGCAATTATTTTCCTTGGCTTCTTTGAATCAATACTTTTGTTCTGCTTTATAGTCTGTAAAAGAATATCTTCAAAATGGTACACATAAGGCTCTTTATCATTTCGGTTATCTGTAGAACTACCGGGTGCTTGTTGTTGTGCTTGGTTATCTAATATTTCATTTGGTTCTTCTGGTCTACCATTTCTTTGGTTTTGTGTTCTTCAACAGGATCATATTTTGATAATCGCCAACGCTCTAGAGCACGGGGATCATATTTGTCATCGGAAACTACTGCTCTATTGAATGGGTAAATACCACCTTTCCGGAACCCACTGGAAATTACTTCAGGTTTTATAATTTTCTAGGTGTCCCCCAACAATATCGCAAATTCCTTCTTAGGTATCTTCATGCCAGAATGCTTCCGTTGCCATTCACAAATTTTTTGGTCCCACTTATCTTTAAAGACCGACTTAAAGACCGAGAGATCTAGTGGCTGCAGTAAGTGGGATGTGTGTGGTGGAAGTTTTAAAATGCATGTCATGTTCTATTGCAAGCTCTGTAATTTTATCCGTAACATGTGTAGCATGACCATCGTAAAGGACTAATACCGGACGCTCTGGACCCAAAGCTGGTAACAGAGTATTTTTAGTATAATTGAGATATATTTCGCTTGTCATCCATCCTTTTGCGCTGGCAGCATAAGTCATACCTAGAAAGCTTTCTTCTGGTTCTGGAATCCAGCTTGTCCAAACATTGAGTCCCTTAAAACGATCAATGGCGGTGCCTTTGATCCAGCTGCGTTGGCAGCTGCCAAAAAGGTAGTATTCTCTTTGGTACTTCCAGCTGTCACTCGTGTGCAAGATTTTCCTTTAGCGCCAACAATTTTAGTTTTAGTTGGGTCAGAGCAAACACTGGACTCATCCAAGTTCCAAATTTGTTCCGGTTTATCAAACCAATTTAGTTGAGATAATGTATTATGAAGAAGGTCAAAGTATTCATTTTTACTGAATGGGTTGGTCGTTCTTTTACGGCTGTATTCAACAGCTTGGGGTTTTTTAATAGACAGGCCATTTCTTCTTTTAAAACTCAGAAACCAATCTTCCCCTGGTTTATTGTGTTTGAATGGAGTTTTTAAATTGTTTTGTGAAATAAACGTTTCAATGCACTGAAATATCTCTTTTCTACTGAGTCCGAAGCCCCATTTTTCGAGTATTTTCAAATGATTTGCAAGTTTTCTCTCTTCCTCGATGGGCAACGCTTGTGGTCTTCCTCCTTTTAGACTCTTCTTTCCTCGTCTGCCAGTAATGTAGCAGTTTAATGTACTGTATGGTATGTATATTATAAGTTTGAGCGGCTTGTCTTGTCGAAATAAGACCACGCTTTACCTGCTGTACAGCTACCGCAAGGTTTTCTTTCGAATAACCTGAGCCTTGGTTCGACTTCTTCTTATAATTACGAACCATTATACTTACTTATCTAATTTCTGAAATAAAATGTGAAATTAATTTCCTGGGAAAGTGCAATCACTTTTAAGCAATTTGTTGATTGCACTTACCCTTTGTGTAGTTTTCTTGGAGCAAGTGCAATCATTAATTTTTTTTCTATGAAATCTTAGAAAATTGAAATAAAAGTATAATATTCGTTAATATACTTATTAAAGAATATGTTCAAGTTAATTGACTAATATTCACCTTTTTCACTTTTAATCTGCTCGCTTCAGAAAAGCACGTTACACTTGACATATCAATGAAAAGTAATTCCCAAGATGACTTGACACTCTGTCGGTACTGTAGAATACTTTTTTCTTAATGTCAACAAAAACGATCAGGGATTCCCAACAAATAGTTTTAAGCCAGAAACTACCAAAAGTTCCATTTATTTCGCGATCGTTGGCTTGTGATTGCACTTGCCCTGATTTTGCTCTTGCCCCACTTTACCTTACATGTCATTCTAATTTTGATGAATATCCTGAAATTCACATTCATTTGCCTTATTATTGGTAATTATGTATACATGTTTAATCTTCATTTTTCTGTTAAAAAGAATCAAAAATTTAAATCCTTGCATTTGTATCAAACTGCCTCCTATGTGAGGCACTTTGATACACATATGAGCAGGGAGTCTAAATTTAAATCAGTTTTTTTTATGCGCGTTAGTCGACCAAGCGGAGACGGCATATCTTTTCCGCGAGCTTCAATGCAGTAACGCATTGTTCGGCTCCGTGCACTCGCAGCGTCGTCGAGCTCGCCCACTGTTATCTATGCATCGTATACTGGTTACGACCCCACTCTTTCGAAGCGTACGGTCATGATAAATCAAACTGATTAAAACCTAGACTCTCTGCATATGAGGCACATTGATACATCAGCAAATATCTATTAATAGGGGAAGATTGGGATCCTTCGTCCAGTTTTTCCCAATATACTTATAAAATTTCGTTAAATCATATTATACACTTTTTTGCATATCACATGTCAATGTATATGTTCAATTCAAATAAAAAGTAGATTAGAAATTCGTTTAAATTATATACACTGCGTTCGTAAAGTATGGAATAAATTCATTTTCTACGAAATAAACGATTTTTATGTAAAATCCTGAAACAGGTCGATTTTTAATTAATAAATGACACTATTTTAGTGGAATTTTGTATCTCCCTCTCCAACCCCCTCCGAGTGACAGTTGCCCCTTTAAAATTTTTAAATAGAATGGGGGGTCATGTGATACCTCGTTTGGAAGAGCTTTTCTTTCTCTATTCAGTAGTATAAGAATTTTTTTTTAATTCCTATTTTTTCTAAAAAGAATAATACATTTTAAAATCAACGCACAAAATTTTAAAATGAAATAATTTAAATGAAATGTTCGAACTGGGAACCGTTTGATTAATGACAATAGTACAAACGTTGCTGACGTTCATGTAAAATATTTCATTTCCAGGGTAAGTTGATTAATTCCAATTTTTTTAAAATTCTTTATGAAAACGAATAGAAACTGTAGATACTAATGTATGTAATCAACGTAGAAGTAAAAGTAATAACACCAATATCAAAGAAACTGTTCAAATTGTCCTCCTCCTACCTCTTGACAATAACCAAGACGAAATTCAAACTCATGCAAAACATTGTCGATTATTTCCGGACTAATTCCTCGTATTTCATTTCTTATTCTGTCTTTTAGTTCTTCAAGACTGTTTGGTTTAGTTCTGGAGACTTTACTTTTTAGAAATCCCCATAAAAAGAAATCGAGAGATGTTAGATCAGGAGATCTAACCTGCTACTTAATTTCCCCCCTTCGACCAATCATTCTATTGGGGAAAACGTCATCCAAATAATCCATTTTAAAATTTTGTGTGTTGATTTTAAAATGTATTATTCTTTTTAGAAAAAATAGGAATTAAAAAAAATTCTTATACTACTGAATAGAGAATGAAAAGCGCTTTCAAATGAGGTATCACATGTCCCCCCATTCCATTTAAAAATTTTAAAGGGGCAACTGTCACCCGGAGGGGGTTGGAGGGGGAGATGCAAAATTCCGCTAAAATAGTGTCATTTTTTAATTAAAAATCGACCTGTTTTAGGATTTTACATAAAAATCGTTTATTTCGTAGAAAATGAATTTATTCCATACTTTACGAACGCAGTGTATAAATAAAAAACGCTGCTTTTTTCGAAGTAAGGAAATCATACGAATGTACCCCTCGATGGGGGTACCTTCATACATTTAAGGGGGCACCTTTGTACACACAGATTCATACATAAATAATTTTAAGAAAAATCAACTAAATAAACTTTCCCATTAGTACTTATTTAAAGTTAAATTTTATTTTCATTTGGTAAGTACCTATGAGATAAATAATAATTTAATTTTTGATGAATATTTTAAAGTAAAAAAAAATATTAATTACTGTACATTATACGCACTTAAATCTACTGGAAAAATAAATAAAGCAGACGTTCTAGCCGTAGTAGAAGACACAGAATGAGGTAATATCAAAATGACATCTGTAAAGAAAACTATCGCTTCATCCAGTACATTTGGGAAAGCAAAAGTCCAAGAACCCGGTTTCTTCCTTAAGAATGATACTTTGTATTCTGTAAGACTGTAATGACTTATTATTTGGCCTACAAAATCCACTACAGACTTTTTCTTTTCAAATTTTACCAGTATGAATTTGTCAAGTTTTATATTCTCCGGAATTAGTTTGATAGGCACTTCATCTCAAAATTGGTCATTCTCTTCATAAATGTCCAGACTTGAAGTAGAGCTTTCCCTCAAACTAATATCAGAGTGTGAAGAGCTACTTTCTGAAGGTGTTCTCTTTATATATTTCTTTCTTGGGCGTGTTAAATTTGGATCACACGAAAGGGATAGAATACGTTTCATTTCTCTAGCTTTTAGTTTTTTTTTCTTTTTCTACTTTCTTCTCGTCTTTACTCATGTGCAGTTCTTTAATTCTATTTTTTCTGGAGTATCTGTATAAATTATAGATTTTCCTGACTACCTACCTTTCTTTACTTGTTTCTTCTTGTCAGTAACTGGATATGGACGAATCATTTCTGGTGTAATTGAAACTTTTGATGTCGATGCATTTGGATGTGACGGACTAATTCGGGTAGTTGCAGCGTTAATTATTATCTGTTCACAAATTAAAAGACCACTGGCGATGTTGCCTTGTGAAAAGTACAACCGGCAACATTGTCCTAGTTAGAAATTTGGTAACAAAATTGACAAGTAGTGTATGAAATAAACATTTACAGTTGGTTCTTGTCCGATGAAATTTGTATCACAAAATCTTTTAAGCGTACACTAAATCGCGCACTATACACTTAACGTTTCGCAGTCGTTCGAAGCTTTATACAGGTGGTGGTTTTTTGATTTGTGAACAACGTATACATTTATACGTTGTTCACTAATTAAAACGTATACATTTATACGTTGTTCACTAATTAAAACGTATACATTTATACGTTGTTCACTAATTAAAAAACCACCACCTGTTGCATTATGTTGGTATAAAACATAAGTCCCCTATAAAACATTATCAAAATAGCAAGGTTGGCAAGGTATTTGAAGTTTCATGTCAAAGTAATTTGTCAAATCAATTTTATTATTATATTGTACATTTATATTCATTTTAACAAGCCATTTCAATGCCTCGAAAGCAGAAAAATATTTTAAATGCCAAAATGAAAGAAGCACTCCTCAAATGTTATGTTGAAATAAAAAAATTGGCACCAGATTTAAGCTACCGGCAAATACATACATGAAAAACTTGAAATTATTTTTTCGGTAAAAACTTTATGCTTATTCCAACCATTCCTTAACACTTAAAAACCATGAATCTATCACAATTATGATCACAATTATTAAATGTAGCACCACGGATCTGTTCAGCACGCATATAACCTTGATTTGACGTTTATTTCATATCACAAAATCTTTTAAGCGGACACTAAATCGCGCACTAGTGAAAAAAAAATTATTTTTTTTCACTTCTGACGAAGCTTCGAACGACTGCGAAACGTTAAGTGTATAGTTTTTAGTTCTTTCCGAAAAGATTCACGTATGCCTTGAATTTTCTTCATGACGAAGTCTTTGTTCGCGTCGGGACAGACATCATTCTTACAAAAATTGATTAGCTTTTCATGCGCTTTATTTTTCACAGTACTGTTTTTATATTCGTCCGATGTAATCTTCCACAAACAAGGAAAACTTCTATATAGCTCAATAAACTTTTCTAGATTGTCTCTAAACCACGACATTATGAGTGTTAGAAACTGCACCGTTTAATTATAAATACAATGACGTTCATAACGAGTCCGGCCCGTGGATCTTATGATTAAAGTACTGTTTAACTAAAGTTATGATAAAATAAATAAGAAACTTATATAGCTTTATGTCGATTTAATGTGTAAGAGAGCGACGGATGAGAGTTGCATTGTGAAATAATCACGCTATTAAATTAATCATAGGATGAGAATACATGCCATTAGCCCGCCATACACATAAGGATTTATCCATCGCTCTTGGTTCGTGACATATAAGGCACGCAGACTTGCTCGTGTGTTTAGGGAGAACATCTTAACGCTCCGAATACGCAGTCAGAATCTGCAAATTCTGTCCAAATTTATTATCTGAATATGTTAATTTGTTTTTGGTAGTTTGTGGGCAAAAGCGTACTCGGCGCGCTGAAAAGTTGAAGTGTCCGTCTGAACGCAACTGCAAGGTCCTGGCGTGCGATCCAAATATGTGATTCGGGTACGCGCTCCATGCAAAAGCATTTACACGAAGCGATTAGCCCGCCATACACATAAGGATTTATCCATCGCTCTTGGTTCGTGACATATAAGGCACGCAGACTTGCTCGTGTGTTTAGGGAGAACATCTTAGCGCTCCGAATACGCAGTCAGAATCTGCAAATTCTGTCCAAATTTATTATCTGAATATTTTAATTTGTTTTTGGTAGTTTGTGGGCAATAGCGTACTCGGCGCGCTGGGAATTTGGAACGAGTACTTAGTGTGCCACGTACCAAAACCTTCCATAAGACGCTGTGTGTATGGCGGGCTATTTAATCTGCGCTCTTGGAGTGTACCAACCAAAACTGTCGGAAAAACTGTCCGTGTAAACGGGGCTATTGGATCTAGTACTGAAACAGATTTGCGCGTTCCACTCATGTTGGACCTAGCACCGGAACAGAGATACGCACTCCACTCTTATTTGATCTAGCACCAATACAGAGTTGCGCGTTCCACTTAAT
This sequence comes from Dorcus hopei, assembly GCA_033060865.1. NCBI lineage: Eukaryota > Metazoa > Arthropoda > Insecta > Coleoptera > Lucanidae > Dorcus > Dorcus hopei. Next base: position 48,306,211 of record CM065426.1, on the reverse strand, counting down.
TTTCGTGAGCAAAAAGCATTGCCCCAGGGCAATAATTCTTGCACTGTCTCTGGTAGTCAGTGCGATTCATTACGAAGTGAGTTTTCAGGTTATAAAAAGAATTTAAATCAACAGAATTGAAAGAATTCCGCATTCCAAATACACGACACTCCACCAGAGGTAGGGAAGAAACAACTTGTTCGAACAAAGTGCGCACCAAAGAGGGTTTATATGCAATGGCGCGCTCAAAGTGCGCTCTAAAGCAGTGCGCACCTAGTGCGTGCTTGCATGGAGCGACACCACAACGGAGTTGGGGCAACTCTGATTTGTGAAGTGGAACTCGCTATTAGTGAATCAACGCCTGAACGGTCCAGTGGTAAAAGGACCGGCCTTGCAATCGCATGGTCGTCGGTTCGAACCGCACTCGGAACTTTTCTCGGGGGTGGTCGGTATCGACTTCAGGCACCCTTCAGTGTTGGGGATAAAATTCGACATTGTTTCCCCTTAAACGGCGAGAAGGTTGGAAGTAACAAAGCCATGGAACACTTTACACACACTCAAATGCACCCCCGCTCCTGACGTCCTGACAAGTCTTTGACTTAGGAGTTAGGACCCCGTTGCGCAATCACCATAGATTAAAAAAAAAATTAATAGCAAAATAGAATAGAGAATTTGCTTGTCGTGCGGTAGTTTCCAGTTGATAACGGTGCAGGTAGTTTTAAAATAATATCTTCTGGCATTATGAAACTAACATCATCTACCATCTATACAAATTTAGATGAATATTTCCTTAGAAATGTTATTTCCATTCCTTCTTCTAATATCTCTTCAATGCGTCCCACATAATGAACTTTCGTCTTTTTTGAGTAAAACTTGTCTATAACAAAGTCACCCTTGTTCAGCTGAGCTTTCAGTGAGCCATGGAATCTCTTCACTATAATCATCTATAGAATCAGTTAATTCAGGTTCATCATTACTTTCTGAATCAGATTCTGAAGAGGATTGTTTTGCGCTGACCTGTTTCCCAATCTTGTATTTCATTAGCTGTTTTTCCTTCCTCCTTTCGCCTAAGTTCAAATTTCTAGTAACTAATTTCAATTTCTTGCTACTCTTAATTTCCAGGATTCTATTCTTTTCCGGAGTGCTAGTATAAATTCGAGAACATTTAATAAGATATTCTTGAAGCAAATCCTCTTGTTGAGATGTAAAAATTTGGTGGCTGGTATTTAGATTGATATTTTTTCTTTGTCTCTACTGAATCTGAATCAGATTCATTTAAAACTTCATCATTTTGCTGTTTATATTTTTCTGCATTTTCTGTATTTCTGTATTTTTCTATATTTGCTGTAATGTAGATACTTTTATACCAGCAGCAGCTTTTCTGATAGATTTTTTCTTTTTAACGAAGTCCTTAATCGCCTTTCTTACGTCAGACTAGCTTATGTCAGCTCGTTGCGTTTTGCATACATTATGTACGAACCATTTTCTTGGCTACAATTTCATTATTGTAGTTAAAACTGAAATGACAAATCATGAGCATATTGGTAGGTACACTGGGGAGGTACATTGATACACGGATCAATGTGCCTCACATACAGATGTATCAACCTGCCTCATATAGACTTGTCTTAATTTTCTGCAACTTATTCTTTAACCCAAACGTATTATGGATTGGCTTTTGTTGGGAAGTAAGTCAGAGATTGTAACGTTCACATTTTCTTCGCTGGCCGTTACATTATTTTTTTTACGTATTTTCTCGTTGTTTTGCTGTTGAAATTCAAGTAAACACCGTTTTGTTCGTTCGTTTAATTTCGTATTTATGACTTTCACGCCTCTATCTCTCGGGATTTGTGTTTTAATTTCAGTTTGTAATGCGGACTTCTTTCTTCTTAAAGCCATTTGTTTTGTTTCTGAAATTAATCTGTAGATGTCGTACATGGTTCTGGGTCGATTTTATTGATCGATGTGACGTATGCGGAAATTGCGTGTAAAATCTTTGACGAGTTTCCGTCCTCGATGATCGTGCGACTTGGGTGTGTGCTCGTACACCATTAAGACGCGTGGTTTGCGTCTTCAAATTTCTGTGGTTTTGTGAAGCTGAACGGCTTTGAGATTTTCCAGTTTGGCAAATATTTACGTCTCTAGTATCGTACGCCCTACTGTGTCAATTTTGCTGTCTGTTTTTTGTCACCACAATACCGTTTCCGTTCAAGCACGTATCCGAGCACGTGTTCCGTTAAAGTTCTCGCTCAGGAAAAAACTAACAGAAGATTGTAAGTACACTAGTTGTTTAGGAGAATATTTTCTAAGATTCCTTTTCTCTTTATGTAGAGTTTTTTTTGACTCCCGAAATTGTGTTGAGTTTCCGAGGCCGAAGATTTCCTCCTACCGCACGAGTTTTTATCGGAAAATTCCTTGCTGTTTACTGCATTGTCGTTTGAAGATACTACCGAACAGGAGTTCTTTCTTTTTATTTGAGGTGGTTGTTCTTGGAAACAAATCCAGTATTACGGAGTCGTTTGAAGATATAATTCAACGGTGTCGTAAATTGAACCAAGGTCAAGTTATTACGGAGTCGTTTGAAGATAAGTTCAACGGAATCGTAATTGCAACTCAGGTTAAGCTATCGTCAGGATTGAGTAAGCAACACTCACCATTATTATCGTACCGTATCGTTGAGAAAATTATCGTATCATATCGTATCGTTTTGAGAAATTTATCGTAACGTGCCGTATCGTTTAGGAAATATTACCGTACCATCAGGATTTAGTCTTTTGAAATTTATTTTGATTGTCGCAGATTTATTTAATTGTATATTGGGTCACTTTCGATTTAATTTAGCGCTTTTTGTTGGGTCATTTAGCATAGTTGCGTCATATTATTTTTATTTAAGTTACTGTACATCGTTAATTCTATGTATATATTTTGTTGTGTGAATTACCATTTATGTTTAACAGTTACACCAATTTTTTTTATCAATTATATTAATTTTTCATTCTCAATTTTTTTTATTTTTGCTACGATTAAAGACTAATTTCTTAAAAATTAATTTGCGTAACCTAAAAATCTGTTTTGAGTTCATTAGTTTTGTTCCGGACTGTTTTAGTAATTACAGTTTAAAGAGATTACTTGGCGCTCAACAGCTTTCGTTTTGTCACCTAACGTTTACTATTTTTTTTTATGAATTACGCAAGTTATTTTTTTAAGAATATAGTTCGAAGAATTATCCTTCCGAATCCACCTCAGCCTCCGACTAAACTGAGCTATGGCAACCAAACAGGTGAGAATCTACTTACAAAAAAGTATGTCACAAGATATGCAACATGTACTATTAAATATGTTAGTATAAATAGTCTTATTAGACATTACATATTTACATCTTTAAAATATACAAAATATTTACCCGTTTTTCGCAATTCGCAACAAGAGTCACTATCTCTGCACAAGGTAACGTCCGAACTGTCAATTTTATTCGACCAATGCATCGTGGTAATGCAATCTATTGAACAAAATTTAAACTTAATAACTTGCTTTTGGAGGCAAATTTCAAACTTGTATCAATGTGCCTCTCTCTCCCCTATCCCGTGGCACCAAAGGTTCCCAAAAATTAACGTAAAGAAACGTGTAACAATAAAAAGACAGAGGATTAGTACAATACAATACGTTCCGCCTACAAAGGCTGCAGCACACGAAACTGGCTCGACACAGATTGGCAGTTCCTTCAAGGGTCCGGAGTGACGAACGACGGTGTTATGGTAGAAGAGGCTCTCGGAAACGGCGCTATTCACGCCAAAACTCGTTCGGGGAAGACCAAACGGTTGCGTCAAGGTCACGAAGCAAAGCTTAATCCTCACATAGTTGCTAACGAAGAAACACGAAAATAAGTAAAAGAGAACAACGAAAATTGAAACTTACCCCTTGTAGAATAAGGGCCTAGGGCGACGCGTCGTCTCGAAGTACGTGACGTCTTCAAACAAAATTCACGACACGTACTTTATCTGCTATTAAAGCATTGGAATAAACTTCCAGAAATCGTTCACGAACGTTAAGATCCCCAAAAGCCTTTGCGTGGCCAGACTCAAACACAAACTAAAAAATTAGCTTCAACTAAAATGCGGCCAACGTTCAAGTGTGTCGAAAAAATGGCTTCCCAGATCAACGCTGCACTCGAGCAAGGCGGATATCGAAGACACGCCTCTTCCGCTCCGAATTCTAAAAAAATCATCAGTGTCCTCAACCGTCATGGAAAGAGACTAGAAACAACTTACAAACGAAACAAAACCAAAACGTTAGAGTTTGTAACCAGATAGAGCGATCACTGAAGCCAAAGTAGAAACAAATGATTAGGAAATCGTTTTCGCAAAAACCAAACGTAGCACCAAGGATAGAAGAATGATAAGAATCCAACATTTTAGGAATAAAAAAATTGTAATAAATCCGATTGTAACTTTTGACAATCAATTAATATCGGAAATTAGTGATCGCTGACATTCATTATTTGACAACACAAACGAATTTTGGTCCGGCCTTTGCATCTTCAATTAACTTTATCTGGGGACTGTCAGATAAAGTTAACTAGAAATGAAAAGACCAGGCCTAAAGTTTATTATTTGATAGAAAAATCAGTGAAAGTGGAAGGACAGGTACTGCAAGAAATGCTAAACGCAGCGAGTGAAGCGATTTTAAGTATACTACCTTCAAAAACTCTACGCGAAGTGTAAGTGTCAATATAACGAAAACTCCCTAGGGAGCAAATATCATTTTTTCCCTTGGGAGTAGGTAAATATGTTTTTTCTGTCACAATTTTCGTATCATAAAAACTGATGTCTACTCCCGATCATGAATAAAATATTTTAAAATACCGTATTTTTACATCACTATAAATACACACTGTTGCTATTGTATATTACTGTACATAAACAAATAAAGTTATTTAAATTTGACACATACCAAAATGCAGTGTTGATCATTTACAGTAACAATTGTTCCATTAATGTTAACCGTGATATGAGTTCCAAGAGATCCGTTTAAGATAATTGTAAGCGATGGTCCTAGTAAAGATAAATTAATTCCAGAGCCAGTTAAGTTTACTGTCGTCATGTTGGGCCCTCGATAAACTGTGAAACCTAAGTATTCGAATAATATTAAGATTTGTAAAACTCCCATTGTGTAATAGTGTTTTCAATTCACTGCTCTAGAACATTCTCAAAGTATTTCCGTCTCCTATTTATCAACATGAGGTTAAAACAAGATAAGAATACTTCGAGAGCGCTCTAGCGCGGAGATGGGCAAAGCGCCCTAAAAGAGCAACTCCCCACTCTCGATTGTTTGACAGAATCAAGACATCCAGGGTATGTTCGAGAACTACCTCGAGTGCAAGTTGGACATGTATCGCATCTTTCTCACGCACGATTTCTAATTCATTTTGCATCTCGCTTATCTAATTCAAGAAATCTTGTGGTTACATTACGCACTTTTCACGCTCCACTTAAAAGTGGGTTGAGAAACGTGCGTCCGTTGTCATGGTAAACACAAGACATCTTGAAATAGATGAGCGAGATGTAAAATATATACTAAAGTTAAAAATCGTGCGTGAGAAAGATGTGATACACGCCTAACTTGCACTCGAGGGTGTAGTTCTCGAACACACGCGTCATCATATTGCCACAAATGCTGCATTATCTATTTATTTTTTGTTGTTATTAATTATTATTGGTTGTCGTGTCAAAAGATTGTAGTAGGGGGTGATGCTAGATCTTTGGAGGGAGAGCGGAGCACAGGGCGGTGATAGACATTAATCATTAGACATTCGACATTCGTTATTAAGATTGACTGGTTGTGTAAATTGCGGGAGTGTAGGAAGAGCGAAGACTAGAAGGACAGCGGGAGAGGAGATCGTGACTTGCGGTTGGTGCGTCCCGAAGCAAACCCCCTACATACATGTTGGTAGCTTAATAAATAACTTATTGAGAAGTCTGAGTTTTCTTCTGGATTAGTGAAGGTAAGATGTCTTTTGTTTGGGGGTCTAAACCACCCTTAAAGGTACCATGAGCGGCTGTTCTACCTGGGCTACCCCCTAGCGGAGCCCTCTGTTCCATGGCCCCGTGACAATATAGCAAATATGGAAGTGCGTAAGACTGAAATTAGGAAGTGTTGTAACACTGCATAAGTGCCTACCTCACGCATACGCTTTGATATTTCATGGTTCCTTTTTATTCTTGAATTTGAATTTTCTTTCGTATGATATACAATTTTCAATACTTACCGTTCCAGCGTGAATCCATGATAATTGGAAGCGGAAGACCCATCGCTTTGTTGACGTTTACTTTGCTTCCATTTAGGAACAATTGCACAAAATCTTCTCTGGGATTTTGAAAATCAGACGTTGCTGAAAGACCACGTGTGAGAATCGAGTGGATTTGGAATTAATGAACGCTCACCTATCTTTCTACTGTCGACCCCGGCCCAGGAAATCCCCCAATCGTTTTTCTCTTCCGTTGTCACACATGAGACGTTGGTGTGGTTTTTGTTTCTTTGGATTAACATGAAGAAATTTGAATCGGTGCACGCCAACGCTGGTTGAAAGACGTACCAAAGTAGCAAGAAAATCCTAAAAAAAACAAAAACAATAAGATAATATCAACATTCAAATGACTCGCAACCGTCATTGTCTTTCACATACAATTCTTAAGCGGATTCAATATTTTTTGCAATTCAAACTGATTTATATGAGAAAATCAGTATCATTTTTATTTATTTATTTATTTATTTATTTGGTACACTACAGACATTCCCAAATGGTACCATACAAAATAAACAGAATCGTAAATGTGAATAAATCAATGTATATAGAAATTGAAAAATTATTATAAATAATAATCCATCACCTGAAAACTTATTTTAATATTTAAGTTGAATAGAGTGAAATTGAATTAAACTAAATTGAATGTAAGATGTAATTTTAAATTTATGAAGCAATCAAACTCTTGAAAAGAGAAGAAAAAATAAAAAAAAAAATAAAATGAATAATCGCATGCTAATGTCTCAGTAAAATAAACTTTTTAAATTCGTTTATACTAACATTAAATATATCAATTTCTTCTGAGATTGAGTTAAAATTGTCACAAATTCTAGTAAAAACACTGTGTTGGCCATAAGTAGTTCTATGACTGGGAACATGAAGTAAAGCCCGAGATCTAGTGATATATGATGGAACATGTAAATGGAATTGCTGAAGAATATCTGAGCAATTAATATGGCTATTTAAAATCTTATAACAAAACACTAATTCATGATTTAGCCTTCTTTTATCAAGAGTTTTCACATTAAGTAAGGTTAATTTTTCTTCGTAACATAATTCTAAATAAGAGATATTATTTTTGAATAGTATAAAATTAATAAACTTCCTTTGTACTCGTTCAATTCGTTGGATGTGACATGCATAACGCGGGCACCAGATAATACAACAATATTCTAATACAGGGATATCCACATAAACCGTTCGTTAAAAGTTTTCAAGGTTGCAGTTCACGTAGATATTTGAAATTTAAGGAGCAAGGGTTTTCCGTAGAGATCTCTTTAAATAAAATAAAATTGTCTTTGTATCACTTCCGGTTGTACCGGAAGTCGCTATCAACTCGCTTATTTTAAATGGAATGCTATATTTTTTATCACGTTTTTGAATTCTACATGTAAAAATATGTTAAATTGCAATACATTTCCCTATCTCTAAAATGCATCACTTTTGAGATATTTTGAATTTTCTTAGAAATTTGGATTCTGCAATCTGATTTTCAAAAAATTATAAAACAGCTGTTGTAGAAGCAATTTTATTTGTAATAGCTAATATTGTAGTTGAAGCTTTAAGCTTCTTAAAAATTCCATCAGCATAATCTATTAAGCTACAGGGTGTCTAAAACGCACCGCTCCACTCGAAGATATTCAAACACAGAAAAATATTTTTTTTCAAATGGAATGACCGATATTTTAATGCACCATTGTATGTGGAATCAAATGCTGCGTCGAACTGTACTAACATTCCCTATACCTAACTTTAACAGTTTTTGAGTTATGAAACATTTTCGATTTAATTCATAGAGAATTACAATTTTAATAGGTCAAATATTTTTAATTTTATTAAGATAGCATGGAAATTATAACAGTGATTACTGTTACTACAAATTTTGTAGTCAACCAAAGAAAATAGAATTTGGCAAGTGGAAATTCACAAATTTTAATAGTTCTTTAATCATCCTTCTCTTAGGACGCTTGTGATCTTATAAAACGAAAAAGTATGAATTTCATTACTTTAAATTGAAGAATAAAATAGCTGCTAGTTTGCAATTCTCTGGATTAGCGTGAAAGTATTTTAAAACCATTGTCTAATTATCTTCGTTATTTGTTACTGATCTTCGTACATTTAATTTTTCCAAATTGTATAAAGTTAGGTTCAAACTTTCCAAACTGTGTTTTATTCATAGGAGACAAGAGGGGTACATTTTATTGAACACACATTCTCTGCTCTGAACAATTTTAGATCATTCTTCATGAATTTAAAAAATAGATTTAAAATATCAGCGTTTGAATAATTTTGATTTTGATTCTCAACTTTCTTTTGCTTTTGCTTAAAATTTGTAGTAACAGGAAACGTTAAAAGCAATTGTTTGTTGTTTTCATAACTATATCAACAAAATTAGAATATCTTATAACTGAAAAACTGTTAAAGTTAGGTATAGGGAATGTTAGTACAGTTCGATGCAGCATTTGATTCCACATACAATGGTGCATTAAAATATCGGTCATTCCATTTGAAAAAAATTATTTTTCTGTGTTTGAATATCTTCGAGTGGAGCGGTGCGTTTTAGACACCCTGTAGCTTAATAGATTATGCTGATGGAATTTTTAAGAACCTTAAAGCTTCAACTACAATATTAGCTATTACAAATAAAATTGCTTCTACAACAGCTGTTTTATAATTTTTTGAAAATCAGATTGCAGGATCCAAATTTCCAAGAAAATTCAAAATATCTCAAAAATGATGCATTTTAGAGATAGGGAAATGTATTGCAATTTAACATATTTTTACATGTAGAATTCAAAAACGTGATAAAAAATATAGCATTCCATTTAAAATAAGCGAGTTGATAGCGACTTTCGGTACAACCGGAAGTGATACAAAGACAATTTTATTTTATTTAAAGAGATCTCTACGGAAAACCCTTGCTCCTTAAATTTCAAATATCTACGTGAACTGCAACCTTGAAAACTTTTAACGAACGGTTTATGTGGATATCCCTGTATACTACGTACCAACGAATTGAATAATTGTAATAAACAAGAGGTACTAGTGAAATCCTTACATTGTCTCTCCAAGAAACCGCACATCCTGAATGCTTTACTTAATATATAATCAATATGTTTGACGAAAGTAAAATTTGACGAAAATATAACACCCAGGTCTTTGACTTCATCAAGTATTGTCTGATTATTGAACGTGTAGTTAAAATGAATACTATGTTTTGATTTAGTAAAAGATATAACACTACATTTCGTTAAATTCAAAACAATTTTGTTTGCGTCACACCAAATTTCCAAGGCGCGAAGATCATTTTGTACTAAATTACAATCGCTAACATTTTTAACAACGGCAAAAATTTTTAGATCATCTGCGAACATTAAGACCATACTGTGTTTAATTACGGTAACATCATCATTAATAAAGATAAGAAATAACATAGGTCCGACGTGTGAACCTTGCGGCACTCCAGAAAGAACAGAAAAAGAATTTGAAATGAAATGTTTAATTTTCACATACTGAGTACGATTACTTAAGTAACATTTGAACCAAGCTAGCAAAGGATCACTAAAACCGATACATTTTAGTTTATTGTAAAGTATTGTATAGTAAGATTTAGAGTTAAATTGTGAGTACAAAAACAGGTTCGTACAGGTTAATTTTCCTGGTACAAAACCATGTTGTTGTGGTGTTATAAAATTATACAATATCGGTTTGATATAATCGGTAACTAATGATTCAAATACTTTTGCGAGAACGCATAATCCAGAAATTGGTCTGTAATTTTGAACGTTAGAAGCATCGCCAGATTTTAACAAGGGAGTAACATAGCTAGATTTCCAGATATGAGGAAATACGCCCGTTGCGATAGATGAATTAAAGATTATTGTTAATGGCAAGGCAAATGTTGGACTACATCGTTTAAGGAGGCAAATCATCTGGACCAGCGCCCTTGTGAGGCTCCAGTGATGCAAGTTTATTAAAAATATCGTCACAGTTCCAACTAATAATTGAGAAATTAACATTTATATTTAAAGTGCTCGGATCAGTTGATATTTGCACTACGTTGCCAGAACTAGCATTAATAGATAAAAAAAAATCGGCAAACATATTTGCTATTTCAACGCCATTAGTCGAAGAATTATTATTGAAGTACTTTTTTTTGGCATACCTATTGTATTTCTGACTTTACATTATTATTTCTAGTTAATTGCACTTGCATGTCACGTACAAATTCAGTATAATCCCTTTGTATAGATACCTTAGTTTGTTGTCTAAAATCGTGATATGCACTGAGATCTAATGGTGATTTCGAGTTAACATATTTTTTGTATACCTTATTTTTAGACTTTAACAAGTTTAAGGTAGTATTTGTATACCAAGAAGGGTACTTTTGTGAAGAACAAAAGTGCTTGGGCACAAAGCATTCCACAGCAAAATATACAATATCATAAAATGTATTGACCAAGTGATTAGTATCTGACATTGAGAGAATATTCGTCCATACTATGAACTCAAAATAGTCATTAAGCTCATCGTAAGGAGCTGATCGATAGTTATACTTCCAGTCAGTGTTGTAACATATCTAGTTACAAGTATTTAGATACAGTATCTAGATACTTTCAGTGCATCTGTATTTGTAACTAGTTACATTCTAGTACTTGGTATCTGTAAGTGTATTTAGTTACATTTATGTGTGTATCTGAGCATTTAGGTACACAGATACATTTTTTAAGTAAAAATAAAAATGCCATCTCACACTATGTTACAAGAAATTAAAAGTACAGTTTCCAATACACAGGTTAAATATTAATAGAAAAATCTTCTTTATATTGTGCAATGCCTTTTTATAATAAACTTCCACAACGGATAAATCAGTAAAACTACCTACTCAGCTAAGCGGATAGTGTTTACGGTTCTCGTGCAGCATTTGTGATTGGCTATAATTTTGAATGAGCTAATCATAAATGCTGCACGAGAACCGCAAAACGCTAACTGCTTAACTGAGTACGTCGCTTAACCAGCAGTAGAAGTTTTCGCACGGAAATACGTATTATGACTACTATTAACTTTGGAGCCATATTTAGTAGAAGAATATATGCAACGAATCTACTTTGAATTTGTGAATTTGTCTGATGTTTGATTTGATGTCTTGTACTACTCTTATTATGTAACACATTTATGTATGTATCTAAAAGTATCTAAAATGTATCTAGATACTTTTATACTATATCTGTATCTGTAAATGTATCTAGTTACTTTAAAAAAGGAGTATATGTAACTGTATCGAGTTACAAACTAGGGTGAGTATCTGTATCTGAATCTAGATACTTTGAAAAATGTATCTGTTACAACACTGCTTCCAGTGATCATTCGCAATCAAATTCTCTGAATAATGTTTTATTGGCAATTTACAATTAAGTGCTGGATGATAGTTATCTAAGTTAACCAAGGTAAAAACTGAAACGTTTACAATTGTGCAGGGTAAATTAGAAAATACTAAATGTAAACAATTATTTCAAACATTTTCCACCTGATTTAACTGTAAAAAATTTAAAAAGTTAAACATATCACAAATCATTTCGACTTTACTGGTAACATTACCAATGGCATCTATATGACCCTCATCATTAATTAGAAATTTGACATTAGGTAAATTATAGTCGCCAAAAACATAAGCCGCAGAGTCTGGAAACTTTTCGGTAATAAATTCAACAAAATGTAGATGATCTTCGTAAATATTTTCACTGCTGAGTGGTGGGATATAAATAACGCCAAATATGTAGTTTCGATTATTGATTAAAACAGTAACCTATAATTTAACTGCTATGAGCACACCACCACCTTTCGCATTTCGGGCTATTCATTGGACATCTATCGAATCGGAACACACAGTAATGTAGACAACTGAACAGTTCACAATTTTTAATGTCTTCATTTAACCAAGTTTCGGTAAAAACTATAACATCGTAATTCGAGCACATAACATTATTATAAAAGTCAGTCAGTTTGGTTTTTAGACCACGACAGTTTTAATAATAAATATTTAATTCATCATTTGGGAAGTTATTTAGTTTTTTTGTCCGGTTGGTTTGGAGTAGGGATGGGACATCGATCGATCAACATCGATGTTAGACATCGATGTTAACATCGAAAGTTCATATCGATGTTTGAAAAAACATCGAAAGTTCATATCGATATTTGAAAAAACATCGACCGCCAGACATCGATGTTTGCTAACATCGATGTTGAAATTAGAAATAAATGTATGAAGAATCAACAATCAATATTTTATTAATTTAAAGAAAAACGAAAATGTTAGTTATTATCAAATTGAATATTGACAACTACAAGTCAATTTAAATCAAAGTAGCTCACTACTTAAATTTATTCACTACTTAACGCGCAATAATGTCATCACATATAACTGATTATCAGAGAAATTTTTACTTTAAATCTAAATTAGGTTTCTATAATCCAATATACAGGGTGTTTCAAAAGTCGCGACGAAAATTGAAATGGGTCGTATGAAATGGAATTTCAAACATTTTTTCTCATATAAATATCTGTCCGATTTCTACTCATTGAGCAGATACAGAACCTCAAAGTTGTTAGATGTAAACTTTTATTAAGGTACAAACATTGCAGATAAACATTAAACAATAAACTACTATCAATTAGACACTTATGTAATGTAATCAAGTCATCGCCTCCAAACATCAAGCATATCCATTTCTGGGGAGCATTAAAGGAAATAGTTTATGCTGTCGGAATTCATACAGAAGAACAGCTTTTGGAAAGAATTAATTTAGCTCTCACTGAAATCCAAAATGGGAATTTTCAATTTAATTACACCCACGAATTAGTTCGTCGATGTCAATCAAGGTTGCCTTGCAACTGGAGGAGATGTTTTAAACGTTTGCTTTAAACAACCCAAAAAGATCACAATCAAGTCAACCTGCGTTAATAAAATTAACATGTAACAAATTTATGCCCTGTATCTAGTAAATGCGTAGAAATCGGATACATGTTTATATGAGAAAAAATGTTTGAAATTCAGTTCCCTATAACTCTTTTCATTTTTCGTCGCGACTTTTGAAACACCTTGTATAGTATTTGCTAATAGAGAGCACTAGATTTTTTTTATTTCCAGGCATTGGGCAGGTTTAGCCGGAACTCTACCTCGTTTTCGTTACGATAAATTAATGTATTTGGCGTGAAAGAGTTATACAGCGTTGTCTGACGTTAACGTTAACGTTAATGTTGCTTAGTACCACGCGATCATTTAAATTTATAATTAAAGTAGGCGGGATTTTTTTTATATGGTTGTGCACCTTGCCAATCGACTCGCTGCGTAGGTTAGAGATTATGTGAATATTTTGACGTTTATAGGATTCTCATCGGGTTAAATCGTTTTAATTTAAAGGAAGTGAAACAATTTTAGTGACAACCACAGCAAATGTTCAAAGTGATCGCCCCCGGCAATTAATTAAACATTTTGAATCGTCACTTTGACAATTCAAACTCAAAGTAAGCTGTCAACTGTTAGTGTTGCCAATCTAATTCAAAATTCATAGCCTACTCTAATTACAAATTTAAATGATCGCGTGGTATTTTAAAATGAATGTTGACAACAAAACACCATAAAAAACACAAATAAAAATCATTAAACTATGAAAGATTCTAAAAAAAAGGAAATAAAATCACAAAAATTATCTATCAATTCATATGATTAATAAAGAGGTAAAAAAAAAAAACATAATAAAAGTTAACTGAAATTAAAACGATTGTGAATTTATTTTAGGAAAATATGACGAAAATAATAGTAGTTTATGTATCAAGTACAGTCGCACCTCTATAACTCGAACCTCTACAACTCGAAACTTTCTGTAAGTCGAAATTTACTGATGTCCCTGCACAATGTGTATAATTAAAATCTCTTTCCTTAACTCGAAATTTCTAAAAAGTGAGCAAATAAAAATCAGATTAGAGTAGGCGGTGCAAAGAAAATGTATGTCTGTGATTAACCGAATTATTATTGTAATACATTCATGGACTGTCAAATTTATTGACTTTTTATTTAATCACAGACATACATTTTCTTTGCACCGCCTGCTCTAATCTGATTTTTATTTGCTCACAGGTTATATCTCGAAGTAATTTTCCGGTCCCTTGAGATTTGAATTATGGACGTTCCACTGTACGCAAAATAAGGTTTTAGGGGATGAATCGTAATTAAGGACGAGGCGACGAAGGAGCCGAGTCCTTAACCCTCGCTATACCAACCGCGGGGCATTTTATGTCCAGCAATTACTTTTTCTTATTTTTTAAAATTTCTTTATTCAGCAAAATTTCAAAAAAAATGTATTCCTCCTACATACCACTAACTAAAAGATGATGAGGTTAGATTTGAAAAAATAAGTCTAGATTCACTTTGATTTCAATTTTAATGGCGCTGGGCACAAATTGCCCCGCGGTTAGTACTTTGTGGTACCTAGAATAAGGGTTTCTAGGTGGAGTATTATGAGATGGCGCTAGTCAAAATTTAGTATACCATTTGACTTACAGTTCTCTATTTCGTTATTTACAGTTTTTCGTAGTCACATGTTTTAAATTCATAAGCGTTATTGAAACCTAACTATTGAGTTTCTTATATAATTTTTGTTATAAATATGTGTGATCGCGATCGAAGAAGACCGTTAAGTGAAAAAGAACTAGAGAAAGAAGCAGAAAATGTGAATTTAGAAGATTATGAAGGAAATGCGAATTCTGATTTAGATGATGAAATTGTTAGTGAAAATGAAGATGAATTGTTTGATCACGACTATGCTCTTGAAAATGACGATGACGAAAGTGAAGATGAAACCAGCGCAACATCAGAAGATGCCAATGAAAACAGTGTACAGTACATAACTAACACAGGAAAGATTTACGTTTCATTACCTCCAAAGACACCTAGAAGAGCACCTCCCAATATCTTGAAAGAGCGAGCAGGTCTCACGCCATATGGAAAAGTCTCGATCATCTCTGAATCATTTGAAAAGTTTTTTACTGATGAGATTTTTGGAATAATTCTATTACACTGGAATCAAAAAGCTAATGAAATCAATATCTCTGAAATTTCTGAAATTGAGTTGAGAGCATACATTGGATTGTTAATTTTGATGGGGGCATACGACGATCGTTCCACCTCAATATTTGATTTATGGACTGCATTTTCTGGAAGATCATTTTATACCGGCACTATGAGCAGATCTAGATTTATGCACATAAGTAAAATTATCCGTTTCGATGATTCAAATACGAGAGCATTACGTCGTGAAACTGACAAGTTTGCTCCCATCAGGGAATTATTCCAAAAAGTGAATGAATACCTTCCAAAATGTTATACAGCTGGATCGGTAGTCACCATTGACGAAATGTTGAGCCTCTTTAGAGGAAGATGTCCATTTAAGGTGTTTATGAAAGAGAAACCTGGGAAGTATGGCATACTAATTCGAATGCTAACTGACGCAAAGACACGCTATATAATCAGCATGGAACCTTATGCTGGCAAGACACCAAATCAGTCAAATTCAGCAAAGGATGTAGTGAAGCGATTAGTAGAACCAATTAACAATTCAGGTCGCAATGTTACCATGGATAGATATTATACGTCTATTGAACTAGCTGAAGATCTGTGGAACGAGAAGAAATTAACTGTAGTTGGTACTTTACAAACAAATAGAAAACATATACCTCAAGAATTGAGGTATATGTTGAGGTATTTGCGTGTTGATTTTAAAATGTATTATTCTTTTTAGAAAAAATAGGAATTTAAAAAAAATTCTTATACTACTGAATAGAGAATGAAAAGCTCTTCCAAACGAGGTATCACATGACCCCCATTCCATTTAAAAATTTTAAAGGGGCAACTGTCACTCGGAGGGGGTTGGAGGGGGAGATACAAAATTCCACTAAAATAGTGTCATTTATTAATTAAAAATCGACCTGTTTCAGGATTTTACATAAAAATCGTTTATTTCGTAGAAAATGAATTTATTCCATACTTTACGAACGCAGTTATAATCAAATCTATGGAAGCTATTCTTGGGAGAGAGATAAAAGAACGTACAGTTACAAAAGCTAAAGAAAACGGTCGTGGGCGCTATCACCGATGTTGCGAAGATATTTCTTGGAAGAATAAGCGTGCCAAGATGAGCAAAACAACAATCGTTTGTTCTCAGTGCCAAAAATATGTATGTGGTAAACATTCCCAGAAGTTAATCGTTTGTGACATATGTAACAACAGTTCAGATGAGAGCGAATAGATAAACTTCCTTTCTATAAACTTCCCTTTATATATGTGTAGCATATATGTTGAAAAGAGTTTCTCTTTAATTTTTACCAGTTGTTTTGATTTTATTTTCATTGAAAAACGTTTCTATAAATAAATAAGTACCAAAATATTGCTGTACTGTATTATATTAAAGCTCTTTTATCACAAAAAACCCTGGGCACAAAATGTCCCCGCTTGGTAGTGCGCGTTACCTATAAAAGCTTGGTCTTGCGAGGTTAATGAGATGAGTCCCCTAAAACCATTTTGCGTACGTGGTACATACAATATTTTTTGGTACACGCTCGCCAAATCACCAACATTAATGTTAAATTGCTCGAATTTGGAATTAGCAAGTCTAAATTGTCCCTCTCATCAGACATGGCAATGATCGGCAATCATAGCAACGAGTTGAATTTTATACTTAATTAGTTACTTGATTTATTTCATTGAAACTTGCTCAAAAAAATCCGCTAAAATGTTGCCATGGCAGCTTTAAGTACTAGGTCACTAAAAAAATTTAGCGGATTCTAAGTGTTGCTATGACGATTGAGGTTGCTAAAGATACGTTTTTCGTTCTGAAAATAGTCCCCTACACTGATAAAAATGGCAGTAAAATTACACATGTTTTTACATAGAATATTGATGTGATTTTATATAGATTGACTAACGATTTGAATGTTGTACATTTTACGTATTAATAGTAAACCGTAACTCAAAATTACAATAATATGTAATTTTAATTTGAAAATATTGAATTATTTACACTAAACTATTGAAGTATGTGTATTTACAGAGAACGCGTGTAAATTTTCTTAATGAAATAAGTGTTGTGGTAAAATTACTAGAAATTACTGGAAAATATAGGTAAAATAAAATGCATTCTGTAAATTTACGTAGTTCCCCTGGTGAACACCACGGAAGATTACCAAGAATGTGTAAAAGTACTGAATAAAACATATGAAATGGAATTTTACACTTCACTTCTAACAACTGTAAATTTACTAGGAAAATCATAGGTAACGAAAAACCAACGTTTTTCTTAGTAATTTTACAGAATAATTTTTATCAGTGTAAGCGACCATTTTGCGGAGCGTATAACAAAAAAAATTAAACGTGCTACATCGCTTAATTTCGAATATCTTTTTTTTTTTTTCAAGACAGGAATAATGAAAATGCCTTATTTTAATAAAGGCTTGAAATTTCGATGTGCCTATGGATAACCGAAAATAAGTAAATATCAGTAATATCGATAATGTCGATAATATCGATATACAGGGTGATTGAAATTCGTGGGCCAGCATGGCGATTTCGCTTATTATAAGAGATAGAGAATCGGTTATATGGAGACAAAGTTTCTGATTAATAAATAACACTAGCCTGTGAAGGTTTGGCGGATGACATAAAACTAAGTTTATGTAGTAGATTTGGTGTTCCTGGGTTCAAAAAAAATGTAATAATTTTTTCATCACGTCCCATTTTCTTAAATACAATATTTCAAAGTACGTTTTTCAAACATAATTTTCGAGAAACTGACTGTTTTTTCCCATTTTATGGGCAAGGTATCGGCTTGCGGAATACTCCTCGTAACTTAGGCTCTAACTACTAAGGTCATATGGCCAACCCCACTAGAATTTAGCCGAATCACTCTGTATTTCGTGATTTCAATTTGAATATGGTTTCTGAGATTTGCCGAGAAAATGAATCTTTTTATACAGAATGTACATGTAGTCAAAAAAACTTAAATTTATGTGTGGTTTCTGAAGGTGCTCGAACAGTAGAATTTTGTAAAGAATACATTTTTGGCGAAAAGGCAATAATAAAAACGTTACTTTGATATGTGCAATATGAAACTACGAAATTTGAATTTTATAGACAGACTGTAGTTAAAAATTTAAATTTAACCATTGTTTCTGAAGTTTCTTGAGAAGCAGAACTTTTTATAAAGAATAACTTTTTTACGTAAAATTGATATTAAAAAAGTTTTTCCTCTTGTCAACTCAATCCGGAGAGAATTGTATACAGTACAGTCTGGTTATATTATAACGAATCCAAAAAATGCACCAAAACAGGTTCGTTATATCCAAAGTTTGCTATAACCAGTAAATAAATACGAAGCATGTATTTAATAAGTTTTTTAATTGCTTGAAATGTAGTACGTTATAACCAAGAGTTCATCTCAAATGGGTTCAATATAGCCGACCTTCACAGTAATTTCATTTTTTTTTTAAACCTGACGTGATAGAAAAAAACTAATAACAGATTCTTCTTTACAATGCCAAAATCATTCAAAAACACCCAATTTTATTTCATCCGCAAAAAAAAATATTTTTTTCGCAGGCTAGTGTAATCTATTAAAACATTCAGAAAGAAATGTGCTGCCTACCTGTCTAAACAACAAAAATTGCGCCCATAAGAAAAAATGAAGTTGACTCTGGAAAACCAAAAACGAATCACTCCAGAAATAAAGTACGTTCGGCATTCAATCAAGTATAAAAAGTTGCTTCAAGAATATTTTCACAGATTTTGAAAAAAGTCATAAAGTTATGTTCGATTTTAGAAAATCGCAATTTTTAGTTTTTGTCCTATTGTAAAGAAATCGTTCGAGATACTTCAAATTTCTTAACAGATTATTGATCAGCATGAAATTTGCCAACTTTGTCTCCATTTAACCGTTTTTCTATCTCTTATAGTAAGCGAGATCCTCATGCTGGCCCTCGAATTTCAATCACCCTGTATAATAATTAAATATCAATATATCGATATGTCGATATCCGAAAAGGAAATATCGTTATCCGATATTTATCGATAAATTCTCGCAGTTTTACTTATGATTTACTGATGACAGACATATACAAAAAATTGAATAATAACATTCAACGATAGCTTCTATAGTATCAGAGAGTATTAGGGAAGACATCGGGTACCCGAATACTATCCGTATAATTGTTACCCGGGTATAATTTAATACCCGTTATTATCCGGATACGAATAATACCCGTAAAATTATTACTCGGGTATCATTTCTTTACCCGGGTATCTGTTATTACCCGGGTACATCGGGTACCCGAATGCTAACCGTGGGATTATTACCCGGATATCATGTCTTTATCCGGGTACTTGTTATTACCCGTGTAATTTGTCAGCACAGATTCTCGGAAAAGCATATACCTATCTGTTATTACATGATGAAAACTTGATTATTTTTAACATTCGGACACTCATGTAAAATTCGTGAATCCGTTCATGTTGAAATATCCACACTTATACCTGGGTACCCAAATTTATATGGGTACGTGTGTCAGATCCGGACCTCAGTTTTACACGGGTACTCGAATTTATACGGGTACCCGAGCTCATAAGATTACCCGAGCACGATACGGGTACCCGGGTAGTATCCGGGTAGTTTATTCGCGTACCCGGGTAGCTCAAACATACGGGTATGTCTCACCCGAGCTACCCGAGTACCCGAATAAACTACCCGGATACTACCCGCTCGGGTAATCTTATGAGCTTGGGTACCCATATAAATTCGAGTACCCGTGTAAAACTGAGGTCCGGATCTGACACGTGTACCCGTATAAATTCGGGTACCCGGGTAAGTTCGGGTATAAGTTTGGATATTTTAACATAAACGGATTCACGAATTTTACATGAGTGTCCGAATGTTAAAAATAATCAAGTTTTCATCATGTAATAACAAATAGGTATATGTTTTTCCGAGCTTCTGTGCTGACAAATTACACGGGTAATAACGAGTTCCCGGATAGACATGATACCCGGGTAATAATCGCACGATGTACCCGGGTAACAACGGGTACCCGGGTAGAGAAATGATACCCGAGTAATAATTTCACGGGTATTATTCGGGTACCCGATGTACCCGGGTAATAACGGGTACCCGGATAAAAAAATGATACCCGGGTAACAATTATACGGGTAGTACCCGATGTCTTCCCTACTAGATAGTACAGAGTATGCGAAAAATGGTAAAAAAATTCTACATACTTTAGTTTTTGAGAAATAATAATTAATAAAAAATTATACCCAAAACGATGCTACATTCCTAATTAACAAGGAGCAACAGATAAACGAAATAAATCTAACAGTTTAGGTTTGATGTCTAATAAGTCATAAAACGGCCAAATAAGTCAATTTTGATTGCAATGGATTCCTCAAGCATTCTCTGGCCAGCTTTTTAGGTCCTATTTGGGGTTTGGTCAGCAGAGTAGCTCCAGAACTTCAATGTAATCTCACCAATTTATTCTAGTTATCTCCGAATCGAGTATCCAACAGTTTAGGTTGCGGCTAATTTTTGACCTAAAGTGAATTGTCGAACAAATCTTTTATGTATTTTAATTTTCCAGAAATAATCAGTGAAAGATTGTACCCCAAACGACGATACTTCCATGGCGAACAAATAGTAACCGATGAAAGAAATACTTAAAAGTTAAATACAGTTATAAAAGTGACGGAATGACGAAGCGAAGTGACGTCACCGCCTAGGCGACGCTGCTCCACGTCACGGGCAACTTCGGAGATACCCTACGGACTTGCCAGAGGATCCCAGAAAGACTAGGAAGATATAAAAACTCGCCCCGTCCGACGGAACGCACAGTGATAATTCACCGCGAACAAAGCTAACAATGGTGCCCGTGTAAATAAATTCCGACATAAATTATTTAAGAATATAAATTAGTTATAAGGACAGACGATTGTAAAATCGGGTCGTAATCGTAAAAACCGGTTGGGCCTTTGGGTCTTTCAAAATGACCCCAAACAAACAAAAGTTGTTCGTTTTCAAGTGTTTCGATAATAAATTACTGCATCTTTCTTCGGTTAGTTACAATGAAACCAGTGAAAGTTGACATTAAAAGTGATAGAATGAAGCAGTTTTTGTATAACAATTAACTAATAAATATTAGAGATAACACGGGAAATTTGTTGTTTGGTGAATTATTCGTGAGGAACAATTATACGCGTTCCATTTTCAAAGAGTGCAAGCTCTGATGCCCGCATATTATCTCCAACGCATGCGATTTTGTCGGTGGTTACTCCGGAAACAGACGGACAATCCGAACTTTGTTAATAACATTCTCTTTACCCACGAATCAATGTTTACAAGGGATGGTATCTTTAATTTTTACAACATGCATGAATGGGCAGAAGAAAATCCTCATGCAATGCGGCGCCGTAGTTTTCAACAACGCTTTTCGATCAATCTGTAGGCAGATATGTTAAACAATTGTACACATGTTTGTCGTTCCTATTTAACGTCTTTTACAATTTTAAAATGTAATTTAATGTTTTAGAGGTATGTTAAACGGCACTCTAATCGGTATGTTTACGTCTCGCGTAGGAAGGGGGGAACTTCGAACACTTATTGTGAGTGAAGGTCGGTATGAATTTTTTGATTTTTTTTTTCGTTTTAATTTTGGTGCATTCGTGAGAATATCTGTTACCAAATACACCATTAATTTTTTTTGTTGATGTCCTATTGTTCTGATGGTCCTGACTTATCGCCCAATGACTTCTTCCCATTGCATCAGGTGAAGAACAAAATGCTGAGATAGCGTTTTATAACGCCTGAAGAAGCTGAACGCATATAAATTTTATGTTTTGGATAGAAAAAATGTCTCGAAAACTGGTTTGATCGTCTCGTATGTTAAAGTGTGTAGCAAATACATACTTTCCCGAAACTTTTCCCACGTACAGGTTCGAAACTGTAGCATTTTTTAAACCTAAACTATTGAGTCTGTCAATTAAATTTCATATCATTCTAAATTGTTGTTGTTTTGTTGTTAAGCGACCAGAAAATGTTTAATAAAAAACGGAGAAGCAACGCTGAGAATTTGTTTTTTTCCAAAGATGGAAATACAAGAATTGTAATAAAAAATGCGTTTCTATTGTCTTGTATTACATCCAAATATCAAAAACTCGTGATATTAATGATAAATAATTAAATTATTCAAATAACTTGTTTTCGATTCGGTTTCGTGCGAATCGTTTGACTTTCGTGCGAATCGATTATATTTATAATGAACGATTCAATTAATCGATTCAAATCGATATTTCTGGAGAATCGAAAATCGATTCAATTTTTCTCCAATCATACAGGCCTAAAAGAGTCCTGTTATGAACATTAGCCAATAATAACCGGACAATTTTTTTTTTAATTTTAAAGATGCCAGAGGCGGTCGCAGAGTTACGCCTTTTGAGGACTATAACCTAAAATTATTTTGACACCTATAGCGTGTTCTGAAAATAGTGGCAGAAAACAGCAGGATTTTTTAAAATTGAACATCCTAGTATTTTCTTATAGAAAGACGTAACATTTATGCCCGATATTACAATCGTCGCGACGATTAAACTGAGTATATCATTATTTTTGAAATAACGTGACGTAGATATGGAAGAATGTTAAAGGCTATTCGGCGAGTAGTCCTTATTCCACGATTGTAAAACTGGACCTTGTTACACTTGCGCATCTCGAAATAAGATGTGCGAAAGAAGAACGAGACTTTTTTATTTATTTTTGTCGCTTGAATGAGTATAAACAATGACAAAAAACTTTCGGTTCGTAACGACAACGTTAGCCGCCTGCGCATAAAAAAAAGGAATGCGTGCCGACAACTGACGTTGCGCTACTTACATCTAATGTAAAAAGACCGGCCGGTAACAATCCACCCCTCCTAGGCGCAGCGTCGGTCTGCGGTAGTTAAAGCGGCTTCTCTTGCTGGTGGTGCCTGTGCTGGTCGCAGGTTGTGAACATGGACTTTAACTTGGCGGTTGCCATGTTGAATGCGGAATGCGACTGAGCCGACGGCCTCGATGACTCGGTGAGGTCCAGTCCAAGTTTCGGGGAAAGTGCCGGTTATTCGTGGTTGTGCACGAGCGAAAACCCAATCGTTAGGTAGGAATCGTGGTGCTTTGGTCTGCTTGATGACATAGCGTGTCCGATAGCGGTTCTTTTTCTGATGTATGCGCTGGATACGCTCCCGTCGTGGCAAATTAGAACCTTGAGCATTGGCGCCTTCCAGATGCCAATCTCCTGGTCGCGGCAACTCATAATCAAGCAGGGCTTCACTTGAAATGGTTCTGGTGGCCGCATTTCTCCGAGTCCGCAGGTTGTAGATCACTCTGAGTAGTACTAGGTCCCAGATGCGAGGATCTTTTCCCTGGAGATGGGCGCGTAGCCTCTTTTTGACTTCTTGGTTACGCCTCTCGTCAGGTTTAGCCCGAGGATGGAATATGGGTGTTGTCCAGTGGTAACAACCCCAATGGTTGATTGCCATGTCCCAGGAGATGGACCTGAATTGAACCCCATTATCCGTGATGATGGACTTGGGATGACCAAAACGACTGAAGATTTGGTCTACAAGCACTTCTGTGATGATTTTAGTTCCAGATCTTTTCAATGGAAACGCCTCCACCCAACGAGTACAGAAGTCGGTTGCTGTAAGAATAAAACGGTTCCCTTGACGGCTTTCGATATAAGGGCCCATTATGTCGGTGGCTATTACTTCCCACGGTCGTGTTGCTGGGTGAGGTCGGAGCGGCTCCCTCTCCTGTGGTGCCCCCCTCTTAGTGCAATTGCATGTGAGGCAAGCTCGTACATAACGGCGTACTTCCCGTTTCATCCTTGGCCAGTAATAATTCCTTCGAATTGCTCGCTCTGTTTCTTCGGCTCCAGGGTGACCGGCTGTGGGATCGTCGTGGTGAGCGTAGAGTACTCTTCTCCAAGCATGTGATGGAACGAACAGCAACTTCCTTCCGTCTTCTGAGATCCGCCTGAGATAGCCGATTTCTAATGAATACAGTTGGAGGAAACCCTCGTCGCCAGGTTCGGTTAGTCCGTTGGCGCATATTCTATTCCAGCGCGCATACATGGTTGCAACAGCTTCATCTTCTTGCTGTGCATTCTCCACTTCAGTGGAGAGTTCAGCTAATTGAAGTTGTTGAATGGATGCCGGCAACAGTGCGGTGGTGTCGGTGACTGTTTCGGGAACAGTAACTTCTTCAGGGCTCCGAGACAGAGCATCGGCGAGTTGGTTCTCCCGGCCAACTAGAGTCCGGAAACTATCACGATGCTGTTCAGGGAACTGGTGAGCCAAGCCTGTGATATCTATGGTCGGAACGACTGGATCCTTAAGCGGTCTGATGAAGTGCTTTGTTGTTCGAGAGGAAGTGCCAAAGTGAATGCATTGTCGTCCCATGTCGATAACTGCTTGTTGCTCCTTCAGCCAGGACTGTCCAAGGATTATTTGTTCCCGAAGTTTTGGTGCAACCAGGAACGGACGTGAACTGTTGTCCGTCAATGCTGAAACACATGTTGACGGTTCCGGCTGTTTCTAGCGTGGAGTTAGTGTCCGCCATTTGGACTCGTCGAGTTTGCGAAGTCATTGTGATCGGGCCGATTACACTGGCAGCAGCGAAGTTTGCGGAGGCGGCGGTGTCAATCAAGGCGCTGTAATAATTACCAGCGATTTGTACCGGCAGTCTCGGCAAGCTGCGGTATCCGATCTGGCTGATTATTGAGGGCCGGTGACCCGAGCGTGACTGGGGCCTGCCCGATCGTCGTTTCTCGAGCTGGTATGCTGGGTTAACAGGGCAGTCTCGATGGTAATGTTGTTTGGGACAGAAACGGCACTGCGGTAAGTTACCTGCCGCTCTTGAGGTTGCAAGCTGTGGAGATGGAGGCTTTTGAACCTTATGCCTGATAGGTGCCTTGTCATCCGTTGGTGGCATGGAACGATCCAACAACCTAGCACGTGACCTTAGGTCCGCTTCAGACGTTGGAGGCGGGCACGACATTCCGATTCGTATGTCTTGTCGTACTTGATTTATGATAATAGCGATCCGATCTTCAATTGGAACAGTTGCGGCTACGCGATCAAAGAGTTTCCACTTACTAGTAATAAATGGCTCCGTATATTCTGTCGTTCTCTGTTGCGTAGAGTACAGTTTAGCGCATAGCTTCATCCTGACATGGACTCCGGCGTATTCCTCCTTGAATCGTTCTTGAAACTCAGCCCACGTGAGTTGGATGTTCTGATACCGCCTGTACCAGGCTTGGGCGTCACCTACGAGTTTGTTACTAACGATGGGAACCCACATCCAACCTGGAGTCTTCGTGATTGTAAAATATTCTTCAGCGTTCGAAGAAATGTCTCTGGTCACTCGAAGTCGGAGCCATGAAATTCCGGAAGATCGGACGTCTTCAGCGTGTGACTGTAGACGACTTCTTCTTGTGTTGCAGAAGGTTCGTTGTTCATTCTTGCTGTTGTTGGGCGCCACTGGAGCTCGTCGGCGTCGGCGTCTCCAGAAATACGTGAAAATTTTAAACGGGTATTTACCATTTACTGAGTAAAGCACGGCTGGGACGGGTCGGGGACGGCTTCGGCAGCAGCTGAAGTTTCTTCGAATGTTGACGTGGCCCCACGTTCTGGGCGTCAAATGTTACACTTGCGCATCTCGAAATAAGATGTGCGAAAGAAGAACGAGACTTTTTTATTTATTTTTGTCGCTTGAATGAGTATAAACAATGACAGAAAACTTTCGGTTCGTAACGACAACGTCAGCCGCCTGCGCATAAAAAAAAGGAATGCGTGCCGACAACTGACGTTGCGCTACTTACATCTAATATAAAAAGACCGGCCGGTAACAACCTTATGGTGGGTTTCACAAACGTTACTTAAATTTAATCAAGCGTTAAAAGCAAACGTTGCTATGGTTACATGTGCTGAAGGTATAGACACGATTATTGTTAATCTCTTGCTGCGTTCGAAAATTATACGTCGGATGTATCTGGAGCGTATGATCTCATCTTTCTCACTCACAATTTTTAGTCTATTTTGTATCTCGCTCATCCGTTTAAAAAATCTTGTGTTTATATTATTTCCCTGACAACAGGTGATCTTTTCACACTATACTTAAATGTGGGATGTGAAAGATCGCTTGTTGTCATGGAAATGCTATAAACATAAGATTTTTTTAAACGGATGAGCGAGATACAAAATAGATTAAAAATCGTGTGTGACAAAGATGAGATCATACGCTCCAGATACATCCGACGTATAATTTTCGAACGCAGCAAATGATTAAATTTAATCGACTTTTATGAAACCCAGCATTAATCATATAAACGGCAGTATATGACATATTTATTTCTATTTAACAAATTTAGAATAAATTAATATTTTATTGAAATCGATCTGATTTTCTCTTCTTTTATTTACCTGATACATATTGCGGTGTTTATGAACAGTACGTATTTCTTTGAAAATTTCATAACAAATATTTTTGAAAAGAATAAAATAAATAAAGGATAGCGTGTTAAGTGTATTTTAAAAGATTTGTTTAAGAAATAATTTAATTCAAGTGTTTTTTCAAATTTCCTAATATTCTTAAATATTGTTAGAAATCAATTAAAAATTAACTATTTATTACAAATAAACTACATATTTAGATTTTTAAAGATATAAGTACGTAGGAATTAAGTTAGAATTGTAAATATTAGGATAATTAAAGTATAGAATAATTAAAGCGTAGCAGAATATTCTAATTTGTAGCAGTTTTTAAATTTAATGCAAAATTCAAAGAAATTAGGTTTCGGTACATCCTGTTTAAATAAATTTACGACTACGCTCGGTATCTTTGTATCTTGATCTTGGTATCTTTTGAGTTAATAAGTTGTTAGTTAGTACTGATGATACTACTGAGTTGTGTATTTATTTCTTGCGGTTTGCACTTCGCACATGTGTCCATGTGCGTTAGCTGTTGTTGATTTCAGCTGGTTCTGTTCTAAAGACCGCTTTACAGTTCGCAATTATTTATTGCCGGCAATGAAAATTGCAGCGATTTGTATTGCACGCATGCGCGGTATTTGCATTTTGTATAAAAAATACAACACTGCGCATGCGTGCAATACAAATCGCTGCAATTTTCGTTGCCGGCAATAAATAATTGCGAACTGTAAAGCGGCCTTAAGTAAATTAGAAAGTCGAACTGTTTAAAATTTCGATAAATTAAAGTATTAGTATTATTACTAGAACAATTATTTCTTTTTATAAGAGGTAAAAAGAAACTTGTTGTAATGCAAAAGTTTAAATCAAGCTTTTAATTAAACACAAATGAATTTTGAAGGTAGCAGAAAAAAATTCAAGTAGCAGGAAAAAGTGGTCGGTGTAGCATAATTTGTTTTTTAACTGATGGCAACACTGCGCGCGATTTCCGATTTATGCAGTGCAATGCAATGGAACTTTTACCGGAGCATCGTATAAACCAGTGAGGTTTTCCAAATTTTGGAAAAACCTGACCTAAATGTTAAATTATCCGAACTTCTTCTTGCGGAATAATAATTAATTTGTGAAAATTATTTATTTAAAGTGGTGCAATAAACTGTTCTACGTTTTTATTCTACGACATTTTTTTATTATACACCCACCCACACACACACACACCGACATTAGATAATTTTGAATGTGAAGGCTCGCGAGTGCCATCTACATCCAAAATTTATCACATAAAATAATACACTCTACAACAAAGAAATTTGTCTATGAGATGCACTGCAAAATTCATCATCGAAGAAAAAAGTAAAATAATAAAAAATTTGAAAATTTGCGAAATACGCTGAGATCAGAGCATTAAATTGTCACCCAAACTAAGGGCATATCACAGCAAGATTTACTATAAACGTTTCTTTGTCAAATTTAAAACTTTGTCGGAACTTAGTTTTGATTGCAATGGATTACTCGAGCATCAGTATTTTTTTGTGGTCCAACAATAAAAATTGATAGTATGTATTATAATTAAGGTATGAGGAATAAATAATCTAGATATAAATTCTTTTAATTTTATTTACTTTTTCAAATGTGTCCTTATTCAATTTTTTTTTAAATTATCCACGAATAGATAGATGTTCCTCTTCAATTCTATTATATGTATGTTTTCTGTATCTAATGCCTAGTTTATACAGCCAATAATAACTAAAATTTAAGGATTATCATGTATTCACTAATTAAACTTTAAGGCCCGGTATTTCAGTTTTGGTTTAACTTTAACCTTTAGTTTATTCCCATAGTAACAATTGTAAAAACAATTGTTCCTATGGAAATAAGCTAAGGGTTAAAGTTAAACCATGACTGAAATACCGTGCCTAAGCGTTTATACGTTAACTAACAATTAATAATTACGCAGACGTACTAACTAGTAATGGCATTGTGACCAACGATCGAACATAAGGGAAAGATAAATTGTCAGTTTAAAAATAAGATTCCAAGCATTAAAATGTCATAACCATCAACTAATCCTAAAATTAAACAGCTTGCAACATTTTGATATAAATTGCCGCCCCGATTTATTAAGGCTATACCAAAGTAAAAGGTTTACCAATACGGGTGATAGACAATTTTATTGGAATAAAACTCTAAATATTCAAGAAAATTCGAAAATGTTTATTAAATATGAAAATATGAAACATCTCAATTATGTGCGAAACACAATGTCGGCCAAATGACCACCGTGGCTCCTTTGGCAGGCCATAATCCGCTTGATGAAATCTCCCCCATGACATTTTCGCACGTCTCTCGGATGTGCATTGCCTATCGCGTTCATGTGATTTGACGCCACTCGATTTTTTTTGCAGGGATATGTGAAGGGAAAGATTTACACTACCCATCCACAGAATATTCAACAACTCAAACTCGAAATTCAACTTGTCATCGGCGAAATTCCGAGAGACATGTGCGGAGAGACGTCAAGCGGATTGTGGCCTGCCAAAGGAGCCGCGGTGGTCATTTGGCCGACATTGTGTTTCACACAAAATTGAGATATTTCATATTTTCATATTTAATAAACATTTCCGAATTTCCTTGAATATTTAGAGTTTTATTCCAATAAAATTGTCTATAACCCGTATTGGTAAACCCCTTATATTAAAATAAAATTTCTAGTTGGATGTGAAATTGGTTGCCTATACATCCCTGCACACAAAAATCTACGAAACTCATGACGGGGTGATAAGTGGGATTACATTAGTGGGCAACAAGTTTAATTGTGCACGGCAATCACAGATGTCGCTGTAATCGAAATGATTTAAGGTTGGCACAAGTGAAACTAGTAGTTTTCAGTACACAAGGGATTTCTATTATTTAAGATTGTATTAGTGGACCATAGATAAATGTAACAAGGTAGAAAGGAAAGTTTTAATAAAAAATAGTATTACGAGTGAGTGGTACCATCTGTAGGCTTGGGGAAAAGCAGCGACACAAAGCGCGGGAGATTTAAGCGCTATAGAACACCTGTAATCCAATTATCATTATTTATTAGTTTCTGATTGATTCTGAAAAATAGTAACAGCTGAAATTGCTAAACATAACAATGAACGAAACCAAATCGCATGAAAGGAAAGGTAAAATAGGATGTGCAAAAACAAGTCATATTGAAAAGAAAAAAAAACACTTTATTACATTACTACAACACTAGCTCTGTTCCAACCACGCTTTCTGACCGTTTAAGAAACCGTCATAATCAGTTGCCCACCGAAATAATGATCGATGTTGACAACTTTGTCGAATTTAAAACTTTGATGAGTGCATGCTTGTGACGGTTTCGAAACGGTCACAAAGCGTGGTTGGAACAGACCTACTAAGTATATACAATACAACACACTACACCGAACTAATACCACAAACAAACTCTTTCAGCATTCAGCTGCACAATTTTCGCTTACAAATCGGCGAACAAACAAACGATACGATATGCAAGCGTAGATACGGCGCGGCGTGGTAATTTATAGGGTTATGTTTATGGTTTACGCCGCGCATCCTGCGTTACCGTTGGAGGGGTGGTGATATACGCCACACTAGCGCTTTTTCCACCTCTAGCGGCTTGGGGAAAAGTATTCAACGTGTTTCATCTTTTATAATTTAAGTGCGCACCCCCTGTAGTGGACGAAGGCGTGTTATGCCTGCAGATGAGCGCATTCAAAAGATTTGGCTAGAAAGAATCGGTAGGCAAGATCTTTCCAACAAACCGAAGCCAATTTAAAAAAAGGCTATCCAGTGTGCGAAATACATTTCGATCCAATTTGTAGGGATCAAGCAGGGCGATTAAAAAGATTTTCGTTACTTACATTACATTTGCCAGGTAAGATCTCTATTACGTGTCCCCAAGATTCATTTAGTATTATGCATAATATTTAGAGCCAAGCAAACCTGAACAACAAAGCATGATATTAAATTCAAAAATGTTTGCTGCATTATACATAATGCAAAATCAATCTGGCTACATGTATGTGTGTACCACAGATGTGATGTGCCGCTAAAAATAAAAATTTCAAAGTTTAAAGGTCCTTCCACTCAGGAAACATGTTTTTCTTATCCAAATGTTGTAAAACTAAGAATAACTACATCTCAGAGAACAAAAGGTATGTTACTTTTCTGATGATAAACAGACAGTTTGAAGTTGCGTATCACTGATGGAATCTGAACAGTAAGAGACATTTTTGGTTAACTGAAAGAAAAATTGTATCAATCACTGGCCCACCTTAATATTGAAACATGAAGTGTATATATCATAATGAGAATAAAAAATGCTCTCTTATGGCAGAAATATATTCATAACTGTTGTTTTAAAGAAATCTAATTTTAGAGATAGTCTTGAAGAGATGAAACATTTTGTTGTGAATCTAGTGTATCTCTTCAATGCACAAAGTATTTTATAATTAAAAATATATAAAGCACATAAACATTTTAATTGGTCCAATTTTTCTTCCAATTAACAGAATCAGTGCACATTGAATTTGAAACAGCTGGTGTACGAAATTTGTTAATAAATACATGGCATTATTCTATATTTTATTCTGAGGAGGAGATCTTATCAAAAAAATGTTTGTAGATGCAGACGCAATTCGTTCATAGAATTGTCAAAAAAATAAAAAGATGCTATTAATCTTAAGAAATTTGACAAATTGTGATTAGGAGTCTTCTTTTGAATGATAGCTGCTAGATGGTATTACTTATAGTGTATTAATTTGATGCATTTTTTTCCTCCAAATATTCAGCTTTACTGAAGTCTGAAAAATCTATGTTGACGTTAATTTCTGTGATATTCTCCTCAGAATAACAGACAGAGCAATGATATGTAGACCTAATCCACCGAGTATTTCTATGTAATGACTAATGATATTCAATTCAAGATGCTCTTTCTATGTAAATGTTGGTTGCGAGTCGTCAGGATCGCAATGGGGCCCCCGAGCATATTCTGTATAGCTATTTCGGCCCTAATTGGGACCTCATCAGCAGAACAGTAGCCCGAGAACTCCACTGCAACCCCGACGACCAACAAGATATACGCACGCTTAGCGCGTGAAAGCAAACATGTGAAATAATTGCGCCCCAGCACAACTATTTTCCGACTTATAATTCGTGTCGTGAAAGCAAATAGCAACAATGCCGCTGCCTCATAAGCTAACACGCACGAGATGGGAGTCGAAGCGGACAAAACGTGTCATTTACATTTACATGTTTGCGATGACACGTTTTGTCCGCTTCGACTCCCATCTCGTGCGTGTTAGCTTATGAGGCAGCGGCATTGTTGCTATTTGCTTTCACGACACGAATTATAAGTCGGAAAATAGTTGTGCTGGGGCGCAATTATTTCACATGCTCTTTCTACTTTGCCATCAACATCCACATATTCTCCAGGAAATTGGCCATGTTCAAGTGCACCCAAGGTTGTATCATATCAATTGTATTGTATCATATCAATCGTATTGTATCATGTATCATATCAATTTTTAGAAATTAAAGCTGAATAAAATTAGTCAATCTTGTGTTCAGTAGGTATGTATTTTTTCTTAGTGTCACATTTTTGTGAGTCGATGTGAAAACATCAACATGAAAATTTTCTTTTCAAATATATCGAGATAATTGAAATGGATTTTAACAAATGTGAGGAAAACAATGAGAAAACGATTAAGGTTCGATCTTTCCATCTTCTGATAAATTTATCTGTTAGGTATATTCTTGGAAACCATTATGTTGATAATGGTTTCCTAAGATATTATCTGGCGGATAAATTTATCAGGAGATGGAAAGACCGGAACCAATTCAGAAAGTTTTATTTAAATCTCGCGCGTAATGAATTACAGTTTTCTGAATTTTTGCTTCCTCTGAATTGCGAAAGTTCTGGATGGTAACTACAGATAGCGCTGAAAGTTGATGCCAAAACTGACTTAGGGACTTCGCCATCTACCCCTGTGTAATCTGTGATATCAATCAGTAGGGACAGCTAGGGGAGCTAGGGGCTTCTGGCACTACAGTTTCTGAGTGCGCATGTGCGAAAACTGACGGACTTTCCATAAACGGCCGCGCGTGGCGCACCAGTGAATTTATCAATTGCTTTTATAAGTGGGCGTTTTTTAATTCAGCATTTTGTGTGATGGATGCGGAGAGATGAGAAAGATTGAACAGAAAACCATCTTTGTTAGATTATAATGAATTTATGTTGTGTAGAAAGCCTGAAGTTGTGTAAAACAACATCGCATTCTACGATTTGCTTGCAATCATTTCTATCCGTGTCATTTTTTCAACCAGTGACATCTAGTAGCAATAAAATGAAAGCCCGCCAATAACGGCCATATTGGCTCTGAAAACGGTAGTATGAACATCAAAGGTGCCGGCACGAGTTGTCCCTACTGATTGATAAGTATACTGTGTCTGTGACTCATGACGGCTGATGTCGATCAAATCGGACTTGGGGTACGCCGCACGCCCCTTAGGGTCATAAAATACAAGTCCCGGCCATGTTTTTATGTTTTATCTATGGTCCCGGCTTATTTTCTAGGAATCAGGGTCCGCTTGGCCGAAGTGCGAACGGATATCGGTCCGTTGTTGTAAAATTTAGTTTGCCGAAAATTTAGTGACGCTGTCCCTATTACAGATATTTGTACGAAAACAACCCGCCCATCGGCAAATCACCAGATTTTCCTTTTTGCCGAATTAACTATTAAATTTGCGATAAACCCGGTCACAGGATTAAATTGAACTAGTCAAATATTCAGATTCACGGGTGATGGGGGGCGCATAGAATTCCAGAAGTAACTGAGATTTTAGTATAAATGGTAAAACTTATGATTAATTTACTATTTGTGCCAGTGATTTATACATACAGGGTGTGGCATTTAACCGGGTTTCTTCATTAACGCCGTCCCTATTGAAAATATGGAAAAATGTTTTATACAAAAGTATCATCCTTTCAAGCTCCGCATAACTTAAAATTATTTTCGAATATACAGGATGTCCCAGTTTGGCTGTACGATGTACAACTTCGTTATTTGAAATGGAACAGCCTATATTTTATAACAAATTTGAGCTTGTTAGGTTATTTTAGGGTAAGTTTAAGAAATATTTAATAATCATATTTGAACATAATAACCAATAGAATTAAATACTGATTTTGCAAAATAAAAAACGAAACTTTTAAAAACTATAGGAATAACAAAATAATTCTAAAACGTCTTGTAATTTCACAGTAAGTGTTCAAAATGTGCATCGTTTTGTTTTTTTCTAGACATAACCGAATCCTCTTTTTAAAATTACACTCGACATTAGCTAGCATATTCGGTGTAATACAAGTAAAATGTTTGAGTAAATACTAACTCCTGATTTTAATTAAAATGTTAAAATGTGGAAAATATGAAATAATATTAAATATCTCCTGAACCGTCAGTAATTGGTATAGGGAAGTGTATAGCTAATTGAAACATAATTTTATGGAGCATCTAACGACGATATAAAAATAACACCGTTCCATTTAAAAAACAAAAGTTATTGCCCTTCAATTGTTGTCGAAATGGAAATAGAAATAGAAATACTAGATCGCTGTTTAATGAAAAGTAAATTTTGTTACTGCGATAGATGCCTTCCACTTAGCTTGTAACAGCACCACAATATCTGCTTTCTAACTATCTTCGTTAATGAGATATTAATTGTAAAAGTTATATCCGTATTTTCCAAAAACCAAAAACAAAGCCTAATATTTTAAAAACCATAGGACTTAGGTATAGGGAACCTTTATCAAACTTACCCTAAAATAACCTGATATGCTCAAATTCGTTACAAAATATAGGGTATTCCATTTAAAATACATCCTGTATATTCGAAAATAATTTTAAATTATGCGGAGCTTGAAAGGATGAAACTTTAGTATAAGACATTTTTCCATATTTTCAATTGGAACGACGTTAATGAAGAAACCCGGTTAAATGCCACATACTGTATAGAGTGATTTTTAAATAGTTCGTTACATGCACCATTTAATCAAACCATAAATCGTGTTGCCAACAAGTCGTCGAGTCTTTTGTATGACATTGACAACAACATTGCGGAATCATATAATTCTGTGATCAATAAATTTGTTGGAGGTATACGCGTAAACGACAAGAAGGTCCTAACAGGGAAGATGTTTTTCAGCTTAAATTAGTTTTAATTCAAATGTCTCTAGTTTTAATTCATTTGTCTATAAAATGTTAGGAGAGTTGGTTATGGCAGCATAGGGGAGTTCACGGCAAATTATTGTAACGATTTTAAGGGTTTCATTAATTTTTATTTTAAAACAAAACACGAAATAGTTAATAAACTAATTTATTTAAAAGTAACACTAATTTATTTATAACTTACAATAATTTATTTACAAGCTTATGTCTGATTTATTTTAACAACCGAGCGAACGTCTACCGAACTTTCATGCCGAACTGTCCAACGCTGAATTCAATTCGAACTGTCCCACTCCCGGCCGCGTGCATTTTTATATACCGAAGCTGTTGTTCTCGTATTTTTCTGGAAGGCGACAGACTGTCTAGTCTAGTTTATTCCGCCGTCGGAATTCTCTAGGCTGTCGCCTAAGGCGCGTCGACTAGACGGCTGTGACGCAAGAGACAGTCTGACGCCGGCTGGTGTCGACGAATCATTACAATATGTTAATAAAAAAACGAAAGTTTATGTTAAATCTTGCAAAAGAAAAAAACGTATTTATAGCGCAGACTGACTACTGATATTGAAATGTATTTATCGGACATGTCAGAAAACGAATTCGAAAGAAAAAAATTTAATTTTTAAGTAGTTTCAATGAAATAGATATTTCATTAATCGAAGAACGAACCCGTGGTCAAAATACTAATCCAAAATGGTACGAGGAAAGAGGTAAGAGAATTATTGCAAGTAATTTTGGCAAAATTTGTAAAATGAGAGGTACGACTGATTCCGCAAATTCTATGAAACATATTTTATATTCACAAAAATCCCTTTCTTCTTCTGGTCGTCTTCCTCAATCTTTGGCGTATGGCATAGATAACGAAAGTAGGGCTATTGAACTGTTTGAAAATATTTCAGGATTAAAAGTTTCAAAATGCGGCCTATTTATTGATGAAAAACAAAGTGTTTGGCGGCCTCCCCGGACGGTTTAGTCGACGAAGATGCAATCATTGAAGTAAAATGTCCATTTTCAGCTGCAGAATTAAAAATGAATGAGGCCATTGAAAATAAGAAAATTACATTTTGCTCTATTGATGATGAAAATAATATAACATTACATTTTATGCATTATCATTATTAGTAAAAGATTTCAATTATTAGTAAAAGATTTCTAATTGTTGTTTTTCTCGAAAGCGTTAGTACGGCCCATTCATTTTATCGTTGAGTGACGGAGTTTAATTACAGTTCTTCAATCAACGATTTTATTCACCAGTTGTATACCTGGCAACGTATTATGTAAGACTAACATCACATTACTACAGTAAGTAATTTATAATTACTTTGTCTGTTATGTTTGTAACTTATAAATAATGTTTATAAAATGGTTATACGTTCGATTTTTGTGTAATAACATAATTAAAAATAACATGTTGTGTCTTATTTCACTAAAAATTCTATAAATATCTCTTTATAATACTCTATTTCATTCTTCATTCATTTTAATTACATTTTAAGCCATGCGGTCGAGTTTACATCTGTCCGGCGAAACCCCTGCTGTTGGGGCAATAAATCAACAACTAGAAGCAGTTTCAACTAGTGCTGGCAACCGAAATCGATTTTTTGGATAATCGGTTAACCGGTTTTGGATATTCGCGGTTTTGGAGAAAACCGAAAACCGGTTATCCGGATAACTCGGTTATTCGAGTATCCAGTTATACGGAAAACCGGTTATTCGAATATCCAGTTATTCGGATAACCGGATATTTGGATATTATCAGTTTCTTGGATAATCGGAAATTCGAATAACAGGTTATTCGGATATTCAGATATCCGAATAACTGGAAATGCGAATAATTGGATACCAGAATGGGTTTTGTTTGTTAAAGATCTTCAGTACTTATTAGAAAAAAGTACATACACATAGTTTATTTACTTAATTGCTTTTATTATAACGTATTTGTGGATATCCGAATAGTCGTTTTTGGATATTCGAATAATCGGTTTTTCAAATATCCGAATAGTCAGTTTTTGGATATCCGAATAGTCGGTTTCTTGGATAATCGAATAATCGGTTTTAACCATTATTTGGATAGCCTATTATATCCGAAACCGGTTTTTAAAGAAACCGATTATTCGGTTTAAATTTTTTCCGGTTTTTGCCAGCACTAGTTTCAACAGTTCCATTTGTGTTTTGTGTTGCCTACTTTAATTAATTAAAAAGGAATCGTTTTTTCGTAATGAGATCAAGTTTCCCAATTACATTTAGCTATTCCTCATGCATACAAGCTGAGACCTTTGCTTCAAAGTCAATAGGAAGACCGCAATTTGACATGGCTGATTTTCATTGATTTGGCCATCGCTCCGGTATACCCTTAAGCACGCATGCGCACACAAGTATTTCATTAATAATTATCACTAAGAATAGAAATAGTCTATTTTTAATTATTAGTTGTTAGTGTTAAGTTTTTAATTATGCGGTATAAACGCGTACACGTAAAAGCTATCTTTCAATTCTTAACTTTTAATTATTACTTATTAATTTATAATTACCTATTAGTGGCTGTATAAACCAGGGATCACCCTTACAGTTTTTTACATTTTTATACCAAAATCAATAATATGTATCAATTATTATCAATGTACCATATGTATTTTAATTTGTTTAATGTCCGACTAGACTGTTATAACAAAATAATGGATCAGTTTTAAATCACCTTAGCATTGAAATAATGCCCTAAGACGTTATTTTAAAATAATCCCCGGCAGGACATTGTAAATTATCAAGACTCTCTTTTATTGGACAATAACAATAAGTAATCTTTATTAACGCAAACATTCTTGAAAACGGAAATCCTCTTTCTCGTAGTTTTTTTTTTTTTTTTTTTGGTACAAGAGCAGCCTTCAGCAGTGTTTTTCTGAGAGATTAAACTCTTCTTTTTCCACTTTAATTAACTAACTGACAGCACTTAAATGCAAAGTCACATTGACAAACAAAATATATTGCTTATACACCGTGATTCAAAAGGACCGCACCATCACTTAGGTGGTTTTTAGACCCACTTATTTGTTCTCAAAAGTGTAAATAAAAATTTTCTAGATGATTTTTTTATGAAGATATAGGCTTTCAAAGTTACGAAACTGATGTTGATTTTATAGTAATTAGATAATGTAACTTTATGTTTTTATTAATGAAAGGTGTAGATAAACGCCTGTAAAATTATCCTTGCTAATAAAATATAATATTTATTAAGTAATAAAGCTGGAAAAGTCTTTGAAAATGTTAACATTATTTTAGAAGTCAAGCCGGCAACGGTGTACCGAAAATTCGGTTTTACTATGGTTACCATAGTGTGACCTGACAAATAAAATTTATCAATGATGTTCACATTTGGAAAGTCAAATTTTTTGATTGATTTGAAGAATTTATTCAAATTCAAAATGTTTACTTTAAATGAATACTGTGATATGTATCTTCTTCTGGAGAGAGTGAAACAAACTTTCGACGGGCTGCAGCAGCTTATGCTGAACGATACGGTGAACGTAGACATCCAGACAAAAATATTTTTCAACGGCTTGATCAGCGTGTGAGGGAAACAGGTCGATTGGATGTAATCCATGAAGTGATAGATAGGCCACGCTCCGCCAGAACTTCCCAAGTCGAGGAAGCTGTTCTACAAGTCGTTGAAGACAATCCTAACGTCAGCATTCGAGATATTGGACGAAATTTAAACGTAAATTACAATGTTGTTCAGCGTGTATTACAAATTCTTTCCACTATACAAAAGTGCAAGCTCTGTGTGAAGCTGATTTTCCTCTTCGTA
Source organism: Dorcus hopei (assembly GCA_033060865.1). Classification (NCBI taxonomy): domain Eukaryota; kingdom Metazoa; phylum Arthropoda; class Insecta; order Coleoptera; family Lucanidae; genus Dorcus; species Dorcus hopei. The sequence continues at coordinate 48,267,322 of CM065426.1, read as the reverse complement.
TTAACTTTTGCCATTGGATGCTGGATCAAATCAATTTGAATCCAAATTTTCAAAATCTGATTTTGTGGACGGATGAATGTACCTTCACTCTTGACGGTGTGTTTAACATGCACAATCATCATTATTGGGCAATAGAAAACCCTCATGTAATACATCGACGAGCATTTCAACAACGTTTTTCCGTCAATGACATTTATTATTATGTCAAATTTTATTTCCAAAGGTTTTGACAAACCAGCGCATATGCAGTTGTCAACAAAAAAGAGGGTACCCATGATCTATGATTTCAAATTTGTAAGTGCATCTACAAGGTGCAGCGTTGCCTATTTGCGTTATTTTTAAACATTCATACCTTAAAAACTATTCATGGCAAAAAAATTCTGAAAACATATTTGTGCTCCTGTTAATGGTCTGTATTTACACCAAAGCGATGGTGCGACCCTTTTGAATCACGCTGTAGATACGGCATTTCAAAAAAAAATCTATGATTTCGAGTGATTTGATGGTTTTAATCAAATTGTTGTAAATCTAACGAAATACAAAACTAGTCAGATATTAAACGCTGAAGGCACCACGGGCGTTAAAATTATACGTCCTCGGTTGGCGTACACTCCTAGGGCCGAAAGCCTACGGGTTGTACACGCCGACCTCAAGCGTTCTAAACCTTTAAAGCCCTGGATACCTTAACAACTATAAGACAACACTCCCTATTTCAGAAGACAAATGGATAATGTCAATTTTTATATTTGATTAGTACTTACTTTCCTTACATCATAATTGGATCGTATTTTTCTAATACAATTGTTTACTTTGTTCTATATATCAAAGTTTTAGTACTGATTCGGTGTAGTTCCTAATCTTTAATTGGCAAATAACATTGCCGGTAGAGGCGCTAAAGTTTCCGAACAATGGCGGTGCAGACGTGATCAACAAGCGACGTTTAATTACTTACTTCTTTAGAGAAATTAGGTTTCATATCGGAAACGACATTTTATAATAAATTGATACGTATCTAACGATTCTAACACGACTTAAGTGATCACAGTCGATCACGTCTACTCTAGTACTCACTTCTCCACCAGGCGCCAACACTTGTCATGAAAGTTCCCAATTGTCTTAATTAATAATTTATTTAATAATATGAACACGAAAAGCACGATAACTTTTACTTTTGTAAGTACAATTCTCGATATTTTAGAATTTTATAATACGTAATTGGTTACCTAAACAGAAAAGTAGAAAAAATATATCATCGTTGTGCATGCAAAATGCGCTATGTGCACAAACAGATGAGAGTAACAAAAATATATTTTTGGCCATTAAATAATTTATTGAAGACATTTCTATTTAATTGGGTATTTTTAATAATTGGATAATATCTTAAAAAAGTAGAGGACAGTCCTTTTTACCACAAAAAGATATGATTTAATATTTCATACAGTTTTTTGTTCCTACTGTAAAATTTAAATGTTAGTACTTAGCGCAATTTGCATGCACAACGACGATATCTTAAATGGCTATCAAAGCACTATACCGCGTGTTCCAGAAATGCATATAAAGTTTCAGGTAAACCTATTCCTCTATATTTCCTCATTCTAAAACCGCAAAAAACGGTTCCCAGGGTAGTGTACTTCTCTTGTACGAACCCTCCAAATACGTATAGCACTTTTAACAGAAAACTGCGAAGTAAACGGCTGAAAACGGAACGGAAAATGTTACTAAATCAGTAAGGAAGTCTTTATCATTAACAGAAAATAATTAAAACTTCACCCACCTACGACTATTTTTCGGGTTACTGTTAAAAACAGCGGCGTAAAATAAATATTTAATTAAGGCGTTGCAATTGCAACTAAATACGTGAAATTTATTTAGTCTGAAGCCCTTCTGTAAATCGAATTAATTGCATGCATAAACAACATTGTCAAGTTTACCAATTTTTTTGTATTTTGTCTCGTATGGTGACACTAACAAACCCTAACAATTAATTTTTGCATTTTTGGGGCGCTTAGAGAATGTAGAAAAGAAATACCTGTAGCTTTACATGCATTTCTGGGACACCCTGTATACATCAACGTCCCATAGAATAATTAAAGTAGATTGCACAGAGTCTGCATAATTTAAATTTCGTTGTACTTCATAGTTTTTGTGATGTATAATTTTACCATGTCATATTGTACGAATAAATCGTAAAATAAAAAAATTAATATGTAGGTACTGAAGAAAAAAATTGTATTCCTGAAAATCTTTAAAATTACAGGATAATTTAAACAAGGAAAAGTGTACTTCTTCCAAAGTTCTGTGTCATATATTAAGCACAAATATTCACATGAAGGCGCAACTTAAACTGAATTCTAGCGAACCCGTTTACAATGACTTAACGAAACAAAATTAATCACTTAATAAAAGTTGGAAGCACTGTTTGTTCTAAGACAGTACAATGAGTGTAGTCTTTGAGTCTTCGAATTGAGCAAAAGGATTAACTTGGACGACCACTGACATTTTGCAAATACTTGCACATGTAAAGAACAAGAAATTCCTACATTGTGAACACATAAATGCACACTCTAATTTACTTAATTTAATGTTGTTACGTTAAGTCATTATGAAAGGGGCTTTAAGTTTTAAAAGTTTACCTGATCATATTTCTGGAAGCTTAAGAGCACCGCCGTGTTGGCACCACGTTCTCTTGCTTTTACAGTGATTCGCAAACGATGAGCTAATAAATAAATACAGATAAATAACGAAATTTACCAATGCAAAGCAAATACCGGATGATCTGATTAAAATCGCGAAAAAGCCGCTTCTTGTTTCGATATATTTAAAAGCAAACATCGTTTTCCGGTAGAATATTTCCTTGTCATTTGTTTTTTCTTTGCTGTATAGGACGATTAAATTTCAGTAAGTAAATAATAATAAATAAGGCCTGGTTATTGTTAACATTCTACATGTAATAAGAACATTTCAAAATTTAATGCTTCAACTTTTCACAATGAAACATTTCATTGTTCAAAAAGTGCACAATTTGTAAATTTCTGTACAAATGAAGTCACTTTCATATCACGTTATATTTTTCAACTAATTCAACTAATTGGAGATTTTAATACCCATGAGATAAGATAGGGTCGAGTTTTTTGTAAAAGCAAATCCAATTGATCAAGAGATATAATCTAATAATAAATAATTAATGATGGTGCTTCTAGTTCTCGGATTTCTATTTCATTTTTGTGACTTACAATAAAAATTATCTATGCCATTATAGGTGCTGATGTGGCCTTCTGAAAATTTACACGGTGGGTAAATGAGGTTCCGGAATTTTTTATCATAGAGCTATTACTAAAGTCTCCAGATAATAGGTCCGTTTATCCGCCCAGTAGTAAGCTAGCTTTGATGTGCTGTAATTTGGATCGGTCGACTGCCCAATTATCGTCCAGTATCGTTTACGGCTATATTATACATAGGTATAACGTGCTTTATTTATACAAATTTTTTGGTTTTTTTTTTTTTAATCATTACTTATGACTACCCGATAACTAACTACCCGCTAATTATCCGATACCTCATACGGTACTTAAATTACTAAATAAATGTTTGGAGCATTATATGTAGTTGTTTTTGTTTTTTGTATCGACTACTTGTCAGATACCCGGATACCTAACGGGTAGCGGATAATAACCGAGTACTAGTAACGGGTACCCAGGCTACCCGGGCAGCAAAATTATCAGTATCCCTACTTTCCACTATGTATTCACGAGTTCTATGTGATCATCCAAATTGGATAACCAAACTCATAGCCCATAGCACTTTCGATTGGGGCATTGGGTGCGCACTCAAAGTATCTTTATCCCATTTTATTACATGAGATTAAAACAAGTTGAGAATACTCACGCACTCAATGCATATACGATAGTGCAACCCAATCATCTCATGGTGGCGGATAAAGCAATGAAGAATAATGCATAAGATTTCTAAACTTTTATTTTTGTTTATTAGATAGAATTATAAGAAGTGGATAGTAAAAGAAATTGTTACATTTTTATGTTAAAAGGACTTCGAATTTTGAAATAATGCCAAAATGAATTGCACAATCGTGCAGGCCAAGAAAAAGGCCTCCCAATCCAGCGATCGTCCCTTCAAAAATGATCCTTTTCCTCCAATTCATTTGGGGTCATATTAAATCGAACGTCTATGCAGTACTTGGCAACACAGACGAGGAATTAGTGACTCGAATTATTCTTGCTTTTCATACAATTCATGATCATCTTCAGATACTTTGAGGAATTAGCTGTTCATTCATACGTCGTCATAACGTACGCATCCAAAATGATGATCTTAAGATTAATTCCAACATGGTGCGATGGTTTTAAGTAAAAAAAATTAAGTAGGATACCCTGCATATTTTTGCATTTTTGGAATGTACAGGTAATTCAAATCAGTGGAAAAAGTGTTTTATTTACGTTTATGGCTTTGTATAAATTGTAATGTGTTCCGTACCGCAGTGTAAAAATCGCAAAAACTAGAGCCGTGTTCTTTCGCATATTAAATTTGGATATAAAGGTGTTTGATCGGATCAGTAATGTTCTTTCGTTGAGGCACAGCCGTCTTTATATTCTAGCCATGCACAGCGTCGACGCGGCAACACTGCGGGAGGTTTATCAGACTAGATTTGTACGACGTTCTAGTGAAGGCTTTTATTTATTGTGATTGCTTTTTACTTAGTTTTTGATAACTTCTAGTGTTCAGAGCAAATGATATTAGTGCCAAATTGGATTAATTTTTTTTTCTTGAAATAGTAAATGAAAGTGTGGAGGTTATGTCATGGATGGAGAATAGCTCATGCCTGTAATTTAATGAAGTAGAAATACTCCAGTTCACTTATTGTTAGTGAGATTTCTTTTATAAGTACTATCGCGGCCTTATAATTTCGCACGATTCGATTTTCCGCTGTAAATATGGCTTTCTTTGACGACTTGTCAAAAATAATAATTTTAAACGTCAGATTTCAAATGTAATGCTAAAGTTGTAGAAATACAATGCCAAATCACGTGCTTTCTGAAGGAGGGAAGGGTTTTGCACTGGCAAAATTAGAAGATGGTTGGTCGCTACTTTTATTCTGTTATTTCAGTTCTAATACTTTACTATCTTGATGTTCTTAAAATACAACCAAACAATCTGACTTTTGGTTAAATAATGTCTTTAGTGTCAAAATTGAGGAAAGAGCCTGTTGTACAAAACTAAATTTTAGAGAAATTCTGGCTACTTGATAAAAAATCGTGCGAAATTTTAAGGCCCCGATAGTACATACATAATGTAGCGGCTTTTGAAAACAACAGTTCGAGTTGTGTGCCGCTATTTACATAGTGACGTGACGGTTGGAAAAATAGAATAATATAATATGTCAGTTAATGAAGTTATAAATATCTAAAATAAACGTTAGTTAAACTATTGCAAAATACTTTAAACTCTTCTATCTGTTTCGGACACGCTACATTTGGTGACAGCGGCGGGATTCGTCCAGTGAAGATTGTATACTGTGGAAAATGTCTGACATTCAGTGCCCGCGATTCAGTACCGGAAATTTTACGGAATGGTTAGATGTTTTTAATGCATTCGCTCAGTTGAAAGGATGGGATGAAACAAGAAAGACGGTGGTACTGCCGTTGTTTTTTGAAGGTACAGCAAAACAGGCTTATCAAAGTTTATCATCAACACAGCACACGAACTAGACTGATGCATGTGAAGTCCTTAAACAACTTTTTAAGCCCGAGGAAGATGGTGCTGAGGAAATATTTCGTGCTCGTAAACTGAAGCCTGAAGAAACGATTGCGGCATTCGCTGCTAGTTTAAGAACGCTTGGTAATTGTGCATTTGCTGATCACAATGAAACGACACGCGAGAAACTGTTACTAAAACAATTTTTGATCGGACTGGATTTGGAAGTAGCAGAAGCAACAGCACGTCATAACCCTGACACGTTGTCGGACGCAGTCGCTGCAGCACAAACAGCTTTACGCGTTAAACGATCCATTGATGAAATCCGGCAACAGAAAATGGGTGAGGGTGCACAAGCGTCTATGAAAGATGAAGTGAAACTAGAAATTAAAGGACAAGTAAATTCAGTACAAATAGATTTGAATAGGCTTGTGGAAGACGTTAAAAACAGAGTCGACAAACTTGCTGATGTGGTGCAAAATTTAGTGATACATCGACGTGAAGAAGATGCGAGGGAAAATCGAGGACGTGTTCGTTTCCGGTCACCCCTTTTGGACACATCTTATTGCTTTCCAGACCCTGCAACATCTCGTCTATCCTATCGTTCACCAATCCGTTCATACCAAGGGCCACGCACTAATGTTCGTCACCTGTGCGTCGATCCTTCAAACAAAGAGCTGGGACATCATATTCTCAGAAGACTGAACAGTGTAACAGCCAACATTTCGATGATAATACTGGATCGAACGACTTGTTGACGTTACAGTGTCACAACTGCGGTGGACAAGGACATTTTAGCAGGGAATGCCCTAGCCCAGTATTGAGAACGGAAAGAAAAAGTGAGGAGCAGGGAAACGAGATCAGACGTCGGTCAGCCCCACATCGACGGCTACGTCCAAATTGGGGCCCATAAACGGTGACAGTAATTTAGTGATAGTGAAGGGTTACGTAAATGACCATGAAGTAAAAATCTTAATAGACACAGGTGCAACGCGATGTTTTATACGTAAGGATTTGTGGAATTTAGTGGGGAATGGACTCGTGAGGTCATGTAACTTTAGAATTTTGCAAGCTAATAATGACCCATCGTGTCATTGGTTTGGGAACTGTAAAAGTGACATTGGAAAATCTAGTTTCATATATTGAAGTTACCGTTTGTGAAAACTTTTAACTGAACCGTTTATTTTTGGATGCAATTTCATTAGAAAGCATAAATGCAGTGTTGATCCTGCACAGCGTTGTATTTTTATTAATGGACAACGTATTACAGAATGTCCTTTACTTCCAGCTGTTGTAAGTTTACGTGAAACTGTAGTAATTCCAGGACGCGCTGAAGTGATAGGACATGTCAATATTTCCGGTGAGGACTATAGTTCTTTGCGAGTAATTGAACCATCCCGCTCGTGCATAGATAAATTTGGGTGCATGATCGGACGAACTCTTGTATCTGGTGACAACGGCGCAGTACTGTTGCATAATCCAACAGCCGAACCAGTGACTTTAAGGAAAAATACTAGAATTGGAACTGCTTTTGTATGCACAATTGTTAGTGACAACCGAGAAATAGCGATGAATCAATTTGATTGAACTGAAGCTAAGAAAAATTTAAGTAAATCTGAATTGTCACGAGCAAAACAATGTATGGCACAATATGCGACTGCGGTTGCTAACCATAAGACAGATGCAGTATCTTAAATCATAGTATCAATACGGGTAACGCTCGTCCCATTCGCCAGGCCCCTCGTCGATTACCCTTAGCTCATCGCGAGGTCGCACAACAAGAATTATTGGAAATGCAAGAAGCGGGGATGGTCAGTCCTTCTAGTTCTCCATGGTGTGCGCCTGTTGTCTTGGTAAAGAAAAAGGATGGATCTATATGCTTTTGTGTTGACTTTAGAAAGCTCAATGAGGTTACCGTCAAAGATAGCTACTCTTTGCCTCGTATAGATGCAGTCCTGGACTCATTGTGTGGATCTACCCTTTTTACTGCCCTCGATCCACAAAGTGGCTACTGGCAATGCGAAGTTGCTAAGGAAGATCGGCCGAAAACGGCATTTTCTTTGGGATCAGGCCTTTACGAGTTTAACGTCCTTCCATTTGGAGTTTGCATTGGACCGGCAACATTTCAACGCCTGATGGACGTCGTTCTTGAAGGATTAAATTGACAATCTGCGCTAGCTTATTTAGATGATGTGATCGTTTTCGATAGAAACTTTGAAGAACATTTGATGGCACTAGCATCAGTGTTTGAGAGACTACAGAAGGCGGGACTTAAAGTCAATCCGAAGAAATGTCGACTGTTTCATCGTCAAGTGGAGTTCTTAGGTCATATAGTGAGTGGAGAAGGCATATCTACCGATCCAAGTAAAGTTCAGACTGTGCGTGATTGGCCTACGCCGATGAACGTTAATGAACTAAGATCTCTCCTTGATTTAGCATCGTATTACAGACGTTTTATAAAATCGTTTGCGAGTATCGCTGCACCTTTACATAAATTGTTGAATAAAGGCGAACGATTTCAGTGGAACGAGGATTGCGAGAACGCATTTACAAAATTCAAAAGTTGTTTAATCAGTACACCAATATTGGCATATCCAAAAGCTGATGAACAGTTTATTATTGACGTTGATGCTAGTGGAACTGGAGTCGGCGGTGTGCTAAGTCAAATCCAAGAGGGCAGAGAACGTGTCGTGGCCTACTTTAGTCGATCGTTGACGAAACCTGAACGACGTTATTGTGCGACACGGAGGGAATTACTAGCTCTTGTTACGGTATGTCGACACTTTAAAGGTTATTTACTAGGATTCCCATTTATAGCGAGAACTGATCACAACTGTCTACAGTGGTTACGTAACTTTCGCGAACCCGAAGGTCAAGTTGCTCGATGGTTGGAAACCCTACCAGAATACGACACATCGATACATCGACCCGGAAAAAGACATACGAATGCGGATGGTTTGTCTCGACGTCCATGTTCCCAATGCGGACAAGAAGATAACAAGAGAGAAGTTTGTGTTCTTCGTTCTGAATCGCCCTCGGGGATGATTAATACAAATACAACTGTTGATGATACACTCTCCGTCGACTATCTGGAATATATCAAGAATGCACAAGAAAATGATGAATGTTGTAACGCCATTCTGCAAATCATAAGAGGCGAGGCAAAGACTGAAACAGAATTACCCCAATTAGCACGAAAATTATATTCTTTAAGACCAGAACTAGTAGATGGTGTTCTATGTCTTAAAGATAAAGCAGGAATGCAAAACCATTACCGCGTTATACTTCCATCATCATTAGTACCCGAAGACATAGCATCATACCACGGAAAAGCGGCTGCCGGTGCACATCTTGGAGTAACACGAACTGTCTCGAAGATACAAGATCGGTTTTTCTGGATGAATTTGCGGAAAGATGTTACTAATTATTGCCTTCAATGCGAAGATTGTAATCGGAGAAAGTCTCCATCGCGACAAGCGAGATCACCATTACGTACCGATATTGCCACACGACCTCTTCAACGAGTTGCGATTGATATATTGAGTTTACCAATGTCGGAGAGGGGAAATAAATATGTGATGGTAGACGGTGATTATTTTACAAAATGGACCAAAGCATATCCTCTTACTGATCAGTCGGCTGAAACGGTGGCCCACGTTTTTGCAAACGAATTTATATGTCGATATGGTGCCCCCGAAACAGTACATACAGATCGGGGAAGACAATTCGAATCGCAATTATTCCAAGAGCTTTGCATACTATTTGACATTCATAAATCAAGAACCACACCTTTTAGACCACAATCTGATGGAATGATTAAGAGATTTAATCGGACACTTCTTGATATGTTGAGTCATTGGGCAGGAGAAAATCAAAAGTCGTGGGACTTGAAACTACGTAATGATGGCGTATCGAAGTAGCCGCCATGAAAGTACGAAACATACACCGTTTACATTAATGTTCGGGAGAGAAATTAGATTGCCTGTCGATGTCCAATACGGTCTTCCACCTGGGTCGCAATATCAGTTTACCCAACAATACATTCGTGAACTTCGGTCGACATTAGATGACTCACATTCAAAAACTCGATAATCATTAAAAGTTGCTCACGAACGACAGAAGCACTATTACGATAGACGTGCTAAAGTTCGAAAATTCAATACAGGAGATACTGTTTGGCTTCATCAACTTACACCTCGAGTAGGAGAAAGTCAGAAATTACACAGACCCTGGACTGGTCCATACCGAATTATAAAAGACATGGGTCTAGATACATTCAGAATTCAGCATTGTGCATTGACACACAAACGCTTAGTAGTTCATCAGGACAGGTTAAAACCCTGTATCAATGTACCTGACCAAGCATGTAAAGAACGAGCATTTCGTAAACCAGGTAGGCCGAGAAAGGATTTAAAAGAGGTGAAAAAGGAGAAGGAATCTATACCAATGGAGACGTTTAAAATAGATGAACTGAACGGTGATCTTTTCACTGCACCGAAAGAATTTGCTTTAGCACATTGTGTTGCAGAAGACTTTTACATGAGTACCGGCATAGCTCGAAAATTCAGAAACGTTTTGGGAATCAAAGAGAACTTCTCAATCAAAAAGTGGAGAAAAACTGGAGAGGTCGCAATTTTGGAGAACAGTGGGCGTTATATATTCTATTTAGTCACTAAACGTCATAGTAATGAGAAACCAACTTACGAAATGCTTAAACGAAGTTTACAATGCTTACGCGAGGAAATGAAAAATCGAAAAATTCGGAAACTTGCTATTCCGGCAATCGGCTGCGGAGTAGACCAATTAAATTGGAATGAAGTGTGGAAAATAATATTGGACGTTTTTCAAACAACGGATTTTTACATAAAAGTGTACCATTGGAATGGTACCAAAACACAGGGGAGAAGAGAGCCGACGGAAAGAATATATAAAAATAAAAAAAACATAGCAGATAGGAACATAAATAACAACAAAGATGAAAATAAAAGACTTTTACTCGGAAGAACACAAGAAAGAAGATACACAGAAGAGAAGGACAATGAAAACCAGATTTCATTATCCGAAAGAGAACATAATGAAAAAGGAAGAAACAAGAAAGAAAAAGGAGCTGATGAAGAAGATAACAAAGAGATATAAAAATAAAGCAAGCGAAATAGAATATTGGACGTGTGAAGACGAAGTTCCACTATCAGAGCTGAAAAGTAAAATCGTAAATAAAAAGAAAGTAGACATTGACCGAAAAAGAGAAACTGAGAATACGAAAACGATAAATAAAACTGAAAGAAAATGTTGCAGGTTTGGGATAGTGACGATGATATCCCATTGTCAGAATTAAAGAGAAAGGAAGAAGACACACATAAAAGCGGACAAAAAGAAGGACGTACAAAGCTACAGCATTGGGAGGAAGAAGTTGAAATACCCCTGTCTGCGTTCATATGTAAACAAAGAAACAAAGAGGATAATTATTGTGGACCGCTATCTAACAATATTCTTAAGACAAGTTCTGTAAAGACGGAGTCAATACCTGAGCTTCCAGGAGGAAGCTTTTCAAAGAGAGGGAGCAATGTAGCGGCTTTTGAAAACAACAGTTCGAGTTGTGTGCCGCTATTTACATGGCGATGGTTGGAAAAATAGAATAATATAATATGTCAGTTAATGAAGTTATAAATATCTAAAATAAACGTTAGTTAAACTATTGCAAAATACTTTAAACTCTTCTATCTGTTTCGGACACGCTACAATACTTTATATTTTTAAAATGCCTCGTAATGTGCCAAATTGCAAGTCGAATCACAGTAGCGCTTTGAGTGTTCTCGAGTGTCCCTATTTTTATGTTTGTGTGTTTCTATTTCTGAAAGATGAGAATCTACGACAAAAATTGATAACTTCTATTCCTGGCAAGTGGCAAAGATTGGATACCATCAAGATATTCAGGTGCATCTATGTAGCCAACATTTTATATTTATTTATTTATTTTTTGAATAATACTTTATTTCTTTAGGAAGTATGGCTTTGGCCCTTTGGACTACAGGCGAACTACCCATTAAAAGAAGTAAAGCGCCATAACTAACCTCTCGTATGGTGTAAAAATTAACTGTAATTTATCAATGATGAAACGGCAACTCCATTAAGGGTCTTTCCATTTCTTAATAAACTGGGTGACGGATAACTACCATGAATACAATTCATAAAAATCAATCAACCCTTCCAAAAAATCAAGTTATTCGCCCAATAACTTTAACGGGTAAAGGTGGCTGTGGATGAGGTTATTCTGTTTAAGTGGATTATGATCCGTAATCCCCTTGCTGGATCATTGAATTTTTGTGATTCGAACGAGACATGATTTGTATGGAGATTTTATATTTAGTTATGTGAGTGTTCTTTCGAATTTATTTTGCATCTTGATTAGTTGATCGTGATCAATGTATCACTATTTGAAGTTGTTGGCGAAAGAACACGGCTCTAAGCCTATCCCTAACTTTTTAACACAAAAATGGCGGAGAAGTGATGATATGCAGCGGCATCTAGCGGAGATCAAAAACGCCAATATAAGGATTCCTCACGATGTTACCAATGTTAGAAATTCGACATTAAAATGCTTGCATTGATAGTTCTTCCTTAAGGCGTTTGTGATGCCTCCTCTTTTGAACGACTCGGTGTACGCGTTTCATAGACGATCCTTGTGATGGTAAAACTGCCCCGAGCCTCCTTCAGTCTCTCTTTTTTTCAAGGAAGCTACATACTTGCCTTGAGGTAGACCTCGTGACGTCGCGTCGGTACTTTGCACAGGTGTACTTCTTGTTCTTGCGACTTGCGTACTTCGTAAAATCATAAGTTGACAGTTTCGTTCTGTTGTATTATTTTTTTAGTTCTGAAATTGAAGGTGAAATGAAATTATTAACTTAATTTTGTCATTTTTACTTTGTTCCTGTATCGTTAGTAGGATGAAATGACTGGTCCAAAGAAAATTGCTCGGCAACGGCCATACCACGCTGAAAGCACCGCTTCTCGTCCGATCAGCGAAGTTAAGTAGCGTCGAGCGCGGTTAGTACTTGGATGGTTGACCGCTTGGGAACACCGCGTGCCGTTGCCGTCTTTTTTGTTTTCTTAAGATTCGCAAATTAATTTGGCACGAAGAAGTTTTACGTTATTCCGAAATAGAATTATTTATTGGTTATATTCATTTTTAGTTCTGAAATTGAAGGTGAAATGAAATTATTAACTTAATTTTGTCATTTTTACTTTGTTCATGTATCGTTAGTAGGATGAAATGACTGGTCCAAAGAAAATTGCTCGGCAACGGCCATACCACGCTGAAAGCACCGCTTCTCGTCCGATCAGCGAAGTTAAGTAGCGTCGAGCGCGGTTAGTACTTGGATGGTTGACCGCTTGGGAACACCGCGTGTCGTTGCCGTCTTTTTTGTTTTCTTAAGATTCGCAAATTAATTTGGCACGAAGAAGTTTTACGTTATTCCGAAATAGAATTATTTATTGGTTATATTCATTTTTAGTTCTGAAATTGAAGGTGAAATGAAATTATTAACTTAATTTTGTCATTTTTACTTTGTTCATGTATCGTTAGTAGGATGAAATGACTGGTCCAAAGAAAATTGCTCGGCAACGGCCATACCACGCTGAAAGCACCGCTTCTCGTCCGATCAGCGTCGGGCGCGGTTAGTACTTGGATGGGTGACCGCTTGGGAACACCGCGTGTCGTTGCCGTCTTTTTTGTTTTCTTAAGATTCGCAAATTAATTTGGCACGAAGAAGTTTTACGTTATTCCGAAATAGAATTATTTATTGGTTATATTCATTTTTAGTTCTGAAATTGAAGGTGAAATGAAATTATTAACTTAATTTTGTCATTTTTACTTTGTTCATGTATCGTTAGTAGGATGAAATGACTGGTCCAAAGAAAATTGCTCGGCAACGGCCATACCACGCTGAAAGCACCGCTTCTCGTCCGATCAGCGAAGTTAAGTAGCGTCGAGCGCGGTTAGTACTTGGATGGTTGACCGCTTGGGAACACCGCGTGTCGTTGCCGTCTTTTTTGTTTTCTTAAGATTCGCAAATTAATTTGGCACGAAGAAGTTTTACGTTATTCCGAAATAGAATTATTTATTGGTTATATTCATTTTTAGTTCTGAAATTGAAGGTGAAATGAAATTATTAACTTAATTTTGTCATTTTTACTTTGTTCATGTATCGTTAGTAGGATGAAATGACTGGTCCAAAGAAAATTGCTCGGCAACGGCCATACCACGCTGAAAGCACCGCTTCTCGTCCGATCAGCGAAGTTAAGTAGCGTCGAGCGCGGTTAGTACTTGGATGGTTGACCGCTTGGGAACACCGCGTGCCGTTGCCGTCTTTTTTGTTTTCTTAAGATTCGCAAATTAATTTGGCACGAAGAAGTTTTACGTTATTCCGAAATAGAATTATTTATTGGTTATATTCATTTTTAGTTCTGAAATTGAAGGTGAAATGAAATTATTAACTTAATTTTGTCATTTTTACTTTGTTCATGTATCGTTAGTAGGATGAAATGACTGGCCCAAAGAAAATTGCTCGGCAACGGCCATACCACGCTGAAAGCACCGCTTCTCGTCCGATCAGCGAAGTTAAGTAGCGTCGAGCGCGGTTAGTACTTGGATGGTTGACCGCTTGGAAACACCGCGTGTCGTTGCCGTCTTTTTTGTTTTCTTAAGATTCGCAAATTAATTTGGCACGAAGAAGTTTTACGTTATTCCGAAATAGAATTATTTATTGGTTATATTCATTTTTAGTTCTGAAATTGAAGGTGAAATGAAATTATTAACTTAATTTTGTCATTTTTACTTTGTTCATGTATCGTTAGTAGGATGAAATGACTGGTCCAAAGAAAATTGCTCGGCAACGGCCATACCACGCTGAAAGCACCGCTTCTCGTCCGATCAGCGTCGGGCGCGGTTAGTACTTGGATGGGTGACCGCTTGGGAACACCGCGTGTCGTTGCCGTCTTTTTGTTTTCTTAAGATTCGCAAATTAATTTGGCACGAAGAAGTTTTACGTTATTCCGAAATAGAATTATTTATTGGTTATATTCATTTTAGTTCTGAAATTGAAGGTGAAATGAAATTATTAACTTAATTTTGTCATTTTACTTTGTTCATGTATCGTTAGTAGGATGAAATGACTGGTCCAAAGAAAATTGCTCGGCAACGGCCATACCACGCTAAAAGCACCGCTTCTCGTCCGATCAGCGAAGTTAAGTAGCGTCGGGCGCGGTTAGTACTTGGATCGGTGAACGCAAGGGAACACCGCGTGCCGTTGCCGTCTTTTTTGTTTTCTTAAGATTCGCAAATTAATTTGGCACGAAGAAGTTTTACGTTATTCCGAAATAGAATTATTTATTGGTTATGTTCATTTTTAGTTCTGAAATTGAAGGTGACATGAAATTATTAACTTAATTTTGTCATTTTTACCTTGTTCATGTATCGTTAGTAGGATGAAATGACTGGTCCAAAGAAAATTGCTCGGCAACGGCCATACCACGCTGAAAGCACCGTTTCTCGTCCGATCAGCGAAGTTAAGTAGCGTCGGGCGCGGTTAGTACTTGGATGGGTGACCGCTTGGGAACACCGCGTGTCGTTGCCGTATTTTTTGTTTTCTTAAGATTCGCAAATTAATTTGGCACGAAGAAGTTTTACGTTATTCCGAAATAGAAATATTTATTGGTTATGTTCATTTTTAGTTCTGAAATTGAAGGTGAAATGAAATTATTAACTTAATTTTGTCATTTTTACTTTGTTCATGTATCGTTAGTAGGATGAAATGACTGGTCCAAAGAAAATTGCTCGGCAACGGCCATACCACGCTGAAAGCACCGTTTCTCGTCCGATCAGCGAAGTTAAGTAGCGTCGGGCGCGGTTAGTACTTGGATGGGTGACCGCTTGGGAACACCGCGTGTCGTTGCCGTATTTTTTGTTTTCTTAAGATTCGCAAATTAATTTGGCACGAAGAAGTTTTACGTTATTCCGAAATAGAATTATTTATTGGTTATGTTCATTTTTAGTTCTGAAATTGAAGGTGAAATGAAATTATTAACTTAATTTTGTCATTTTTACTTTGTTCATGTATCGTTAGTAGGATGAAATGACTGGTCCAAAGAAAATTGCTCGGCAACGGCCATACCACGCTGAAAGCACCGCTTCTCGTCCGATCAGCGTCGGGCGCGGTTAGTACTTGGATGGGTGACCGCTTGGGAACACCGCGTGTCGTTGCCGTCTGTTTTGTTTTCTTAAGATTCGCAAATTAATTTGGCACGAAGAAGTTTTACGTTATTCCGAAATAGAATTATTTATTGGTTATGTTCATTTTAGTTCTGAAATTGTAGGTGTTATGATTTTATTTAATTTATTTTGTCTTATTTACTTTTTTCATGTATCGTTAGTAGGATGAAATGACTGGTCCAAAGAAAATTGCTCGGCAACGGCCATACCACGCTGAAAGCACCGCTTCTCGTCCGATCAGCGAAGTTAAGTAGCGTCGAGCGCGGTTAGTACTTGGATGGGTGACCGCTTGGGAACACCGCGTGCCGTTGCCGTCTTTTTGTTTTCTTAAGATTCGCAAATTAATTTGGCACGAAGAAGTTTTACGTTATTCCGAAATAGAATTATTTATTGGTTATGTTCATTTTAGTTCTGAAATTGAAGGTGAAATGAAATTATTAACTTAATTTTGTCATTTTTACTTTGTTCATGTATCGTTAGTAGGATGAAATGACTGGTCCAAAGAAAATTGCTCGGCAACGGCCATACCACGCTGAAAGCACCGCTTCTCGTCCGATCAGCGCGTCGGCGCGGTTAGTACTTGGATGGGTGACCGCTTGGGAACACCGCGTGTCGTTGCCGTCTTTTTGTTTTCTTAAGATTCGCAAATTAATTTGGAACGAAGAAGTTTTACGTTATTCCGAAATAGAATTATTTATTGGTTATGTTCATTTTAGTTCTGAAATTGAAGGTGAAATGAAATTATTAACTTAATTTTGTCATTTTTACTTTGTTCATGTATCGTTAGTAGGATGAAATGACTGGTCCAAAGAAAATTGCTCGGCAACGGCCATACCACGCTGAAAGCACCGCTTCTCGTCCGATCAGCGTCGGGCGCGGTTAGTACTTGGATGGGTGACCGCTTGGGAACACCGCGTGCCGTTGCCGTCTTTTTTGTTTTCTTAAGATTCGCAAATTAATTTGGCACGAAGAAGTTTTACGTTATTCCGAAATAGAATTATTTATTGGTTATGTTCATTTTTAGTTCTGAAATTGAAGGTGAAATGAAATTATTAACTTAATTTTGTCATTTGTACTTTGTTCATGTATCGTTAGTAGGATGAAATGACTGGTCCAAAGAAAATTGCTCGGCAACGGCCATACCACGTTGAAAGCACCGCTTCTCGTCCGATCAGCGAAGTTAAGTAGAGTCGAGCGCGGTTAGTACATTGATGGTTGACCGCTAGGGAACACCGCGTGCCGTTGCCGTCTTTTTGTTTTCTTAAGATTCGCAAATTAATTTGGCACGAAGAAGTTTTACGTTATTCCGAAATAGAATTATTTATTGGTTATGTTCATTTTTAGTTCTGAAATTGAAGGTGAAATGAAATTATTAACTTAATTTTGTCATTTTTACTTTGTTCATGTATCGTTAGTAGGATGAAATGACTGGTCCAAAGAAAATTGCTCGGCAACGGCCATACCACGCTGAAAGCACCGTTTCTCGTCCGATCAGCGAAGTTAAGTAGCGTCGGGCGCGGTTAGTACTTGGATGGGTGACCGCTTGGGAACACCGCGTGCCGTTGCCGTCTTTTTTGTTTTCTTAAGATTCGCAAATTAATTTGGCACGAAGAAGTTTTACGTTATTCCGAAATAGAATTATTTATTGGTTATGTTCATTTTTAGTTCTGAAATTGAAGGTGAAATGAAATTATTAACTTAATTTTGTCATTTTTACTTTGTTCATGTATCGTTAGTAGGATGAAATGACTGGTCCAAAGAAAATTGCTCGGCAACGGCCATACCACGCTGAAAGCACCGCTTCTCGTCCGATCAGCGTCGGGCGCGGTTAGTACTTGGATGGGTGACCGCTTGGGAACACCGCGTGCCGTTGCCGTCTTTTTTGTTTTCTTAAGATTCGCAAATTAATTTGGCACGAAGAAGTTTTACGTTATTCCGAAATAGAATTATTTATTGGTTATGTTCATTTTTAGTTCTGAAATTGAAGGTGAAATGAAATTATTAACTTAATTTTGTCATTTTTACTTTGTTCATGTATCGTTAGTAGGATGAAATGACTGGTCCAAAGAAAATTGCTCGGCAACGGCCATACCACGCTGAAAGCACCGTTTCTCGTCCGATCAGCGAAGTTAAGTAGCGTCGGGCGCGGTTAGTACTTGGATGGGTGACCGCTTGGGAACACCGCGTGCCGTTGCCGTCTTTTTTGTTTTCTTAAGATTCGCAAATTAATTTGGCACGAAGAAGTTTTACGTTATTCCGAAATAGAATTATTTATTGGTTATGTTCATTTTTAGTTCTGAAATTGAAGGTGAAATGAAATTATTAACTTAATTTTGTCATTTTTACTTTGTTCATGTATCGTTAGTAGGATGAAATGACTGGTCCAAAGAAAATTGCTCGGCAACGGCCATACCACGCTGAAAGCACCGCTTCTCGTCCGATCAGCGATCAGCGTCGGGCGCGGTTAGTACTTGGATGGGTGACCGCTTGGGAACACCGCGTGCCGTTGCCGTCTTTTTTGTTTTCTTAAGATTCGCAAATTAATTTGGCACGAAGAAGTTTTACGTTATTCCGAAATAGAAATATTTATTGGTTATGTTCATTTTTAGTTCTGAAATTGAAGGTGACATGAAATTATTAACTTAATTTTGTCATTTTTACCTTGTTCATGTATCGTTAGTAGGATGAAATGACTGGTCCAAAGAAAATTGCTCGGCAACGGCCATACCACGCTGAAAGCACCGTTTCTCGTCCGATCAGCGAAGTTAAGTAGCGTCGGGCGCGGTTAGTACTTGGATGGGTGACCGCTTGGGAACACCGCGTGCCGTTGCCGTCTTTTTTGTTTTCTTAAGATTCGCAAATTAATTTGGCACGAAGAAGTTTTACGTTATTCCGAAATAGAATTATTTATTGGTTATGTTCATTTTTAGTTCTGAAATTGAAGGTGAAATGAAATTATTAACTTAATTTTGTCATTTTTACTTTGTTCATGTATCGTTAGTAGGATGAAATGACTGGTCCAAAGAAAATTGCTCGGCAACGGCCATACCACGCTGAAAGCACCGCTTCTCGTCCGATCAGCGTCGGGCGCGGTTAGTACTTGGATGGGTGACCGCTTGGGAACACCGCGTGCCGTTGCCGTCTTTTTTGTTTTCTTAAGATTCGCAAATTAATTTGGCACGAAGAAGTTTTACGTTATTCCGAAATAGAATTATTTATTGGTTATGTTCATTTTTAGTTCTGAAATTGAAGGTGAAATGAAATTATTAACTTAATTTTGTCACTTTTACTTTGTTCATGTATCGTTAGTAGGATGAAATGACTGGTCCAAAGAAAATTGCTCGGCAACGGCCATACCACGCTGAAAGCACCGCTTCTCGTCCGATCAGCGTCGGGCGCGGTTAGTACTTGGATGGGTGACCGCTTGGGAACACCGCGTGCCGTTGCCGTCTTTTTTGTTTTCTTAAGATTCGCAAATTAATTTGGCACGAAGAAGTTTTACGTTATTCCGAAATAGAATTATTTATTGGTTATGTTCATTTTTAGTTCTGAAATTGAAGGTGAAATGAAATTATTAACTTAATTTTGTCATTTTTACTTTGTTCATGTATCGTTAGTAGGATGAAATGACTGGTCCAAAGAAAATTGCTCGGCAACGGCCATACCACGCTGAAAGCACCGCTTCTCGTCCGATCAGCGAAGTTAAGTAGCGTCGGGCGCGGTTAGTACTTGGATGGGTGACCGCTTGGGAACACCGCGTGCCGTTGCCGTCTTTTTTGTTTTCTTAAGATTCGCAAATTAATTTGGCACGAAGAAGTTTTACGTTATTCCGAAATAGAAATATTTATTGGTTATGTTCATTTTTAGTTCTGAAATTGAAGGTGAAATGAAATTATTAACTTAATTTTGTCATTTTTACTTTGTTCATGTATCGTTAGTAGGATGAAATGACTGGTCCAAAGAAAATTGCTCGGCAACGGCCATACCACGCTGAAAGCACCGCTTCTCGTCCGATCAGCGTCGGGCGCGGTTAGTACTTGGATGGGTGACCGCTTGGGAACACCGCGTGCCGTTGCCGTCTTTTTTGTTTTCTTAAGATTCGCAAATTAATTTGGCACGAAGAAGTTTTACGTTATTCCGAAATAGAATTATTTATTGGTTATGTTCATTTTTAGTTCTGAAATTGAAGGTGAAATGAAATTATTAACTTAATTTTGTCATTTTACTTTGTTCATGTATCGTTAGTAGGATGAAATGACTGGTCCAAAGAAAATTGCTCGGCAACGGCCATACCACGCTGAAAGCACCGCTTCTCGTCCGATCAGCGTCGGGCGCGGTTAGTACTTGGATGGGTGACCGCTTGGCAACACAGCGTGCCGTTGCCCTCTGAGATGTTTTCTTAAGATTCGCAAATTAATTTGGCACGAAGAAGTTTTACGTTATTCCGAAATAGAAGTAGTTATTGGTGATGTTCATTGTTAGTTCTGAAATTGAAGGTGAAATGAAATTATTAACTTAATTTTGTCATTTTTACTTTGTTCATGTATCGTTAGTAGGATGAAATGACTGGTCCAAAGAAAATTGCTCGGCAACGGCCATACCACGCTGAAAGCACCGCTTCTCGTCCGATCAGCGTCGGGCGCGGTTAGTACTTGGATGGGTGACCGCTTGGGAACACCGCGTGCCGTTGCCGTCTTTTTGTTTTCTTAAGATTCGCAAATTAATTTGGCACGAAGAAGTTTTACGTTATTCCGAAATAGAATTATTTATTGGTTATGTTCATTTTAGTTCTGAAATTGAAGGTGAAATGAAATTATTAACTTAATTTTGTCATTTTTACTTTGTTCATGTATCGTTAGTAGGATGAAATGACTGGTCCAAAGAAAATTGCTCGGCAACGGCCATACCACGCTGAAAGCACCGCTTCTCGTCCGATCAGCGTCGGGCGCGGTTAGTACTTGGATGGGTGACCGCTTGGGAACACCGCGTGCCGTTGCCGTCTTTTTTGTTTTCTTAAGATTCGCAAATTAATTTGGCACGAAGAAGTTTTACGTTATTCCGAAATAGAATTATTTATTGGTTATGTTCATTTTTAGTTCTGAAATTGAAGGTGAAATGAAATTATTAACTTAATTTTGTCATTTTTACTTTGTTCATGTATCGTTAGTAGGATGAAATGACTGGTCCAAAGAAAATTGCTCGGCAACGGCCATACCACGCTGAAAGCACCGCTTCTCGTCCGATCAGCGTCGGGCGCGGTTAGTACTTGGATGGGTGACCGCTTGGGAACACCGCGTGCCGTTGCCGTCTTTTTTGTTTTCTTAAGATTCGCAAATTAATTTGGCACGAAGAAGTTTTACGTTATTCCGAAATAGAATTATTTATTGGTTATGTTCATTTTTAGTTCTGAAATTGAAGGTGAAATGAAATTATTAACTTAATTTTGTCATTTTACTTTGTTCATGTATCGTTAGTAGGATGAAATGACTGGTCCAAAGAAAATTGCTCGGCAACGGCCATACCACGCTGAAAGCACCGCTTCTCGTCCGATCAGCGTCGGGCGCGGTTAGTACTTGGATGGGTGACCGCTTGGGAACACCGCGTGCCGTTGCCGTCTTTTTGTTTTCTTAAGATTCGCAAATTAATTTGGCACGAAGAAGTTTTACGTTATTCCGAAATAGAATTATTTATTGGTTATGTTCATTTTAGTTCTGAAATTGAAGGTGAAATGAAATTATTAACTTAATTTTGTCATTTTAGTTTTTTCATGTATCGTTAGTAGGATGAAATGACTGGTCCAAAGAAAATTGCTCGGCAACGGCCATACCACGCTGAAAGCACCGCTTCTCGTCCGATCAGCGTCGGGCGCGGTTAGTACTTGGATGGGTGACCGCTTGGGAACACCGCGTGCCGTTGCCGTCTTTTTGTTTTCTTAAGATTCGCAAATTAATTTGGCACGAAGAAGTTTTACGTTATTCCGAAATAGAATTATTTATTGGTTATGTTCATTTTAGTTCTGAAATTGAAGGTGAAATGAAATTATTAACTTAATTTTGTCATTTTTACTTTGTTCATGTATCGTTAGTAGGATGAAATGACTGGTCCAAAGAAAATTGCTCGGCAACGGCCATACCACGCTGAAAGCACCGCTTCTCGTCCGATCAGCGTCGGGCGCGGTTAGTACTTGGATGGGTGACCGCTTGGGAACACCGCGTGCCGTTGCCGTCTTTTTGTTTTCTTAAGATTCGCAAATTAATTTGGCACGAAGAAGTTTTACGTTATTCCGAAATAGAATTATTTATTGGTTATGTTCATTTTAGTTCTGAAATTGAAGGTGAAATGAAATTATTAACTTAATTTTGTCATTTTTACTTTGTTCATGTATCGTTAGTAGGATGAAATGACTGGTCCAAAGAAAATTGCTCGGCAACGGCCATACCACGCTGAAAGCACCGCTTCTCGTCCGATCAGCGTCGGGCGCGGTTAGTACTTGGATGGGTGACCGCTTGGGAACACCGCGTGCCGTTGCCGTCTTTTTTGTTTTCTTAAGATTCGCAAATTAATTTGGCACGAAGAAGTTTTACGTTATTCCGAAATAGAATTATTTATTGGTTATGTTCATTTTTAGTTCTGAAATTGAAGGTGAAATGAAATTATTAACTTAATTTTGTCATTTTTACTTTGTTCATGTATCGTTAGTAGGATGAAATGACTGGTCCAAAGAAAATTGCTCGGCAACGGCCATACCACGCTGAAAGCACCGCTTCTCGTCCGATCAGCGTCGGGCGCGGTTAGTACTTGGATGGGTGACCGCTTGGGAACACCGCGTGCCGTTGCCGTCTTTTTTGTTTTCTTAAGATTCGCAAATTAATTTGGCACGAAGAAGTTTTACGTTATTCCGAAATAGAATTATTTATTGGTTATGTTCATTTTTAGTTCTGAAATTGAAGGTGAAATGAAATTATTAACTTAATTTTGTCATTTTTACTTTGTTCATGTATCGTTAGTAGGATGAAATGACTGGTCCAAAGAAAATTGCTCGGCAACGGCCATACCACGCTGAAAGCACCGCTTCTCGTCCGATCAGCGTCGGGCGCGGTTAGTACTTGGATGGGTGACCGCTTGGGAACACCGCGTGCCGTTGCCGTCTTTTTGTTTTCTTAAGATTCGCAAATTAATTTGGCACGAAGAAGTTTTACGTTATTCCGAAATAGAATTATTTATTGGTTATGTTCATTTTAGTTCTGAAATTGAAGGTGAAATGAAATTATTAACTTAATTTTGTCATTTTTACTTTGTTCATGTATCGTTAGTAGGATGAAATGACTGGTCCAAAGAAAATTGCTCGGCAACGGCCATACCACGCTGAAAGCACCGCTTCTCGTCCGATCAGCGTCGGGCGCGGTTAGTACTTGGATGGGTGACCGCTTGGGAACACCGCGTGCCGTTGCCGTCTTTTTTGTTTTCTTAAGATTCGCAAATTAATTTGGCACGAAGAAGTTTTACGTTATTCCGAAATAGAATTATTTATTGGTTATGTTCATTTTTAGTTCTGAAATTGAAGGTGAAATGAAATTATTAACTTAATTTTGTCACTTTACTTTGTTCATGTATCGTTAGTAGGATGAAATGACTGGTCCAAAGAAAATTGCTCGGCAACGGCCATACCACGCTGAAAGCACCGCTTCTCGTCCGATCAGCGTCGGGCGCGGTTAGTACTTGGATGGGTGACCGCTTGGGAACACCGCGTGCCGTTGCCGTCTTTTTGTTTTCTTAAGATTCGCAAATTAATTTGGCACGAAGAAGTTTTACGTTATTCCGAAATAGAATTATTTATTGGTTATGTTCATTTTTAGTTCTGAAATTGAAGGTGAAATGAAATTATTAACTTAATTTTGTCATTTTTACTTTGTTCATGTATCGTTAGTAGGATGAAATGACTGGTCCAAAGAAAATTGCTCGGCAACGGCCATACCACGCTGAAAGCACCGTTTCTCGTCCGATCAGCGAAGTTAAGTAGCGTCGGGCGCGGTTAGTACTTGGATGGGTGACCGCTTGGGAACACCGCGTGCCGTTGCCGTCTTTTTTGTTTTCTTAAGATTCGCAAATTAATTTGGCACGAAGAAGTTTTACGTTATTCCGAAATAGAATTATTTATTGGTTATGTTCATTTTTAGTTCTGAAATTGAAGGTGAAATGAAATTATTAACTTAATTTTGTCATTTTTACTTTGTTCATGTATCGTTAGTAGGATGAAATGACTGGTCCAAAGAAAATTGCTCGGCAACGGCCATACCACGCTGAAAGCACCGCTTCTCGTCCGATCAGCGTCGGGCGCGGTTAGTACTTGGATGGGTGACCGCTTGGGAACACCGCGTGCCGTTGCCGTCTTTTTTGTTTTCTTAAGATTCGCAAATTAATTTGGCACGAAGAAGTTTTACGTTATTCCGAAATAGAATTATTTATTGGTTATGTTCATTTTTAGTTCTGAAATTGAAGGTGAAATGAAATTATTAACTTAATTTTGTCATTTTTACTTTGTTCATGTATCGTTAGTAGGATGAAATGACTGGTCCAAAGAAAATTGCTCGGCAACGGCCATACCACGCTGAAAGCACCGTTTCTCGTCCGATCAGCGAAGTTAAGTAGCGTCGGGCGCGGTTAGTACTTGGATGGGTGACCGCTTGGGAACACCGCGTGCCGTTGCCGTCTTTTTTGTTTTCTTAAGATTCGCAAATTAATTTGGCACGAAGAAGTTTTACGTTATTCCGAAATAGAATTATTTATTGGTTATGTTCATTTTTAGTTCTGAAATTGAAGGTGAAATGAAATTATTAACTTAATTTTGTCATTTTTACTTTGTTCATGTATCGTTAGTAGGATGAAATGACTGGTCCAAAGAAAATTGCTCGGCAACGGCCATACCACGCTGAAAGCACCGCTTCTCGTCCGATCAGCGTCGGGCGCGGTTAGTACTTGGATGGGTGACCGCTTGGGAACACCGCGTGCCGTTGCCGTCTTTTTTGTTTTCTTAAGATTCGCAAATTAATTTGGCACGAAGAAGTTTTACGTTATTCCGAAATAGAATTATTTATTGGTTATGTTCATTTTTAGTTCTGAAATTGAAGGTGAAATGAAATTATTAACTTAATTTTGTCATTTTTACTTTGTTCATGTATCGTTAGTAGGATGAAATGACTGGTCCAAAGAAAATTGCTCGGCAACGGCCATACCACGCTGAAAGCACCGCTTCTCGTCCGATCAGCGTCGGGCGCGGTTAGTACTTGGATGGGTGACCGCTTGGGAACACCGCGTGCCGTTGCCGTCTTTTTTGTTTTCTTAAGATTCGCAAATTAATTTGGCACGAAGAAGTTTTACGTTATTCCGAAATAGAATTATTTATTGGTTATGTTCATTTTTAGTTCTGAAATTGAAGGTGAAATGAAATTATTAACTTAATTTTGTCATTTTTACCTTGTTCATGTATCGTTAGTAGGATGAAATGACTGGTCCAAAGAAAATTGCTCGGCAACGGCCATACCACGCTGAAAGCACCGCTTCTCGTCCGATCAGCGAAGTTAAGTAGCGTCGAGCGCGGTTAGTACTTGGATGGTTGACCGCTTGGGAACACCGCGTGCCGTTGCCGTCTTTTTTGTTTTCTTAAGATTCGCAAATTAATTTGGCACGAAGAAGTTTTACGTTATTCCGAAATAGAAATATTTATTGGTTATGTTCATTTTTAGTTCTGAAATTGAAGGTGAAATGAAATTATTAACATAATTTTGTCACTTTTACTTTGTTCATGTATCGTTAGTAGGATGAAATGACTGGTCCAAAGAAAATTGCTCGGCAACGGCCATACCACGCTGAAAGCACCGCTTCTCGTCCGATCAGCGTCGGGCGCGGTTAGTACTTGGATGGGTGACCGCTTGGGAACACCGCGTGTCGTTGCCGTATTTTTTGTTTTCTTAAGATTCGCAAATTAATTTGGCACGAAGAAGTTTTACGTTATTCCGAAATAGAAATATTTATTGGTTATGTTCATTTTTAGTTCTGAAATTGAAGGTGAAATGAAATTATTAACTTAATTTTGTCATTTTTACTTTGTTCATGTATCGTTAGTAGGATGAAATGACTGGTCCAAAGAAAATTGCTCGGCAACGGCCATACCACGCTGAAAGCACCGCTTCTCGTCCGATCAGCGTCGGGCGCGGTTAGTACTTGGATGGGTGACCGCTTGGGAACACCGCGTGCCGTTGCCGTCTTTTTTGTTTTCTTAAGATTCGCAAATTAATTTGGCACGAAGAAGTTTTACGTTATTCCGAAATAGAATTATTTATTGGTTATGTTCATTTTTAGTTCTGAAATTGAAGGTGAAATGAAATTATTAACTTAATTTTGTCATTTTACTTTGTTCATGTATCGTTAGTAGGATGAAATGACTGGTCCAAAGAAAATTGCTCGGCAACGGCCATACCACGCTGAAAGCACCGCTTCTCGTCCGATCAGCGTCGGGCGCGGTTAGTACTTGGATGGGTGACCGCTTGGGAACACCGCGTGCCGTTGCCGTCTTTTTTGTTTTCTTAAGATTCGCAAATTAATTTGGCACGAAGAAGTTTTACGTTATTCCGAAATAGAATTATTTATTGGTTATGTTCATTTTTAGTTCTGAAATTGAAGGTGAAATGAAATTATTAACTTAATTTTGTCATTTTTACTTTGTTCATGTATCGTTAGTAGGATGAAATGACTGGTCCAAAGAAAATTGCTCGGCAACGGCCATACCACGCTGAAAGCACCGCTTCTCGTCCGATCAGCGTCGGGCGCGGTTAGTACTTGGATGGGTGACCGCTTGGGAACACCGCGTGCCGTTGCCGTCTTTTTTGTTTTCTTAAGATTCGCAAATTAATTTGGCACGAAGAAGTTTTACGTTATTCCGAAATAGAATTATTTATTGGTTATGTTCATTTTTAGTTCTGAAATTGAAGGTGAAATGAAATTATTAACTTAATTTTGTCATTTTTACTTTGTTCATGTATCGTTAGTAGGATGAAATGACTGGTCCAAAGAAAATTGCTCGGCAACGGCCATACCACGCTGAAAGCACCGCTTCTCGTCCGATCAGCGTCGGGCGCGGTTAGTACTTGGATGGGTGACCGCTTGGGAACACCGCGTGCCGTTGCCGTCTTTTTGTTTTCTTAAGATTCGCAAATTAATTTGGCACGAAGAAGTTTTACGTTATTCCGAAATAGAAATATTTATTGGTTATGTTCATTTTAGTTCTGAAATTGAAGGTGAAATGAAATTATTAACTTAATTTTGTTATTTTCACTTTATTGATATATCATTAGCAGGATTAAATGACCGGTCCAAATAAAATTGCTCGGCAACGGCCATACCACGCTGAAAGCACCGCTTCTCGTCCGATCAGCGAAGTTAAGCAGCGTCGGGCGCGGTTAGTACTTGGATGGGTGACCGCTTGGGAACACCGCGTGTCGTTGCCGTCTTTTTATTTTGTTAAAATTTGCTAATTTATTTGGCACGAAGAAGTTTTATATTATTCCGAAATAGAATTATTTATTGGTTATGTTCATTTTAGTTCTGAAATTGAAGGTGAAATGAAATTATTAACTTAATTTTGTCATTTTACTTTGTTCATGTATCGTTAGTAGGATGAAATGACTGGTCCAAAGAAAATTGCTCGGCAACGGCCATACCACGCTGAAAGCACCGATTCTCGTCCGATCAGCGAAGGTAAGTAGCGTCGAGCGCGGTTAGTACTTGGATGGGTGACCGCTTGGGAACACCGCGTGCCGTTGCCGTCTTTTTGTTTTCTTAAGATTCGCAAATTAATTTGGCACGAAGAAGTTTTACGTTATTCCGAAATAGAATTATTTATTGGTTATGATCATTTTTACTTCTGAAATCGCAGTTGATAAGAAATTATCAACTTACTTCTGTCATCTTTACTTTGTTCATGTATCGTTAGTAGGATGAAATGACTGGTCAAAAGAAAATTGCTCGGCAACGGCCATACCACGCTGAAAGCACCGCTTCTCGTCCGATCAGCGAAGTTAAGTAGCGTCGAGCGCGGTTAGTACTTGGATGGGTGACCGCTTGGGAACACCGCGTGCCGTTGCCGTCTTTTTGTTTTCTTAAGATTCGCAAATTAATTTGGCACGAAGAAGTTTTACGTTATTCCGAAATAGAAATATTTATTGGTTATGTTCATTTTTAGTTCTGAAATTGAAGGTGAAATGAAATTATTAAACTAATTTTGTCATTTTACTTTGTTTCTGTATCGTTAGTAGGATGAAATGACAGGACCAAAGAAAAATGCTCGGCAACTGCCAAACCACGCAGAAAGCACCGCTTCTCGTCCGATCAGCGAAGTAAATAACCGTCGACCGCGGAAAGTACATGGATGGATGACCGCTTGGGAACACCGCGTGCCGTTGCCGTCTTTTTTGTTTTCTTAAGATTCGCAAATTAATTTGGCACGAAGAAGTTTTACGTTATTCCGAAATAGAATTATTTATTGGTTATATTCATTTTTAGTTCTGAAATTGAAGGTGAAATGAAATTATTAAGTTAATTTTGTCATTTCTACTTTGTTCATGTATCGTTAGTAGGATGAAATGACTGGTTCAAAGAAAATTGCTCGGCAACGGCCATACCACGCTGAAAGCACCGCTTCTCGTCCGATCAGCGT
Source organism: Dorcus hopei (assembly GCA_033060865.1). Classification (NCBI taxonomy): domain Eukaryota; kingdom Metazoa; phylum Arthropoda; class Insecta; order Coleoptera; family Lucanidae; genus Dorcus; species Dorcus hopei. The sequence continues at coordinate 48,238,634 of CM065426.1, read as the reverse complement.
CGGGCGCGGTTAGTACTTGGATGGGTGACCGCTTGGGAACACCGCGTGTCGTTGCCGTCTTTTTTGTTTTCTTAAGATTCGCAAATTAATTTGGCACGAAGAAGTTTTACGTTATTCCGAAATAGAAATATTTATTGGTTATGTTCATTTTTAGTTCTGAAATTGAAGGTGAAATGAAATTATTAACTTAATTTTGTCATTTTTACTTTGTTCATGTATCGTTAGTAGGATGAAATGACTGGTCCAAAGAAAATTGCTCGGCAACGGCCATACCACGCTGAAAGCACCGCTTCTCGTCCGATCAGCGTCGGGCGCGGTTAGTACTTGGATGGGTGACCGCTTGGGAACACCGCGTGCCGTTGCCGTCTTTTTTGTTTTCTTAAGATTCGCAAATTAATTTGGCACGAAGAAGTTTTACGTTATTCCGAAATAGAATTATTTATTGGTTATGTTCATTTTTAGTTCTGAAATTGAAGGTGAAATGAAATTATTAACTTAATTTTGTCATTTTTACTTTGTTCATGTATCGTTAGTAGGATGAAATGACTGGTCCAAAGAAAATTGCTCGGCAACGGCCATACCACGCTGAAAGCACCGCTTCTCGTCCGATCAGCGTCGGGCGCGGTTAGTACTTGGATGGGTGACCGCTTGGGAACACCGCGTGCCGTTGCCGTCTTTTTTGTTTTCTTAAGATTCGCAAATTAATTTGGCACGAAGAAGTTTTACGTTATTCCGAAATAGAAATATTTATTGGTTATGTTCATTTTTAGTTCTGAAATTGAAGGTGAAATGAAATTATTAACTTAATTTTGTCATTTTTACTTTGTTCATGTATCGTTAGTAGGATGAAATGACTGGTCCAAAGAAAATTGCTCGGCAACGGCCATACCACGCTGAAAGCACCGCTTCTCGTCCGATCAGCGAAGTTAAGTAGCGTCGAGCGCGGTTAGTACTTGGATGGTTGACCGCTTGGGAACACCGCGTGCCGTTGCCGTCTTTTTTGTTTTCTTAAGATTCGCAAATTAATTTGGCACGAAGAAGTTTTACGTTATTCCGAAATAGAATTATTTATTGGTTATGTTCATTTTTAGTTCTGAAATTGAAGGTGAAATGAAATTATTAACTTAATTTTGTCATTTTTACTTTGTTCATGTATCGTTAGTAGGATGAAATGACTGGTCCAAAGAAAATTGCTCGGCAACGGCCATACCACGCTGAAAGCACCGTTTCTCGTCCGATCAGCGAAGTTAAGTAGCGTCGGGCGCGGTTAGTACTTGGATGGGTGACCGCTTGGGAACACCGCGTGTCGTTGCCGTATTTTTTGTTTTCTTAAGATTCGCAAATTAATTTGGCACGAAGAAGTTTTACGTTATTCCGAAATAGAAATATTTATTGGTTATATTCATTTTTAGTTCTGAAATTGAAGGTGAAATGAAATTATTAACTTAATTTTGTCATTTTTACTTTGTTCATGTATCGTTAGTAGGATGAAATGACTGGTCCAAAGAAAATTGCTCGGCAACGGCCATACCACGCTGAAAGCACCGCTTCTCGTCCGATCAGCGAAGTTAAGTAGCGTCGAGCGCGGTTAGTACTTGGATGGGTGACCGCTTGGGTACACCGCGTGCCGTTGCCGTCTTTTTTGTTTTCTTAAAAATGGCAAACTAATTTGGCACGAGGAAGTTTTACGTTATTCCGAAATAGAATTATTTACTGGTTATGTTCATTTTTAGTTCTGAAATTGAAGGTGAAATGAAATTATTAACTTAATTTTGTCATTTTTACTTTGTTCATGTATCGTTAGTAGGATGAAATGACTGGTCCAAAGAAAATTGCTCGGCAACGGCCATACCACGCTGAAAGCACCGTTTCTCGTCCGATCAGCGAAGTTAAGTAGCGTCGGGCGCGGTTAGTACTTGGATGGGTGACCGCTTGGGAACACCGCGTGCCGTTGCCGTCTTTTTTGTTTTCTTAAGATTCGCAAATTAATTTGGCACGAAGAAGTTTTACGTTATTCCGAAATAGAATTATTTATTGGTTATGTTCATTTTTAGTTCTGAAATTGAAGGTGAAATGAAATTATTAACTTAATTTTGTCATTTTACTTTGTTCATGTATCGTTAGTAGGATGAAATGACTGGTCCAAAGAAAATTGCTCGGCAACGGCCATACCACGCTGAAAGCACCGCTTCTCGTCCGATCAGCGTCGGGCGCGGTTAGTACTTGGATGGGTGACCGCTTGGGAACACCGCGTGCCGTTGCCGTCTTTTTGTTTTCTTAAGATTCGCAAATTAATTTGGCACGAAGAAGTTTTACGTTATTCCGAAATAGAATTATTTATTGGTTATGTTCATTTTAGTTCTGAAATTGAAGGTGAAATGAAATTATTAACTTAATTTTGTCATTTTTACTTTGTTCATGTATCGTTAGTAGGATGAAATGACTGGTCCAAAGAAAATTGCTCGGCAACGGCCATACCACGCTGAAAGCACCGCTTCTCGTCCGATCAGCGTCGGGCGCGGTTAGTACTTGGATGGGTGACCGCTTGGGAACACCGCGTGTCGTTGCCGTCTTTTTTGTTTTCTTAAGATTCGCAAATTAATTTGGCACGAAGAAGTTTTACGTTATTCCGAAATAGAATTATTTATTGGTTATGTTCATTTTTAGTTCTGAAATTGAAGGTGAAATGAAATTATTAACTTAATTTTGTCATTTTTACTTTGTTCATGTATCGTTAGTAGGATGAAATGACTGGTCCAAAGAAAATTGCTCGGCAACGGCCATACCACGCTGAAAGCACCGCTTCTCGTCCGATCAGCGTCGGGCGCGGTTAGTACTTGGATGGGTGACCGCTTGGGAACACCGCGTGTCGTTGCCGTATTTTTTGTTTTCTTAAGATTCGCAAATTAATTTGGCACGAAGAAGTTTTACGTTATTCCGAAATAGAATTATTTATTGGTTATGTTCATTTTAGTTCTGAAATTGAAGGTGAAATGAAATTATTAACTTAATTTTGTCACTTTTACTTTGTTCATGTATCGTTAGTAGGATGAAATGACTGGTCCAAAGAAAATTGCTCGGCAACGGCCATACCACGCTGAAAGCACCGCTTCTCGTCCGATCAGCGTCGGGCGCGGTTAGTACTTGGATGGGTGACCGCTTGGGAACACCGCGTGTCGTTGCCGTATTTTTTGTTTTCTTAAGATTCGCAAATTAATTTGGCACGAAGAAGTTTTACGTTATTCCGAAATAGAAATATTTATTGGTTATGTTCATTTTTAGTTCTGAAATTGAAGGTGAAATGAAATTATTAACTTAATTTTGTCATTTTTACCTTGTTCATGTATCGTTAGTAGGATGAAATGACTGGTCCAAAGAAAATTGCTCGGCAACGGCCATACCACGCTGAAAGCACCGCTTCTCGTCCGATCAGCGTCGGGCGCGGTTAGTACTTGGATGGGTGACCGCTTGGGAACACCGCGTGTCGTTGCCGTCTAGATCTATTAATTACTAAACTCAAATTAAAATAGCACGAAGAAGTTTTACGTTATTACGAAATAGAATTAGTTATTGGTTATATTCATTTTAGTTCTGAAATTGAAGGTGAAATGAAATTATTAACTTAATTTTGTCATTTTTACTTTGTTCATGTATCGTTAGTAGGATGAAATGACTGGTCCAAAGAAAATTGCTCGGCAACGGCCATACCACGCTGAAAGCACCGCTTCTCGTCCGATCAGCGTCGGGCGCGGTTAGTACTTGGATGGGTGACCGCTTGGGAACACCGCGTGTCGTTGCCGTCTTTTTGTTTTCTTAAGATTCGCAAATTAATTTTGCACGAAGTAGTTTTTCGTTAGTCTGATATATAATTATTTTTTGGTTTTGTTCTATTTTTGTTCTGAAATTGAAGGTGAAATGAAATTATTAACTTAATTTTGTCATTTTTACTTTGTTCATGTATCGTTAGTAGGATGAAATGACTGGTCCAAAGAAAATTGCTCGGCAACGGCCATACCACGCTGAAAGCACCGCTTCTCGTCCGATCAGCGTCGGGCGCGGTTAGTACTTGGATGGGTGACCGCTTGGGAACACCGCGTGTCGTTGCCGTCTTTTTTGTTTTCTTAAGATTCGCAAATTAATTTGGCACGAAGAAGTTTTACGTTATTCCGAAATAGAATTATTTATTGGTTATGTTCATTTTTAGTTCTGAAATTGAAGGTGAAATGAAATTATTAACTTAATTTTGTCATTTTTACTTTGTTCATGTATCGTTAGTAGGATGAAATGACTGGTCCAAAGAAAATTGCTCGGCAACGGCCATACCACGCTGAAAGCACCGCTTCTCGTCCGATCAGCGTCGGGCGCGGTTAGTACTTGGATGGGTGACCGCTTGGGAACACCGCGTGTCGTTGCCGTATTTTTTGTTTTCTTAAGATTCGCAAATTAATTTGGCACGAAGAAGTTTTACGTTATTCCGAAATAGAAATATTTATTGGTTATGTTCATTTTTAGTTCTGAAATTGAAGGTGAAATGAAATTATTAACTTAATTTTGTCATTTTTACTTTGTTCATGTATCGTTAGTAGGATGAAATGACTGGTCCAAAGAAAATTGCTCGGCAACGGCCATACCACGCTGAAAGCACCGCTTCTCGTCCGATCAGCGTCGGGCGCGGTTAGTACTTGGATGGGTGACCGCTTGGGAACACCGCGTGTCGTTGCCGTCTTTTCTGTTTTCTTAAGATTCGCAAATTAATTTGGCACGAAGAAGTTTTACGTTATTCCGAAATAGAATTATTTATTGGTTATATTCATTTTTAGTTCTGAAATTGAAGGTGAAATGAAATTATTAACTTAATTTTGTCATTTTTACTTTGTTCATGTATCGTTAGTAGGATGAAATGACTGGTCCAAAGAAAATTGCTCGGCAACGGCCATACCACGCTGAAAGCACCGCTTCTCGTCCGATCAGCGAAGTTAAGTAGCGTCGAGCGCGGTTAGTACTTGGATGGTTGACCGCTTGGGAACACCGCGTGCCGTTGCCGTCTTTTTTGTTTTCTTAAGATTCGCAAATTAATTTGGCACGAAGAAGTTTTACGTTATTCCGAAATAGAATTATTTATTGGTTATATTCATTTTTAGTTCTGAAATTGAAGGTGAAATGAAATTATTAACTTAATTTTGTCATTTTTACTTTGTTCATGTATCGTTAGTAGGATGAAATGACTGGTCCAAAGAAAATTGCTCGGCAACGGCCATACCACGCTGAAAGCACCGCTTCTCGTCCGATCAGCGAAGTTAAGTAGCGCCGAGCGCGGTTAGTACTTGGATGGGTGACCGCTTGGGAACACCGCGTGTCGTTGCCGTCTTTTTTGTTTTCTTAAGATTCGCAAATTAATTTGGCACGAAGAAGTTTTACGTTATTCCGAAATAGAAATATTTATTGGTTATGTTCATTTTTAGTTCTGAAATTGAAGGTGAAATGAAATTATTAACTTAATTTTGTCACTTTTACTTTGTTCATGTATCGTTAGTAGGATGAAATGACTGGTCCAAAGAAAATTGCTCGGCAACGGCCATACCACGCTGAAAGCACCGCTTCTCGTCCGATCAGCGTCGGGCGCGGTTAGTACTTGGATGGGTGACCGCTTGGGAACACCGCGTGTCGTTGCCGTCTTTTTTGTTTTCTTAAGATTCGCAAATTAATTTGGCACGAAGAAGTTTTACGTTATTCCGAAATAGAATTATTTATTGGTTATATTCATTTTTAGTTCTGAAATTGAAGGTGAAATGAAATTATTAACTTAATTTTGTCATTTTTACTTTGTTCATGTATCGTTAGTAGGATGAACTGACTGGTCCAAAGAAAATTGCTCGGCAACGGCCATACCACGCTGAAAGCACCGCTTCTCGTCCGATCAGCGTCGGGCGCGGTTAGTACTTGGATGGTTGACCGCTTGGGAACACCGCGTGCCGTTGCCGTCTTTTTTGTTTTCTTAAGATTCGCAAATTAATTTGGCACGAAGAAGTTTTACGTTATTCCGAAATAGAATTATTTATTGGTTATATTCATTTTTAGTTCTGAAATTGAAGGTGAAATGAAATTATTAACTTCATTTTGTCATTTTTACTTTGTTCATGTATCGTTAGTAGGATGAACTGACTGGTCCAAAGAAAATTGCTCGGCAACGGCCATACCACGCTGAAAGCACCGCTTCTCGTCCCGCAGTGATCAGCTAGCAGTTGTCACAAACGGACGTGCTTTGGGCAGCTCTGAAAAGCCAAAGTGATTACCAAGAAAAACTAAAAATATACGTAGGGGACATTAATATCTTAGAAGTAAGTGGCGGAACATGAACAGTGAATAAATTATCGAACTCATTTTAGTGTTAGTGTAAATTAAAACAGTGTTTAGATTTAATAAAATAATAGCAAAAGTTGTGCCAGTAGAAGTAAGCTACGTGTTCGGAGAAGGCCCACGGGCTACCTGCCTTTAAGCCGAATCCACATCTGGAGGCAAGATGCCGCTTCCAAACCCAGACATCGTAACAGAGAAAGAAAGGAAGAAGCGTAGACTCTGCGAAAGTAGTTCCGTCTCACAGACGAATGGGAGCAATAACCGATATGACATCCTGCGGCACATCCCGGACGACGATATGACCATTGAACCGGATATGATATCTAACCAGAAGAAGCCGCCACCCATAACGCTGCTCGTAACAAACGGCGAGACGAACTCGCGCAGATTTACACATAAGGAATTAATTCATACCATAACGGATATCATAAATCACAAAAACTTCTACGTCCGTTACCACCAACAAAGGGCTAGATCTACGTGCCTAGCCAGCAAGACCACGCTAAGCTAATAGAAAAGCTGAAGCAGAAGAAAGTGCAGCACTTCACATATACCGTCCAAAACGAAAAAACCAAGGCATTTGTCATCACGGGATTGACAGAAGAAACGGCAGCCGACACGATCAAACAGGAACTCATAAACAAATACGCAATCAAAGTAGAGAAATGCACGCCTATGAAAGGCACCAAATATCCCAAGTTCCTAATAATAGTAAACAGTAATGACAACATAAAAACTCTGCAAGACAAAGTGAGATACCTCGATCATACTAGGATATACTTTGAAAGGCACATGAATAAGAAGTTAATAATTCAATGCAAGAGATGTCAAGAGTGGGGCCATGCGACAACCAACTGTGAAATGAAAGCGCGTTGTTTGAAGTGCGCCGAATATCACGTAACGGCGCAGTGCCAGAAAAGCAGAGAAACACCGGCAAAGTGCGCTAATTGTGGCGACCCACACCCGGCAAACTCGGTGCAGTGCAAAGTATACCAGAAAAAGTTAGAAGAAAGAGAAAACAACAGAGTCAATAGGAAAATCATCAACAGGCAGCCAGAATTTGCTAATTCCCGGAAGGAATTCCCTCAATTAAAACCCGCCCCGCTGCCAAAGGTAAACGTCTGGGAGGTACGTCGAACCGGCCAGGTAGCTGCGAAAGAAACATCACCCCCACACAACGACCAATCACAGTCAACACCCAACGGCAACAATGGCGCCGAGTCGAGAATGGTCATGACTAACACCGGCCCAGCTGAAGTACCGCAAACAAATTTAAGCCACGGGCGGCCGCCCGCACAGAACCCGAGAAGGACGCAAGGGATGAACGACCTGCAAGAGCTCGTTCAAGAATTAAAAGAGCTAAACAGCATAATCGACATCGCAAAAACGATAGAGGTAATCAGAAACTTAAACAAGTCCCTGAGACAATGCACCAGCCTGTTGGAAAAAATGCAAGTTATGCTCCAATTCTCCCTGGCCTTCGATGGATAGGACGACAGCAACGAAACCAATAACGATAGTTACATGGAACTGCAACGCAATTACCGACAAACAAGGGGAACTAATTCAGTTCCTCGTAAAACATGACGTAGACGTACTCTTTCTAAACGAAACGCGACTCGAGGACGAAGACAAATTACGAATACGAGGTTACGAAGTACTACGCAACGACAGGACGAGACGCAGCGGCGGAGTAGCCGCAATCATACGCAACGACATACAGCATACCCGACTGACACCGGCAGAACTGGCTAACCTCGAATGCCTAACAGTTAAACTTAAAGACAATCTGGTAGTAATCGGATGGTACAACAATCCCAGGGCCACAATCACCAATAACGATCTAAACAACATGATGCGACTATCGAACAAAGTACTAATAATAGGGGACCTGAACGCAAGGCACGCAGCCTGGAACTGCCACAGAAATAACCGGAACGGACTAACACTGTACGACTACACGAACAGACGGAACTGCTACATCATGGTACCTGACAAACACACTCACCATCCGACAAACAGTACCACGCCCACGACAATCGACAGACTGGTCCAAAGAAAATTGCTCGGCAACGGCCATACCACGCTGAAAGCACCGCTTCTCGTCCGATCAGCGAAGTTAAGTAGCGTCGGGCGCGGTTAGTACTTGGATGGGTGACCGCTTGGGAACACCGCGTGTCGTTGCCGTCTTTTTTGTTTTCTTAAGATTCGCAAATTAATTTGGCACGAAGTTTTACGTTATTCCGAAATAGAATTATTTATTCGTTATATTCATTTTTAGTTCTGAAATTGAAGGTGAAATGAAATTATTAACTTAATTTTGTCATTTTTACTTTGTTCATGTATCGTTAGTAGGATGAAATGACTGGTCCAAAGAAAATTGCTCGGCGACGGCCATACCATGCTGAAAGCACCGTTTCTCGTCCGATCAGCGGAGTTAAAAGCGTCGGGTGCGATTAGTTAATTATAACAAGGACGTGTTTTATGTCTTTGTCACTACTTTATACCAACACGAAGTAAATTTCTATACTGTGATACAGGGCGGATAACTAAATGGGAAGTAAAAATTGGAATTCTGGTGGCGCCATCAGACGACGACATCTAAGAAGTTACTGTTACTTTTCGACAACGAGTCGCCGTCAGGTGGCAGTTTTAAAATTTAATTTAGTTTAATTTTTTTTAATATCTTATCAACGTTTGCCATGGAATTTGGACGTCATGTCTTAGCTTTACTATAAAACAGCACCAAGGAGTACAATGACGTACTTTTCACTTTTCACGTGCCATCCAGATTTCATGGCAATAATTGATTAAAAAATTTTAAAAATCACTCGGTATATAAATTGGGAAGGACAGTGAAAAGTAGGTGGCGCTTCTGGCGCTTCATAATTAAGGTACTAAGGCTGCTTTCAGACTAGCCGTCAAAACGCACGGCCGTGCGAAAAGACGGACGTGCGAACAGACGGACGTGCGAAAAGACGACTGTCAAAAACTGAGTCGGGTGCATGGTTGTTGTCTTTAATACGAGCATTCGAATTTCATCCGGGGTTCGACCATATTCCGCATACGATTGAGATGGAAAATACACGCAAAAAAATTATTTGCAATAATACGCCATCGTAAAAAAACAAAACAACACAGATGTATATGGGTTCACCCTTTACTGGAAAATCGTTTTCAGTTAGGGGCCTTTAATGTGCTTTTTGGAAAGTTAAGAGAAGACGAGAATAAATTAAAGTTCTAAAATCTATTTACTTACAAATTTCAGTGGACAAGAGTTGACTCCACTTGTTAGTTTAATTATTTAAAAAATAGCTGCAAATCACTTCTTTTCAATTTAAATAATATTCCCGAAAATTTATTTTTGACATATTCATAGTTTTGAGGCAGTTATTCATTTTATTTAAATTTTTAGAACAGCGTTATTGTTATTATTATTACCTATTTCCGAGCGTGTTTATTATTACCTATTTCCGAGCGTGTTTTATTGCGACAAAGAAGAATCACCTAGTATACCGATGAAAAACAAAAAACAAATCGACTGTAGTTTGCCGACGCGACGGGAAGCATCGCAAAAAAATTATTGCGATTGCGGCGTTATAAAGAAATTTATTTTATGCTATTGAGAAGATAGTATAGATAGATCATCGTTATTAAAATAGTTGTAATACTGTTCACCATTATGTATTTACCTTTGTTTTTCTTGGTAAATTAATATTTTTGGTAATAGTTACTCAGCACGTAAATATATCTGTGCACTTGTAATATTATATAACTGATTATTGAAATCTGAAACTTGCCTAAAATTTTTAGCATAACATAAGTTAACATGTGACACAATTATTCCCATGTAAATCTCTATGATCACAGTTAAAAAATAGCCCTGTATATTCAACGCACGGCCGTACCCGTCCAAATTGTAGCAGGAACACCCGGGCTCCTGCTACGACTCGTCCGTGCGTCTTCACTGTCTGAAGAGGCACATACCTTCCAATGTCCTGCTAGAATCGTCCGTGTAAACGCACGGCCGTCGAAAAAGACGGACGTACGAGGAACGGCTCAATGTGAAGAGTTACGTGCTTACCAATGCAACGCTAAATAATGCCCGTGCACGGATGTTATTTAGCAGGTCATTGGAAGGCGTGTGTCTCTTCACATTGTGCCGTGAATTGCACGGCCGTGCGTTTTGACGGCTAGTCTGAAAGCAGCCTAAATCAACATACTTCGTATAGAGGTAACGCATTTAGTGATTTTTTATATCTATCCTTGTCGCACATTCCTCTCATCTAGGGATAAAAAACAGTTGGAAATATTATTTGAAGTGACGTTTGTCAAAGTTACTGTCAGTAGTTAAGAAAATTGAGTTTAAATATCGCATCCCAAACTTTTATCGCATGACATTTAATGATTCCGCCTTTTTCGTAAAAAAAAATTCTGCACTTCTTAAAATAACAACTTTTTTTATTGGTAAATAACTTAACTAGACATAACCTAATACACTTTCAAATTGAAACCAGTGACATTGCGGCAAACAGAATTCCCTAAAACTGTTGTCTTCCTTATTGCACTTGCGACAATTATATTTGTTATCTTTGTTTCTCAATCCTCTCACGAGAGGAATGGGATTGCGTTACCTGTACGGAGTGTTGATTTAGTACCTTATTCATAATCTATTCATAATTAGAGTGCCTTTAATAAGAGTGAAGACATACGGCGCCATTTTTGGGCTAAATTGGAAGGGATAGGAGGGAAGTTCAAAATTAGAGGGTGCCAACCGGTTTATCCTTACTATTTTCTTTCTATAACTACAAAGCCGGATTGAAATAAAAGCAGACGGATTGTAAATACATACAAACTGAATAGTTAAGTTTAACTAATTTAATTAACGTACCTCAAAACAAAGAACAATTACTAACCTCAAAATATCCGTCGACGTTGATATTGTGCAACATACGCGTAGGCCATTTCACAATTCACCGAATGTAATCGGTATAATCAGGGTTGCCAGCTCTTTAAAGCTAAAGTATAGAAGATTTTATTTAAAAAATATAGGAGAATATAGGAGAACATGGAAATGAGAAAATAAAAATATAATTTAGGTACATAGTAATATTTATAATAAAAATATAATAACAAGCACTATTACATTCATTGCTGCTACTGTTCCCGCTTTCGTCATCGGCACTTTCATCAACTTTCTTTATGGCCTAGTTCAGGGATGGCGAACCTTTTCTTACCAATGGGTCAAATTTGAGTTCGCGGGTCAGGTACTTTAAGTAAATGAAAAATATATCATTTTTTCCTATAATTTTGGTATATTATACTTATTATAATACAGAGTTCAATTGTTTTTTCACTAGTGAGAAGTTTGTTGTTGTTTTTCTGATGTTATTTTTTTGTATATCAAGACTGTAATTTGTTGATCTTAATTTAACGCAAGCAGCAATCATTTCTTTTCCAAGTCTATTTCTGTTAGATGATTTTATGTAATTCATTGAAGAAAATAATTGTTCACAAAAACATGTCGAGCCGAACATTGTTAATATGGCAAATGTAATTTTTTTTCATAGAAAGAAATGATTCGAGTAAAGAATCCCATTCCTGAAGAATAACGTTTTCAGTTTTTTCCTCTTCCAGTTGTTGATAAGTAATTTCTTCTATTTTCGCAGATAAACCTTCAAACTTTTTTCTCCATGTAAAACTATTTCTAAATTCTATTAATTCCATTTCTAAACTGTTTATATTTAACCAGGTAAAAAAATATAGCTCCAAATCTTCAAATTCTATTTGATGAGGGGACACAACAAATTGTAAAGTAGCTTCTAATCTATCAAATTGATTGAATCGTGCTTGAAAAGCTTCTTTTATTTCTTTCATAATTGACAAATAATTGTTGATTGCTTTTGCATTAATATCGTCACCGTTCTCAAAACTAGATGCTGTTTGAAAATGTTTCAGTAAACATGGAAAGTACTTCATTGTTTTGTTATTTAAATCATTCAAAAATATATCCAATTTTGAAAGAAATGATTTAATATTTTATACATGAATAATGCAATTTGTCCATGGCCCTGAAGTTTTTTATTCAATTCATTGAAATGTTGTGTAATATCGCATAAAAACATTAAATCGTTTAACCATTTTAGGTCTATCAACTCTGTGTAATTTTCATTCTTTTCATGTAAAAATAACCTTATTTCATCCAGTAAACTTACAAAACGATTTAAAACTTGCCCGCGACTCAACCATCGAACATTGAATCAATTTCATTGAGTAATTCAGAGAATTGGCGTTTATTTAGAGCTCGTGCAGATATGAAATTGACAATTTTCGTTACAGTAGCTAGAAATTTTGAAAAAGATTTTAATCCTTGCTTTGCACACAAAACCTCTTGATGAATGAGGCAGTGAAATTGTATGACTGGCCGTCCAATATTTTCTTTTAAATGCTTAATGAATCCAACATTTTTTCCAGTCATGTTTGAAGCACCGTCAGTGGTTACTGAAACAATCTTTTTCAAATCAATATTCATTTTAGAAAATTCTTCTTTAAAATGATTCATAATATCAATGCCAGTAGTTGTTCCTTTTAAATTAATTAATTTTACCAATTCCTCTCGCATAATGTTTCCGAATTTATATCTTGCAATAACCGCAAGTTGTGCCTGTCCACCGATATCAGTACTCTCATCCAAAGAAACTGAATACATTTCAGCACTTAGCAAATCAGTATTAATTTGGAAAACAGTGTTTTCATTTAGAGCTAAAATTCGATCCTAGACTGTATTGCGACTTACTGGTAAATCTTTTAACCGTTTTATGATTTTATCTTTTTCTTTAAAATCTGCAAATAAAGAATTGCTGCACTCCAAAAAAGCTTCTTTCAAAAATTCTCCTTCAGAAAGAGGTTTTCCAAGTTTTGCAATACTGTACGCCAAATGAAAACTAGCAGTTATAATATTATTTTTAGGCGCAAAAAAAGATTTAATAACATCAGTTTGAGTTTTATATTTACTCAACGTTTGTGAAAAATGTTCTTTCTTCTCTTCTTCTGTTAATGCGACAAGATTTTTATGCATAGTTTCAAAATGTCGTTTTACACTATAACTCCGTGTTGTTACGTACTCATTACAAATAACGCAAAATGTTTTCTTATCCTTTTCAATAACACCAAATTTAAAAAACCAATCTTCATGATATAATCTTATTGTACCTACTTCATTCGGCTTTTGTTTCTTTGCTGCAGACATTGGAACCACAGCATACTTATCAATCAGTAGGGACAGCTCGTGTCGGCACCTTTGATGTTCATACTACCGTTTTCAGAGCCAATATGGCCGTTACTTCAGTTAAAGGTTGACGCAGAATGGACGCACTCTAACGGCCGTATTCACCATTCACAAATTAACAGTCAGTTTACTAAGCTACCGTTAAAATTTAAATCTCTGTTAAGTCAAAAGTAAATATAATTTAAATTAACTATATTTGTTGTGCTACACAAGTGCAATTACTTATAACAAAGCGATAAATTGTATTAACTGCCAAATAATGCATAATTAACTTAAAAGAGTGAGTTTGACACAACATTAGCTCTTAACAGTAGTTGGTGAATACAGCTTTTATATTTAACAGTCTGTTAACAGCTTAACTGACCTTTAAACATGTAACTGAGGAATGGTGAATACGGTCATAAATGTTCCACAGACGCCGTCAATTATCAAACTAAAGTACAAAACATGAAAACATAATAGTTTAGTTACTACTGTTATGCGCAGTCTCTATTACCGATCGTGTTTTGTACTTCGCTTGACAGTTGATACTACTTGACAGCGTCTGTATAGCCATGGCCAGCAACATTAACATTCACTGACGTGTATGTATGGCCGTGTCAATTCGCCTAAAATTCGGTTCCGGAAAGCATGCCGTGGAGTACTCCCCTCAGCGCTCTCTATTAAAGATACTACAGAACTACTGATAATAACGTAATGGCAACTGCAGTTACTTAAAAACTCACGAGAGGCGCTGAGTGGAGTACCCGTCAAATTTTTAAAAGTCAAATTGAAACGGCCATACATACACGTCAGTGAATGTTAATGGAGCTGGCCATGGTATAGCATTTAGAGTGCGTCCATTCTGCATCAGCTTTTAGCGCTCGGAAGTTTACATAATTTGACCTTTGAAATATGACATTTGACACTTGCCACCAAAACCATTTTAAATTACATGGTCATGGTAAAAAATTGTTGAGATGAAAAATGTAAAAGACTATGATGGAAAAAATGTCTACAAAGTCGAAGTCTTCATAGACTTTATAAATATCTACAAGGGTTACACTAAATTATCTAATGGGTCACTCCGTGACCCGCGGGTCATGGGTTCGCCATCCCTGGCCTAGTTTACACCGACACTTTGGTCCGGGGACTAAGGACATGTGAACCAAATTAGAACCTTGTGCCCGGTTGCACCAACTTTTTAAGCAGAGCTTAAATTTAAGTGGTGTTTAGACTGTGACACTTTTTATAGATTTAAAAAAAATGTTAGTCACATTCTAATGGATACTTAAGTTGAAGTTTAAATGTCAATTAGAATGTATTTGACATTATACTGACCGTATGTAAATGTCACAATCTAAACATAACTAAAATTTAAGCTCTGCTTAAAAAGTTGGTGCAACCGGGCATTAATCTTGGTTCGATCGTCGTAAACTCTACGGACTAAAATGGTCCGCTTTTAGTTCGGTACTTCCGTGAGAGGGATCCGAAACAAGTTAGTCCGCAGTTTGGTTCGAACTAATGTCCGTTATCGCGTTGTAAACACAATCCACGCATTTTGTGGAGACTAACGGAAAACTTTTAAAAAAAATTTAAAAACGTATGGCCGCCTTGCATGGGATGTCTTATTAAATAGCAAACTGGCTGCAATTTGTCAATCCTAATGCAATGTTAGGTCAAAAAGCAATCGCAGGGAGTTGCGATTTAATCTTATCAATTTTTAAAGTTAGGATTGCTTCTTTTACTTTTCACGATAACTTATCAACGTTGTAAACGTGCGGAAACCAAAATTTGTCGAATCGAACTATCCCTTCCTGTTTAGTTCTCGCGGACCGAACTAAATAGTTTTGCGGTGTAAACTAGGCCATTGTCATCATGATTAATGCAATTCATATCTATTTATACTCCCAACAGTGAAACAGTAAAATTTCAGTTTTTAATCGAACAACCTATATGAATGTGATGCAGATGCAGCCATATTGCAGGCAACAATAGAAAACAAACAACACTGAACTGTTTGTTATCCTGAACTGGTGTACACCAATGCGTACTTTTTTGCAAAATACGTTTTAATGCAACTTGAAGTGTTTGTGTGGTAATTCAGTATGGATGTGTATGATTCGTATTAACACATTATCAAAGAATTTAGGCTTCATTAAAGCATACTTACAAGGGAAGTATCCGAACCCGAAAATTCAAAAAAATTTGAAACTTTGTAGGTTAGTAGTTCACCCTAGGGTAAGCACGGAGCCATTTTTTTATCGGCCCAAAATCGCTTTAAGTGGGGAAAAGCACCCTTCGAAATTTCTGCGATTTTCGGTTTTCTGCGAATAACTCGGTAACCAGCAGAGATAAAAATTAAAATTATATGGCAAAATATTTGTCTTTCAATGCTCTATCACATATGTAAAAATTGCCACCCCTTATAATTTGAAAATCAAAACTTACCCCCTACCACCCCAATATGAGAAGTCAATAAAATAATTCATTGCTCTGGGTGAGTAGTCCACTTCGGGTGGAGTGCAGAAAAATTTTTTTAACACTCAGAAAAAATTTTTAGGGGGTGAAAACACGTCTCATATGTTCTGTGATTTTGAGTACTTGGCGATCTTATTACTGGAGCGCTTAAATATTAATATTGCATGTCAAAGTATTAATTTAGAAGTGATTTGTGGAAGTCATATTTAAATATTAACATCGATTACTGTTCAGAAATCTAGGCATATCTTTATCACATTATTATTCTAACGCACGTATAGGTATGTACATACAGGGTTAGTTTTATTAATGTTAACCCCCTTTTTTATTTTAATTGTTAACCGATTCAAAAAATTTAAAAATTACTTATCAGGACCAGAAATTTCTGGTCCTGATGAAGTAATAAAAACATTACGAAATATTGACCAACAAAAATATATTTTTTTTCCTACACTAGTAGAAAATTCAATTTTACCGGCTCATCAGAGAGGAGAAAGCGAAATTTTCCACGGCTAGCCCGGCAAAATGAACATAAATGCCTAGCCGAGAAAATAATTTACGAGGCTTTACCACTAGGTGGCGCGACAATAATTTCTGGAATGCATTCTCATCGACATCAAAAAATTAACAAACGTAAGTTTTTTTTTATTTAATTCCACTGGTATTTGGTTTTAAAAAGGATTAAAATTATCAAAAAAAACTCAGCAGCGGTGGAATTCGAACCCATGCCTCCGAAGAGACTGGTGTATTAAACCACCGTCTTGACCGCTTAGCCACACTACTATACGTATTACTGTATTTTAAAACATCTATAATAATTTTAATAGTAACTCAATTTTAATATTTTTACTTCGAGAAAAAGAACGTTTGTGTGATATTAATAAAATTAATTATAATTGTGTAGGAAAAAAAATAATGTGTAAACCATGGCGGTAAAGCATTTTCGAGGTCTTGAGAAGTGGCCATATCTTCTCTCGACCTGGAAAACAAGCACTTTACCGCCTCGGTCTACAATATACTATTATTTACAATAGCCGTTAATCCCCGTTAATAAAAATAATTTAAGAATTGGTTTACCTAACAAGTACGGCATTACTTCCCTACGAATTGTATACATATTAACATATAAACATTTAGGGAAAAAATGTTTAAAAACTTCTAAATCGCTATTTTAGTTAGCAAATGACAACGTAAATTTGAATATTTGGAACGATATAAATTAACAATAAAAACATTTTTCCAAGCCCTGATTTTTTAAATATTAATTTATTGATATTTTAGAATCAAATACCTTACACACCGCTCATCCAACTATCAATCTTATGATTCTCGATTTAAATTATTGTTTTGCTAAATCAAAATTATGTATTGTTTTTTTCTTGTTTTTGTGTCTTTAAATACGAGAATAAAGTTTATTGTTATTATTAAAATACTATATATTTTTGAAATTAGCAAACAATGATATTTCATTGTATTGACCAATGTATAGGGTATTTAAAAAAAACAAAATTTATAATTTTTTCTGCACTTTGCGATGCGCTTTTGTTTTTTTGTGAGACCTCTAAAAGATATTACATACAAAATCCCACAACTATTGTATTTAAAGTTTTTCTCTATCTCTTAAAATAATACTTCTAGGTAATCTGGAGTATTTAAGAAACGACAATCAATTGACGAATAACACAAAAACTAGCAAACCAATTACACGATATTTATATACGTTTGTTATCAGGGTGACTCAAGGCTTAAAAATTTGTAACAATATACACGGTGTTCCGATTAAAAAAATTAATCTTTTGTCCACCCGGTATATATAAAACGCTACCGCAAAACTGACAGAAAAAATGAAATCTACATAAAAATCCATATAAGAGCAATTTTTAAATTTTTTGAATTGGTTAACAATTAAAATAATAAAGGGGGGTTAACATTAATAAAACTAACTCTGTATGTACCTATACGTGCGTTAGAATAGTAATGTGATAAAGATATGCCTAGATTTCTGAACTGTAATCGATGTTAATATTTAAATATGACTTTCACAAATCACTTCTAAATTAATACTTTGAATGCAATATTAATATTTAAGCGCTCTAATATTAAGATAGCCAAGTACTCAAAATCACAGAGCAATGAATTATTTTTTTGACTTCTCATATTGGGGTGGTAGGGGGTAAGTTTTGATTTTCAAATTATAAGGGGTGGCAATTTTTACATATGTGATAGAGCATTGAAAGACAAATATTTTGCCATATAATTTTAATTTTTATCTCTGCTGGTTACCGAGTTATTCGCAGAAAACCGAAAATCGCAGAAATTTCGAAGGGTGCTTTTCCCCACTTAAAGCGATTTTGGGCCGATAAAAAAAATGGTTCCGTGCTTACCCTAGGGTGAACTACTAACCCACAAAGTTTCAAATTTTTTTGAATTTTCGGGTTCGGATACTTCCCTTGTTAGTAAAAAAAGTGTACACCAGTGCAGGATAACAAACAGACCTACTGTCTGTAGCCAGTGTAACCACATAAAATGGCATCATGACTTAAATTTCCCCTAAGAATTAAAAAAAAAAACGGTTTCTTTGTGGAAGAAAAACGCAACAATTTATGACGATCATAAGAAAGTTTGTTCCGTGAAAATATAGGAGATCCTCTCCTATATCTAATGCTTCATAGAAGGTAGGAGATTTTGTTAAAAAATAGGAGACTCCTATTAAAAATAGGAGAACTGGCAACCCTGGGTATAATAAACCGGGGCCCCTACCAAACGCATCATTAACTATACAACCACTGAAGTCTGGAATGCTCCGGTGGTTGAGAAATTAAACCGGTAGACCAAATTCTGAAACATGCCCATTCCTAGCCCAGAAACGGCTACCGACCTTGGTAAATAAGGTTGAAAATCGCTTGCGACCAATAGAAACTGACTTCTCATATTATGTCTTCACTCTTATTTCAGGCAGTCTATTCATAAAAGCAAAATAGACCAGTGTTCCCAACACTGGTGATTTCTCACCATTTCTGGAGATTTTCACCTCCTGTTGGTGATTTGGGATTTTTTATTTAAAATAAGGAAATCTGTAGAATTGGTAAATCAATTTGGTGAATTTTCAATAAAATCTGATTACTTTCTGGTCTAACAGTACCTATGGTAGGGCTAGTCAGTTTTAGTCTATGAAAATAAAAAAATTCTAAAGCAGCAAAGATGTTGAAAATTAATTATATTAGATGACATTATTTCTAAAATTAAAAAAAACATTGCGGAATATTATCAAATAACTGAAATATTTGTTTAAAGTTGCATTTTTTATGTCAAGCATTGTTGTAATTTACAATTGCACTTGTTGGGTTGGTTTGAGTTTATTTTGTGGGCTAATCTTTATATTTGTTTGTGTTAATTTCATATTTAAAAAGATATCTAACATGTTATCAAGTTATCATAAAGTCCCGTCACCCCATAGGCTGCCATAGGGGTGTAAGGGCTTTTCTTAGTAAATTGAATGACGTTTATAATTTGTATGTCACATTAGAATTATTTTAGAATTCGACAATATGAAGCGACGTATAAATCTTTGCCGTCAGCAAAAAGGGCACCATTTTCAACAACTTTTATGAATATGAATATTTATATGAATATTTCGTTATACACGTTTCTTTAGCCTGTAGCGTTTTGGTGTGTCGATTGATGAAATAGAAATGTCATTCTGATTAATCTATTACTTTAAGAAAAGACATGCGTTCACACTTACAAAGCCTACTGGGGTGACGGGACTTTATGACAACACGCTAGAATGTTTTTTTGCGCTAACAAATTTACAGTGACCGTCAAAAAGTTCGCATCAAATGGAATAAGTTATAAAAAGTGAGCAAATAAAAATCAGATTAGAGTAGGCGGTGCAAAGAAAATGTATGTCTGTGATTAACTGAATTAATTAATGTAATACATTCATAGACTCCCAAATTTATTGACTTTTTATTTAATCACAGACATACATTTTCTTTGCACCGCCTGCTCTAATCTGATTTTTATTTGCTCACAGGTTACATGTTCGATGACATACGAGCTAGGCAGATCTGATAAGCAATTTTTAGTGTGACAGAAAATAACTCTTTTGTAAAACAACAAAATTAAAAATTATAATAATTAAATATTACTTAATAATAATAATTAATATCTGATTATTACAATTTTTCAGTATTGTTCTTTTTACAAAAGAATTGTTTCACCGGTTGATGCTATTTCCACCTTTCAAAATTAACCGGTAAGAGAGTGGTTACGCTACCGGTGAGGAACCACACTCACCGGGTTTTGAAAGTGGTAGATTGCTTGTAACCTAACTTTTTGTAAATCCGAGTATTTCCCATGGTGTAAAAAATTAAGTTAAACATTTTTAGCATTCAAAAGTAAGTAATCATTAAAGCCCGGATTTTTAGGCACTTAAAAAGACTGAATTAAGCAAGCAAATAGGCAGTTAATGTCTAAGAAATAGGCGCACTTTTAGGCAGCCTAAAAAAAATTTAGGCGTTTAATAATTTCTCCTCTTTCGTCGTTTTATAATAAAAAATAATAATATTAATGCTTATTCTAGTTACATGGTTACATATATTTTATTAAGAAATCGGAGAGAGGTTCTTAGGGGCTTATGGAACTCTACAAGTGAATCAAACACATAATTGGCCGTAAGGAATGTATTGTAAAAACACGCTTTAAATAGGGGCCATAAATCGGCGTTTAAGTCAAAAATTCAGACAGTATCTAAAATGGTTTCTTTCCTGTTATGCCGCGGGCACATATGCATTTAATGTAACGTCTAACGTGATTTTTAACCTCTAATTTGACATAAATTTGAGGTTACACTTAAGTTTAATATCAAATTACTCGTTATAAATTTGTTTTCTTTTCCATATTATCATATCACAAGTAAAAACTACACCAAACTAGTCAAATTAGACTTTGAAAATCACGTTAGGCGTGACGTTAAACGTTAATGTGGCCGCACCGTTAGAGTAGTTCGGGGACTCAGTAACAGGGTACCTCTTTACAACTTCCCCTTTAAGTGCTTTCCTATTGTTCCATGGGGCTCTAGGCGAAGGGTCTTCTTTTCGTACAATTAAATCACCCACACCAGGAATATTTAAATTGGAATACCCACTCGCAAAAAGAGGTCTATGATAAAGTTAAAGAAGAAGCAAAAATGACAATTTTGAAATTTGAGCAAAGATACAAAAATAAAATAATAAAGGAGTATACTTCTGTTCACAAAAAGGATTTGGCGAACATTTTATAAAAACTACATGAATGTGAATGTGAAAATTGGAAATGCAACCGTTCGCAATGATTCGCGGCTGCGAGGTGGCGACATCTGTGCGAGTTTCCCTTTTGGTCCCATTCATTTAAGTCATTGGAGTGACTTAAGTTGCCTATCCTCAGGAGATTGCGAGGTGTTTTCGGACCGGCTCCGCCACCTTGCGTGTGTGAAGTTCTCACTCACTCGACGTCTTTATCGCGTAGCTTATTTATTTTAACGTACCATAATGGCCACGTATCGTAAGAAGAGTCAGTATTTTGGGTAAAGTTTGTCGCTTGGGCCCCTTATTGCTAAAATTGTTTATACTAACAATTAAAGCTTGAAATTCTTTCGTGAATAATCCTGAAGTACATAATTTTATTTAAATTTAAAAATTTTGAATTTCAATTTTCGGCTGCTTACAAAAACGTTGCAGCATTGAGTTTAGCTGAACACGTACAGTGTCTTTAAAATGTTTTGGCAAGCAAATACGTATTTCCACACACAGAGAAACCAATTCATAAAAATTAATTATACGCTAATTGTCCATTTTAGGCATAAAATAGGCAACAAAAAAATTTGTAGGCGTTTATGCTATAAAACTAGGCAAATGCTTAAAATAGTGTAAAAATAGGCACTTAGGCAAGAAAAATATACATCTCATTCTAATTAAAGTTGTAATCTAAATGTTTAAAACTTAATTGCCTATGTTTCTTGTTAAGTAAAAATCCGGGCTTTAGTAATTATTTTCTAATGAAATTAGAGTAAAGTAAAGTAGTAAAGTAAAGTAAAGTAGTAAAGTAAAGTAAAGTAGTAAAGTAAAGTAAAGTATTAAAGACAACGGGATTCATATTTCACAGAGGTTAGAAATTCCATTCAGTGATCCTATCATTTCAAAATTCACTGTTGATCTGATTAACCCCGGGAATTGATCAGCTTTTTACCCGTGTAAGTTGGGTGAATTCTGAAAAACGCCCGTTACGATGAGTGATTGTTGAGATTTATGTTGGTAACACTATTTAACAAGCGTGTCAAAAAATGGAGACTATTGTAAAACAGGAAGCCAATTACATTCACAATAATTACTAAGGCTCTTAATAATTATTGTGAATATAATTGGCTTCATATTTTACAATATTCTGCATTTTTTAACGCGCTAGTAAAATAGTGTTGCCAACATAAATGCCAACATCAGGTCTGTATTCTGCACTTTTCTACACTTTTCGCACCAACAGCTCTTGAGAGAGTGAGATGTATATAATATAATGAAAGTAGGAGTGAGAAAAATAGAGTAGAGGCGTTAAAAGTATAGAAAGTGCAGAACAAACGAACTAGTGATGGGCGAAAATAGTATTCGAATTGTATTCGAATAAAAATAGTATTCGAATGAAAATAGTATTCGAATGAAATAGTATTCGAATGAAATAGTATTCGAATGAAATAGTATTCGAATGAAATAGTATTCGAATAAAAATAGTAGTATTCGAATGAAATAGTATTCGAATGAAATAGTATTCGAATGAAATAGTATTCGAATAAAAATAGTAGTCGAATAAAAATAGTAGTGATAGGATATACATAACTAAACTTTTAATTTCTTGATTAACGCCTAGAACTACGTTACGAATGTATATTTTTAGAGAATTAACCAATTCCGCTCGTCTACTCGCAAAACTAATAATTTTTTACATAAGCTACAAGTCACTGTATTGTCGGTTTTCGATTTGGTAAAATGTTCCCACACAATCAAATGCTTCGTAGGGAACATTTTATTTATAATACATACACTTTTTTAATAGCCACGAAAAAAACACAACCGAATTTAGCAATTTAGTAATATTTCCGAAGAAATACGTTTTTAAAATGAATTGTCCTTTGGAAGTTGATACAAAATCTGCGTAGTATGTATATGACGCAAGACAGAGTATTTTTTTTTAAATGTGTCATTGGCTGTTAGGGTGCTGCCGCCGCGTTTATTATTTTATGGCATTTGTATCGTAAATGCCAATAAATTGAATTTCTATACGTCCAGATAATAATAATCCGCGGATACCTGTCTGTCTGTCTTGCTTTTTGCTTTGCGCAGTACCCGCCAACTCTGGCCGAACCACTGAGGCTCATTTTGCCAGTCACATAGTGTGATAAAGCTGGGTCTAAATCCTTGCACAGCACAAACATCCATGGCTAAATGGTAGGATTCGAACCTACGCCGCCAAGCGACACGACTTTACAAAGTCGGCTAGGCTGCCGCTAAGCCACCGGGCGACCCCCGCGGATACCTGTCCCAAATTTTTATTAACATTATAAGAACAGGTTATTAATACTCTCATTTCTTAATAATAATATTTACTTCCTAGGGATATCAATTTAATTAAAATTTATAAATACCAATTTAATATTATTATTATTATTCAAAAGTTACATGTACTGGAATATTTTCATTTTGTACATATAATATGTATTTCGTAGAAATAATACAAACCTGTGTTGATTAATAAGATATAGGTATTTTGCTTTTTTATTCGCCTCGACGAAATTTCAGAAAAAATATTTTCATTAATGTAAACAGGAAATAGCAAAATCTTCGTAATTTATATACAGAGTGAGTATAAAGTTCCGCAAGAAATTCATTATTCCGTAATTAAATTTTTTTGTAAAAAATCCTGAAACGGGTCGATTTTGTTTTCAAAAAAGATACTTTTTGACGTAATATGTTTATTTCTAATGTCATTGGTTTTCAAGTGATGACGTCATCGAACATTTATTCTAATGACAACCTACTTTTTTTCTTAATCAATTTTGATACATTGGCTCACGAGCTAAATGACAGTGCAAAAATATTAATACCTTACATAACAATTTTTTTGAAAAAAATACGCATTAAGTTCTAAAAGTCCAGATTATATTGTTAAAAAGATTGATCTATAATTATGAAATCAAAACAACAAATAAACACTAAAAGCTTTCTTAAAAAATAACAAAACTTTCTTAAAATAAATTTAACGAACATTTCAAGTAGCGACATCTTTTGATCGCTTTTTGACCTGACATTGCAGTAGGATTGACAAATTGAAGCTAGTTCGCCACATAATACGTCATCCCATGCAAGGCGGCCATGCTTGCTGTCAAAGCATAATGAGAATTTTAAAAAAGTTTTGTGCAAATCGGTTTCGATTACAGCGGATTCCCCGAGCAGGCTCTGTACAGCTGTTTCAGGCCTAGTTGGGCCTTCGTCAGCAGAACCGTAGCTCGAGAACTCCACTGCAAACCAAAGCGATCAAAAGATGTCGCTACTTGAAATGTTCATTACTTTCACATCGCATTGGCGAATAACCTAGACAAGTCGGTTTGGTTTGCAGTGGAGTTCTCGGGCTACGGTTCTGCTGACGAAGGCCCAACTAGGCCTGAAACAGCTGTACAGAGCCTGCTCGGGGAATCCGCTGTAATCGAAACCGATTTGCACAAAATAATGAATACCATTTTCTTTTAACACAATGAATTACTTATTTACAGTTGGTTCTTCATCACTTCTGATGAAGCTGTCGAACGACTGCGAAACGTTAAGTGTATAGTGCGCGATTTAGTGTCCGCTTAAAAGATTTTGTGATACAATGAATTACTTAAAACATTCCTCAAAAACATCATTTAAAATGGATACTTCAAAATCTTTTGTTATTAGTTTTGCGAGTAGACGAGCGAAATTGGTTAATTCTCTAAAAACACAAATTCGTAATGTAACTCCAGGCGTTAATCAAGAAATTAAAAGTTTAGTTATGTATATCCTATTACTACTATTTTTATTCGAATACTATTTCATTCGAATACTATTTCATTCGAATACTATTTCATTCGAATACTATTTCATTCGAATACTACTTCATTCGAATACTATTTCATTCGAATACTACTATTTTTATTCGAATACTATTTTCGCCCATCACTAAAACGAACAGACCTATTATAGCATGTTTCGATCCGAACTTTTGGGTGTGCTGAATGAGATCAACCTAACCCTTATAAGTAGTGAAATACTACCATTACTCAAAAAATAATACCGAAGCTGATTTGGTGATTTTCAACACAAATCTGGTGATATTTGCCTTATTTGCATTTTTGCAGCTGTAGTCAGAAATTAAAAAATAAAGAATGACAAAATGACTGCGTTTACACGAACTTTTAAGGCCGATGTTACGAAAATCTGTGTTAGTAACATCGACGTAAAAATTCGTGTAAACGGGTCATAAAAACCGTTGTTATAAAACCGGTTTAGTAACTTCACACCCGCGACATTATTAACACCGGTTTTATAGTTCGTGTCATGGGGATCAAACCCAGGTGAACGATATGTAGCAACGCCCACTTCACATAGGCCGAAGTTAGATAGTGGGGAACATCGAAATTTCGGGGGACGCCAAGATTTTCGGGGGACTCGGTCAGTATGTGTCTCGCCGTTGAACTGTTAGCGCAAATATACGTAAATGCGCTTACTGATTGATTTAAAATGGTCACTGCATGTTCAGTATCGCAGTGTGAAAGTAACTCATCTGTTTTAATTATGTATTATTATTACATCTCGTATTTAATTATTAAGAGAACTTATTTTTTAACATTATTAAAAATTTCCTTTTTTTAAGAATCATAGTAGTCCTCGCTGCGACTCCTGGACAATAGTAGTTAGAACTATTATGTATTGTATGTAGTTCAGTTAACTCTGCTATATCGTTCATATTTCCAATAGTTTCAAATGAAAGATATTAGAAACAATAAAAATAATTAAGTACATTATTTTTAAACTCGTGCTCGTGAGTTTACATAATTATATTCCACACACGGGCATTGTATATATTTTAACATGTTGGAATTAGTTTTATGAATATATTTAATTTTACAATAATAAATTTATGGTCAATTCTGACTCCGCATTACACATTCGGCATTAGATAAATAATACGTCAGTTAACGGCGCGGCGCGCGCGGCGTTGTCTCAAGTTCTCGGGGTATTCTCCCACTCCTTTGAGCAGGCCTATTATTCAGTGGGCGTTGTATGTAGTCATGGCCAGCAACATTAACATTCACTGACGTGTATGTATGGCCGTGTCAATTCGCCTAAAATTCTGTTCCGGAAAGCATGCCGTGGAGTACTCCCCTCAGCGCTCTCTATTAAAGATACTACAGAACTACTGACAGTAACTTAATGGCAACTGCAATTACTTAAAAACTCACAAGAGGCGCTGAGTGGAGTACCCGTCAAATTTTTAAAAGTCAAATTGAAACGGCCATACATACACGTCAGTGAATGTTAATGGAGCCGGCCATGATGTAGTCTTAGTAAAGCCCGCCAATTCTAAAAGATGGCGCTGTAACAACCGTGATAAATAGAAAAATAGGTTATATTTTAACAAATTTACAGATACCTACTTTATGAATTGAGAGAAATAATTTCGAAAACCCGAGCTGATTGACAGCGACGTAAAAGTACTTAAGAATAGGCTTAAGAAACAACGTTGTGTATTTATTTACAGTTTAAGGTCATTTCTGTGTTTTGTGGGAGACCTTAGAAGAAGTTACCGTGAATAAATTTTTTTTTTGTAAGAATCATTTGACATTTGAAAAGTGAAAAATTTTGTGCGTAGTTATAAGCATTAAAAAATACAGACTTGTATGTATTTGTGTGTAATAGAAGGTTGTACCAAGTTCATACAGGTAAGAGTCGAATATTTCGAAAGAATACTAAGTTATATCGTGAGTTTTTTATATCTCTGAACATACATATTGTAAATATTCCTATGTTCAGTTTAAAAGAAAACATGTCAATACATTACAGGATATTTTTTTAAACTGAACATAGTAATATTTACATGTTCAAAGTTAAAAAAAAACTCATGGCATATGTATTTGAAGTTTAAACTTTTTAACATAGTTTGTAATAATTGTTTTCGGACAATTTTTAAATCATTTGAAATATGTAGGTATTACCTACGTTGTTGTGCTGCATATACAGTCGATGCAAGTTATTTGGAGTATTTTAAAAGTTTTCCAAAAAGTAATTATTACAAATTTGTTTAAATACTAGAAATTAGTTTGTTAGGAACTTTTTAGAAAGATGAGCCGAAGAAAGTGTGCAGTTGTGAATTGTGGTGACGCAATATTGCCTATGCATGGTTTCCCAAAACCTAAAAAAATATGAAACGTTTCCAAATGTGGTTAAGGGCTACAGGTGACATGGTGACAGGAAAAGGGTCCTGAAGAAGTGTATATAACAAACAGAATTTGCCACAAACATTTTGAAAATAAATTCTATGGACCGAATAATAAGTTATCGATGGATGCTTACCCAACTTTGAATCTACCTGGTAAGTGATTATAAATTCTAAGGCATGATAAGGAGATTCTACTTATGACATTATATTAATAAATTAATGATACCTACAGAACCCATAAATATTTTAGCAATATACCTGCACCAGTTAAAAGTGTTTAGGAAAATATTGATTTACCAACTAACATATCTGATGCACCATGATTATTGACTTACTTCTTGAAATACCGCCGTATATTCATTTTTGGACAGCTGAAAATACTTCACCAAGAAAACGAATTATGCCTTTTAAACTATCAAGAAACGAATTAAGTAAAGATTGTTAGTAATTCATGTATTATAAATAATTTATAGTGTTGTGTTTTAGGAATGCTACAAAATGAAATGCTGCCTATGGAGGCTAACGATATGCCATCTATATCACAAGGTGAGTTATAGGTTCTCAGATAATGATGTAATCATGCTTTATCATATCAGTTTGATTATACATAGTTTGTCTGCATATTCTGAAATTATTCTTATATTAGTTCCCAAATCATTGAGTTATTCCCTAAAAAAATACCAAAGCTGAAACTAGTTCACAACACTTTCCTTCAGAACTGAAAAAAAACTATAATCAAAGCAATCAGCAAAAGTTTCCATTGCAATGTTGAAAAACGTGTGTTATTTACAGGAATTCCTAGTATCACAACAGGACATTCTTATATTCAGTGGCAACCACCTCAATTATCTTTGATGACTGCCACTTCTTCATTAAGATTTAAGATGTAAGTGTTCAGTTCAGTTATGTTATGTATTACTTGTATACAAAATCAATGGATTTTATAGGTGAAACTTCAACATCCAAAGCGAAACATTTTCGAGTTAAAGGAAAAAAAGACATTTATTAGGAACCCTATGTCCACAAATGGTCAGTACTTAAAAGTTGAAAGGAAATATGTCAGGGCCGGCGCTACCGGCAGTGCAATCGCACGGGGCGGCAAACTTTTAAATTTCGGCAAAATTGGGAAATTTTGGCAAACCTATTTGTATCACCGACAAATTCAATATTGCTCTAATGTAAGGTTTACCTGTGGTTGAATTGCAATTTAAACAATTTATATGCTTCCTTTATATTTTAGTTGCTTGTCTTTGTCTATTTATTATTTCCATAACGGACGAGTTGTAAATACACTGAGAAAAAAGAATCTTCACATGAAAATAACATTTTATCCCGAAGGAAACATATCTTTGCTACTATTGGAAGAAACAGTTTCTTTAAATTAAAGCATATTCATTAACTACGAAGAATTATTTTTCTCAGTGTATGATATCTAAGCAATACTTTTAGTATTATTATGTGAAATATTTTACTTTAAGTGGTGTACATTTGAATTGCAAAATATAATAAATCCTCTCCCTTGAATATTCAATTCTTGCAATATAAGCCACAGTTTGAGCCTGTTATACATAGATAGTTAGTATATAATTAAATTAGTTAGCTTTTGGTTATAATCAAATGTAGCTATTCATTTCACACTTAAAGGTAGTTGAAATATAGCTATTTTTGATTTTAACTAGCTGGCTAATAGCGAATAAAATGGCTACATGCTACTACGCTTTTATTTAAAATTCCCGCGGTTTTTTAGTTTTAGTACCCGCCAAAATTAAGAGATGGCGCAAGCTATTTTAGCAACAGTTACTAGTATAGGGATTTGCGTTCTCTTTATGTTGTGTTCTGTGGTTCGTGTAAACAGTTTACGCCTGTTGTTAACGTTGCTACCAACATCGGCTGCTTAAATGATCCTAAATCCTAACCTGATATGTATTATCCATTCACGTTCTTTTTGCATTCTAGTAGGCCATGTTTTCTTTTCGTTAGGTTACGTGCATGTATTTTGAAAGAAGTCAAAATGTGACAAATGTAAAATTCTGACACGATGGCATGAAGAAAGTAAAATAAAAGTAACATTAAAACTAATAATTACTTGTGACTTTTTAATACTACTAAGTCAAAATGTTCAAAATCGTCAAGTTTTTTTATGTCAGTTTTCAAAAATATAACCATCAAATTAAAATGGAACATATTCACTTAGAGGTACCAACAAAAATGTTACCCTAACAGGGATTACTCTGAATGCAAAAAGAACGTGAATTAATAATAGCAAATATATGTATAGTACAGGGAAATCATAAATTACTTCAACCCACGTGACCAATTTGAATTAGGATTTGTTTTCTAGGAGTGGCAATACTGAAAAAAGTGAGGTTACTGTTTCAAATTAGCGTGGATTTGTCATTGACTTTCGTGACTGTAGGTGTTCTATTGTGTTTAGCCACTTTAACCAAGCATTCCCAGATAGTGATGTAAATTCCAGTGCCTTCGCAAATCACAAGCATTACATTCTCGAACGATTTAACATACCAGCACTGCATTGTTACCAACAGAGAACAATGTGTTGCCTATACGGCGGGGTCACGTGGGTTGAAATCATTTATGATTTCCTGTTACTTTCCGTTTTATTCATTGACAGTTGGCAATGCAATCAACTGCTCTAAAACCGATTTGAATAACGTCCATCAAGCAGCACCTGTAAACAGGGCTCGAAAACCGGCGTTACTAACAACCGACGTTATTAACACCAGCCTTAAAAGTTCGTGTAAACGCAATCAATGTATTTGGAATTAAAAAAAAGTATATATGTTTGAAGAAGAAATCTGTAAAATATAACATGTGATGCATTTCGGATGAAAAAAACATCCTAAGATTATGTGGATCCATATCCAAATATATAAAATAAAAATAAATAAAATCTTTACAATCTGTGATAAAATCATTTTGTAAAAATAATATGAATAAAAAAAATTGAAAACTTAATTTTTTTCTAAAAAGAGAAAAAAAAAACATGTATATGTATTTGATATTAAATTAATCAGAAGATTGTAATTTAGTACAGATAAATCTAATTTTTAGTTAAAAATATAGTTGGTAATACTGTGTCTTCAAATGAATTCCTGATTAAAGTAGCCGTGATTGTTTTTATTTAGTTTTTATAAAATTGGCGACACGCAAAATACGAGTGAGCTGTCAGTGTCATATATCTGAACGTGACGTCACATAAAAAAATTGTGTAAAGTAAACGCAAAATTCAAAAAAACAATTCACTTCAAAACAACTAGCTTAAAGCAGATGCTGGAAAATGCTGTTCTTTAGCTTGAATGTTTACAGAGACGAGTTTGCCAAATGTTGGGGGGTTATCGGTTATGTTAGCACAAACAAAAAAATAGGGCGCATTCAGCAGACCTGAAAGCTATGCAACTGTTGACCAAATTTCTGCCGAATGCCAAGTTGATGAGTTAGAGCGGTCGCCATTTTTTGTAGCGTAACTTCTCCGCTACCTGACTGGAACATGTTATGATGAGATGAGTGAACTTCATTTAGCAGAAATGAGTGCTCAGTCTCAACTGTTGGAGCGGGAATTGTTACTGATATCTGATATGTTCTGCGTGGTTCTGCTGAAGCAGCCCATTGACAACTGCCAGTGCTACCAGTGCTGCCAACAGCATAAACTCTAAAATCCCGAAATTTACGACAAAAATTCCCGCTTTTTCCCGCAAATTCAAAAATAAGATGAACATCAGAAGAAAAATAAATTTAGGTGAAATAGATGCAAAAATAACGTACTACTTGTCGAGAAGGGTGTGTTTATAAGCCATTTATCCGTTTTGTTGCGCTGTTATTGTACTTTTTCCACAGTATTTCATTAGGGTATTGCAAACAATCAACAATGTTGCACAAAAAACACGAAAGAGATTAATTAGGTTATGTTATGTTGCCGGTTGCTCGAATTACATGGCATGGGAATGGGCGCGTTCAGAGATAGATGGTTCAAGTTCACCACAGTATAATGCCTACGGAACCAGTAGTTTCACAAAACGTCAGCACCTTTCCGAAAGTACCATCGTGATCATAAAAGTCGACTACAGCGAAGTGAAATCGACACTTCAATTTTCAAAAAATTTAGTTGTGTAACATTAGGTTTGACACCACTTCTCATGTATTTGTCAACCTATAAAATCGCATCCATCTCATTCGATTCCAAAGAAATAAATATTCTCTATGATTACTAATACTGACAGCAAATTCAGTTGCAATTGCTCATACTGTTTCCGTCTTGCAATCGGGTTTGAATTATTGCCTTCTGAATTGCTTTTAATTGGGATATTTTTATTTAATTTGTCAAAATAATATTAATGTCAAAATGACAGAAGTTCATTTTAAAGCACGTTTCAATTAACTAAATTTTCGAGTGTAGTCGGTTTTTCTGATTACGATGGTACATAATATGCAGAAAAAAAAATTGTCGATTTCTGATATCTGAAATTCCCGGTTTCTCCCGCAACTTTGTTATATCCCGCAAAACTCCCACCTTCGCCTCATTTTTCCCGAAATTCGGGAAATTTCCCGGTCATTGGCAGCACTGAGTGCTACAAACCCTTCGCACAGTATATTCATCAATCAGTAGGGACAGCTAGGGGTTTCTGGCACTACAGTTTCAGTTTCTGAGTGCGCATGTGCGGAAAACTGGCGGACTTTCCACAAACGGCCGCGTATGGCGCACCGTTGAATTCATCAATTGCTTTTAAGCGGGCGTTTTTTAATTCAACATTTTGTGTGATGGATGCGGAGAGATGAGAAAGATTGAACAGAAAACCATCTTTGTTAGATTATAGGGACCGTGCACATGCCTGCGTTCAGCGACGCCTGGCGGTGATTTATGCATTAGTGGTATGAAAACATTGTTTTTAGGTTAATACACCTGTGACACGTTGAAGCGACGTTATTAACGTCATTGTAATTTTTAATTTTGCAATTACAGTGGATGTTGAAATATATTTTAAAATCTTATTTATGTAAGTGGACGACCAGCCGGTAGTGGTCGGCCATCAGGCACAGTCATCCTATGCATAACTTCAATAGCCAAGCGAAAATTTTGGTATTTGCGGAAGAAATTTTGCATGGCATTGATGGTCAATAAAATTTTTGGTTATGCGCAGATTTGTTGTTATTTCTTGTAATTGTTTTAAAAATATTTAGGGCTTTTTCTAAATTTACTCAAATCTTGCAACAAGTTTTATTGTTTGATGATCAGTACAATTTCTAAATATGCAAAATTTATGCAAATCCTGCGTGGTGTCACTAATAGATGTGAAAATATATTACAAATTGAATTCTATTGTTTATGAGCACAGTATTTCAGAAAACACATCAGAAGATCGGCAGTTGATTATTGTTGGACATGGGCATTTTCTGTTATTTCTAAATTTTTCCTTTCAAACACAGTGGATTTTAAATGCATGACCTCCGTACACAAATTTATGGAAATTTGCCTAACCGAACGTATTGTTCACTCTTTTTTGCTCTTTTACACCCATTTGTATAAATAAAATGGGTAACGAGAGTGACTCATAGAATTAATGTAAAAGTGCTATAAATTAAACAAAAATCTGAGTACAAACCTCAATTTAAGAAACATCACTAATATAATATAATATTGTCTTTTAATACAATTAACACAAAGTATTCCAGTTAAATAGTATAAAACATGTTCCACATGCATTTGACATGAAGTCGGTCTGATGATCGGTTGGGGCTATTGTTTATTTGACTTCTTCACATGAAACGCATACCATCAGTATCCTGACCGTAAATGTATTCACAATACCAAGACTAACCATCCGTTAATCATCAACCGCATTTGAAACTGGCCTACATTTGTTGACTTGCTTTCCGACTTCTCATGAAATTCTTCAAACTTTCATTTCATCTGAGTCTCCTGCACATTTTTCGAATAGAGTACGTTGTACTTAATGACTAATCGATATTGAAATCTATGAATCACTTTCAAAACAGCATACAGACTTAAATGTTTCAATCCATATATATTTTCTTGCTACTGTCTGGATAATTGTAAAGTTTAACATTCTTCCTGTTACTATAACTCTTATGACAATTTACAGTTACAGTTTACAGTTGTAGTACATAATAACTATTTGATCTTCTGGTATGAAATTAATTACAAAATTCAAGTTCAAATGCACACTGGGCATTTGAAATGACAGATGTACATTTGAACTGTCATCATACTGTCACTCGTGTTTTCATACCACTTATGCAAAATATGGCCATTGGTGGCGCTGTCATCGCATGTGCACGGTCCCTATAATGAATTTATGTTGTGTAGAAAGCCTGAAGTTGTGTAAAACAAAAGCATTCTATGATTTGCTTGCAATCATTTCTATCCGTGCCATTTTTTCAACCAGTGACATCTAATAGCAATAAAATGAAAACCCGCCAATAACGGCCATATTGGCTCTGAAAACGGTAGTATGAACATCAAAGGTGCCAACACGAGCTGTCCCTACTGATTGATAAGTATACTGTGCCTTTAGGAGAAAAAGCGTTGAAATCATAGCCTCCTTTAATTAGGAATTTAATTGGATGCACGGTATTATGATAACATTACCAGTAAGGTAACATTAAAAATAAATTACCGGTAATTTAGTAACATTGTCAAAAAATAATATTACAAAACGTGGAGAAGTACCATCAGTTTTAACAATGGAGTACCAAGGTACCGAGACAGTTACGAAAGTACCAGATTTGATGCCAAAGTACCAGTTTGAATAACACTGCCTCCAACTAAACGTAGGCTTAAATGGATAAATCGAAACTATTTAAAAACGTACGGTCGATAAGCTCCCTAATAGCATTTTCGGTTCAACTGCACCTGTTGCACTAAGTATATTTGCATCTTCTTTTAACCTCATGTAATAAAACGAGATGAAGATATGCCGAGTGCACACTAGAGTGGTCATTCGAAAACGCTGTAAGCGAACGCAGGTCAAAATTTTCATATTATTGCATTGGCAACCTTGTTTTAGTGTCATTCTTTTGCGCCGTTACAACAAGCCGGCTTTATTTATTATGCTGTTATTGTGATTTATTCAGTAATCCGTTATGTTTTTTTAATGCTGCGTCAGAATATTTAAAGATGTTAATTATTCATTCATGAGATTTAATAATTATATTTTCCTAATGTTTGGCAACAGCGCTACTTTTAGAAGTCAGTGGTTCTACATTCATACGCATGCAAGTTTAGTGTTTTAAGTTTTCTCCGGTTTTAAATTTTTTAGGAGCTTCTCGTTAATACATTTCGGGTAACATTTCGTTTAAAATCTCAGATGTGAAGCGTTATTTTTGTTAGCTCAGAAATAATTTCTTTTTAAGTACTGCTGGAAAACCAGTACTCATCACAGTCGCTGGTATGACTAGCCATTGAAAGAATGAAGTACAAACGTAAATAATTTGGAATTTCATTATTTTCTTCAGTTTAAGTTACTTTTATTTGTTTTACACTTATACCAAAAAGTAGATTAATGTTTAGTGAAAAGTGTGGCTGATTTCTTAAGCGCAAGTTTTGCTTGTATGCGTCGAAAATGTCGAAGAATAAAATTGTTATGAAAAATGCATGTTATGACAGCAATAAAGTCGAAGTTAAAACCAAAGTAAGTACTGCATTATTACAACACAACTTCTACACAGCATAAATAAGTAACACCAGCTGCTTATATTACATATAAAAAGTTCATTCACTTCATACCACAGATTGCTATTATAAAATATGTACACTTTCTACAACTGCCTATTAAAGAGAGCATGAATCATATTTCATGTGGACATTAAGAACAATGAGTTAATTAAATATTTCAAACAAAATTCTTTCAGTTTGATGCGGAATTCAGAAGGTTTTCGGTCGAAAGAGACTCGCAGGCTCAGTTCGAGGAATTCAGGTCATTATTGGAACATCTGCATCGCTTAAAGGACATCGCTTTCTTAATATCGTATATAGACCCCAGTGACCAGGACTTGTTGCCTATTAATAACGACGAGAATTTAAGGAGGGCCCTCATAAACGCAAAACCACTTCTTAGGGTTATTATACAAAGAAAAGGTAAGTGTGTGTAATCATAGCTAAATATTTTGCAGTTTTAAGGAAAATTTTAAAAACCAGTTGGTGTCATCCAAACAATTGCACAAGCGTGACACATTTTTAAGCTGCTTGATTTAAAACGTATTTGTTTATACAGATAAGATAACGCAGAAGGTCAGGATTGTTGCGCATTCTAAATTGCTAAAATACATCATTTTCATTTTCTATGGTCAGTGTTCTTAGGTTTGTTTTTTTAATCCAGATAAAGTAATGTGAGTTTCAAAATATTTATACTGCTAAATACAGGGTGAGTCAATAAGCACACCTTCTTCTGTAGCTCATTTATTAAATGACCTACAAATTTTTTCTTTCTGCCTATGGAGTGATCAAGTTTAGTCATAAAACGTCGACATGTAATTTTTGGTTCTTTGATGTGTTATGACCAAAAATGTGTATCTGGATTGACGTCTGCAATATGTTACCCATAAACATTAGTGAAGCAAACTGCCAAATTTGAGGCAAACAAAAATTATCTACAGTGAAACGACATTTTAATTAATACTTGACATGTGTATGAAAGTAGTGGATCATCGTTTTGATGATTCTGAGTGCCCCATTAGGTTTGTTCCAAAAGCAGTTTCTGACTAGTTCAGAACTGTCAAAATCAGTTTCCCACCTAAGTAATGATTGGCTCTATCAAATGTACAACTTTGATAAGCACAGTATACACATCAATCAATATGGACAGCTTGGGGTTTTCGCTACTACAGTTTTTGAGCACGCATGTCTGAAAACTGGCGGACCTTCCATAAACGGCCGTGTGTGGCGCATTGGTGAATTCATCAATTGCAAAAGCAATTTAAAAAAATAGGCGTTTTTTAATTCATCATTTTGTGTTATCAATGCGGAGTGATGAAAAAGATTGAACAGAAAATCGTCTTTGTTAAATTATAATGGATTTATATTGCCTGAAGTTGTGTAAAACAACATCGCGTTCTATGATTTACTTGCAATCATTTTTATCCGTGCCACTTTTGCAACCAGTGACATCTAATAGCAATAAAATGAAATGCCGACACGAGCTGTCCTTACTAATTGATAGGATGATAGGTATACTGTGCCCTTAGAATCTACACAGTAGAGACACTTGGGTATAACTGTCACATTTGCCGTTTTATTTGATATCTACTGATTTGCAAATTACATTAAAGGTCTGTTCTAACAGCGGTACATAACTGTTAGAAATTGTACTGTTGCTAGAACAGATCTTATACCGGCTGTCCCAATATGGATGGCGAGCGGTGATATACAGCGTGTCGCTAAATTCCGTGGACATGGCTTAACCACATACCCCTGGGCCCAAAATAAGATGATTTAATCCAATTTATCTATATCCAAAATTGCTTCGTTAAGTCAGTTTTCTGCTTCAAAGTTGTTGAAAAAAAAGTTAATTATTCTTATAACAAAAGAACGCTTGATATTTGGCATGAGTATTTACGGGAAGGTAAATCACATTTTCAGTTGGTTTTAGTAATTTGGACAGCTAGTGCGAAAAACAGGGTTACCACAACACAGATTTCGCAATAGCTTTTTTAAAGTTATGAAGATAATTTTAGCTAATAAGTTTTTAGAAAGAAGCGTTCATTAGGAAACTTTTTTGTGTCTTTGTAATTTTTGATACTTCTTAGGGTTTAGTCACAAAATAGAAAAATCTAAGTGGCTGCAGCGCCTTTTATTGGAAAAAGTTGCCCATACACGAAGAACAAATACATTTTATATGGATAACTATTTTATTTTTAGAAAGAGTCATTCATTAGTGAACGTTTTTGCGTCTTTGCAAATTTTA
Organism: Dorcus hopei; assembly: GCA_033060865.1. Taxonomy (NCBI): domain Eukaryota; kingdom Metazoa; phylum Arthropoda; class Insecta; order Coleoptera; family Lucanidae; genus Dorcus; species Dorcus hopei. The sequence continues at coordinate 48,201,107 of CM065426.1, read as the reverse complement.
ACACTTATTATGCTTTAGTCAAAAAATAGAAAAATCCAAATAGCTGCTTTTTCTAATTTGTGACCAAAATTGTAACACGTATCAAAAGTTGCAAACATGAATAAAAGTTCACTAATGAATGCCTCTACCTGAAAAAAAAAAAAATTATGCATGTAGCAGGTTTTTCTATACAGCCTATTATAGTGTACCTGTTTTCAATAAGAAACGCTGCAACTTCTTAGATTTTTCTATTTTGTGACTAAATCGTAAGAAATATCAAAAATTACAAAGATTAAAAAAAAGTTTCCTAATGAATGCTTTATTCTAAATATTGACTAATTAATGTTATTTTCCTAACCTCAAGAGAGTTATTGCAATATCTGTTCGATGGCAACCCTGTTTCTCACACTAGCGACCCAATGTAAATTACTCAAACCATCTGAAAATGTGACTTACCTTATCATCATATCAAAATATCATCCAAATTAATTCATGCGTTCTTTTGTTATAAGAAAAATTAAGTTTTTTTTCAACAACTTTGAATACCAACTTAACGAAGCACTTTGAATACAGGCTGTTACAAATTCGAGGCTCACCACTGGGATCTCGGAAACGGTAAGAGATACCAAGTCGGTTAAATTGGGGCAAAGTTGCGTATTTTGGTGCTTAATAATAATCCGTTCTGAAAAATCTTCTACGATTTGTAGTTTTTGAAATATTCCCAAAAAACAAGAAAACGTAATTTTCTTTTTTATTTTTTTCTGAAGTTATTATTGCAGGGATCTTAACAAAATTAATACATTCTACAGGCACTTTTTTAAGCTCTTTACGATGATATCATTAGATTTTACTTAAAACGTTTCGTCTCGTTCTGACCATCATCAACTTCATTTTTTCTTATGGGCGCTACATTGGGTTTTAATACCATTGAATAGATCAATTTTTTCTAATGCTTTTCCATATATCACACATCCCTATTTAATAATTTGAAACAGCTGGAAATGCAAGAAATTGTTGAAAATAACAAAACAAAGAAAAACATGGTAGGCAGTGAAAACAAATCCCAATGGTGAGCCTCGAATTTGTAACAGCCTGTATAGATAAGTTGAGCTAAATTATCTTATATTGAGCCCAGGAATCTGTGGTTAAGCCATGCCCACGGAATTTAGCGACACGCTGTATAGAAAACGGTAATACCTAGAGCTTCGAGAAAAAGTACAGTAGACCTCGGTTATAGCGAACCTCAAGGGACCATCAAAATCGGTTCGTTATATCCGAAGTTCGTAATAAGCGATAATGCCACAAATATAGAGAAAAATGACGGGACTAGAAATGTAGTTCGTTATAAGCGGTGGATCGCTGTAACCGAGGCCGTTATAAGATTATAACCGAGGTCTACTGTATAAGGTGCAGTTTTAATAGCGCCATTGGAAAGTTGAATTAATGCTGCACGTCTTTGATTTGAGACTTATTATTGTATCGCCATTAATAATAAGAGTAGAGGAAGCAAGTGTTATTGTTTAGTATCAAGAATCCTACAACTTTCGTACCCTTTATTAAAAATGAACGAGTTGAAAGAAAATTTTAAAATGATCCAAAATTTGCTTTCAATGACTCCGGCTACTTTGTTATAAATTAGTTAGAGGGCGCTGTTCGCAATGGTAATAATTTTTCTCAGTTTTCTTGAGAAAATTAAATGGAAAGGTATGTCTGTTTACAGTGGTTACAAAGCTTAAAAAATAGGAAGATTTTGGTGAAAACGAAAACCCGAAATTGATATCGTTTTTCATTCTGGAGTCATTATCAAATAAGTCTGTTAACTAACAGTAGATAATCCCGAATCAAAACAGCAGCGGTTTAATTTGCGAAGTTGTATATCCACTTGCCATGGAAACAAAAATGAATTATGTTTAGTCCACAATTGTCAGGGAACGAGAACGGGAACCGGAACGGGAACGTTAAAAAAGTTTAATCATTTCATAGGCCTTTTTTCTCGACACAGCATTTCTAATACGCTGCGTATTGCTCTGAACCGTTTAATTTTTGCGTTTAAGTCATGACGTCACAGACGCATACGCTTAAAGCGTCGATATATTGATTTAAACTACACCATTTCCAAGTGTAATTCAGAAAAGATCAAATTTATTTCAGAAATTGTCAAATGTAATTTAGAATTGTTAATTTAATTTCAGAATGTATTATTTGTAATTCAGATTTGTTAATTCAATTTCAGATTGCATCGATTGTAATTCAGATAAATCAATATAATTTCAGAATTCGTTATTTGTAATTCAGATTAGTCAGTTTAATTTCAGAAAACATCAATTGTAATTCAGAAAGCTATCTCTCTATTAAAAGTGATGATTTCTGAATTACAATTGATATAATCTGAAATTCATTTAACGCTTTCTGAAATTAAACTGATTAATCTGAATTACATTTGACGAATTCTGAAATTAAACTGATTAATCTGAATTACATTTGACGAATTCTGAAATTAAATTGATAAATCTGAATTACAATTGATGCAATCTGAAACCGAATTGACAAATCTGAATTACAACTGACGAATTCTGAATTACAATTGGAAAAGGTGTAGTGCTGGCAACGGTTAACCGATTTTGGATATTTTGGATATTCGCAGTGTACAGCATGTCACTCATGCAAATAGAGTTGCATAAAAAAAATTTTCATTTAGATTCACGTTCAAGTTATGCAACTCTATTTGCACGAGTGACATGCTGTTTACCGCGAATATCCATAATATCCAAAATCGGTTAACCGTTGCCAGCACTATGTAGTTTAAACCAGACGTTGAATATCGATTTAAAGTAGTGGGAGAACAAATGACAGTGAAATGTTATTTCAAACGGTATAGTGGTCAAATGGTGGTGCATAAAAACTAGAGAAAATTGTGTTTGGTTCCTCCTCAATTCCCATGAGCTGTTAATTAAGATGGAGCAAGTACTATTGGGAGAAATGTACTAGACCTCCTTTAAAATGTTTGTATTGACAGTTTAACTTGTGGAATAATTTGCCGAAAGTATGTTTACTTAGGCCCGGTCTATTCATCTCTCAGTAAGTGGCCAGTAAGATACTGGATAGATTAAAGATAGGCAAATGCATGCGCTAATCGTCAAGTAATAACTTGGCACTTTACTGAGAGATGAATAAACCGGGCCTAAGTAAACATACTTTCGGCAAATTACGAAAATAAAGAAAAAGAAATCATAATCCAATTATCGGTCAAGCCAAATATCATAGAAACCCGGCATTCTACAATGGTTTGGCCCAATTTCATAAAACGTAGTTAACCACTCGATCAAGTTAATTGTGTGATTAAGCAATATCATTGGAGGAAATTTAAATTTTCCTCCAATGATATTGCTTAACCACATGATTAACTTGATCAAATGGTTAACTACGTTTTATGAAACTGGATCTTTATGTTATAAAGGAGTGCTGGCAGGCTGAAGAGAAGTTCCACTTGTTTATCGTCTCCATTTTGTATCAGATATCTTAAAAGAATCAATTGTTGTTCAGTATTTTCCCTCCAGATTCTGCTGCAATGCGACACTAATAATAGTAATCTTTTTGTTGCCATTTTAATAATATTTTTAAGTTGAGACTATGATATGACATATAATATTTGACAGTGGTTAAACCGACATGTTTTCTCGTTCCGTCAATCCGTGACGTCATTCTTAAAAACGCTTAAAACCAGTGGTTTGTACCGTACTGTCGAGAAAAAACGACCCATAATCGTATACAGGCTGTTACAAATTCGAGGCTCACCATTGGGATCTCGGAAACGGTAAGAGATACGAAGTCGGTTAAATTGGGGCAAAGTTGCATATTTTGGTGCTGAATAATAATCCGTTCTGAAAAATCTTCTACGTTTTGTAGTTTTTTTAATATTTCAAAAAAAATTAGAAAACGTAATTTTCTTTTTTATTTTTTCCTGAAGTTATTACTGCAGGGATCATAACAAAATTAATACATTCTACAGGCAAAATAAAATTTGAAAATACAGTCAAAATAAAATTCAAGATGGCGGCTGTCAAGATATTGATAGCAACTTCCTTATTGTAAATGGACGCCATATTGAATTTTTGTACGATTAAATAGCATTTTTTTTCTCGTTTCAACCGTGTATCACAACCCATATCTAAAAAAAAAATTATTTAAAAAATTTAATATATTTTTTTTTAATCAAGTAAGCGGGTTGCCTTTACTTATTACTAATCAAGTAAGCGGGTTGCCTTTACTTATTACTAATAAGAATTTTATTTATTTTGACTGTATTTTCAGCTGTATTTTATCAAACATAGTAACTTTCATATGAAACATTTTTTCATATTTTTATAACTGCGAAGTTATTGGACATTAAAGAAAATAGCGATTTTCAGTTTTTCTGCAATAATATCTGAACTATCCGGAATTTTCAAATTTTCTCAACGGAATCTGAATCAGCACATAAAACTGCAAAATATTGCCCATTTAACCAAATCTCTATCTTCACTAATAAGAAAGTTACTCATGGTAGCCTACTCAATCTGGGACACACTGTATTCGTTTTAAGTCTTTTATTTACTTTCCATGTAATATAATTAAAAAAGAAAATGTATTTACAGCTAGTAGAGGAACATGCTATGTATTTTTAAGCAGAAACTAAAACCAGGCTATTTCTGGAGGGTTGTCGTAAGATGGCGCGCCTGCGTTTGATAAAAATGAAATGCATTGACTGTCCGGTAGGGTGGGTCAAAAAACCAAACTTTGAGATAATCTTACCTAATAGCAAAATTATGTTGTCCTTTAGTGATATTATGACACCTACGAAATATTTTTGAATTTAATTAATATTTAGAGGGTGCGCCTTACGTTTGAATTTTTGAAATTATACAAGAAAGGCCACATAGTATGCCATGAAAAATTCGTATTTATAATAATAATAATAACAGAGTTATCATCAAAACTGTATACTAAAAGGGCAAGAGAAGGCGGATAAAATTAAAACTCGAATCTCACAGCAATGCCTAAATTCGATAGCAAGAAAGATTTCAGTATTGAATGATTTTCATTAACTTTTCTGTTGCATTATTTTTTTAATTATTAATAAATGATTATTTTATTCTAAAAACCCTATTTTCCTTGAGACATTTATGTTATATGACTACCAGAATATATTCAAGTTATTCGTATTTCCAAGGCAAAGCGCACCCTGAAGATGAGGTGCTATTTACTTCAAATTCTAGCATTACACTGTTTTCATGTAACGGCAACATAATTTTGCTATTAAAAATCAAAAGCTCAATATTCGTTTGTCTCCATACAAAAATGACCCACCCTACTGTCCGGTCTTGTTTTCCTTTCCTCTGGACTCTAGTTTCATTTTTCATAACCTCCCCTTATCTAAAAAATATTGGATCGCACAGTATAATCTACTATTTTACCTAAGTTATTACTCATACCTTAATTTTTAACAATGCCAGTGTTTGTTGGCGGATGATAACAAATACATAAATTTATTATAAATACCTAAACGTAGCAAATCAGAATATGTATTTTCAACAAAATATTAATTTCCTCTAAATTTGTTAAGTAACAATAAAAACGTCATACACTGCCGTATAGAGAATCAAATTTACGTGTTTCTACAACAAAATATACAGGGTGTATTATTTTTATGTGTATGTGAAAACAATTTTACGTTATACGAGTAGTAGATACTCAATAGGCAGAAACTCTGTGAAAGAAACAAAATTCTATCTTTCACTGTAAGTGAGCTATTGAAGAAAGCTTTACTCATCTTGTTTAGTGGGCCAGGGTGTCAGTAAAAAAAATGGCCGCAGCAAGATAGAAGTGCGTAAAACTGAAATTGTTGCCAAGTATTGTGAGAATTCAAATTCCAGTATGCGTTTAATAGCAAGACAATTGAATTTACCAGTAACAACAGTTCAAAGACTATCTAATAATAAAATACAAAAATGAATGAACAATTCAGGAAAAACCGAAAAGTGGCCTTCGAAGAGGCATAAGTGATAAAAGTATGGAGCAAAAAGTGTTGCGGATTATTAAAAGATGTCATCTCATATTATTAGTGCGCAATATTATAGAAAAAGCTGATGCGTCAGACAAGGTATAAGTAAAAAAAAAAAACATAAAAAAGTCCCCAAAAGCAGCATTGAGCTATTCAAAGAGCCCCTAAATTATACTAAATTTTGTCGGTTACTTTACACGGAAAAATTGCCATTTGCACTTGTGGCAAAACAAGTAAAACATTAAATACTTTTGGAAGTATTTCGACACAAATTTATTTAACAGTGTTTGCAAAAGCGCCCTTTAAACAAAGTCATCAAGAAGCGACAATTTTTTGGCCTGACTTGGTAACACCCCTTAATGATGGGTTCATGTTTAACTTGGTTTCAAGACAACAATGTCAAAGACCTGAATCCACCAAATTGTCTCAAGTGAAAAGTATTGGGCTGAAATCAAGAAAGCTTAAAAAGACAAAGTAGTGACTAGTTACAATAAATACATAAAGAATTTTGTTGCAATGTTAGGTCAGAAAGTGATCACAGGATGTCGTGATCTAAACTTTTCAATAAATACATAAGTAAAATACACGTTTTTTTTTTCTGGATTAAAAAAACGACTAATTTCCTTAATATAGTGTGTTCTGAAATGATTGAATTTAATTTGTAATGGGTTATCCATGATGTTAGTGACTAGTAAAAAAAGGTTTGAAAGGCACATACTTTCAAACCTTTGATTGAATTTAACTTGGACTCTACATTGTACATCATTAATTACGAAAAAGTAAACCGTGATCTGTAAACCGTGAACTGGTATTCATTTTTTTCCACAAGGCAAACTAATATGATGTGACATTTGTTTCACTCAATCGTTACAAATACTATAGCGTCTCATAGTACGCCAAGGACCATTTACAATAATCGATTAAAACCTTGGATAAGTTCTAACATTCTGGAAATGGTGAAGCAAGCATAAACAAAACTTATGGAGAAAATGCAAACTCTCTCACCTTCACAGTGACTTTAGCACCCATCGACAGTTTTCAAACCATCTTACCTCAACCATCAAAACAGCAAAACAGTGAAAACCACAAGCCATTATATAAATTTACCAGATCTACAAAGCATCAAAGGTCTCGACTCCCCTACTCAGGAAAGTTAATGAGGATCTCCGTAAAAGCAATTACGAATCATCAGAATTACTAGCCGACACATTTTCAGAGGTATTCACACACGAACCCAATAATCTGAATTTACCTAATATTCTACCTGAAATAGTTACCTCTTCATTTGAACGAGTTTCATTCACCTCCTCCAAGATTTTACTCAAATTACAAAAACTAGAAATCAACTCTGCTCCCGAACTGGACAACTTATCTGCAACATTTGTCAAAAAATGCAGATCAGTTATTTCTCCACCTCTTTCTTTAATCATGCAATCATCCTCTGATACGCACACCCTTCCTGCCGATTGAAAAGTTGCATCAATCACAACAATATTTAAAAAACAACAAAAACCCGCCAACTATCGTCCCATAAGCTTAGTTCCGATCGTTTTCAATGGAATAATGTAATGGAATCCATCATCGCCTAATGAACCAGAAGAGCCAGAATGTGATTCCAAACGAACAACACGGCTTTGTACAAGGCCTATCCACAATGACCAATCTTCTTGAATGTACTATGTGTTTTTTTAAAAATGCCATAAAGGTTGGCCATGAAAATTAAAACTCATGTCGTAGCTTGGCATCTAACACATGCCAAATCTGAAAATTTAAAGTAAATGAATGAAGCTAAGACATGAATTTTCTTTTCCACAGCCACCCCTTATGGCATTTTTTAAAAAACACGTTATATTAATGAGTGGTCCTACGCGGTGGGCTTCGCTAAAGCTTTCGACCGCGTCCCCAGGCGCCAACTTCTACATAAATTGGAACATGTCGGCATTCGCAAGAATCTTCTCTTATGGATTGAAGCATTTCTATCCGGTAGAACTTTTATGGTCAAAATTGGACGTAGCCTATCCACACCTAGACCAGTCGGCAGTAGTGTTCTTCAAGGATCAGTACTCGGCCCATTGTTAAGCCTTGGACACATATACGCGATCGCGACCACGATCACGATAGCGATAGCGATGGCGATCAAAATTACAATGTATCGCCAAGTCACAACAGTATGTGCGGACTCATTTCTTTACTAGGGAGCGTTTGATCGCTATCGCTATCGTGATCGTGGTCGAGATCGCGTATATGTGTCCAAGGCTTTTATTCCTTGTGCACACAACAAATCTGCCACAACACATACTCTGCAAGAAAAGTGTTTTTACCGATGACGCAAAAATCTACGTAAATCCCTCGACGCACTACCACCAGCTTCAAACGGATTTACTCTCGATTCTGATGTGGTGCACCGAATGGTTACTGCCGCTCAACATTAGCAAATGTGTCGTGCTTCATATAGTGATGCCGATTCTTGCATCGATTAGCTGAGAATCGATTATTCCCAGAATTTTGTATCGATTATTAATCGTATTTTTAAAACTTAGATTTAAATCGCAATCGATTCTTAAATGCCGATAATCGGAAGATTCGATTCTTTTTTTTTAAGATTCTCACAAACTTGTAAAATGTGTTCTTTTTAACTTCTTGAATTTGAGTTGCCTATAAAAAAGTGTGTTTGATTTGGACGTAAAGGTGAAGCCTCGCATCGTGTAACCGCGCGACTTGGGTGAACCCATCCTGATACACACTAAGCCCGTTAAGTAGTGGGACACTATTCTAATATTTGATCCACCATTAACGCACGAAACCGATAAAGATGAGTATACATACAAGTACAACAGTTTCATATACACATTAGATATCTATAAACTTCATATCGAATAGGTACGTAAGCTATCTAAAAAATTAGCATCGATTTTCAGCAATCGATTTACTTGAGAGGAGATTAATCGAAAGTTGAGAATCGGAGACCGAAAAAAAAACGATTTTTAAGAATCGATCTTCTCTGTCCAATTACGGCATCACTAGCTTCATATCGGGAAATTATCGTTAGCACAATACATTTTTAAATTTACAAGAATGAGAGATTTTTAAAGACATAATTTCTTGTGATACTTTCTTGCTTTAATCATAAAAATGTATAATTTAACTACGAAACTAATTAAATACTGCGTCATCGTCATTGTTGGAAGTAAACTTCTCTTCCTATTACTAAATTGTTGTTGTTAGCACAATACGTTTTAAAAATTTACGTCTTTCTTGGATTCACATCGTTCATTTTTATATCTAAAAATTTTTCAAAAATCTGCTTTTGTGATAAACGAAATAAAACTCCGAAGGTATATCAAACTTTTTTGATTTGTGTTTTCACTGCATACCATGTTTTTCTTTGCAGTGTTATTTTCAACAATTTGTATTTCCAGCTGTTTCAAATTATTAAATAGGGATGTGTGATATATGGAAAACATCAGAAAAAATAGATCTGTTAATGCCCGGTTGCACCAACTTTTTAAGCATAGCTTAAATTTAAGTGGTGTTTAGAATATGACAATATTTATAGATTTAACAAAATGTTTGTCACAATCTAATTGATACTTAAGTTGAAGTTTAAATGTCAATCAGAATGTATTTGATATCATACTGATCATACGTAAATGTCACATTCTAAACTTAACTTAAATTTAAGCTCTGCTTAAAAAGTTGGTGCAACCGGGCATTAATGATATTAAAGTTAAGAAAAAATGAAGTTAATGATGGTCAGAACGAGACGAAACGTTTTAAGTAAAATCTAATGATATCATCGTAAAGAGCTTAAAAAAGTGCCTGTAGAATGTATTAATTTTGTTATGATCCCTGCAATAATAACTTCAGAAAAAAAATAAAAAAGAAAATTACGTTTCCTTGTTTTTGGCAAATATTTCGAAAACTACAAATCGTAGAAGATTTTCAGAACGGATTATTATTCAGCACCCAAATACGCAACTTTGCCCCTATTTAACCGACATCGTATCTCTTACCGTTTCCGAAATCCCAATGGTGAGCCTCGAATTTGTAACAGCCTGTATCTCAATTCAATGTTTGTAGATAATTTTACTGCAAGAGTATTGAAATGCCAAACAACTGTGTGTGTATCTCATAAGGCGGTTTTACATTATACTTTTTTCGTCTAGAAACTTTGACAAGTTCAATACTAGAACTAACTTGAATAATGTAAATCAGAAAAAGTCATCCAAGTTTTCATACTAGAAACGTCTAGAAACTTATTTCCAAACTAGTTCTCAACCTATTTTTCGTCAAAGCTTACAAACTAGACTTGCGCATAAAGTACACGTCGCAGTATTACCAACATCCTAAAAGATAAACATAACTGTGATTGAAAATATAACCAGAAGTACCTCCGCAGTAACCAGTCCTGACGCCAAATTCTAGGTTTCGTATTTTGTTTTTGCAAATAATAAATATGCAGAATTTTTGAAATTTTCTGAAATCTGGTTTGGTTTCTTTTATAAAAATTCATTTTTGAGCATTTAACTTCTCTTTAATTTTGTATGTTGGCAGTTTTTTCCACGTTTAAATTTTCCCCACTGCGACGCCAGCGATCGGTTTATGAACTAATATTTAAAACAACCTTGAATTTAGATACTAGATTCTAGTATTCAAACTTGTTCAAGTTTCTAGACGAAAAAAGTATAATGTAAAACAGCCTATACAATTTGTTTCTGGAGCTATTTGAGCTACAAGTGTGTTACTTTTTACTATTCTTTTTATCTCTGTGTAGCCTACTTTAATTTAATCTGAAGTTCTGTTCAAACGCAAAGCGAAAAATTACTTTACCCACTCTGTTTACTATACAATTGACGAATATTTTAATTCATAATATGATTTTTCACTGAACTACTAGTGATAATTTACTTTGTACGTAGTTACGTAGCTATTGTAATAAATACAGCGATGTAATAATTTTAAAATTTGAATTATGTTCTTATCTTATGGCTACCACCACTATTTATTATTTTATTACTACCGGCAATTTTTAATTTTAATCTGTCGTATATCATTATTGTATTACTTAACAGTACCTGACATTGACTTTTTAATGTGTATGTTTCTTGTTTGTATTTATTTTGTGCATATCTTTTTGTATTTCTTAATGTTGATCGACGCTACTGGCAAATGAATAAAGGAAACTAAACTAAACTAGGAATTTAATTGAATGCACGGTACAGAAAATCGGGCACGGTATAAAAAATCGGGCCTTATAAATTCGTCTTCTGATTGGACCGCTCTAATTGCAGCAAACACTTAATAATTGTTTTTTTTTTTTAATTTTAACTCCTACTATTAATTCTTCTATCTTCTGGAAGTCATAGATTTAAGCAGAGTTGCAACATGTATTTGTTTTGCACTTTGTAAGAAATAATTTCAAAAGAATTATAAAAAAATTTATTTTATTTTTGCCTGAGAAACCCATTTTTATAAATGTCATCTATGCGAATTTTACAAAAATTTTTCTTTCATGTGAAATGTATTTATAATTGCAGGAGACAGCCTTGAAGAACTGAACGGTTATGGAACAATAAAACCCAAAAATTTAATTTCTAGTATCCTCGGTGGTACCCCTGCCAGGCAGAAGACCTTAGCTATATCTAATCCGCATGACTTTCGACAGGTGTCTGCTATCATAGATGTCGATATAGTGCCGGAAACTTGTAGAAGGGTGCGACTGTTAAAACATGGTTCTGACAAACCTCTTGGCTTTTACATTAGAGATGGTACAAGCGTAAGAGTTACACAAAATGGTACGTATGCTTAGTTTACAAAATATTAATTCAAAAGTCGAGAGATTAAAATTTCTGCCTGGCGATTTATCAGTCAATTTAATTGTAATCTTCTATTTGTAGGTCTTGAAAAAATACCTGGAATATTTATATCTCGCTTAGTACCTGGTGGTCTTGCAGAATCGACAGGTTTATTAGCTGTAAATGATGAAGTCCTTGAGGTGAATGGTATCGAGGTGAACGGAAAAACGTTAGACCAAGTCACGGACATGATGGTAGCAAACAGCTCTAATTTAATTATAACCGTAAAACCAGCAAACCAGAGAACTGTGGGGCCACCGGTGCGAAGGCACAGTTTCGGAAGGAATTCACAGCTATCAAGTGGATCACAGCAGTCGGTGACGACTGCGGGTTCTGATCCAGAAGATAAATACGACGCGGATGAAATTGTCGATTTAACAGGCGTTACGTTGGAGGAACATTCGACCAGAGATGATGGAATTTTACATTTGTAGAGAACTACGCGGTTCGTTCTGGTAAACGTTATTTAACACTTTGTGTGCTATAGTTTGTAAGAGTATGTTTCAAAATTTCTTTTCGTAAAGGAAGCGAAATGTTACTAACAAGAGGGAACGTATATTGTTTTAAGGAACTGCTCAAGACATGTATAAATCTTATTAGAATTCATTAAGAGTACTTAAAGTTATGGCAGTGTTTAATTACATTCCATTTTTTTATATACAGTTTTTTATCTGATATTTTGAGAATTAATTTAATTATTGGGAGAAAATAGTCTGTTTCTCGTCCATATTTTTAATCTGTAGTTTGAATTTTATAACATCTTACTGTTTTAAAGCGAATATTTATTATACATTTGTATACCGATTTAAAAATTTTTACACGGAAAGAACTTAAGCTATTTTTAATTCAGTATTTTACTCGTATTGTCTTATATTTATTTATAAATTAATTCCAAATCATGTAAACGAAAGAACGGGAAAATATTGCTATTTCGTAGCTTTAATTTTATTGTCTTGTAATTTTCCGGAGAATATAGTCTGTAACGTTACAGGGTCTGGTTAAAAGAAAATTCTTTATTACTTGTTGAATATGTGAGTGTTTTTAGACCGTCATGTTTACACGAATTTACTTACAGTTTAATTTAAAAGAAATGTATATAATTCTTTTTTTTTTTTAATTATTATACTTTGTGTACCTTTTTCTTTATTTGATGCCTTCATACATTTGCTCGTTTATAAAATTTTTAAGTTTTCTTTTTGTTCCGTATTTTTATAGTGCCTTTCAAGTTTCGAACTCGAATGAATAATTAAATCTGTCCGTCCGACTGTGGCCTATAATGGTATTATTAATTGTAATTGCTTGTTGTAAGATTATCGACTTTAATACTGTATAGGTACATTCCATTTTTATTATTATTATATTATGAAGTAATGCCAACACTATAGTTGTTGCATCACGTATTGTACTTATTAAATTTTAGAAATATATATATCTCGAGTTAATTGGATTGTTTTATTTAATATTATAAAACAAATATAGTCATAAGTAAAGACTCCAAATAATTGGTCCGTTTATCCGCCCATTTTTATATTCACTGCTTGCTCTGATACGGTGTAAATCTCAATTGAAGAGCATAAAATTAAAAGGGTCTAAGTGCCATAACGAACGTTCTGAGATAATTAGTTTTTTAGTTTAATAAGCCAGGAGAATGCAACTATTTCAAAATATTTATTAACATATTAACTAGTTCCCGAACAGAAGGCACATAGAACCGTTTTCACGCGAATAGGCATGGCACTTCGACCCGTAATAGCGAACAAACAAAAAAAATTAATTTTTGGCACTTAGACCCTTTTAATTTTATGCTCTTCAATTATCGATTGTTCAATTATCCAGTGCCGTTTACGGCTGTGTGATGATTAGTGAGCGGAATTTGATATTTTGTTCGGTTTATTTCAAACAAGGCGGCAACGAGTGCGTGCACATTAACCCGTCGCTTTATACGTTGCCGCTTCGTTTGTATTTAATCGAACAAAATATCAAATTCCGCTCACTAGTGATGATACATAAGTATATCGTGTTTTATCTAAACAAATTTGTAACATGCCGGCGTGTCACCTTGTTTGTTGCCTTTTATGGACAACTAAATAACCAATATAATTGTCCAAACAAACAACAAATTAAACTTATTGCCAAATTAAATAACTGGACCGAAACTGAACTGTAAGTCTACCTGCTAAGAGTTCCCAAGAATCACCCAAAGTTTTATTACTTCAATCACTATCCTATCCTCTAGACGGTCGACTATCTGCTACCTAGAACCTACCGCCGGCGCTAAGGGACTACCCTAATGACCTATTTATTTGTTTACGGTTGAACGACCCTCAAGAATCTGCAATATACTGATAATAATTATAAATAGCTCGTAATCGTCACTGCAAAACCTGACCTTACGTTATTGTAACTCAGTTCTTTTGGTGCGTCGGTGAATAATCTTGAGAGATTTGAAGGAACTAAATACGTTTAAATAAAAATGCGGAAATTAAATTTAATTAATTATTTATTGCAAAAAAAGGTAAAAACTCCTTGTACCAGCCATTGCGGGATCTGATATAATGAGCGTAAAAACCCTTCCGTTTCAAACCAATACAGAGAAACAAAATTACGGTTATCAGGGAGTACAGTAGAATTAGCTTAACAGATTTCACTTTCGAATATCGTAGCGACCGAACTGACTTCAATCACACAGCTGGTGGCTTGGTGCATACGCAAATAGTTGATGAGAAACTCTGTTCCTCAATTAAATTAACAATTAATTTAAGTTCAACTTAGATTGATCTTGGTACTTGTGTTTGCCACTTCAGATCGTACTCTAAGACACGTTCTGCTCAATCAACCAACGCACAGTGGGACACAGTGTACTTAATTATTAATGGGAGTAATTAATTAATTAAGACGCTCTGGAGAAGTATGTGATACAAAATGCCGCCATCGGCGATCAATTTGCAAGATAATAAATAGCAATCGCCGCTACTTTTTCAGGGACTCCTTTCGAAGGTGATGGGAAACCCTATCGCTAGCTAAACTAATTAATTGAGGTTGATTGGATAGGATCTTTTCTCACTACGTCCAATCGCCTTAAGGTACGCCTTTTTTCAAATCACCCTACGTCGTTTGTTTCGTCGGCTAAACCTATCTAACTAATCTGTTGGCGCAATGGACCCAAATGATTGTTTTTCGGCACTCCGTTTTTGCGGTTATGGCACTTTCAGTCTCTCGGCAAATCGCTTCTAATTAACCCGCAAATCTCTCGGCAAAGACCACATTTCGGTCCACACACTGGGGTGAGAAAAACTTTGTTACGAAGATGGCCATGAATAGGTGGTTCAAATTTTTCGGCCTCGTAATTTCACGAAATTCGTAACGAGCAATAAATTGGCCTTGATTTCTGGAGTTAGATTGTGCTGGCACACTTGGCTTTGACGGCAGATATAACTTGCCTTAGACAAGTGATTCAAATTGGCGACTTTCCTGTACAAATCGAAATACCGTCGTTAGCGTGTTTCCAACTTGGCAGAGAATGTCTCCAAAGGTAGAACTACATATTTTCCAAGAGTACACTGTATTTGAATTTCCAAATAGATTTGAAGATTTGAGGGAACAGTTAATTGCCTCTGGTTGATTAAATCACCGAACTGGCTTAATAATTTATAAAACAAATGACCAACAAATTTTACTAAGGTGAATGCTACTTGTGGAGGTTTAACCTCGACCCAAATGTAAATAATAGTTTGACTAATATTTATCCAAATGCAATATGAATACTGAACTTTACAGATTCGTTAGCCATTGATTAATGCAAATTAAAATAATTCTAAACCAATTTATACCACCAAGTATGTAAGGAAGAATACAAATAAATGCAAATTACCTATCGCGTTCCCGGGTTGAGCACACATGCACACACTCTTGTATATATGCACTCGCGGCGCGACTCCGAACGTATTCCTGGTTTTGTTTAATTGCCCTCTCTCTTAACACACTGTATTTTTAACCCTACCGAAATAAATGATTTAGCTGGAAAATGAGAAAATGAAAGAATGACTGCAAGCACTAAAAGAAAACTCGCGAAGTCAAAATTTAAAATATTCAACCGCTCCTTAGAGAGATTCGTTTCTGTCCGTTTTCGGCGTTTCTGTCTTTCCAAGTAAAAATTAACCACCTCCCTCGGACTTCGCAAGATAAATTTTGAAACAACCTCGACCAATGATAATCGCTACTCTACTCCCGAAATCACGCCTATTCCAGATTTTCTGCACGCATCAAGCAACCCCCATTAGCTTGTCAGGTACAATTCGCAGGTTGTCTGTCGCTATTGAAACTTTCCTAACTTTACAAGTGTCCAGGCTGACATTTTTAAGGCATCCGGTGCTTGTTTGAAAACAAAACAGAACAAAGCGAGCCACTTCAACGTAATGGATCTCTTTTTTATAACTGACATGTAGGTACTAAAATTTAGGGTGACTAATTCGTACAAAAATGCGGAAACACAAAGCTAAAAAGTTACGATGACTTGTTTATGATGTCCGGGAAATCGGAGTGTTATTTGTATAGGGCTAACGTTACAAGTTTTTCTACCTCACGCTGGGCGTTCCATTCTCTTGAAAAGGGCCTCGCGGCGTCCATCGGTCGCATCCGGTAGAATTTTTACTGATAATCTGAACATCTGTCTGTTATCTACAATTAAACACGCAATAACCGATTTTGTTTAGAAAACCAAATCCGCGACCGTTTCAAATTGTTTTGTCTTTTTTTGAAATTATATCGAATCGTCAAAAATACAGCGAATAACAATAAGACGTAACAAACCTACCTGATAAAATCACTGGAGGGATCTACCCACTGAAAGTCCGTCCCTACATAGGGCACTTTTCAGAATTAACCGGTTACTCCACCGGTAGACATTTTAAAATTCTAAAATCCACTGTAAAGCTATAATATATTATTTTAGTTATAATAAGTTATTAACTTATTATAACTGTATTATTATTATATGCTTATTATAGCTACAATAACATATTATAGCTTTACAGTGGATTTTAGAATTTTAAAATGTCTACTGGTGGAGTAACCGGTTAATTCTGAAAAGTGCCCATACCATCGTAATCAGAAAAACCGACTACATTCGAAATTCTAGTTAATTGAAGCGTGCTTTAAAATGAACTTCTGTCATTTTGACATTAATATTATTTTGACAAATTAAATAAAAACACTACAATTAAAAGCAATTCAGAAGGCAATAGTTCAAACGCGATTGCAAGACGGAATCAGTATTCGAACAATTGCAACTGAATTTGCTGTTGGTATTAGTAATCATAGAGAATATTTATTTCTTTGGAATCGAATGAGATGGATGAGATTTGATAGGTTGACAAATACATGACAAATGGTGTCAAATCTAATGTTACACAACTAAATTTTCTGAAAATGGAAGTGTAGATTTCACTTCGCTGCAGTCGATTTTTATGATCACGATGGTATCTAATCCTGTGAGGTGTTTCAACTGCCTCCAATTTGGCCGCCCTTCGATTTCTTGCTAAAACGCCCGAGTTTGTTATTGTGGCTTAGAACCTCATGAAGGCACAGATTGTTAGGATCCTCCTTCCTGTATTAACTGCGATGGCCCCCACCGAGCTACTTCTAGGAACTGTCCTAGATATAGAGAGGAAGCGGCTATACAAGAGCTGAAAACCACTAAGAAGCTATCTTACTTTGAAGGCAAACAAGAACTCAAGTTATCTCCTGTTCTCTCCAACAGAACCTACAGTTCTGTACCCGCCTCATCAAAGTCTCCTTCTAATACCACCGAGCTTCTAAACCTATTAATTCCTGAAATAGAAAAAAATCTGATTTTTAAATTCAAATCTAGTATTACCCCCTCTGTAGTTAACTGCTTCAACCAGTCATCAAGGGGCGGTAGATCCTCGTACTCCGCCTCTGACACCTGCGCCTCCTTCAGGTGACCCTGGTGTGCGATCACAATCAAAGGGCAGACTCCTTTCGCAGAGCTGCCCAACCTCTCCTCTCTCTGAAAGAAAGAGGAGACAATCTTCCTCCACTTCCGATGGTTCGGAAGTGCCAATTAGTCAAGTTCGAGAGTGCCAACGTAGGAAAAAGCCGGGATGGCAAAAAGGTCGTCCTAGAATGGCTGCTGGTTCTCAACCTAAAAAATAACCATGGACTATAAGTTGATCCAATGGAATTGCAATGGTTAAAGTAAGAGTCTTCCTGACCTGCAACTGATATTGGCCAATCTCTCACCCTTCTGTATCTGTTTGCAACAAACCCATCTCTCACAGCTGGACCAGATTGTGGTTCCCACCATTCGGTTCAAAGGGGGTGTTGCAACATTTATGAAAAATGATTTTCCGGCTCAATCTATAGCTTCGATTTTATTGACCTGCAAGCAGTAGCAATTCGTATTTTCACATCTATCAAAATGATCGTCTGCAATTTATGTGATTCAAATTGGTGTAACACCCAAATAGATAACTTAACTTCCTCAGCTCTTTCTCCTTGTAGGCGATTTTAATGCTCATAGTCGCCTATGGGGTTCTCTCAGGAGAGACATAGGAGGACGCCGGCTCGAATCCCTTTTGGATTCTGCGGAAATTTGTTTACTTAACACCGGGAAAGGCACTTATTTCAACTCAAGGGCCGGAAACTTCTCACCAATAGATTTATCCATTTGTTCTCCTACTCTTCTGGCACGCTTTACCTGGGATCTTGCTGACGACCTCCATGGAAGTGACCACTTCCCAGTCATAATATCCACCCGTACAGCTAGACATTACCATATTACTCCCGCACTGTAAAAAATTTAATGGTAAATTTATCTGAATAATCATTGGTTATTTGTGGCCAGCAATAATCATGGTAAAAATACTGTAAAATACATGTAAGTTTACCATGAAATAGTAAATTTACATACACTGTGAACGTTTAGAGTGGAATAATCCATGTAAATGAGTGCCAGATCATCTGCGACCAAAATCCTCGAACAGGTAAACCTATTTTCTTTAGCGCGAATATTTTTTTGAAGTCATCTTTTCTTTGCACCCCACCCCTTTCCGCAATGACGTCATCGTCATTTTTTTTTTAATGGCACGCCCCCAATTTTCTAGCAGTTTTGGATAGATTTGAGAATTCTGATTTCATCACTATGCACATTTTGACATTCGCACTGACAGTACCCGAGATATTAATTACGAAAGATAAAAACAAAAAACGGAAAATTTTCTGCGATTTATGCGAGACAAATGAATAACTGTCAACTAATGCACGAACCGACAAATAATAGGCGCTAGTTACCAAAACAAGAATTACCATAAGTAACGAAAGAGAAAATCAAAAGGAAACTATTTGAGAAAGAAACTGCAACTGTACTTGATATAAACTGCGTGAACTTGACATTACTTAAAAATGACGTTCCGGATATAATCTGCTTCCGATTTTTTGGGTACGTGGCGCCAGCGGAGAAACACTTGAACTAGTAAACTGCGCAGGCTGGATAAAGACACTGAGCCATGAAATCTAGTAGGTCGTGGTTGAAATAAATGATAAAAAGTTTCATCAAGTAAATTTGACAGTTCTTGATTATTGTTCTTCCTTGCAATTTCCATTTTTTATTTTTATCTTTCGTAATTAATATCTCGGGTACTGTCAGTGCGAATGTCAAAATATGCATATTGATGAAATCAGAATTCTCAAATCTATCCAAAACTGCTAGAAAATTGGGGGCGTGCCATTAAAAAAAAATGACGATGACGTCATTGCGGAAAGGGGTGGGGGTGCAAAGAAAAGATGACTTCAAAAAAATATTCGCGCTAAAGAAAATAGGTTTACCTGTCCGAGGATTTTGGTCGCAGATGATCTGGCACTCATTTACATGGATTATTCCACTCTAAACGTTCACAGTGTATATTTTTACCATTTTATGGTAAACCTACATCTATTTTTACAGTATTTTTACCATGATTATTGCTGGCCACAAATAACCAATGATTATTCGGGTAAATTTACCATGAAATTTTTTACAGTGCGGGCGATGGTGAACACAGCCAGGCCGATTGGCATATATTTAAGCTTAGTGTCAACCTTCCTGACATCCCCGACGAATGTAATGTGGACTATTATCTGGAGCAGATGAATTCCGCCTTGACCTCTTCTGCTTTAGTCTCCATCCCTTACACCAAAAGTACTTTAACCAACACCTCTGTTCCTTGGTGGTCCGATGAGATCAAAGAAGTCATAAAAGCCAAAAAAGTTCTTTCAACCTCTTTCGTCGTGTGCCCACAGTAGAGAACATGCCTTTAAACGTTTTCGAGCGATTTGCCGTCGTACTATCTTGCAGGCCAAAAGGTCCTCTTGGGAGCGTTATGTCTCTTCCATGAACCCCTCACTTCCCCCCAGCGAAGTTTGGAAAAGGGTGAAAGCGATAATGGGAAAGCGGACTATCTCCGGTACCCCATGTTTGAAGGTCGTTGATGACACCGCCCTGTCTGATCCGGCACAAGTTGCGGAAGTATTCGCGGATCACTTACTAACAAACTACTCTCCCGCCTTCCAGCTTACCAAAAGGATTAAAGAGGTTCCGTTGGACTCTGTACCTGACCATCCTGCATCATACAATAACCCTTTCACTCTAACTGAATTGAAGTTTACTCTCAGGAACTGCAAAGATTCTTCACCTGGCGTAGACAATATACCGTACTCCTTTTCCTGCAACCTACCCGAAAGTGCACTTATTAAACTGTTGGCTTATTTTAACCTGCTGTGGAAAAAATGATTATACTCTTTGGGGTGAGGCCATAGTATGCCCGCTTGCCAAGGAAAGAAAGGATCCCTTAGTAGTAACTAATTACCGTCCTATCTCTCTCACCTGTTGTTCGGCCAAAATCTTTGAGAGGATGGCCAACAACCGATTGGTATGGTTTTTGGAAAGCAACAATCTCATTTCCAAACAACAGGCAGGCTTCAAGAAATTCCACTCCACCATAGACCACCTCGTCTTTATCGAGAATGTCATACAAGATGCGGTATTTTTCGATCTTGAAAAAGCTTTCGACACCACCTGGAGGTTTGGTATTCTGGAGAGGCTGCATAGCTGGGGTTTAAGGGATAGTCTGGCACTATGCGTGCGATCTTTTCTGCAGAACCATACATTTAGGGTACGTGTTGGAAATTATTTCTCCTCTAGTCATACCTTGGAAAATGGTATTCCACAGGGCTCCAACTTTAGTGTAACGCTATTTCTTGTTGCAGTGAATGGTATGACAGACGGGCTTCACCCAAGCATTGGATACTGCTTGTATGTTGATGACATCGCCATTTTTCTGGCGTCCCCTACGCGGCAACCATTCAATCGCCGTTTGCAGGAGGCACTTGATGTAGTGGTAGGGAATGCTGAGGCCCGCGGTTTCAGCTTCTCTATTGCGAAGACCTCATGCGTACATTTCTGCGGTTTGCGCAGACCGCACATGCGGCCTCGCCTAAAAATTTACGACTCTCCCATCCGATGCACCTCTTCGGTTATTTTTCTTGGTTTGAAATTTGACTCTACCCTTTCTTGGATAAGCCACATCGAAGAGTTGGTCGCAACCTGTCGTAAAACACTCAACATCATCAAAGTCCTGGCTAACAGCAAATGGGGGGCGGACAGGGAAACTCTACCACGCCTTTACAAATCCCTGGTGCTATCCAGAATCGACTATGGATGCACTGCCTATTCATCGGCCACTCGCTCACGTCTGAAACCGCTTGATGTTCTCCGGAACGCAGCAGTTCGCTGGGTGACACGAGCTTTCTACACCGGCCTAGTCATGAGTATTCTCTGCGAACCAGGTCTCACGCTTCTTTCTTTCCGTAGAGATCGTTTCCTGGCCTCTTATGCCATAGGGATCTACTCCAACCCCACCCACCTAATTACCACCTTCTTAGACATTCTCAGTCGCCCGAAGCCTATAGACGTAGGAACCTATTGAGAAAACTTTGCAGCATTCGTATGCATCGATTACTATTTTCTCTTATCCCCGTTTTACCGGCGGTCATTTCCATACAGCCTCTTCCTACGCCACCCTGGCGATTTCAGACTGAGGAATGCCGCTTCGACCTCTCGACCTTGGGTCCTCTCTCGAATAACCAAAACATCGTTCGCACGCATTTTCTGCATCTTCTTGACCAATATTCTGGATCGCAGGGTATCTATACAGATGGGTCCAAAATCCCCGACGGGGTTGGATGCTCCTTTGTGATTGGAGAAGAATCCTTTTTATTTTCTCTCCTCTCTTCTGCAACTATCTACACGGCTGAATTATACGCTATATTAGAAGTTCTTAACTACAGCGATCCTATTCTGACCAGGGTCTGATCATATGCTCGGATTCTCTCAGTGCGCTCCAGTCAATCTCTGACCAGTTTACGGAAGACCCATTAACACAGCTTATCCTACTCAGGCTTAGAACCTTCTCACGCGCCTGTGTGTTGGTGTGGACGCCTGGACACAATGGTATTCGCAGATGCTGTTGCCCGTCTGGCGTTTTGTTCGCCTGCGAACAATGTCCCGATACGTCACTCTGACCTTAAAGTTTTCCTGAGAACAAAAATCTTAAGTACCTGGCAGGAGAAGTGGAACACTTTTACCGGGTTTCTGCACTCTGTTAAACCCGAAGTTAGGCCCTAGAAACTCCCAATCTCACTGACAAGGAAAGAAACCGTTGTCCTTACCCGTCTGAGAATCGGCCATACTTCGTTCTCCTCGGCTCGTTTGCGGGGAAGCCCAAGCACTCTGTCCCGAGTATGGCACTCCGCTCACGGTGACACATGGTTCTCCTGCCCTGTCCACGGTTTGCCCCTCTTCGTCTATTTCACGGTATCAAAGGTACCCTACCAGATATCCTCAGTAATATCAATTCTCGGGTGAGCTCACTCCTCAGCTTTGTCAAGGCCGCGGGCTCTTCGACCCGGGGTAGTTATCCTACACACTTTCATTTTATAGCATGTTTCTTTATATTAAGTTAAGTTTATATAGAGTGGTTTTTTAAATACGACGTCAAGTTGGCTGTGAAACATTCGTTGTTCTATTCACATGTGAATAGAACAACGAATGTTTCACAGCCAACTTGACGTCGTATTTAAAAAACCACTCGTTACCTACACTGTGATACACACTGTAGAGTCATACAGACACTTTTTCTTTTCTCTTGTGACGTCTTTTACGTGCTCAAACAAGCCATCTTTGATAGGCAGCGTGGTGATACTTACCCTTGTCTGTGATACTCCATCTTACTACTGATGATCTTCTGTCCGCTATGTTTCTAAACTATGGCTAATGACCCTCGCAGTCGAAGCCTTTATTTAAAAAATAATAATAATAAGACGTAACAAAGTGAATCAAAATATTCTCGCTATAAAGGAGAAATAATGTATGCTGCTCCGTAGTTTGATCATCTTTTTCTATGCGCGCTGTGGAAGCGCATATGCATTCGGTACTCTTTGTTGGAGTCTTTAATCATAAAATATGCAGTTTAACAAAGAATTTTTACCAGGATACAATATAACGAGTAAACATTTTATGTTTATGTTAACAGTTTATGTGTATGCCAAACACAACAAATAAATATAAGAAATGAAATGTACGCGTCCGCATGAATTTCGCTCAATCACAGATAATAGAACTAGATGGATAGTTCATCAAATATCCTAAATTTGACATCCCAATTTGGAGACAAACTCGGTTTAGTTCATTTACTCAAATATTTTGCTTGTTTTGAGCAAAATATTGTGACGATTCCGGCGCCAGCCCGTCTCATGCGTCACCGCCGACGCGCCTTAGACCAGAAACTTCGGGCATTTCAAGATCACGCCAGCGGTGGAATCAACCCTAGACATTCTGTCGCGTACTGGAATGTTCGCGAAATACAGCCCCGGCTTATAAAAAAAAGCACGCGACCGGGAATGAGTAATTCAATTCGGCTTTGGACAGTTCCGATTAAAGTTCGCGTTAGACTTCCGCTCGGCTGTTAAAAAAATTAGGTCCTATAAGCTTGTAAATAAATGTTAGTGTTATAGTGTAAGTTTATAAATAAATTAGTTTGCTTTTAAATAAATTGGTTTATTAACTATATTGTGTTTTGTTTTAAAATAAAAATTAATAGAACACTATAAAATCGTTATAATATAATTTTGTTAAGTTTAATGTCTAACTAGAACATCGTTGCCAGTTGTTCTTTTTTCCACAGGGCAACACTGGTTGTGTTTTTTAATTTGTGAACGTGAACAGATAATAAATATTAAAAATATTATAAAGTATATTATAAAGACTTAATTTAATTTTTTCTCGTCGTAGGTTTAGGAGTTTAAAACTATATTCTATCAGTGAACCGAGGCATTTTAAACAGCGCGTGTCTTTTGCGATTTTTTGTCTATTGAATGATCGATATTGTCACGTTGCCAAGCAACCATGCATAAAACAAGAATGTATTTGTGCTTAGGTCCAACGGGCTCCGGTAAAACTCTGCTCCTAAGGAAATTGCAAAATGTAAATTCCGTGGACGAAACGACGACAGCCGTGCCGACTGTCGGTACGAACATGTTCACAATAAGACACAACAACGAACAGATAGTAATCAGAGAGTTGGGTGGGTGTATGGCCCCTCTTTGGACGAAATATTTCAACAGCGTTGAGAAAGTCCTGTACGTGGTGGATACTTCAAATTTGTGCCAAATTTCTGCCGCGGGTGTTTTACTGTATACAGTGTTGGCACATCCACTCCTGAAGAAATCTAAAGTGAGTTGTTTTTGTATTCGAATATTCGACAGATTTTTTTGTACACTGAGAAAACAAAATGTGTTAATTCAACCAAAAATTTTGTTTGAACGTATTGAACCGAAACTTTTTGTTGGGTGAACATTTTTTTGGTAAAATTAACACATTTGTTTTATCAGTGTAAACAAAATGTGTTAATTCAACTAAAAAAAGTGTTTAACCAACAAAAAGTTTCGGTTCAATACGTTCAAACAAAATTTTTGGTTGAATTAACACATTTTGTTTTCTCAGTGTATAGAATTTATATCAGGTCTTAATTTAATCTTGTAACCTATGACATAAAGTTTGTTAAATGGATCTTTTTACGCACGTCGCGTCGTCATTGAAAAACGGTACTATTAAAACTAATTTTTATGTGTACCTATTGAGCTAGATAAATAAAACAAAGCATATGCTTTTACTTCAAATTTTTCAATGAAAACTACAAATATTTGAAGAAAAATTAAATTCTAAATAATTCTACCTGTAACACATAAAAATTTTAATGAAAGGAATTGTATTATTGTATAATGATTTGTATTTAAGCTTTAAAAGAAATTCTAACAGAAGTAAAAGTGGAAACAGTTGGTAAATGATATTTGCCGACAAGGCAGTAGAAATACTCAAATTAAAGGGAAGGTTATTGTTAGTGTAAATTAATAAATATAAGGAAGGAAACACTAACAGGAGGACAGAAATTTTTTTTCTGTCACATCCGTAAGTAAAAGTATTTGCTTCGTTTTATTCATTTGGTTCATTGTATCTAGGTATACCTACATAACTCGTTAGAATTAAAAAATGAACCACTTTATATGAATATTTGTAAAGTAAAACTTATGATTTATTACTTGGCTTGAAAGTATTGATGTGTTTCATACGGAAAAAATCAATGGCGTGCGTAAAAAATCCATTTAACAACTGGACTTAACAGTTGTATATATGAAATATACAATGGAGTAGTTACATCTACGATGTATTTTCTAAAGTTCATAATTTTAAGTGTATAAATACTTTATTATTGCATCTTTTCAGAGATTCGAATCATAAAAATTGAAATACCTTATGGCAGGCACAAATACTTACAGTAATAGTCGCATTTAAATGCAATGTGATCGATAGAGTTATGCAGCGGGTCTTGAAATTTATTTTAAAAGAAGTACTGTTCACGACATCAACATGTTTACCTTATCAGTATTGTATCAATTTAATTTAGTGATTTTGACACTACATCTGTTGAAATTTCACACAACTTTCAGTGAGTTGAGTTCAGGCATGTCGAAAATGAAGTGATTTTGTGACAAATATTTCATTTGAAAATATTTATAACTAAATCATCTAAGGTTTCACTTTACAGCCCTTATTAATTAATTAATTATTTTAGTTAATTTTAATAAAAATAATCCCTTTTCTCAAACTTCAAACCAAATGTTCATAACGGCTGGACACAAAACAAAACAAATAACATTGCAAAACAAACTTGTGTTAAAACTATAAAAAATTCTTACTTTAGTTACTTTTTTTAAATTTTAAGTGTTTTTTCCACACATCAGCAATTAGGAAGCCATTAGAAACGAAAGGCGAGACTTTTGATATTTTTAACTTGCAGCTGAGAGGTTTTGATACACGGTCGCCTAGATTAATAAAGAACAGTCCTTTATTCGGCCGGTCGCGTTTGAAAGGACAATGATTGAAGGTTTGCATTTGAAATATTTCCAAAGTGTTATCAATCTTTCATTCCGCAATAGATATGTTTTTACTAATTTCTACACAACACCGTGTGGATTACAGATACTTGATTATCATAGCTGGCTCGTTGCCCATTTTGGATCTCACTCAATTGGTGTTGTGTATGTGTACGTCTACACATACTGTTAACATATTTGTTAAAATATGACTGAATGTGCATCTTCTAATTGTTCAAATTTTGGGGGGCTGTGCGTTGTCGTATTCTTTAGCCAAACAATTGATTGTCACAAACACAAAGAAAATGTCTTTATTAATAATAATACAAGAATGTTAATATATCAGACCGCCTGGTGGGTATGTGCACGGTATGGCCACGGGGATGAGTTCGTAGTTGTCCTGGTGGAATGGTTGCAGGTGGAGGACGTGCTGTACCGGATTCCTCGGCTTGGTCGTTGATAAGCCGTGTGCTGGGTGACGTCTTCTGACCGGACGGGCTTCTTTTCTGGCGTCGGGGGAAGAGGTGAAACGGCGCGGCGTATTCTACTGATGCGTTTCAGTGCCCGTCGAAGCTGGATGGTCGTAGGTGTTTGAGGGACGTGGAAACCAGGATATCCCGACCTTTCGGCTGGCTTTGGTTAGGAGTCCAACCTTGCGGCTGGCTTTTGGAGAGGAGGTCCAACTTTGCAGCTGGGTTTGGTTAGGAGGTTCCAACTTTGCAGCTGGCTGGGGCAGAATGATCTTCGAGCTGCTCTGCATGCGTTTATATAGCCCCGGCATCCATCTTGTAGAGGGGCTGAGTGTGGTGTGGAAGGGTGTTAGAGCTTGATGCGTGGCAATGGTATAGAGATGTGCCGCAGGTGGATCGCTACAAAATCATTCACGAAATGGTGTCAAAAATTTTCAGGCAAGTAATTTTCTTTCATCATAAAAATAATATATTTATATAACCTCACATTGAGATCCAAAAGGGACGACGAGCCAGTTGTCTTGTATATAGTAGCTATAGTGTGGACAATAAAAACTTATTGCAGAGCAGTGCATTCAATCATTACTGATCACATTGTAGAAAAAGCCTGTTTCGTGAAAGTTCTCGTTGTGTGGCTCCCTCTGCACAATTTTGCATTGAACTTTCGCCGTTGCTATAGTTACCAAATTAAATGTTACATTCGTTGCATTTAAATTTGAATTTTGTAATTTTATGTCTGTTTGAATAATAAATCATAAATATATTGCATTCGATAAATTTATTGAATTTAAAAAGTTTATTTATTTTAATTTTCTGTCACTCAAAAATACTGCACAGATTATGCGCTATATCTATTTTTGTCTATAGTCTGTGGCATGTAGAAATTATGAAATAATATTAAATATCTCCTGAATCGTCAGTAATTGGTAGAGGGAAGTGTATAGGCGCCATGCACATCTCTGCGTTCAGCGCCGCCTGGCGTGGTGGTTTGTGAATTAGTGATATGAAAATATTTCTTGAGACTCATTGCATGAGAATAATATCACTTTTATGACAATTTAGGATTGTAGTACATACATAATACTTGAGTTTCCTGGTATTGAAATACATTACAATATTCAAGTTCAAATGTACACATAATTTGAAACAACTCGTATTTTCATACCACTAATGCAGAATATGGTCATTGGTGGCGCTGGCTTCGCATGTGCCATGGTCCCTATAGCTAATTGAAAGATATTTTTATGGAGCATCTAACGACGATATAAAAATAACACCGTTCCATTTAAAAAACAAAAGTTATTGCCCTTCAATTGTTATCGAAATGGAAATAGTTTTACTAGATCCCTGTTTAATGAAAAGTACCTTCCACTTAGCTTGTATCAGCACCACAATATCTGCTTTCTAACTTTCTTCATTCATGAAATATTAATTATAAAAGAGGAACGGCGTTAATGAAGAAACCCAGTTAAATGCCACACCCTATATAGTTTTTTTACTTTTTCAATAATGCCAAGTTTAATTATTGTTCTAGTTACTTATTGTGTTTTTTTTACGTGAGAAACGAGAAAATATAATTCTCGGGATTATTTCTTTTAATACCCTGCTGTATCTCATAATATAAAAATATACAGAGTGTTCCATTACTTACGAAAATTGAGTGTTGGGAAGTTAAACATAATGAGCTTTGAGACCATATTGTGACTAGCCTGAGAGTTTTTCAAAGATAATTAGGATACAATTTGAAACCCCAAGCATCATACTTTCAAACGACATATCACCTAAATCTTGAAATTTGAAAGTGTCGTAAATACATTCTCTTAAATGAAAGGTCACCAAAACAATTTCTTTAATAAATTTGAAGAAATCTCAAAGTTGGTTACATTTAAGTGTAGGGAAGTCTTAACACTTTTTATTTAGAATAATGTGTAGAATCAGAATTCTAATAAAAAGTATAGCATTCCGCTTAAAATATGAAAGATAACGGCGACTTCCGGTTGCTACCAACCTGAATGGCAGCAAATTGCAGGAGGACAAATTAAGATCTCCAATACAGTCGGGTAACTCCTGGAGATAGGGAGGGTCGTACGTAACCGTAAAAATACAAGTTTAAATAATTAATAAAATAAAAATTCCCCAATACGGCACTACTGTCTTTATTTAAAATAATAAATAAACACGCTATAAAATTGAAACCCAAAAATAATTTGCAATTTAAATTAAAATAATCCGACCTTGGTTACATCCTCGCGCCTCCAACGGCAGCTGTCGTCGTCAATGCCTGTTGTTCGTAATTGTTGGTTTTTTAAATCTTCGGTGGACTGTATTTTTTGTTTGTTATTGCAGTACGATGGTCTAGTTTCCTTTATGTACTTGAAAGCACCGTTTTTTTAACAAACATTATTTATTTTTGATGAAAAATAGTACATGCAATTACGAAATTTGTTTACACACTGTCAAACATAATTACATTTTTCTTAACTTTTATTTACAGTTGGTTCTTGTCCGATGAAATTTGTATCACAAAATCTTTTAAGCGGACACTAAATCGCGCACTATACACTTTACGTTTCACCGTCGAAGCTGTCGAACGACGGTGAAACGTAAAGTGTATAGTGCGCGATTTAGTGTCCGCTTAAAAGATTTTGTGATATATATTTTTCTTAACGATAAAAAAAACTGAATAAAGGACCGTATGTGGATCTTGTAGATCTCTTGAAATCGCAAACATATCGCCCCCCTTGAAAGAATCATCTTTAAAAGAAAGTTATGTTTTTTCATCTAGATCTAGAGGCAATACACACAGTCGATTAGCTAGACGATGTATGTACATAGAAGTCCTGTTGTTGTTTTAATTGTTGCTGCACGAACAATTCTGTCTTTGCCGGGATAAACTGTCTCGATGCGACCAACAATCCAACGTAGAGGAGGAATATTATCTTCACGAATAATAACTAATTTACCAGGAATGATGTGTCCTTCATATTATTGTCTCCACCTGGTTCTTTCGTGTAATCAACTGACATAATCTTTACTCCACTTCTTCCAAAAATATTGTTTTAATTTCTCTATGTTTTGCCAATGATTCACCCGTTTATTGGCACTTCATACAGATTAGGTTCGATGCATGTTGTCAGTGTATCACCAATTAAAAAATGACGAGGCGTTAAATAAAAGAAATCATTTGGATCGTTAGATACAGGAATCAATGGTCTAGAATTTAGTACGGCTTCGATTTGTATAAACTGCGTCATTAATTCCTCATAAGTAAGAAGAGATGTTCCCAAAATTCGACGAAGGTGATGCTTAGCCGATTTCACGGCTGCCTCCCATAAACCTCCAAAATGGGGAGCTTTTTGGGGAATGAAGTGCCATGTAATTGAATCTTCAGCTAAAATGTTGAAAATTTTAGTTTGTTGTTCTTTTTGGAACATTTCTTGTAATATTTTTAATTCCTTGTTTGCTCCTACAAAGTTTGTGCCATTATCAGAATATAAGTTACGAATTTTACCACGTCTAGATATAAAACGTTTTAGTGTTCCAATAAACGTGTCTGTCGAAAGATTGCCAACTAATTTAATGTGAATTGCTTTAGTAGCTAAACATACAAATACTGCTGCATAAGCCTTGTTCTTTTTTTTGCTACGTGGACCTCCTTGTTTTATATCAAAAGGTCCACAATAGTCCACACTTGTATTCATGAATGGCCGAGCAGGTTCAGTTCTGATGACTGGTAGATTGCCCATCATGGGTTGGGTTGCTATCGGTTTGAAACACGTCACACAGTTTCTGTTTACTTGCCTAACAGCACGATTTTCTCGCAATGGCCAGTATTGACAGCTGGCAGCGTAGTTTGATTGCCACCATGAAGTTGTTTAATATGTTCACGTCTGATGATCAATTTGGTTAAAGTGTGGTTAGATGGAGAAATTATTGGATATTTTCTTGAAAATGATAGACGTGAATTTTGAAGTCGACTTCCTACTCTATTAATCCCTCTTCGTCCAGAAATGGGTTTAGCGAAAGAAGTTTACTTTGACGTTGTAATGGTTTACCCTTACGCAAAAATTCAAATTCTTCTTTCAAAGAGTTTGATTGAACTGTTTTGATAAGGATTTCTATGGCCTTTTCTAACTCTATTGTGTTTGAAACGCATGCAATATGCAGTGATACGGATGAGTTTGTTGATATCAGAGTATTTTTCTATTAAATCTGTTAAAATAGTCGTGGTGAAAACTGCAATGCTAGTAGACTCACGAAATTCTGGTAGATCTTGAGGAACAGGAAAGGCAGTGTCAAATGATATTTTGGACCTTTCCACCATAACTGATACTCCAAAAGCTGAGACGGTCTGATACCACTTGATAAGATATCCGCTGGGTTGTCTGTGGTGACAACTTGATGCTATTGTTGAATTCTAGTTAATTCTTGGATTTCTCCCACCCTATTTGACACAAACGTACATGCTATTGATCTTATCCATGATAAAACAATTGTTGAATCTGTCCAGTAGCTTACAGAGTCATTTGATATATTAAGAGCGCGTTGAACCTTTTGAATTAATTGTGCCAATAACAAAGCACCGCAGAGTTCCAATCTAGGAAGAGATATTGTTTTAATGGGAGCAACTCTTGATTTTGCGCACAATAAATTGACTGTGATTTTTCCTGGTTGGTTAGTAGAACGAAGATATACACAAGCTCCAAATGCCTTTTCGCTTGCATCGTTGAAACCACATATTTCCATATTTGTTATATTTCCTGTAGTTGTCGCTTGTCTTGGAATTTTTGAATTACTTATCGATTGGACCTCTTCGTCGAATTGTTGCTATTTGCTATGAATATCACTTGATACAGATTCAACTCGGCTAAGATTTAGCAGCCAGAGTTCTTGAATAATTAATTTTGCTGTGATTGTTACGGGACAAAGAAGTCCTAACGGGTCAAAAATTTGTGAAATTCTTGATAATATTGTTACGATTTTAAGGGTTCTATTAATTTTTATTTTAAAATAAAACACGGTATACTTAATAAACTAATTTATTTAAAAGCAAAACTAATTTATTATTAAACTCACACTATACACTATAGTATATTACATAACGAGAGTTGTAAACAGTATATTACGCACGGTGGAAAAGTTGTGCATGAGCCACGCAGCGGCGAATGCAAGTAATTCCACAAGTGTGTAGTTGCTTTACAATTCGAGTTTTGTACTATACTTTATCTACGACCACAAAAATTACCTTATTATTCAAGTTCAAAATAATCAGCAATGACACTTGCAATTTCGACGACTGTCAATCTAATGTGATGCGGCTACGTAGATCTAACTACAAGTGTGCGTAAAGTAGGTGCGTTGTGCGTTTTTCTTACTTTACGCACGACGTTTGTGAACACCTGCTTACTTAATTTATGTGTTGTACGTAATTCGTCATTTACAGTAGTGGTCGTAGATAAATTTATTTACAAGCTTATATTCTAATTTATTTTAATAGCCGAGCAAAAGTCTAACGCGAACTTAATGTGGAACTTCAATGCCAAATTGGTTACATTCTACGGCTGCTGGCTTTTATAAGCCAGGGCTGTTTTTCGGAAAATTTCCAGTAGGCGCGAGAAAGGGGTGGTGCTCATTCTAGCGACGAACATGTTTGAGAAGAATCTATTAAAATTTGCCTGTACATTTTGATGATGTCTGCTGTGATAACGTATTTATGTGTACGAAATCGTAGTATTATATCTAACAAATCATCTTGTATAGTCGGGCCTACATAAAGAATTTCATTCAAAGATTTTCCAGTTGAAGATTTACAAGAACCATCGAAAACGACTTTTATTTTTGTTGTGATATTGCTTTGTTTGAGCACGGCGTGATGTGGTAGATAGAAATTTTGCTTGTTTGTGAGTATTTGTTCTGGTATTAATTTCGTGTCCAAGCTGTTCATATTTTTCCAAAAATCTTTTGTAATCGCTTGGATTAAAGATGGATTTTTGCAGAACTTCTTTTCTAATTGAAGAAATCTTCGCATTGCTATTTCTTTTGATTCTCCGATTAACAATGGTGTGCTTTTGAATGGCAATTTGACTATAAATCTATCATCTTCGTTTCTTCTGTACGTATCGCGGTAATATTCTTCACAAATTCTTTCTTCTTTTGTAAAAGAATTCAATTTCTTACATTCTACCACCTCCCAAAATCTTGTTAAATTATTTTGAAAGTCGTTGTTGCAAATAAAGTTACATATTGTGTCAGGTGGAGGTAATGTACTAAGTTATTTTTTAAATTCTTTATCAACTCTTGCTATCTGGGCGGCATGTCTTAGCTTAAGTGAAAAGTACGTCATTGCACGTCTTTATGCTGTTTTACAATAAAGCTATGACATGCCGTCCAAATTCTTTTTATAACTAGACATTGCAATTTTGTGTAAAATGAATAATGCGTTGATTTTATTCTAGTTGAAACTTTATTTAATGTTTATCCAGAAGAACTGTTTATACCATACCTAATATGGGAATTTGAAACATTTCTTGTTTTAAGTTTAGAATACCCTGGAACAACTCTTTTAACATAATCAGTAATCTTTTCTACTTCTTGTTAATGAGATTCAGCGTTTCAAGCTAGTAATGTTTTGCGGCTGAGAACGTCACTTTTAATTAATTTCTAATTACTTCAAATCAACCGGCTAAAACTCAGAGTTCACTTAAAACGGAAGATCTCGATGTGTACTTTCATATTCTGTAAAGAAAATGTTTATGCAAATTCTAGTTAATGAGATTTCAGCGTTTCAAGCTAGTACTGTTTTGCGGCTGAGAACGTCACTTTTAATTAATTTCTAATTACTTCAAATCAACCGGCTAAAACTCAGAGTTCACTTAAAACGGAAGATCTCGATGTGTACTTTTGTATTCTGTAAAGAACATTGTGACGGTTTCGTCACGTGTTCTGTTATTATTACTAACTAGTTGTAGAATTAAGTTAATTTAGGTATCAGTGTTCAGATTGAGAAAGTTTTCTTCTTATCTTAATAATTCTGTCACTCCCATATTTTCGCGGTTTTAATTTTTTCCCAATACCACTTTCAAACATGATGGGATTTCGTACCCCTTTCGCTATAGGCCACTTCTTAAGCACTATTTAAAAACATCTCCAAAACAAAAAACTGGAACCGGCCCGTATCGCTCCGGACGAGCCACGCACTCCTTTTGGCATTTTCGCTGCCCATGTACAGTATCGTTAATTAATTCATCTCGTGGTTTAAAATGTAAGTAATTTTCTTTTCAATTTTATTCTCTAATATTTTTACATTTCATCAATCTCTACAGAACCAAGATATTTTAAAAGAATAGGCATTTAAAAGGCCCAAGAGATTTTGAAAGGCCATCCAATTCTTTTTGCATCACCGCCGCGACCTTGAAAGCACCACGTGTTTCGCGAAGAAAGAATTTCCTTTTTTGGCCACCTCATACTCCTCTTGAATCCTTAATCAAGAGTGACTGAACTAAATGGTTCCTCATTTCTTCGAGAATTTTCTTCGTTCGCAAGCCAGACTACAAGCCACCACCTCGGAGCCAGAAGGACACTGCCGTGAGTCTATTATCTTATCTTTGCCAGATAAATAATCAGTCCTTCTGAACACTTAGTTTTAGTCAGCGCAGAAATTTAGCACATAAGAATCATTTCATTCACCCCTAGATTAATTTAGTTAAGAAAAAATAGTCAGGTGATTCATATTTTTGCTGTTTTGCTGATCTGATCTGACTTTATTAAATTTCATGAATGGTACTTTCTATTCTTTTTTGTCACCGATCAGAACCCTGGCCTAACTCATCGACTGGCATAAAACGCAGAGCTCAGCCCCGGTAGTGTTGTTCATGTGCCATTTTCTTCTTAACAAAGGAAAGAGGGAAATAAGAACGTGACAACATGTTTATGCAAATTCTAGTTAATGAGATTTCAGCGTTTCAAGCTAGTACTGTTTTGCGGCTGAGAACGTCACTTTTAATTAATTTCTAATTACTTCAAATCAACCGGCTAAAACTCAGAGTTCACTTAGAACGGAAGATTTCGATGTGTACTTTCATATTCTGTAAAGAAAATGTTTATGCAAATTCTAGTTAATGAGATTTCAGCGTTTCAAGCTAGTATTATTTTACTGCTGAGAAAGTCACTTTTAATTAATTTTTAATTACTTCAAATCAACCGGCTAAAACTCAGAGTTTACTTTAAATGAAAGATCTCGATGTGTACTTTCATATTCTATAAAGAAAATGTTTATGCAGAAGCTGGTTAATCAGATATGAGCGTCTAAACTGACTATTGTTTTATGACCATGAAAGTATACTTT
This sequence comes from Dorcus hopei, assembly GCA_033060865.1. NCBI lineage: Eukaryota > Metazoa > Arthropoda > Insecta > Coleoptera > Lucanidae > Dorcus > Dorcus hopei. The sequence goes on along the minus strand of CM065426.1, from coordinate 48,165,932 downwards.
TAATTAATTTGTAATTAATTAAAATTGATCGGCTAAAACTTTCCAAAGGCATTATTGAATAGATTTGGATGTTTACTTTATGACTGCGTGAAAATTTTCATTGAAAACAAATTTTTTAGTGTGTTACATGAATAATGACTCAAACTGATTTAAATAGTGGTTTTCAACTTAGTATCAAATATTTTTTCAATTTCTTGGTACAAGGAGAATGTACACATTATACCCTTTGCAATGGATTAAATATTATCGATCTGTGATCGTTATTTTAGCGGCGACAGCGTTTTGAAATTTTATAATTTTATTGCTGGAATTTTATTGCTAACTTCTCATCGGTCACTTACTCAGAGATGAAAAAACCGGGCCTAAATTTAATAGAAGTAACAAGTGTACAAAAAGTTTTCCCATCTAGTGTGTTACTCTCATTTTTTCGCATGTTCACGTATGTTCTTTACTTAGTCCGTATCCTAAATAGACAAGTACACAAACATAACTTAAAAAAAATTGTTTTATTGATTTGATTTTACAATGGTTTTCACATTGGAAGAAAAATCTTTTATGCCAAAAAATGAGAGCAACACACTAGATGGGAAAACTTTTTGTACACTTGTTAATAGTAAATAATAACGAGAGAAAATTATTGAAAACTTTCAGTTTCTATTAATTTTGACGAAGATGGACGTCAGCTACAGGCAAATGAGGAACGAAGCTTTGCTGATGATGCAGATTCGAAGACTGCAAAGAGAGGTGCAGCAGAATATCAAAATATTAGAAGCCAGTGCGATTGATGGCGAAGGAAGGGAAAACATACTTCGATGGCTTACTACTAGCAATCTCAAGAAAGCCTAATATTACTTTCACGAGGTACACATACATTCACGCGAGAATAAGCACACTTTCATTCTTGACGGGACTTTTGGATGTTCCGGTTTACATTTTTAACATTGCTTTTTTGTCCCCTACTTGCAATATATAAATACCCGACGTATTCTGAAATAATGCTTTTAGAGTTCAATGTTAATACACTGCATTAAAATGTACTTGACTTTCACATTACATTTGGTACGTGTAATTAATTCCCAGTTGCTTTAATTAAATAGTGATAACATTTTTTTTTTTAGATTTTACTTCTACTTTTACTTTTGTGCACTGTTCAAATGATTTATTCAGGATGTGGAGATTTAGAACGGCTATCCTCCTCAAACCAGGGTATTTAGAATTTCTTTTTTTAAAATAAATTATGAATTACTGGAAGGTGTTTATTTTCAGATCGCGTGCAGATAAAAGTATACAGGGGACCGTTGGAACAAAACGGACGGAAAGAATACGCTTCATGGGGTTATTTGGTGAAACAACCCGCCAATTAGTCACAATTTTTCTATTGCGTGCACTTTGTACGTTTTAATTTTAGTCTGGTAAGTTTAGCAACAAATAAATAAGACAAAATATGTTTACCTAACAATTTGGCAAATATTTTAAGATTCTCAAGAACTCGGTAATATTAATCACGAGTTTGAAATAGTTACTTTTTTATATGTATTTAATTCTTACATTTTATTATTTTTATTAGATATTGTTTGTAAATAAAGAATTTGAAATACCAAATAAACTAGTGAACTTATTTCTTACTGATAAATAATCAAAGAATTTACTGAGCTCTTGCAACACACATGCTTGGTGTGAAGTGAATACCACAGAAGTTATGAAAGACATGCGGACACTACCTGTTATCAGTCATTATCGAGCGAAATACTTTGTTATCAATTGGTTTAGTTACGTCTATCTCTAAGTACACATCCAGAAAGCATGAAGTTCATAGTTTACAAAACGCATTTTGTAAGAAAATATTTCTTATGTGGATGTCTCGCAACAATTGTATTTCTTTTTGTTTTCACATTCGAGAGAAAATCGAATTTGTTTCTCTACTCGTATTCAGGTAACAAGAAACAATTCTTTATTCGAGGTGGGCGAAACTTTTTTTTTAATTCAGACGTAGATGAAGCAATAACTAGCATGAGAGGACTGTCAGCAAATTCCACAAGTTGGTGAGCAATAAACAGTAAATCCACGAACGTTCCCTTATTATAAACATAATTTTAGGCAGAATCAACCCGTTTACATTTCCAAAGAATTAACAACTCACATTTTATCAGATCGACTGATCATAACCGTGCCGAAAAGATTTTGCAAAGAGTGTACATCTCTGGTGATAATAGTGGCTTCGGCGGCTGGCAATTTTGAAAGACGCCGGACAATTAGGGAAACGTGGGGATCGGCGCGGAATATCTCGAATTTCTTTGTTGATGTTTACTTTATGGTCGGCCGGACGTTTAACAAAACATTACAAGTTAGTACAAACAATATGGTCCTTATCCGTCAGCTTGTAAATGGAAAGTCCTGAAAAATTAGAGGAAATATTATTAAGGCGGGCCCAGTTCTTGAAATCATTCGACATCATGTCGTATATGGCATGACGTCAAAATGACGCAATTCCCGATCGATTTGTCGAGTGATTTCAAGAATTAGGCCCCTTTATGCTACGTAACTATAACAGAGTCTTGATCTAGTGCTTTAATAGTTATTTACGAAATAAATAAGCGCGGGAACAATGTGACAAGATCACCAGTTGTCATGGAAATAATATAAACACAATAATTTTTAAACGAATGAGTGAGATACAAAATATGTTAAAAATCGTGAGTGAGAAAGATGAGACCGTAGGCTCCAGATGCATCCGACGTATAATTTTCGAACGCAGCTTTAGTTAAAACAACCTTATGAATTAGTAACCTTGCAGTTGTCAGTACATACACAGGTAATAAAATTTCGTTTGATAACAGTTTAAATAAAGTGTGCAATAAGGACAAGATACAAAACATTGCACAAAATGCAATATTGCGAAGCTCTCTAAAATCTATTACGTTTTGAGTTTTTTACTTTTTCAAATACTTAAGTCAACAACTCGTTAACTATCAACTTTTTGTATATTTTGAACTGTCAAAGAAATGAGCTGGCTATCAGAGGCAGTCTAAAAACATCGCAACATTTTAGACGCTTACGTAAATCATAAATCCAAGATAATCTAAATTTGAACTTTTTGTTATTTGTTGTTGTTACCTGAATAACAATTTTAATTAGTGACGTATTTTTCGGTTAATGACTTCAATACGTCAACGTTGACAGCTGATATCTATAATAAAATTCGTAAAGCTATTAACTAGCGAAACATAAATTACAGTATCAATGTGTTCGTGTGATAATAATTGCACTTATGCTTCATATGATGGAAAATGATGTGTCACAGTTAGTGACGTCTGGTTTAATATACCAAGAGCAGCAGCTTGATTGAGACAAAGTTGATAAGGGACTTTTAGCGCAAAATAATGTTTTTAATATGCTAAAGTTAGCAGCTATAATAATTTTACCATGTCAGGTGATATTTATGAAGACAGATAATGACTTTAATATGTCAACATTGGCTGCTGACGTAAACTTGCGGACAAAAAAAGTGACTCGTCATATTGAAATTTAATGACGTTTTGATTATACAGGGTGGTCCCGATATAATGTGCCAAATTCTAACTGATAATTCGCCTCATCAAAACGAGTAGAAAAGTCGAATACAACTTTTGGATCCGACCTTTCATTTAAGAGAAAAGTAAAGATAATAAAATGTTTGAGAGCCATTGATTTAAGGTCACTAATGAAGCGATTCTGTTCGTATCTGTAGCAACCGTAAGATCTGTAAGCCTATAAGTCTATTATTAAGAGGTGCACGTTAGGCGTGTATCACATCTTTCTCACTCACGATTTTTAACTGATTTTGCATCTCACTCATATATTTTAAGACGTCTTATGTTTACATGATTTCTATGACTACGATCGCACTTTTCACGCTCTACTTAAAAGTATGTAGTAGGTTGTGAACAGTGCGTCAGTTGTCATGGTAATAGTGTAAACACGAGACGTCTTGAAAGGGATGAGCGAGATGTAAAATAAGCTAAAAGTCATGCGGGAGAAAGATGCGATACACGCTCAAATTGCTCTCGAGGGTGTTGTTCTCGAACACAGCCCTGGGTTCGTTCTTTGACATCGTAATTTATTTAATTTGATTATGGAATGTTGCCTAATGAATTCTAATTATTATTATGTCAATATCATGCAAGAAACAAACTATGTGATGTGTCTAACCTAGATTGTTTTTATGACGCATAATAATGATCTATAATTTTTTCTCCGGTAGAAAAGTTTTAAAATTGCTAAATACTGGGTGTCTCATAACGTACGGAGGAGATTGAAAGGGTAAATAGAACATCAAAAAATAAGGTAAACTTTTCATATAAATTTTTTTCCAAAAGTCAATAATAAAGGAATTATAAGCCCTGAAGCAGGAGTGGAAAAAAATGTTCTTTTGGCAATATCTTCTGGATCCTTTAAGTTATGAAACTAACATTTTAAATTCAGGTATAAGGCACCTAACTGAGCATTTTCAACGTATTTGTTAGATCCTCCCTCCTTTTTAAAGGGTAGTTTTAAGGGGTGACTTTTCAGTATTTTATTCCTAACTTTTTATTTTTTACATATTTCATCAAAAATTTACGAAGAGAATATTCTTTAGATTATTTGGCACAAGAAGGCTCTCTTGTTGCATTTCGATAAACCGCACCGTAATTGAAGTTTAAAAGATAGCATACGTCCATTGCATTTTGTTACCACAAAATACTGGAAGTAATCCCCTCAAACTACCCATTACAGGGGAGGAAGGATCTGACAAATGCGTTGTAAATGTTCAGTTAGGTGCCTTATATCTGAGTTTCAAATATTAGCTTGATAACTTCAGGATTCAGAAGATGTTGCCAAAAGAAAAATACGTTTCATTCCTCTTTCAGGGAATTATTACTAATTTTTGGAAAAAATCTATATGAAAAGGTTACCTTAAGCCCATTTTGAAGTGAGTGAGAAGTGCCAATTCAACCAATCAACATACACTGTGGTAGCTTATCTCTCTCACTTTGTAACAAATTTGTTACAAGAAATGTGACCGTCTAAAACGGGCATTATTTCTTGATGTTCTATTCACCCTTTCAATCTACTCCGTACGTTATGAGACACCCAGTATGTACATTACCTACAATTGCTACAATTTAAATTTACAAGCTAATTTATGAACTTTGTCCCCTGTTTATTATTTGATGCTTCGCTGAAAGTTAGTAGAGAATTGAAATCACAGATTTAGGTACGATTTTAGGAATATGAAGGAATGTTAAAGGATATTCGGCGAATAATTATTCTGTCCTTATTCTACGTTTGTAAAACTGGGCCTTAAGGTCGAATTCACCAATATCAGATAAATTTAACTAACCGTTAAAAATAAATGTTGCTATGGTTTTAACAAACGTAACTAACGATAAACGAGTTATCCAACAGATAAATGTATCTAATATTGGTGAATTTGGCCGTTAATGTTGTAAATCATTTAAGGACAATTGCCCTATCTTTGTGTCGATATTTTACCACAGCATAGATTACATTCTACGAAATTTCTTTTTTTTTTGATGAAACAAACCCATTTCCATGGCCTTAATGTGCAAGGGCAACGTCAACATCAATGTTTATTAAATGTGGTTTAATAGAAACAATCATTTTATTTTTATTGTTCGAATTTTTTCAAGATGTTTAGAAATTTATGAAAAGTTAAATCTGGATTTTTCTTAAAAAGGAATTAAATGAACATTCATTTAATTCCTTTTTAAAATTTGGCGCGTTTCATATTGTTAGCTGTGTGTATTTTCTTTCGAACGCAGCGACGTCTACTACCTTCTTATCCTGAATAGAGTATAGTCTTTCCCATACCTTCGTATTAGAATTTTCTTTTATCTACACCTATTTCACAATAGCTAAATTATGTAACTCATTTGGGTTGTACAGGGTGGATCAATTTCGATGTCTCTTATGGGCATCTCTGTAACTATAAGAGATAGAAAAGAATTAGTGGCCAAGTCTCTATCTCTTTTTTAGAGATAAAGTCAGTAGTGTAAACAAAAATTGGCTATCTTCTTTTGTTTTCGAGTTATAAGCTAAAATTCAGATTTTCGACTTTTCGTCAATCAGTCATATCTCGTTTATTTCTGTATTAAAAAACTGTTTTGACATTATTAGGACACTTTTTGAAATACAATTCAGTAGTGTAGTTGGTTTTTTGATATTTACTTAAATTTTCGAGTTATAGCATAAAGTTATATTTTTTTAAATAGAAATCATAGTAGGCAATATCATCATTAAATAGAGATTTTTTTCTGTTTTCAAGAATATATACTTTATTGGGTTTATTTCTTACAGTTAATAGAATAAAACGCCTTTTTTATTATTTTTGGTGCATTCTTTTCTTAGTAGGCTAGTTTCGACAAAAGCCGATAATTTTCTTTTGTTTTTAGTAAATATTAACAAAGATTTGATGATTAGGTAGCACAAGAGTGAGAGGTATTGCGATGAACATAGAGATAGAAAGCTAGCGCTGATAGAGCTGGATTGGGTCACAACATGAGTTGGCTGCGTATTTTAGCGCCGCAGTGTTCAAATTGTGATTTTATTTTGATATTATTTTCTGGGTTTTAAGTTATTTATTGTGATATATCAAGAGTTGTGTTTATTACCTATTTATATTTCAATATTCTTTACCTTTTTCTGCAATAATTTCTTATTTTAAGATGTTTTTAATTTATACATATAATTTAGTTAATTATCCCATGAAATGCATATTTGATCGAAAAGAATGCGTTTTAAACTTAAATATTAAATGAAGTTACATAATTTCGAATTTGACCCAAACCACATGGCATCGGTATTGTTGTAATCTTTGTAACTCTTAGAGGATGCTCGTTCTATCTTTCTTTCTCTTTATGCGGCTCCAACTGTCAAAATATTTAAACAAGAGTTGATATTTAATAAAAACAAACAAAAAAATTGTCGGTCTTTGTTGAAAAGAGCCTACTAAGAATAGAATGCACCCAAGAATAAGCCAATGCACCAAAAAAAGCCGTTTTATTCTATTAATTTTAACAAATAAACCCAACAAAGTATATATTTTTGAAAACAGAAAAAAATCTCTATTTAACGGTGGCATTGCCTACTATGATTTCTATTTAAAAAAATATAACTTTATGTTATAACTCGAAAATTTTATTAAATATCTAGAAACCAATTACACCACTGAATTGTATTCAAAAAAGTGTCCTAATAATGTCAAAACAATTTTTTAATATCTGTAAAAATAAACGAGATATGGGCGATTGACGAAAAGTCAATTTTTGCCTATAACTCGAAAACAAAAGAAGATAGCCAATTTTTCTTTAGTCTATTGACTTACTCTTTGTCTGGTTGGTTAGGGTCTGTCTTCCCGATGTTGCAGTACCCTGAGTTTCTCATATGGAAAATAGTTTTAATAATTTAAATTAACAAAGTTACGTATGACTCAATAAAACAAAGCTCAAAACTTACTTTTATTAATTTCTGCAATGAAGCGAAAGATGAGTAAAAACTAAAAATGTAGTTACGTGACGCGAACGCTAGAACTATATTAAGTGACACCGATAAACGTTAGATAAAAGGAAATAATTCTAAGAACATATCCGCATAAGAAACTACTTTATAAAATAACATCAATTGCATGATTATATAAATCAAATTTAGACAATCATCTGAGATTACAACAATGTTCGAGTGAGAAGGCAGGTTTTGTAAACATTATAACGAATGTCTAAATAAAAAAACTGATCAAGTAGGCTATGGAAAAATTTCCAAACAAGGTCTGCATGTCTTGGATAGCTTCGTACTTTTAGCAAAGAAATAAATCGCCATAAGGTAATAAATAAAGACTCCAAAAGATAGTTCCGTTTGTCCGTCCAGTTGTATATTATTCGCTGCTCGCGCCAATGCACTGTAAACCCTCAATCGGTGGACTGGCTGTGTATCCAGTGCTGTTTACGGCTGCGTGATGCATAGATATAACGAGTTTTATTTAAACAAATGTTTTCGTTTTCTTTTTTCAAATTATATCGTATGGTCAAAAATTCAGCAAATAACAAAATAAAATGTGATAAAGTTGATCAAAATATTCTCGCAATACCGAAGAAATAATGTTTGCAGCGCCGTAATTCGATCGGTACCATACGCGGCATAGAAGCGCCTCTGCATTCGGGCTTGAGAGTTGGAGTCTCTAGTAATAAATGAATAAAGGACTTTTCTTCAATTGAAAAAAGCATTTTTTAGTATTTTGTAAAAATAGTTTTGTTATTAAAGCAAAATCACTATTAATAATGAAATGACAATTCAACAACAAATTTTGACGTTAAATTTGACAACTCGGCGATTGAACTTAGAAGAGACGTGCATGCAGTGAACAAATTTTCGGTCACAGCCAACTTGACCAGATTTTTATTTAGACACTCGTTATTTAAATACCTACAAATAATTGGGTGTAAACGTTACGTAATTAATGTAAGAAAAACGTCTCTATTTTCGCCCTATACGACTGCTATATAAATATCTCCTTTGCGCGAGCTATCTGCTTAATCTTTTTGTAATGTTGCCAACTTATGCTTCTTCATTCACACCACAATTATAATAGCGTCATCTTTTATTAGAATACATATGAAAATCTATTACGAATCTCAAGAGACCTCCATTATAAAGCTTCCACTTTTTCTGACAGCACTGACTAGAGGGGAAATTCAAAGAGAATCAAGATAGTGAGAGTCCTGTAAGAATGGATTTTTTGTAATAAAATACAAGTGTAACTTGATTGCAAAAAAATTGAGGGGGTGATTCCTGGGCTGATTTTAAGTAAAAAAGTACCTGTAAATATGTGACGTAAAGTGCTTCGTCACAGAAAATAGAAAAAGAAATTGAAGTAGAGCTAATCAGATTGTTTTGATTTTCGAATCATTTATGTGAAATTGCAGAAAAAAATAGGAGAAGAATACAGGACGTACGACGATGTTATTCAAGAGGAAATTGTGGACACCTACACAAATGTGACCGCGAAATCACTGATGATGCTTAAAGTAGTCGAAACTTACTGTAAAAATCAAACCACGTATTTCATGAAGACTGACGATGATATGTATGTTAATATGGTACCTTTAAGAAACGCATTAAACAAAAGGAGTAAAACCAATTTATTATTCGGGCACAAATACTTTAATCCTGTACCTAAGCGAAACCCTAAAAACAAATGGTGAGTAGTTAATTCTATGTAAATTTGAACGCCTTTTAGGTTGCATTTCTTGCAGGTACGTCCCAACGGATGTATATTCTGCGAAATATTATCCAGACTTTCTTTCCGGATCTGGTTATGTAATGTCAGTAGACGTAGTTGGAAGACTCTACCGAACAGCAACCCAAATTCCTTTATATTTTTTGGAAGACGTTTATATTACTGGCACGTATTATTCTATATCAGTTTAATTTTTCAAGAACACTTTATTCTTTAGGTATGTTAGCGAAATTTGCTGGTGTGATACCACAAGACGATCCAGGTTTCCATCCGAATAAACAGAAATCCAATCCCTGCCTTTACAAGTCAATAATAACGTCGCATAACTACACCCGTAAAGAAATGACGGAGCTTTACGAAGGTATTAAAACGAATAAATGTTGAGAGTAGTTTTCAATTTAATGGAAAAGTCCTCGAATTGAAATAGGGAAAAAAGCTTTATTTTTTATATTTTGCCTTACAAGCGGTTTATTAAAAACATAAAAATGTTATTCTCGTAACTGTGATGTTGAGAAAGATTGTTTAGTTCATACTACATAAAAGGGATACCATCGAATTTGAAATAGCCTGTATACATAGTATAGAAAATAAAATTATTCAGAGTAGATTATGATCCAGTTTTTCACTATTTCTGAGATAACGTTAAAAAATGAACGTTTTGTGTTCCAAGTCGAACATTTTGAAACAACTAAAATGTCACTTTTTTTTCAATATTCATGGTCTATTCTGAATCATTTTATTTTCTATCATATGGTATATTAAAATATTTATAATTATTAGTATTAGAATTTAACTTAAGCTATAAAGTATTATTAACATAAAGGAAAAATCTGTTAAACTGTGATTTTTATTGCTATTTGGTGAGAAGAAGAATTCCTGTTTTCAAATGTAAAACGATGGAAATTAGATCATAAAGTATTGTGTGAAAACAATCTTATATTTTACTAAAAGATAAATAAAACAAATATTTCAAGAAATGTCACAGTGATTTTACTTTAAAATGTTTATTACATCGTAACTACACCAACAGAAAAGTTGTGGAGTAAATTACAATAAAAAGAATAAAGACCGTCTTTGAGTCTGAGCGCGTAATGATCATTTCAGTATGAATTTTATTTTTAAAAAGGTTCCCGTATCTCTGTAAATACGAGTAATGATTTTAGGTATAGTGTGTAATAAACTATACCTATGAGAAATTGGCTCAAAAAATATGAGAGAAAAATGGACAGTTCTATGTCACCTTTGATTCCGGAAACTAATGTGTAGGGAGTCGACTCCAGGCTTTGCATGAATCCAATCCCGACAGAATGCGAGCACTTTTAACTGCGATTTATTTAAATAACGAAAATGCTAATTTTACTGGCAATGATTTTAAGCAAATTCTGTGGATTGCAAGTGAAACAACCCTTCTTTTCTCAATCGCCAAGGAATAAAGAATTATCCACAAAAAAATAAACTGAAATGAAAAGTACAATTCTAAATAATTAACGCGTGGACGCAACAGTATATTATTAATAAAAGTTGAAGGTAACAAAAAAAAAGGATCTACTTTAGTTGAAAAATATATCTAACCGAGTCATAAAATAGAGTTCATTTATTTTCCGTAAAATATAATGTTGATTCAATTCACGTGAATATGGATTTTATTTTAAAGAATCCCTGTAGAACAATGATTTTAGGTAAAGGATATTATTAATATAAATTGAGTTCCAAGTGAACTCTAAAAAGGTGAAATAAATGGACACGAAACTCAATTGGAAAGCACATGTTAAAAAGACTGTTTCAAAGGCAACGGCATCTTTTTGGGCATTACCCGAGCTCTTTGGTAAAACAAGGGGTCTGAAACCGATAATGATTCAATGGTCATATATGGCAGTAGTAAGACTGTAATTACTTATGCCTTTTTAGTGTGATGGACAAAGACCACTGAGGCAACTATGCGAAATAAACTGCAAAAATTGCAGCGATTAGCGAGCGTGTCTGGGAATAACAGGAGCCATGAATAATACCCCAACAGCAGCTCTCAAAGTCTTGCTAGACATCTCACCACTTCATTACAGGTGCAGAGGGAGGGTATGCTAGTTTCTTCTAGGAAATACAAACCAGGTGATCGCACAGGTCATCTTAGAATACTGGATTTTTTGCAGTCAGACATATTAGAAAAACCTTATGTCTTATGAAGTGGTTATTACTAGCCGCTATATGGCTAAAAGCCAAATAGCACAATTAGGCAACAATGTCTCCGTCCGGGACACAGATGGATCAAAGACTACAAAAGGGACAGGCGTGGGTATTTACGGCACAAAGTATCAGGCATCAATAGCCTTAGGTACTACACCAACAATTATGTAAGCTGACACACTTGCAATAAATCTATGTGCCCAGGAGTGTCTGAGAAGGAACACAAAGGGAAAAAAGATATTTATTCTGTCTGACAGTCAGGCAACTGTAAAGGTACTCAAGGCATCCTGCACTGAGTCCTTTTCAATATGGGAATGTAAGCAATCCCTCAAGGAACTGCTAAGGCCAGCAAAAATATCCTAAAATGGATTATTGGCCATGAGAATATACGAGCCCTGTGCCAAAAGTATTCGCCTACCTCTCTTTGGTAAAGAAAGAGACAGTTAATTAGTTACTCAGTGGTAGATTATTTTTCGAGAATAATAATAATAAATAAATATATGTAAATGTATATAATTTTAAATAAAATTTTGATATTTAAATTCTAATAATGATTTTAATTTCAAAAACAGCTACACTAGCTAGGCGAATACTTTTGACGCAGGGCTCGTAAAGGGGAACGAAAAAGCCAACAAGCTTGCTCGTACTGGTACTGAGGCTTCTCCCATAGATCCTGAACCGTACCGTGGTCTGAGTAAGACATAGTATAGAAAACAGACTGGAAGGTAGATAGAAAGGAAGAAAATATCCTACTGGAAAAATGTTCCAGGTCAAAGACAGGCAAAGAAATTTATTAATATAATTTGGAAGACGATATGCCGGAAGGTCACAAAAAACTAAGCTTTTTGTGACCTTACGGCATATCGGCTTCCAAATTATTTTAATTTAGTCACAAATGTCATGGATAACCCGTTATTACATTTATTAATTATTCGTCTAAGATTGCTCAAATGCTTCTACTTTTCACACAGAATGAATTAAAGACTATTACAGGTTTTTTTACTGGCCATTGCCCGATGAGGTATCATCTTCACAAATTGGGCTTGGCAGAAAGTGAAACATGAAGATTATATTAATCAAAAATCAAACAGCTGACACATACTTTGTAAATGCGTGGCAATAGCTACACTTCGGCTTAGTCACTTAAACAGTGGAAGTCTGATGAAGTGAAAGCTAAGCCTTTTAGGGCCATTTTGCACTTCACTGAAAAGATAGGGTTTCGAGGAAATTAACTACACGTAGAGTTTGAACAATAGATCAATTTGGTCGCAGTTCTGTGAGGCTACTTTAAGAACCCTTCGACCCCCAAGCACAATTAGAATACAATAGTGCATGTAAGAGTGAGAAAAATAGAGTCATCTCTATCTTCTTCCATAAAAAAATCAAAATCAACTTGATAATTTTTTCAGTTGAAGACTTGTTATAAACCTTCCAAATTTTAATTTCCCGGAAATATTGGGTTTAGATTAAAATTATACAGTGACGCATTATGTTGTAACTGAAATCAACGTCAATACTTTCACAATGGCCGTGTTTTAAAATAACTCGAACAGCCGTTCGAGGATTTATTTAACATGCGATTTCTTCCCTAATCAAGTGCTCAATTAGGTAAGAAATAGCATGTTAATCAAGCGCTCGAACGGTTGTTCGAGTAATTTTAAAACACGGCCATTTTCTTAGTAACTTAGTTATCTCACATTCAAAGCCAAAATATCTTTTTTCGTTGTAAGTATACCTTACGCAAAATTTGATAATGTAAAAATATACAGTGATTTTTTTTTTAATTGTGGCCATAGGGATTTACATGTTAAAAATTCGACCTCAAGTTAATGTATGTTATGGCACAAATTTGAAGCAAATTTTTATTTTTATTAATAAATCAAACATTTTTCTACGAAATGCACGTTGCTAGAATAACATGAACATGTTCTATTTAATTATTTTCCGGTTAGAAGTTGAAATTCATAAGCATAGAATTAACCGAAGTCAAAAATCAAGGTAGCTGAAATGTCATTAAGAGAAAAGTTCCGTTAATGTCTGTCTACTGCAAATTTATAAAGAAAATATCCCTTATTATTAAGCAAGCATTAAAAATATCAATCATGTACGTTATAACATGTTCCACTCATTTTTCAATGGTATGAAGTAGTTTTTACAAGTGGTAATAAATTAATGTTGCAATAATTGGTTTATCAGTAATCACAGTGACAAATTATTAATAACGTCAGCCTACATGGATTACATTCGTTCAATAATTTGTGTATATTTTCTTCAACTTTTCACAGTAAAATAAAATTAAGGAAAACGTGTTAGGATATTCTAGCAAAGTTCATCTTGTAGTAAATCGTTTAATTTACGACTAAATACAAAAAATTACTTAAAATTTGTCCCATAACATACATTAACATGAGGTCAAATTTTTAACATGTAAATCGCTATGGCCACACTTAAAAGAAATTCACTGTATAGGTGTTCAATATAACACTTTAATTCCCCTGTGACCCACATAAGAGCGCAGAGAGGTTTCCACTCAAATCGTGTGACTACATGTCAATGGAAATGTTATCCTCTTCAATGTAGTCTCCTCTCTCATCCATTCATCGCTCCATACAAATCTTCCATATTGGAAGCAATGTTGCTAGTCCATTCCTGAGAGGTCGTTCATCATCTTCGTGGCTTTTTTCTTCACAGCATCAACGAACTTTATTGTATATTACATAACGAGAGTTGTAAATAGCAAATTACGCACGGTGGAAAAGTTGCGTATGAGCCGCCCAGCGGCGATTGCAAGTAATTCCACAAGTGCGTAATTGCTTTACAACTCGAGTTTTGTACTATACTTTATCTACGACCACAAAAATTACCTTCAAAGTAATCAGCAATGACACTTGCAATTTCGACGACTGTCAATCTAATGTGATGCGGCTACGTAGATCTAACTACAAATGTACGTAAAGTAGGTGCGTTATGCGTTTTTTTTTACTTTACGCACGACGCGACGTTTGTAAATACCCGCTTACTTAATTTATGTGTTGTACGTAATTCGTCATTTACAGTAGTTGTTAATAATATAATTCTAATATTGCCTTGATTTCATTTTAAAAAACGTTTGCCATAGCGACATGTTTATGTACAAAAATAATAATAAAAAAGTTTCGACAGAAAAATCTTCTTTACCAAAAATTTGGTCTTTTCGAGCCAGATTATATTAAATATATTATAGGTAAAGTTAACAACTGGTCCTTTTCGCCGTTATTCGACTAGCACATGGAAAAAATTATGCAAAATTTACGAAGGAGTGAACGCCTGAAACAACCTCAAGAGTTGGAGAAAGCAGAAGACACGGCCCAGGATGTGCGACACGAAGAAACACACAAACTGCACTCAAGCAAAAATTCACAAGTTTCAGGTATTCACACGTCAACAACAAAATCTGATGTCAATACAGTTTCTAGAAAACGACAAGCGGAAATTGCAATAGCCATTAAGAAGAAATAATTAGAACACAAGTACAAGCAGGAGATGTTAGATTTGGAATTAGCGTTGGAATTGACACAAATTGGGAAGAATAACGCCAATAACGCCAAGGAGACAGAAGCGGAATCTAAGTCAATGATTGAGTCATGTAGTCAACGGTCTTACGTTCAAAAATGGATAGATAGACAGTCACCATTAGACAAGCCAGAGACGAATCGACACTCTTCATTATCGGTAAATGAATCTGAACAGGTGGGACAAAATTTACCAATAAATAAGCAAGAAATAACTTCTACTCCACGAAATATGTACGTTACAAATTCTCCACTTACAAAATTTTTAACTCGACAGTCATTGCCAATATTCACAGGAGATCCTATGGAATGGCCTAATTTTACATATCAATTTCAAAATTCAACGTTAATTTGTGGTTATTATAATGAAGAAAATCAATGTCGTCTTCAAAAGTGTTTGCAAGGAGCGGCCAGAAAATCCATTCAATCTTTATTGATAATGCGACAAAATGTGGAAAAAGTAATAAAGGTTTTAGAAAGTAGATTTGGCCGACCTGAACACATTTGTTGTATTTTGCTTGACAGAATTCGAAAATTTCCTCCCGTAAGAGAGGATAATTTGGACTCATTAATCGAATTCTCAGATGAAATTAAAAATGTTATTGGCACTATTGAATGTTTGAAAGAAGATGATTACTTACGTAGTCCAATTCTACTTCAAGAACTTTTAAATAAACTTCCTGTTTCGTACCGATTAAAGTGGGTAGAATATATTTCTAGTAAACCTAGTACAGCTTATATATTACTAGAATTTCAAAATTGGTTAGATATTAAAGCTAACGCAGCTTGTCAAATCCAAATTCCAAAAAATCTTAACAGCTACAAATCAAAATTTGACACTGACAGAACAAAACCAAAGGGGTTTAAAAAGGATATCTCCATGACGACGACAAGTATGAGAAAATGCGTTTGTTGCAACAACGAAGCACTTTAAGCACTTGTCCAAATTTTCTTTCTTTATTAGTAGACGATAGATGGAAATTTGTTACAACAAAAAGAATGTGCTTTTCTTGTTTATCATTTAATCATAACGTGAAAAATTGTAAACGAAGGAGAAACTGTGACGTCAACAATTGTAAAAAGCCTCATCATCCACTGTTACACAAAAATAAAGTCGATCAGGTAGATTGTCCTGCTTCAAATAGTTCTCCTAAATGTCATTTTGAAAATAAAGAAAATAATTGTCACATTTTAACAAAAAAGAATGTCCTTTTGAAAATTTTGCCAATCAAAGTAAGCAATGGTCAAGATTAAGGCTGGGACTTTTCTCAGATGTGGTATTCGAATATTCAATTGAAATTTTATTCGAATATTCGAATAATTCGAATAAATCGAATAAATTCGAATAATTCGAATAATTCGAATAATTCGAATAAATCAAATAAATTCGAATAATTCGAATAATTCGAATAAATCGAATTAATTCGAATAAATCGAATTAATTCGAATAAATCGAATTAATTCGAATAATTGAAATAAATCGAATAAAAATTCGAATATTTAAATAAGTATTCGAATAATGAAATGGAAATTGCCCTGTACGGGCAAAATTTACATTGTATTTTGTCACTTTCATTTTAAACTTAAT
The DNA here is from genome assembly GCA_033060865.1 of Dorcus hopei. Classification (NCBI taxonomy): domain Eukaryota; kingdom Metazoa; phylum Arthropoda; class Insecta; order Coleoptera; family Lucanidae; genus Dorcus; species Dorcus hopei. The sequence goes on along the minus strand of CM065426.1, from coordinate 48,149,341 downwards.
TTAAAGTATTTTCAAACATCGCTTCTGGACAATATTTTGCGAATAAATGATGTGAGAAATACTATAACATGTAGCTGCCGACCAGACTTCGTAAAAAAAGGGTCTACATTCTTGTGTCAAATATTGCAGGGATACCTTCTTCTGAGTGGTGCAATACGATTCTATTAACTTTGTTTGTCGATAATGAAGACAACTAGAAAAGTAGTTACAAAACATATTCGAAAAATCGAATTAATTGAATTATTCGAATAATTTGAAAATTCGAATAATTTGAATTATTCGAATAATTTGAATATTCGAATTATTTGAATTATTCGAATAATTTGAATATTCGAATTATTTGAATTATTCGAATAATTTGAATATTCGAATTATTAAATTTGAACGTATTCGAATACAGAGTGCACATGTATTCGAATATTCGAATTATTCGAATATGATTCCCAGCCTTAGTCAAGATTTAATCGAGACATATGCGTTATAAATGGGCATACACACGGTGAGGCATGCCTTCGCGCCTAACTGAACGTTTTGAGGCTCGCAGGTAAGTTCGAATGTGTATACGCTGAACTGATGGAGCGTTCCTGGCTTTTGGCGCGATGTGAAGCAATCTGGCGATTCTTGATTTTTCGAGGAGGCTCGCAGGCAGGTTTGAACATGTGTATGCTTCTCGCGCGTCAAGCCTTCATTTTCACTATTGTGATCTGGCAATACACATACACCTACTGGAAATATAAGATAATTACTTGTATGAAAAATGTCTACAAGAGAAAAAGTAATTTGTAAGAGACTTTATAGAATTATACAGGGAAAATGTATGTCTGTGGAAGGTGAAATCTAAGGAGTATATGAACAAAAATAAAAGGGAAGAGGCATATATAGTTCTTTTGGAGAAACTGAAAGAACTTAATCCAGATGCTGTGACAGAGGATGTTAAAAAGAAGATCAACTCGTTAAGAAGTTGTTTTCGAAAGAACGGAAAGAATAGCGTGATCCGCAGTATTCTTTAAAAATGAAGAGTTGAACCGTACTCTAAAAATGAACGTGTGTATGCAAATGAATCTATCATACTTGCTCGCAGACTTGCCTCTTCAAGCAAGCGCGAAGGCATGCCTCACCGTGTGTATGGCCATTTAGATGATGCCTCTACAGTCACTCTAATTGATCAAGAGTTATCAGATCAGTTAAATCTTGACGGACCCCAAGAAACGCTCTGCTTATAATGGACAAACAATGAAGTAAATGAACAAGGTGACTCTAAAATAGTTAGCTTCACAATAATTGGGACGAACAGTAATAAACCTTTTCAGTTGCGACATGCAAGAACAATTAAAACTTCCAAGTCAGACTGTAAATATGACAGAAATGTCTAGACGTTATCCATATTTAAGAAGTACAATATCTTCAATGACAAACGCTCAATCAAAGATATTAATTGGACAAGACAACTGGCCACTTTTAATAAATAGAAAGGTTATTGACGGACCTTGGGGTGGACCGGCAATAAGTAAAACTCTTTTAGGTTGGCTAATTCATGGTAACGTCAGGGATGATATTTCAAACTGTCGTGGTACAATGAACAAAATCGTTTACCATATTTGTGACAAACAAAAAGACGACTTAGATGTACTTCATGACATGGTGAATGATTATTGGAAAACAGAAACATTCGATGTAAAAATAATAAACGATAATCCAATGTCCAAACAAGATTTCAAAGCACAAGAAATATTAAATTCTACAATGAAAATAATTGGTAATAAGTATGAGACAGGACTTCTATGGAAAGACAAACAAGTCTCTCTTCCAGAAAGAAAATGTAACGCTCTAAAAAGATTAGACTACACAGAAAGAAAAATGGACAAAAATGTAGTTTTTGCACAAGCATACTGCAACAAAATGGAAGAAGACCTTTTGAACAAAGGATACATTCGAAAAATTTCGGAATTTGAAGCTACAGAGAAAAATCCGAAAACATGGTTTTTACCTCACTTTGGTGTAGTAAATGCTACTAAACCAGACAAATTAAGAATAGTTTTTGATGCTTCGGCAAAAAGTAAAGGTATTTCTTTAAACGACTGACTTTTAACTGGTCTTGATATATACAATTGCTTGTATACCATTTTGCTAAACTTTCGAATAAAAAAATATGCATTTACAGCTGACATCAAAGAAAAGTTTCTTCAAGTAAAAATACGGTCAGAAGATTGTTGCGCGCAACGATTTTTGTGGCGTGCAATGGACAGAAACAGATCACCAGACATTTACGAAATTTCTGTAGTATTCTTCGGATCGACAAGTGGCCCATGTTTGGCCCAAGAAGCCAAGAATCGAAATGCTCGTGATTTCAGACAACAATATCCAGAAGCAGCTCAAGCAATTATTGAAGACCATTACATGGATGACTATCTCGGAAATGCAGATTCAGAAAACGAAGCCAGGAAACTCATCAGTGACGTCATTTATGTACATAAAACGGCGGGAGGATTTACAATCTGCAATTGGATATCAAATCACAAAGAAATTATTGATCATATAGATCCAAATTTAATTTCAGCTGGAACTAAAAATATGGATATAAATGATGAAACACCGGCTGAAAGAATTTTAGGTCTTTGGTGGGATCCTAAAGAAGACATCTACACATTCAAAACTAAGTTTCATAAGATTAATCGAAACATTTTAGATAACTTAAAAAGACCGACCAAAAGAGAAGTTCTTAAAGTAGTAATGAGCATATTTGATCCATTAGGATTTATAGCCAATTTTATTATTCAAGGTAAGATACTTTTACAAGATATCTGGAGAAGTGGACTTGGATGGGACGATGAAATTACTGACACATTAAATGACAAGTGGTAACTTTGGATTCAGGATTTAAAAAATATTTATAACTTTAAACTACCCAGACAATATTCAGACTTCGACAGGAATAAAAGTAATATTCAACTACACATATTTTGTGATGCTTCAGAAAACGCCTTTGCTACAGTTGCTTATCTCCGTTGGTATTATGAAAATAATGTATGCACACGTTTTGTAATTGCAAGAACCAGAGTTTCGCCATTAAAACCGATATCTATACCTAGATTAGAATTGCAAGCGGCTCTAATGGGTGCACGTTTAGGTAACACATTGCTGAAAAACCTAAAAATTGAAATAAATAAGTCATACTATTGGACAGATTCAAAAACGGTTCTTCATTGGATTCGTTCAGAAGCTCGACGTTATAAAACATTTGTTGCCCAAAGACTAGGAGAAATTCAAGAGATAACTAGAATCGATGAATGGAATTATGTAAATTCGAAAGAAAATGTTGCAGACGAAGCAACAAAAAGGACGAAAGAAATAGACTTTTCTCCAGAAAGCAGATGGTTAAAAGGTCCGCCGTTTTTATTAGCTCCACTTGAAAACTGGCCAGATGAAAAACAGTATAACAAGGACGTCACCCAAGACGACTTAGAAATGAAAAAAGATTTTGTCTTTGTTAGTACTTTTATAGACACAATCGTAACACCAGACCCTACAAGATTTTCTAAATGGAATAGAATATTAAGATCAACAGCCTGGATGCTACGATTCATAGAAATTTTAAATCTGGAAAAAAGAAAAGTACAGAACTACAATGCGAAGCAACATTATTTTTGTATCGTAAAATTCAATTAGACAGTTTTTCCAGTGAATTTAAATATTCTTTCACAAGATAAGACTTTAAGTTCTTCCAGCAGACTTTACACATTAACTTGTATGTTAGGTAAAGACGGTTTAATACGCCTAAATGGACGATTTAATAATTTAGTAAAATGTAATGATGATTTAAGAAAACCTATTATTTTAGATCCCAGACACCCATTAACGAAATTGATTATTAAGCATCATCACGAATTACTTAACCATCTTGGGCAGGAAACACTTCTATATAACTTGCGACAAAGCTTTTGGATTTTACGAATTCGATAAGCAGTGAAGAATGTCATCATAAATTGCCAGTACTGTAAAAATCGTAAAGCAGTACCTAAAGCTGGGTACACATTAAGCGAACGAACACCGAATGACGAACGATCGCCGAAAAGCAAACGTTTGATGTCCGTTCATTCATCATTCGGAGTGTCAAAAACATTTTAACTTCTTTTAACTTCATGTAACAGATAAGGATAACAGTATATAAACAAAAACTTATTGTCCTGGAAATGTGAGCCCAGGAATTCTCATGCATTCTTCCTTTTTAAATTATTATGATAATTACACGGAGAGAATTACGTTGTAAAAGTAAATATAAATATAGTAATTTTTACAAAAATTTATATTACTATATGTGACAGCAAAATCATTTTATTAACTTAAAAACATATTTGTATTAACTGTTATATATTTAAATTTATAAAAAGATATTCTAAAATGGCTAAAATATAAAATATAATATCGTTTAATATATTTATATTTTAACATTTATATCTACGCACAGATAAGAAGCTACGGGATTCACATGATCACCAACCTTTGCAGCTGCACCAAAAAAAAATAAGTACTCGATTTAAGAAAAAACGTATATTAAATTACAAATTTTATAAAAAAAAAATTAGGCAAATCGGTTTTGATTACAGCGGATTCCTCGAGCATGCTCTGTACAGCTGTTTAAGGCCTCATTGGGCCTTCATCAACAGAACCGTAGCTCCAGAACTCCACCATAGAAAACATAAATATATTATGTTATGTTGTGTTGTCTATGAACTCCACTGCAAACCAAACCGATCTCTCCTATAGGTTATATGCCATTGCGATGTGAAAGTAATGAACAATTTAAGTAGTGACATCTTTCGATCGCTTTTTGACCTCAAATTTTATGTTGTAAACATCATAGCTGCAGGCCGAACTCATAAATATTACAAAATCATATGCTTAATGTAATATAATCGCATTGTCATTTCTCTTAAGAGAAAAATTTACTTGCTTTACTTAAACAATTTTGCTACTTTTAAAACAATTTATTTTATTATTAATGATACTTTTTTTACAACACGGTTTTTAATATACATTTTTCTCAGTGTAGGATTTCTTGGATTCCATAGTAATTCGTGCGTTCTATATTCTTCAAATGAGCGTAGAATTATTTCTTCGGTCCACTCAAATTTGGCCATTTTATTTAGCTAAATAATTGGGCAGCTTAACGTAAAATAAAACAAATAAATTTGTACTATTTATTATTTGAATAACCTTTATATATACTACCTATTTAAAAGCTCAAGCTGTTCAAATAGTTTTTTAAAATTTATTTGCGAAATTTTGTCATACACGAAACAGTTTTAATTAAATTACAACGTACAATAAATTTACGCCGGAGTTCCGACTTGCTACTTTTCTTCAAAGACTGCAGCTGACGACACTTTGATGTACCGCTCTTGGAGCGAACGCAATCGAAGGCGAACCAATTGTTCCTTTTGCCTTTGTTTAATCGTACACACAGGTCAAATTCGCTTTCGGATTTTTAATGTTCGTTCTGTGCTCGTTTACTTTAGTGTATACGCGCAAATCAGCGTACTTAGGGAGCGAACACAACCGAACGTTTTGCTCGCCTTCGTCTCGGCGTATACATTGACTAAATTCGTCTTCGTTCATTCGACGTTCGGAGTTCGTTCGCTTAATGTGTACCCAGCTTAAGACACCGATGATGGGTCAATTACCTTTATGTCGACTAGAACCCACAATAAGACCTTTCATCAAAACTGGTACTGATTATTTTGGACCTATAGTAGTTACTGTCAAGAGAAGTCACGAGAAAAAATATTGTATGATATTTACGTGTATGGTCCCGTGAAATAGCTCAGGATTTAAGTACGGACGCCTTTTTTCACGGTTTTAAGGCAATTTGGCTGCAGATGTGGTTTTCCCGAAGAACTCTATAGTGATAATGGTTTGAATTTTAGAGGAGCCGAAAGAGAACTTAGAGAAGCTCTACAAAATTTAAATCAAAATGAAATTTTGAAATTTTATTCTATGAAAAATATAAAATGGAATTACAATCCACCACTTACACCTCATATGGGAGGAGCTTGGGAACGACTTATACACACAATTAAAAAGAATTTAAAAGAAGTATTGAAGACAAAATATCCACAAGAATACATTCTTAAGACATTTATAACTGAATGTGAAAATATCTTAAATTCTAGACCGTTGACTCATGTCTCACTTGACTCTGAAGATACCTGTAGGAAGGGTCTGGGGTGAAAGTTGAAGACTTCCCATTTTCTAACCCTTCTTACTTGGGTAGCTTAATTTAGCAAGAAATTTAACTAAACATGTAAACCAAAATCAAATTGAGAAAATTAAAAAAAGACTAAAAAAACGAAGTTTGCTGCCACCACCGGAGTTTTAAGGGAATTCCGGACCCTATTCTGCTTAATTAAATTACATGGCCTATTGATATCTCTTTGGAAGTAGGTTCTTTCGGGCTGGAACTGTGCAAGCGCGCATTACATCCTCAAACTACCCTACTAGAAATAAAAGTCAACTGTGTGCTTAAAATAGGGTATATTGAAACTAATTTTTCATACGATCAAGACAGTAGTACATGAAAATTCCTACCTTTTAGGAGAGTAGAACGCAGAAGCAGAGAAAGCAGGGGAAGGAGCTCCAGGCGAAGGTGTTTCTTCTACACCTTCCTTTGCATCCACACCAAAATATTAAAATATTAAAACTCTTGCGTATAAACGGGTCGCGATTTAATTTAACTCAAGTTTAAAATTAATGAACTTTAATCACAAAAATTGATTTTAAATTTAAAGATCAGGAACGTTCGTTGAAGATATTCGTTAGGTGATTTAACGGTAATAAATTTTATTAATCACTAGTGTTTAAATTTTGAGAAAAAGCAAACCTTCTGTTTTCAGGAAAGGTTGGATGAAGACTTAAGATTTTGAATTCTTTTCTGACCGCGACAACCCCTTTGTTTATATTAAAGTTTCGCGCGATTGCTGCAATGTGCTGCCACCTACCTAAATTCCCTTTTGATCCTGTTTATTTAAGTCACTCAAGTAACCTGGTTGCCTATCCTACAGGGTAGTAATAAGATATTTTATAATCTGATTGATCATTTTCTAACGCGCGGAGTTATAATCGCACGTGTCGATTGGTAATTACGCTAATATTTATCTTAGACGTATCTGATTTTCTACTTAACTTAATTGCTAAATGCCGAAAACATTTCTTTTCGCGCTGGTACTTTTATAGATTATTTATTATATTGGAACCGTCTGGAATACCACTTAAGTTAATGCTAAATGTCGAAATCATTTCTTTTCGCGCTTGTCGGGATTATTTATAATTTTTGGAACTATCTAGAATAGCACTTAAGTTAATGACAACATATTTAGACTGGGGATTTCTTTTTCGATATTGGCAAGTCATTTTGAACGTCGAATTCTTGCGTATAATTATAAAAAAAATTTTTGATACATTCTGATTTTCCGGCTGTTTACATCCCTTCCCCCTTAGAAAAAGTGTTGACCCAATGGTTAATACCTTTTAAAGATTACTAAGGTTTCTGCTGCTGGGTCCTTTACAATATTGTGAAATTAACCTATTACAAAATGATAAATTATTGTGACAATTTGAGAATGTCATAAAGCACAATATTATTGTTCATAGTATCATATTTAGAGTCAAGCATCTATAATGAGTGTTTTATAGCTTTTGCTAACATAAGACAAAGATAATAAACACAATATTAGTCTATCGTGACATGGGACTGTTTGACATAGTTCGAGGCACAACATTGGTATTCACAGGATAACAGTTATGGCAATACTTTACAGAGGGACACAGTTCTTTCCGGTTGAGAGGGCCCATTCCTTGAGGATGAAACATCCATTACTTTCTAGAATTCCTTGATTGGTTAGTTTCCTTTTTCGCTGACCACACCATCCTGGTCCATTTGCATTGTTTGGCTATGGTTTCTTTGCGGTGGGTTGGTTGCGTTAGCGGCTCCACACCGGACATCATATCCCTATGGCCTACCGACCAATGTTGGTCTCAAGGGTGCCTCGTCTCGGCGGTCTCCATGCCAGGATTACATATAAAAATAAACAAGTATCAAATCCTTACAGTAGGCGACAAAATTGTAAAAATATATGTATATACTTATACAAAAGAAACGGTGAAAATGTTTAAATTTCATTACGTAATTAGATAGCGAGAAAGAATAAGAGTGTTTGTTCCACAATCATTCCGGTTGGCCTAATTAATTAAAAAAAAGAATAATAAAATAAATAATTCCAATTATTTTTCTACTGCATGCATCAGGCGAACTAGGATTGGTGATTAGTCTTTGGTGATGCTTTAGTTTCTGTGCATCCATCAAAGACAAGGGTCGTCCCGAACAGCTTTCCACTGAATCACTGGCACCTGACAGCTGACTCTTACTAATACTGTCTGTCCTTGAGGGCAGTTCGTTAGAGCACACCAGTTCAGACTCATTCTTTAGGTTACAGACCAGAACGTCTTTCTCGATTGTAGCGACGGCGTCTGTCCATCTCCCGAAATTTACGATTTCTCGTTGATTAGATTGAAGTGCAACCAATTCTTGAGGGAGAAGTAATTTCAAGGACACCATATTGCAAGTCCTTTTCGCATCTAACATCCATTGAATGGCGGTCGATTACACGCACTAGACGTTGTACACCTTCGATATCGAGCACAAGTTTGAGTTTCTCCCTTATCGTCCAGGGCTGACGATTACGACGGTTCCGTCTTCTTATTTCAGCAACTCGTCACCCTCTTAGTTTCACTAGCATTATCCCCTTTGCAGTGAGGAAGCAGAAACAAACTACAGTGTTCTTCTTGAGAATCCATTGTAAGCTCCGGGATCTCCTCAAACAACATGTCACCTTTTCCATTCCAGTCGCCTTATGCATGTTTATATTAAAAAAATTGTTTTTCCGCGGTACATACACCCACGTCCCTATTCTTTCTCTCATCTTTTCACCAAGGGTAACATACCCAGTAGACTATACTAACAGATTTACAAAATATGTAAGATTTTTGCCTAGGACTATACATTTCCTAAAGTTTTCCTTTAACCTTTTCACTGCTTTTAATTACTATTGTATGTTTGTCTTAACATTCTTCTTCCTTTAGTGCAATTTCTTATACTTTAAAAGTTTATTCACAGTTCAGCCGCAATGTTTTTGCTACATTTATTCATAACTTAAGAAAAGAAGAATGTTGTACGTTAGTCGTACGCCAAAGTCAAAAGTTGATTCAATCAGCTGCTGACTTGGTTTCGTTACGGGTATGTTTTATGACTATTTTTCATGTATTATCAAGCATTAAGTTAAAATAAAAAATGATAATAAGTAATGATAAAACTATCCTTCATTAAATTTTGAATTTTTCGTTAAAAAGTGATTAATGGTCGTATAGGAGTTAGAAGGATTGGATCATGTTAAGGAAAATAAATAAATATATTATATATATTACATTCGAGGTATCGAAGATCTTAGGTTTTATTCGAGGTTTCTCCTCATAAAACTCTTTTTCCACCACTAATGTTTTCGGCATGACCCATGGTTGTGGTTTTGCCGGACCTTTACTTCTTGTCCCATAGTGATGTCCACTTCCAATAGCTGGTTTAAGTGGTTCTTTATCTCCTTCGTCCTCTTGGATCTGCTCATGCTGTCCCTGGACTTCTGCAGATTCTTCAGCGTCTGTTTCGCTATCCTCAAAACTCCTGTCACTCACCAAGTCTGGTGGTTCTTCGTCTTGCAATTGGTCGTCCTCTTGAACTTCGTCCAATGCATCAGGGTTGAAATTTACCACTCGCCGTCTCACCGGTTCTTCATTCAATGATACTGGTGTCCCTATCCAGGGCTCTATTTCCTCTGAAGGGTTTACGACATTTCTTTGTGGTAGTTGCTCTGGTATTCCGCCGAAATATGCTCTTTCTAATTCTTCCATATTACCCGAGATTCCAATGTCATCTCCTGATTCTTGATCCTCTGAGCCTTCTTGTCTTGGCACATCCCTTTCGTTTCTTCGAGTCTGAGGTGCGTTTCGACTATCGTTGCCATCTTCATACCACTTTAGTCTGTTAACATGAACTATATGTTCTTCATGACCACCTATTCGGACGATTTTGTATGTTACAGGTCCTAACCTTTCCGTGATTCGATATGGACCTTCCCACTTCTTGCTTAGTTTCCTTGACAGTCCTGGTTTTACAGCTGGGCTGTACAAATAGACCTTGTCTCCTAATTGGAATTCGGTAGGTCTAGTTTTCTTGTTGTACTGCTTCTCCCGCTGCTCTGCCGACTTTAATCTCTGGCGAACAACTTCAAAGGTCGAATTCAGCCTTGCGACTAATTCCGACGCGTAGTTTTCGCTGTAGTCGTATCGCTGCCTTGTAGAGTGAAGTTGTCGTCATTGGTAGTCTCATGTGTCTCTTCCGTGGAGTAGAAAGTATGGAGTTTCGCCAATGGAGGAGTGGATGCTGGCTCTGTAGGCCATCAAAACGTAAGGTATCCATTTATCCCAATCTCTTTGCGACTTTGAAACGTAATGTGATAACATATCCTTTAGCACTCTGTGAGTTCTTTCTATCATTCCGTTGCTTTGCGGATGATAAGGAGTTGTTTGTATCTTCCGAATACCCAATATTTTACAGACGTTCTTCATTAATTCTGACACGAAATTCGTCCCTTGATCTGTCAGCAATTTCCTTGGTACGCCATGTCTAGTGACGATGTTCTCTACGAATGCTCGAGCTACAGTGACCGCTTTTTGGTCCGGTAAAGGTATTGCTTCCGGATACTTCGTGAAATAGTCTTGGAATGTCAACACGTATCTGTTACCCTGATCTGTGGTAACTAACGGTCCCACTATGTCCATAGCTGTTAGCTCGAAGGGATAAGAAACATCACAGAACGGTTGCAATGGTGCTGGTCTTTTATTGCTAGGCGTTTTTCGCGTGTTACAAGAATGGCATTTTCTGATGTAATCCTTAACATCATCTTCCATTCTTCTCCAGTACATCCGTTCTTGCAATAATCTAAGGTACGCCTTGATGCCCCGCGTCCGGTAGATCATGATGGTTATGTATACACTGTCGCACCAAAGTGTTCGGAATGACAATTCGGTCATTTCTTTCATTACCTCGTTTAATTCGGAAGATAATATCGTCATCATCGATGTAGTAAGAGTCCTCCATCTGCTCTTCTCGAATCTGTCGATGTAGAGTCTTCAAATCCTGATCTTTTCTTTGTTCCTTTCCTATTAACTCCTTGTCTAGGTACGGTATAGGTGTTTCCTCAGTGTCGATTCGATTTCTTTTTGAAATTGGCTGGGTTTCGATTTCTCTTGGAGTCTCTTCGAGAGGTTGGCTTATTTTTGTTGGAGTTATATTCTTTTTGCGATCTTGCTCTCTGGCTTTTCGTGCCCATTCTTGGAATTCCTCATATCCTTGCACTCTTTCTCGTTCTAACTGCGAGAACGTCCTCTCATATTTGCGATCTCCTGGTTCATCATCGCTAAGATCCTCACTACGGTTATTAATTTCCACTTGAACTTCTATTGGATTCACTGTTGTACTCTCTAGATGTCTTGGTTTCATGTTAACCTTTATCCTATCAATCTTGTATTCCTTCTTAAAATTTTCTTTTGGAATCAACCTCTTTTCTTCTTTTCTTTCTTCAAGGCCAAACTCAGTGATTTCATCCATTATATCTATTTCTCGTTGAATCCTTCGACGTTTATTCCTTTCTGTAGTATCCTCTAACACTTTGACGTCTGTTGTCTGCCGTATCTGTTCAACTTCTTTCGATCCTTTTATTCTTTCTTGTTTCTGGTCGTAATCCTGGTTATTGAGAAATCCCTCTCTTTCTTGTCTTTCAATTATTGGCAACCTACTCATGGCATCAGCATTGTTGTTCTTTCTTCCGGGCTTGTACTCTATTGTAAAGTCGTATTCCGACAAGAGTAACGCCCATCGGGCTAACCTTGATGTAGGGTCTTTCAGGGAGAATAACCACTTCAACGGTCTGTGATCCGTATAGATTGTGAATTTTGTCCCATAAAGGTAGCATCTAAAATGCTTAATGGCCCAAACAACCGCTAAGCACTCCTGTTGAGTAACATCATAATTTCTCTCGGCCTTGTTGAGTTGTCGGCTGGCGTAAGCTATAGGCCTTTCGTATTTGCCTTCTCTTTGGCTTAGGACTGCGCCGATAGCTGTTCCAGATGCATCTATCGCTAGTATGAACGGCTCTTTGAAGTTGGGATACTTCAGAACTGGCGGACTGCACAACTTCTCCTTTAAATGCGTCCAAATCGTCCTCTTGTTCCTGCGTCCATACCAACTCAACGTCCTCTTCGTGAGCGATGTCAAGGGATTGCCTTGTAGTGAAAATTCTGGGATAAACTTTCTGTAGAATCCTACTAGTCCTAGGAAAGCTCTAATGTCTTTCACATTTCTAGGTCGAGGATAACTTTTCACAACACTTATCTTTTCCGGGTCCGGTTTCACTCCTTCTTCGGATATAATATGACCCAAATATTTAGCTTCTCTGGCTAAGAACTTACACTTTGACGGCTTCAACTTTAAATTGGCTTTCTTTAACCTTTCGAACACTTCGGTCAACCTTTCCAAATGTTTCTTCAGCGTCTTGCTAAACACGATTATGTCGTCGAGGTATACCAAACATTTGTCCCCTGTCAATCCAGACATCACTGAATACATCAGTCTTTGAAAGGTGCTTGGTGCATTCGCCAGTCCAAACGGCATTCTTAGGCATTCATAATGGCCATCAGGAGTTGAAAATCCTGTCTTCTCCCTATCCTTCGGGTCAACTTCCACTTGCCAATATCCGCTCGCCAGATCCAACGTGGAAAAGAACTTTGCATTTCCTAGTTGATCGATAGTCTCCTGGAGGTTCGGTAATGGGAAGTAGTCTCGCTTAGTGATGGTATTCAGCGCCCTGTAATCTATACAGACGCGAATTTTGTTCTCACCTTCTGCGGCTTTCTTCTTCACCATTATTACCGGTGCACTCCAGGGCGAGGAGGATTCTTTGATCACTCCTTGCTCTAACATCTCTCCGATCTGGTTTTGGAGTTCCCTTCTCTGACTGAACGGCACTCTGTACGGCGCTTTGGTGATAGGTGGCACGTCTTCAGTGATAATGCTATGTTTCACCTCATGGGTGCATCCCAATTTTACATCCTTTCCCATGAATAGGTCACCGTAGGTTTGCACTAGATTGAGCAGCTTATCTTTCTCGTCTCTTCTTAAATGTTGGAGCTCTAATTTTTCTAAAATTCCTGTTTTCTTCAAATCTACTTTGTTTATGGTGACTCGTCTTTTCTTTCTCCCTTCTAAGCGTTGATTCACTTCAATCCTTTCACTATGGGCAACTACTGTGTTTTTCGGAATCCTCACCTTCTCGTTGGTAACATTCATAATGCAGACGGGTACTTCACGTTCGGCTTTAGAAACTGTTCGTGCCACTACAATTCCGTGGATGAGCAGATGAGCGGGCTCTAGCATTATATCCTGTTCAGGGTTGATCCTCCCCTGCACAGCAGTACACATCATTTGACATCTTGGGGGAATGTCGGTCGCTTTTTTAATTCGGACTTGACAGCGGGCAACTGCTTCGTCCTGATTATCAATCGTCATTGCCCGTGACGAAGACAATCTGCGATTTCCTTCCCCTAGGGTCTCCTTCTTTATCTTATTCCTAGCTTTCCTTCCGCTTATGGGTGCTTTTTCCACTTTTTTATGTTTGTGCATCGTTTGATTCGTTTTAGCACTATCATACCGTACCACAATTGCATTTTCCTTCATTTGCACATTTTTCTGGCCGGCTTGCCTATCACTTAACTCCAAAGCATAAACTGAGATGCTTATCTTCGTTCCAACAAACACATCTTCTATCAATTTTCTAACTATCGTCCATTTTAATCCGCCCCCTATCCTTGGCATTGCTAACTTGCGAACTCTGTACTGTAGACAGTGATCACGCAGACTAATTAATGCCTTCTAAGGATTTGTATGTGGGCTTGTCTTGACTTCGACTTTTTCGTCACAAGGTAGTGATAAACCTCCTTTGTCCGTTTAACAAGATATTGTGCAAATTGCCATTTCGCCGACTTGAGCGTCTTGCCTTTTCAAAGCTCCTACTGTCCAAATCTTTGCTTGAACTCAACCGCTATACCCTTGTTCATGTGGAGATCTTTTGCTACACACAATGCACCAAGGAATATTCTTCTGGAGCCGTAAACAAATCACACCACAAATCTCCCTTTATTTCAACATCACTTTTCTTAAAATTCTTGCCGACCTCTTGCGTCTTTCTATTAAACTGTTTCTTGTTCTTAAAATCAACCCTCTCTTGGACTGGTTCTAAAATTTTCTTGGCCGTCTTATCTCCTTTTCCATATTTCACCGTTTCACTATAACTCGGCTTTTCCAATTCTTCATAATAACTTAACCTTTTAATTCCGTTGTTTCTTGGTTCCATTCTTCGATTCCGGTGTTGAGATTCTGTGAATCTCTCAGATTTTGTAAATCGATGATCCGGTTTCTGAAGTTTGTTTGGCGTTCTTCTAGCCTGTGTTTTCCAGGTATCTTCTTGGTGTAGAGCGTATGCGTCGTCATATCCTAGATTACTTAGATCATTATGGCTTAAAAGTTCTATCTTTTCTCTTTCGAGCCTGAGGACATTGTCCCTGTAGTCGACTGATGCGCTATTGGCTCTGAGAAAGTCTCTTCCAAGAAGGCCATCTACTTTCAGGTTAACGGAATCTGAGCATATCATGCACTTGTGTCATAGTACTTTTTCCCTATCTGTAATGGTAACATTATCGACCCCAAGCATGGCTCTTCATCATCTGAAATTCCTCGAAAAATTACATTTGGTTCTGGTTCAGTTCGGGCCCCGATTCTCCGAACGAATCCATCTTTTAATATGGTCAAAGAGGCTCCCGTATCCACTAGCATAGTTGCTATGTGTCCTCGTATTTCCGGTAGAATAAGACATTTATTTCCTTCCTCTTCGACCGTATACGTATGGGGGAGGGTGATTTTTAATTGTTTTGGTAAGGTCCTTTGACCTCGGGGTTCTGCAAAGGACCTTTTGAGTTTAAAGACTTCATAGAGTTATTTCTCGTACTCCCATAACCTGGGGTTCTTGGTTGATTAACCATTTCTTCACACTCGGGCACATAATGTCCCATTCTTGAGCAATTGAAACACTTCGCTTGTTTCTTATATTTCCAGTTCCGTTCCTTATCAGATCTTGGATAAAAATCCGGTCTCCTCTCGTAATTACGCGCATAATTCGCCCCATAATTCGTCTCAAAATACGTCTGGTAACCTGGGGTTGGATTACCGCGTTGCGGGAAACTTTGTTCCTTTACTGCTTCCTTGAATAATCATTTCTTAATGCCTCTCTGGAATGTTCGTAACTATCTTTTGAAAATTCGTCTATTCCTGAGCCTTCTTCCAGTAGGGAAATCTATTGTTCCCGTTTTCTTGAAAATGATTTGATTCCTGACCCTTTGAGCTCTTTCGTTGCTTTCACCTTTGTTTGCTAAGAATTGCTTCGTAATCTTCATTCCATTCTTCCGTTTCCTGATTGGTAATGTACAAGTTGTTTAACCTTCTCATCTGCTTTAGCATCCTCCCGCTTGTTTCAGCTTGCTGGGCGAGCTCTATCACTTCTTCAAACGACTTTAGAGGATTTCATTTAAATCCAGAATGATCATTTTCATCAATTCCTGGTCCAGTCCTCTTGAATTGTTCCGCCAAATCTTGCTGATGTCGTTTTATTACGGCTTCTCGTTCAGCTGGTTGATTTGGTTCGACTAAGGCGAGGTTTTCTAAGAGTTTTCTTCCTGCCTTTTCACTCGGATGGAGAAATCCTCAACGTTTTCTTTTGACGCTTGGGTACATCGTTGGAACCTTAAATATGCTTCGCCTGGTAAAACCTTCTCGGCGTAACGTTTTATTAACGCTGCTTTAAATTCGGCGTACGTTATGGTGGATGACAACAGGTGCGATTCTAATTCCAGATACTGAAAAGCTTCTCCTTTTAGCTGGTATCTCGCAACTGCCAAAATTTGCTGCTCCGTCCAAGCATCAATATCTGCTCGTTGGCGTAGTTTCAGGAAAAATTCCTTAATATTTTCTCCAGATTTACCGGAAAATTCTGGGAGGCCAACAAGAGTTTGCCCAATAGTTCGAAGACTAGACAAATTCATTATAGGTGGTTGTTCGGCGCCGTTTAAAGGGGGAATATTTGCTTCTTGAGTGATGTTTGTTGCCAATGTCACTCTATTTGCTTCCTCTTCCATTTTGAATTAAATTTCCTTTAAGTTTCACTCACAAAATTAACTCACTTTAATTCACTATTAACTTTTGACTAAACTTTAATTCAGTTTAAAGTAAATTTCGAAAATAATTCGTAGGTGAATCGAGAGCGTAAAATGAAAAAAAAAATTTTTTTTTCTGAAAAATTGCAAAAAAAGGAATTGATCACTTTCGATTCGTTTTATTAAAAAAAAAAAACTCAGGGTGTCGAATTATTTATCATTAACCACCGTAAAAAGTCTTACATAGAAATTTAAAATTACTAGGGAAGGTAACTTTAAATAACCAGAATAACTCAAAACAAACAAACAAAATAATTTTAAAAAAATTG
Source organism: Dorcus hopei (assembly GCA_033060865.1). NCBI lineage: Eukaryota > Metazoa > Arthropoda > Insecta > Coleoptera > Lucanidae > Dorcus > Dorcus hopei. The sequence goes on along the minus strand of CM065426.1, from coordinate 48,132,647 downwards.
AATTTAACTGAATTTAACTAAATCCGCATTAAAATTTTAAATAATGTTTAAATTGAATGAAGAATTTAACAAATTAGCTGCTTCCCTTAAAAACAAAACAAAGCGTGGTTAATTAGGTAATTACTTTTTCGACGCACCCTGTATCTACCGCGCACGACCGCATATTTTTCCGGCACTCGATTTCTCTTGACTCCACCTCGTAGACGCAAAATTCTTATCGCTCGAGCGATCGTAACTCTAGCGTGCGCGCGTCTTGAAATTAAAAATGGCGCTAATTAAAATTTTACGGTGAGCTCGTCCTCTTGTTTAATCACTATAATTTACTTCAAATTTTGATTTTCTGAGTTACTTCAGAGGAACAAAATTTTTCAAATGAGGAACATTTAAAACAACTTTGAATGTCGACGCCGATTAAAGTTATTACAAATTAATTACGCACAACCGAACGCGTACCTGAAAACACAAAGAAAATAACAGGAAAAAGGCACTTGCACGCATTCCAGGCCTATATCCTATTTAACATTAATTTAATGATAAAATTTCAAAGAAAAATGGGAAATACAAAAAAAAAATTTTTTTTGACAAGTTTTTAAAGTTCATCGCTTTAATTTATTAATTAATTTTCTGGACATATCCCACCGCTGCCACCACTTTGTAGGAAGGGTCTGGGGTGAAAGTTGAAGACTTCCCATTTTCTAACCCTTCTTACTTGGGTAGCTTAATTTAGCAAGAAATTTAACTAAACATGTAAACCAAAATCAAATTGAGAAAATTAAAAAAAGACTAAAAAAACGAAGTTTGCTGCCACCACCGGAGTTTTAAGGGAATTCCGGACCCTATTCTGCTTAATTAAATTACATGGCCTATTGATATCTCTTTGGAAGTAGGTTCTTTCGGGCTGGAACTGTGCAAGCGCGCATTACATCCTCAAACTACCCTACTAGAAATAAAAGTCAACTGTGTGCTTAAAATAGGGTATATTGAAACTAATTTTTCATACGATCAAGACAGTAGTACATGAAAATTCCTACCTTTAGGAGAGTAGAACGCAGAAGCAGAGAAAGCAGGGGAAGGAGTTCCAGGCGAAGGTGTTTCTTCTACACCTTCCTTTGCATCCACACCAAAATATTAAAATATTAAAACTCTTGCGTAAAACGGGTCGCGATTGAATTTAACTCAAGTTTAAAAATTAGTGAACTTTAATCACAAAAATTGATTTTTAAATTTAAAGATCAGGAACGTTCGTTGAAGATATTCGTTAGGTGATTTAACGGTAATAAATTTTATTAATCACTAGTGTTTAAATTTTGAGAAAAGCAAACCTTCTGTTTTCAGGAAAGGTTGGATGAAGACTTAAGATTTTGAATTCTTTCTGACCGCGACAACCCCTTTGTTTATATTAAAATTTCGCGATTGCTGCAATGTGCTGCCACCTACCTAAATTCCTTTTGATCCCGTTTATTTAAGTCACTCAAGTAACCTAAGTTGCCTATCCTACAGGGTAGTAATAAGATATTTTAAAATCTGATTGATCATTTTCTAACGCGGGAGTTATAATCGCACGTGTTGATTGGTAATTACGCTAATATTTATCTTAGACGTATCTGATTTTCTACTTAACTTAATTGCTAAATGCCGAAAACATTTCTTTTCGCGCTGGTACTTTTATAGATTATTTATTATATTGGAACCGTCTGAATACCACTTGTTAATGCTAAATGTCGAAATCATTTCTTTTCGCGCTTGTCGGGATTATTTATAATTTTTGGAACTATCTAGAATAGCACTTAAGTTAATGACAACATATTTAGACTGGGGATTTCTTTTTCGATATTGGCAAGTCATTTTGAACGTCGAATTCTTGCGTATAATTATAAAAAAAAATTTTGATACATTCTGATTTTCCGGCTGTTTACATACCGAAGCCTTGACACAAAACCATTTCCTGATTGGTCCATCTTACGCAGCATTACCTTGCACTCAAACAAACGATTCGGATTTAAATTTGATGACGAAATGGAGAGCTGCTCAGAAATTAACTGACCTGTTCTGGACTCGATGGTCACAAGATTATTTCCCTACCTCAGTAAAACGAACTAAATAGTATGAAGAACATAGACCAATAAACCTTGGTGACATCGTAATAATAGTTGATCCTCAGGGACCGAGAAACATTTGGCAAAATGCAAGAGTAGTAAAACTATATCCAGCTAAAGATGGTATATCTCGCAAAAGATTTTCTTTCCAATCATCTTATCTTACATTCAAGGCCGATCAGTCAAGGCAAGAACCGAGCGTGACCAGCGAGATATTTTGTAAGTATTTTTATCAAAATACTGCAACTTTGAAGTCTTATAACTCGAAAAATACTTAATAAAAAAATATTTTATTATGGTGTTTTGGAAAGATCTCGAGGTAAGCTATAAGAATGTGTAAAAATATGTAGGGTGTTCAATTTCAAAAATTCAAGATTACCTTCATATGAGCTTCAAACGACTATTGAAGGTTAAACAAATGGTACCATCTTATTGCCCCCTCGAAACCATACAACTTTTGTCTGAAACATTTTTCTCTAAAATGCTCTGTTTCCGAAATAAAAAGGGGTGTACGGGTGGTCTCAGACACCCTGTATATCCGATCCTACTAGTTATTATCAAAATCCCAAGCAAGTGGCAAAAAAATTAGTTCGGTTGTTTTATTGTCACATCTCATAGACTATTTCGTGCCCTACAACTTTTATACGTATTTTTCTTTGTGTATTTCATAATGCAATGGAGTTATTGAACTTTGCCACACTAATGCCCCAAACCTGTTTGAACAGAGTGATTTTTTTTTAATAACTTTTGCTGTGAAATTCGAAAGGCACGTCTTAGCTTAACTGAAAAGTAAGCCATTGCATTTCTTGAAGTTAAGTGCAACATTATCACCGACAGAAAAGAAAATAACACCGCAGTTTCAAGTTTTTGAATTTATGAACGAAACAATTACAATACAGGAAAACAATTCTAGTTATTTGTTTATACAATTTCTGTTTAATCTTGAAATAGTATATTATATAATGAGAGTTGTAAATAGCATATTACGCACGCGTCGAGAAGTTACGCACGAGCCGCGCAGCGGCAAGTACAAGTAGTTCCACATGTGCGTGATTACTTCCAGTTTTGTTTTATACTTTATCTACGACCACAAAAATTAATGACGGTTGCAATTTCGACAACTGTCAATCTTATGTGAATCGGCTACTTAGATCTAACTATAAAAGTGCGTAAATTAGGCGCAAATGTCCTCGCTGTGCGATTTTGTTACTTTACGCACGACAGTTTGTAAACACTTACTTAATTTATGTGTTGTACGTAATTCGTCATTTACAGTAGTGGTCGTAAATAAATGATATTAAACGTTCAAGGAACCTGAAATCAGATTAACTACACTTTAAACCTTAAAAATCAAGTAACCGAGTTTTTACCTATTTTTGGCTTTGTAAATTGGTGTTTTGTGAATTTTGACATATTATCAAAAATGTAGGTTATAAACTAAGAATTTAAGATCCTTGTTACGATTTATTTAAACATAAATTTATTATTAAAGTATCAGGAAACAAACAAACACAGATGTGCATTTATTTTTATGCAACAGAGTTTGTACATAAAGGAAATGTAATGCCTGTTTTAGACGGTCATATTTTTGTATCAAATTTATTACGAAGTGAGAGAGATAAGCTACCAGAGTGAACGTTGATTGGTTGAATTGGCGCTTCTCACTCACTTCGTAATAAATTTGATACAAAAATATGACCGTGTAAAACGGGCATTAAGGTTTAATATTTTATCATTTCTCCATCAGCTTCTAATACTCTATTCATACTCTATTCAATCTTTTAGGCATAATATGAAATAAGATTTCACAATAATTTTCATCCTGGCTTAATTCTTCCCTACCATAATTCAAGTAAAATAGAAAACGTGTCTGCTTCTGTTCCATCAATATTATTTTTTTGGCACTTATCGAATTCTTTAAATCAGAATTTATAATCCTTTGACTTGCAGTTGACCATAATGCCGAAAGGTTTGTCACAAATAACGGCATTTCTTACTGTTTGAAATGGATTTTCCCTCAAACGATTAAAGAGGCTTCATCTTGCTCATGAGTTGAATTTTTTTAAGTCCCGAAGCTGCTTTTCTACTTACACTTTCTCTCTCTTTCTATTTCTTCTCTATTCGTGTAAGAGTGCTTTTATTTAGACCATAATTATCCGCCACCGCTCTTATTCATCATGCCTTTTCTAAAAGAGTATTAAAATTGTTTCTGTTTCTGTCAGTTTGGCATTTTTATTGTTTGACACACAGATTATAAATGAAGACCGACTTAATACAACAAAAATTGGGTGTACGTGATTTTTTTGCACGCCACCGTACATTTTGAGTAGACTCGGTGCTTCATGCGTGTAAAACTGATGCTTTTATTTTATTTTTTCTTACATTTTTTTGTTGAAACAATTTTACAAATTATTGTTTTCTTATTATGTTCCATCAGTATAGACGTTTGATTTTAAGATCGCAGCGCTACCGTGGATAAATCTGAACCTCTGTAAGCTACACGGAATTTTTGTAATGCACGTGTTTAAGTGCGTACTAATATAAATACACAAGTTGATTCAATGTGAATGTCACATATAACCAGAGAGTCTAGGTTTGAATCAGTTTGATTTATCATGAGCGTACGCTTCGAAAGAGTGGGGTCGTAACCAGTATACGATGCATAGATAACAGTGGGCGAGCTCGACGACGCTGTGAGTGCACGGAGCCGAACAATGCGCTACTGCATCGAAGCTCGCGGAAAAGATATGCCGTCTCCGCTTGGTCGACTAACGCGCATAAAAAAACTGATTTAAATTTAGACTCCCTGCATATAACACAATCCTGATACATCATACAGTCAGGATCGACACCAAAACACGATTTGTTGTGTAGCATACCAGGGTTTGTTTAGTGGCGAACGCTTAGCTGCAAACTCCAATTCTTTTTTCTTAAATGTGACACAACCACTCAAATTTTTCTGTTTGTTTAAAATTGTTAAAATTTAACATCTGTGGTCAATTTTTCTTTTGTAACATTCTTTGACGATAATACTGCGCTCCTAAGGTGTGAAACTGATTTGGGTTTCATAAAGTAGCTCATTAAAGGATCCGAAATTTTATTTTATTAGGTTGGCGATAACATGTCTAGCAACGTAAATGTTGGTTGCGAGTCGTCAGGATCGCAATGGGGCCCCCGAGCATATTCTGTATAGCTATTTCGGCCCTAATTGGGGCCTCATCAGCAGAACAGTAGCCCGAGAACTCCATTGCAACCCCGACGACCAACAAGATATACGCACGCTTAGCGCGTGAAAGCAAACATGTGAAATAATTGCGCCCCGGCACAACTATTTTCCGACTTATAATTCGTGTCGTGAAAGCAAATAGCAACAATGCCGCTGCCTCATAAGCTAACACGCACGAGATGGCAGTCGAAGCGGACAAAACGTGTCATCGCAAACATGTAAATGTTGGTTGCGAGTCGTCAGGATCGCAATGGGGCCCCCGAGCATATTCTGTATAGCTTGTTGGTCGTCGGGGTTGCAATGGAGTTCTCGAGCTACTGTTCTGCTGATGAGGCCCCAATTAGGGCCGAAATAGCTATACAGAATATGCTCGGGGCCCCATTGCGATCCTGACGACTCGCAACCAACATTTACATGTTTGCGATGACACGTTTTGTCCGCTTCGACTGCCATCTCGTGCGTGTTAGCTTATGAGGCAGCGGCATTGTTGCTATTTGCTTTCACGACACGAATTATAAGTCGGAAAATAGTTGTGCCGGGGCGCAATTATTTCACATGTCTAGCAACATTTGTTGACATTTCAAATTACAAAAATAACCTCCAAATTGACATTTCCCTGTATCAACATCAAACATCAACCAATATCACCAACTGTTACATAACGAAGCAGAATTTTCCTAAATTTAAATTACAAAATAACTCCGACTTTTAGATAGTATAAAATATAAGTACGTTTCATAAAACTTTTCAGCGCACTAACCCATTAGAAAACGAGCCGAAGGCTCATTTTCTAAACCAGGACGCGTGCGCTGAAATCCTGTCTTGTGTAATTTGTTTTTTGATATACTATTTTTGTAAATGCTTTTCAAAATAGTAACTTTGAAGACCTTTATTTCTTTCATGTTTGCATTGTACACGGTGTTGATTCGTTTTCGAGACATAGGGAAATAGCCTGTCACATAATCGCGCCGCAGTACGAGTATTTTCTGACCTGTAAATTGTGCCGTGGCTAGCAAATAGCAACGAATACTGCTGTCCCATGAGCTATCACGCACGAGATGGCGGCCAGAGCGGACAATAGCATGTCATCCCAAACTTGCAAAATTGTTGGTTGCAAGTCGGCTGGATTGCAATGGGCTCCCCGAGCATATTCTGTATAGCTATTTCGGCCCTATTTGGAGCCTCATCAGCACAACAGTAGCTCGAGAACTCCGTTGTAACCCCGACGACCAACTAGAAATACGCACGAGTACTTTCTGACCTGAAATTGTGCCGTGGATAGCAATAACAACGAATACTGCTGCTCTATGACGACAATAGCGTCGTCCAGGTGATCTTTAATTAGTTGTAACCCTGTAAATTGTATATATCGTCGTCTAGGGCTCGTCTCCAAAGATAATGCATCTGGTCTTCAAAAAGAGGTTGTCAGATTTTACACAAGGAAGGGCTACTAGATATATACAGAGTGATTTTTAAATAAACCAACAAAAAACTCCCCAGAACATGGGAATGGGAATAGGTAAAATCAGAATAAATAATAAACAAAACGTAAAGGTAATTTGTCTTTTCTTTAAATTTATATAATAATATGAATAAAGTGAAAATTATTTCAAAAATTTATATTTTATTTTTTAATATACATATCTGTGCGTTTGAATTTGATGACATTGTGCATCTCTACAAACCGTCTTTTTAAAATATTATTTATCCCGAAGAAGCTGTCAATGTACAGCGAAACGTCGACTTTTAAATTGATTTTAAACTGTTTGACAAATTATATTTACAAATTTTGTGATCGTTTTCAACAGACAAAAAAGCGCTTTAATTACACTGAGAAAAATGTATATTAAAAACCGTGTTGTAAAAAAAGTATCATTAATAATAAAATAAATTGTTTTAAAAGTAGCAAAATTGTTTAAGTAAAGCAAGTAAATTTTTCTCTTAAGAGAAATGACAATGCGATTATATTACATTAAGCATATGATTTTGTAATATTTATGAGTTCGGCCTGCAGCTATGATGTTTACAACATAAAATTTGAGGTCAAAAAGCGATCGAAAGATGTCACTACTTAAATTGTTCATTACTTTCACATCGCAATGGCATATAACCTATAGGAGAGATCGGTTTGGTTTGCAGTGGAGTTCATAGACAACACAACATAACATAATATATTTATGTTTTCTATGGTGGAGTTCTGGAGCTACGGTTCTGTTGATGAAGGCCCAATGAGGCCTTAAACAGCTGTACAGAGCATGCTCGAGGAATCCGCTGTAATCAAAACCGATTTGCCTAATTTTTTTTTTATAAAATTTGTAATTTAATATACGTTTTTTCTTAAATCGAGTACTTATTTTTTTTTGATGCAGCTGCAAAGGTTGGTGATCATGTGAATCCCGTAGCTTCTTATCTGTGCGTAGATATAAATGTTAAAATATAAATATATTAAACGATATTATATTTTATATTTTAGCCATTTTAGAATATCTTTTTATAAATTTAAATATATAACAGTTAATACAAATATGTTTTTAAGTTAATAAAATGATTTTGCTGTCACATATAGTAATATAAATTTTTGTAAAAATTACTATATTTATATTTACTTTTACAACGTAATTCTCTCCGTGTATTGATAAATTAAAAAAATTTAAAATGTCGCGGGAGGAACTCAAATAGAGAAGTTGTTGTTTTAAAAATGTGACGTTAACACCAAAAGAGAGCTCTGATACACAATAAAAGTCAACTGATAAATTAAAAGGACTAATTAGAAATCAACGAAAGCATAACAGAGTGAGAAGTAAAGGAAATAAACGCAGTTGAATCCTAGAGACAAAGAAGATTAAAAATAGTGTAGAAGTAAAGGAGTATAAGTTTAAAAAGAAACAATAAAAGAAGAAAAACAAATCCAGGGAATTTTAAAAATCAAGAATTTTTATAAAATTTTTAATTAAATTTTAGTAAATTTCAATGATTAATAAAATAAAGAAAATTATGAAACATGCTATGGGTGTTCTGGAAAAAAAAATGCTGCCGTTTTAGCAGAAAATTTGGCAGTGATATTTTTTGAGTCTTATCGTTTTATCGCTTGTCTCTGATAATTTAGCTTTCGACTGATTTAGGTACTCGTACCTGAAGCCAGGTTATCCAGTGTACAAACTTATCTCCCGAATTTTTATTGGTGGGAAATAATCAATGTGTTTAGAGTACCTATTTTATTCAGTTTCTAGTCAACTATATGTAAGTACAAGAGTCATGCTTTATACTCTCAAAAAAGTAAAAGTTAAAAATCTAAAGAGGACTCTAATAGTGTTGTTAATTGTATTTGTTGTGCTTTTTCTTCGTGCAATACACAGACGAAGAATTTTGGCCGACTTAAGTAAGTACACATTTAAAAATTCCTTTTACACGTGTGATGCTTGATAAATTTATGTATTTGTGTATTAAACTGCAGTAAAAGTTCTTGCATTTCGTTCTTGTGTAATATTAATTTATTAATTTTATCTAATCAGCCTACCTCAAATTATCCGATGTACTTATGTCATGCCTGGGTCATGTAATAAAATAATATTAAAATAACAGATTTTTTCATATATTTTCTTTGAGTAAGGATTGATGGAAAAATTTTAGGCAGTTGCTTAAAGTATAATTTCATTATAAACACCGAATACAATATGATAAAAAAAAATTCTACACAAAACTGTCAAACCAAAACTATAAATAATTTTCAAAAGGTTCCTTCAATTTTTTGAATGTATTATTTAGTTCGCTTGTGAATTTTTAATTTATTTTACCAACTGCGTAAATTCGTTTTTTTTTGTTCATAGAAATACATAGTGGTATTTTCAAAATGTTAAACTAACCAATTTCCTCATTAAAAAGCGTGAATGTTAATTCGTCGATCATTAGCACACTCATCCAGTAACATACACTGCTCAAAAAATAAAAGTAGTCATTGTAGTAGTAGGCGTATTTTCATTAAGGCTTAAAATTTTTAAGTAAGGCTTGGTATATCTATGAAGCTGCTTTAAACAAACTTTAATTGCACAAAAATTAATTTACATTTAATTTTGTTAATATATAATTAAGAATGACTATATTAAATAATTTTTTAGTAGTGTTAGCTATTTATTAAACAGGAAGTTTCATCAAAACAGTTGCTTCCACGTGCGGTTTGTTGTTGATGTTTGCAGTGCAGTCATATATCACTCTTCTTGTTTCTTAATTATTATTTTCTTTTGTTTATCCAATCGATTGAAACACTACAATGATAGCAAATTTTTAACATAAAATAGGCTTTACTTTCTTAAAATATTTACAAACAAATATAATTTGTACAGCGTATTCATAGTGTAGAGTGTAGAATGAATCTCTAAAAGTATTAACATTTGCCATCAGGTTTAGAACTAATCTCACGGTATGTACACTCATGGCCAAATAAATCGTTACGACTCGAAAGACAATATGTAATTCTTAGCGGAAATATGAGTGGAATGGTCTGAATCTCGCATATTGAATATACAACTGGTCAACTACGGTATTTAAAATTATTATTATTATTATTAAAATTTTCCTTAAATTAATATTCAATAATTCTAGTATGAAAATTATAATTTAATTTATAACGTCTTATAAAAGTAAATGGATTAATCTTGTTTCTCGCATTAGACTAAACAGTTCATATCCACGGCGTTGATAACAATAAATAAACATCATGAATGGTCAAGTTTCGTGAGAATGGTGAGAACGCGTAGGTGTTGCCCTAAGCCTTATGAAATTTACGCCTGAAATTAGGCTACCTCGACCACAGGGCAAGAGAGGGGCCCAAAAAAATTTTTCCCTTTGAAGAAAAATGGTAAAAGGTTCCTAGACAGAATTTTGTAAAAAATGTAAAAGATAGGTGTTTAATTTTTTATTCTATTGTATTTGATAATCCCCTTCAATCTTTTTTTATTATGTCAGTAAATCAAATTCATTCGTAGAATCATTAAATCAAAATTCCTAATTGTTTCAAATTAATTTCATTGACTTTTGAATCTGTTTTGAGTAGTTTCCTTTTTCTTTAATTTTATTTTAAATATATTAGGTTAAATATTTATGTTCGTTTAATATTCTTACGACAATCACTAATACTAAGCACAGTCCCCCCCGTAATAATTAACAATCAAATTCATTTGCGGTCACACTTACTATAAAGCTTATATAACAGCCTTGAATCTGGAAGAACCTTCCCGAAGATAAATACATATGTATTTTATCTTTTTGTCGCAAGTATAATTTTAAAACTATTTTAAAGTAGACTTTTTATTCATTTAAACTTATTCTTTAGGAAAAAGCTTCCTTTATAAAATGCTTAAAATAAGAAATATCTTTAGATTTTTCGCTTAAAACACACAAGAATAAAAAGTAAATTTTCGAATAATTTCTAAATTACATAAAGAAAAAAAACACAACATTCTAATTTGAAATAACTTTAGAAGAATATAAACAGAATGTACAATGCGATCGAAAATGATTCAGCGTCCTTGAGAAAATAAATACCCAAAGGTGATAAAAACTACCTTCGGCCTAGAGAATTTTCGCGTTTTTGAATACTCAAGGTAGGGTGACAATCAATAGCGTTCGTATGTTGTGCATGGTTTGTTTATTAATTGAGTTTTCTACAAGTTTTTCATATCGAAATTAGTACATATTTTTGAAGGATGCTCAATCATTTTTGATCGCATTGTATATCTTATCTATACAAGCGAAAAAAGGGAAAAGTAATGGGACATGATTATTACAAAGCATGAAAACAGGTGTTTCCATTTTTTCACAATTGTATATGAATTTTTTGGAACGAGAAATAATAATATGACTTGAATTTTGATGCAGCAAATAGCGGACGCTACGTATGGTATCACTTTTGCTTTTAAAATGTTCTAAGTAGATTTATGGAACTTTGAACAAAATATTGTTATTCCCTCATCTTTTCAGACATATTTGGTCAATAGCACTAAAGTTAACCGTTTTCTAGATATTTAATAATAATAATAATAATAGTCTTTATTGGTTCACATGTACATTACGAAAATACAAAAAGCTGTGAATATACATATACAATAACGGGATCAAAAGATGAAGTTCAGTTACAACCAAGTTGCACTATTCTTCCACTTAACCTTTACTCAGATTAAATAGAAAAATAAGAATGCAAAGTACAAAATTTAACCAAAGCGAGTAAAAGTTGAAAGATCCAATTACACAGAAGCCTTTTATATTTGTTTCATGAGCAAAACATGTCTAAATTTATTTTTGAATTGAAACTTGTTGTTCAAGATTTTTAAATCATTGGGCAATGTAATAAAATAGTGGCAATTGCTATTTTAGCTTTGAATGCAAAATGGCTTTTAGAGTTATATTAAAACCTACAATAATTACACAGGTTCACAGATGTTATTAAGAGAGTATTTGTTCGATTTTGTCCTAACTGAGAAATAATGGATGTTTATAGGGACCGTGCACATGCGATGACAGCGCCACCAATGGCCATATTTTGCATAAGTGGTATGAAAACACGAGTGACAGTATGATGACAGTTCAAATGTACATCTGTCATTTCAAATGCCAGGTGTACATTTGAACTTGAATTTTGTAATTAATTTCATACTAGAAGGTCAAATACTTATTATGTACTACAACTGTAAATTGTCATAACAGTTATAGTAACAGGAAGAGTGTTAAATTTTACAATTATCCAGACAGTACAGTAGTAAGAAAATATATATGGGTTGAAACATTTAAGTTTGTATGCTGTTTTGAAAGTGATTCATACATTTCAATATCGATTAGTCATTACGTACAACGTACTCTATTCGAAAAATGTGCAGGAGACTCAGATGAAATGAAAGTTTGAAGAATTTAATGAATAGAAGTCGGAAAGCAAGTCAACAAATGTAGGCCAGTTTCAAATGCGGTTGATGATTAACGGATGGTTAGTCTTGGTAATATGAATACATTTACGGTCAGTATACTGATGGTATGCGTTTCGTGTGAAGAAGTCAGTATAAACAATAGCCCCAACCGATCATCAGACCGACTTCATGTCAAATGCATGTGGAACATGTTTTATATTATTTAACTAGAATACTTTATGTTAATTGTATTAAAAGACTGATTATAGTATTAATGATGTTTCTTAAATTAAGGTTTGTACTCAGATTTTTGTTTAATTTATAGCACTTTTACATTAATTCTTTGAGTCACTCTCGTTACCCATTTTATTTATACAAATGGGTGTAAAAGAGCAAAAAAGAGCGAAGAACACGTTCCAGTTAGGCAAATTTCCATAATTTTGTGTACGGAGGTCATGCATTTAAAATCCACTGTGTTTGAAATGAAAAATTTAGAAATAACGGAAAACGCCCATGTCCAACAATAATTAACTGCCGATCTGCTTGTTTTCTGAAATACTGTGCTCATAAACAATAGAATTCAATTTGTAATATATTTTCATATCTATTAGTGTCACATGCAGGATTTGCATAAATTTTGCATATTTAGAAATTGTACTGATCATCAAACAATAAAACTTGTTGCAAGATTTGAGTAAATTTAGAAAAAACCCTAAATATTTTTAATACAATTACAAGAAATAACAACAAATCTGCACACAACCAAAAATTCTATTGACCATCAATGCCATGCAAGATTTCTTCCGCAAATACCAAAATTTTCACTTGGCTATTGAAGTTATGCATAGGGTGACTGCGCCTGATGGCCGGCCACTACCAGCTGGTGGTCCACTTACATAAACAAGATTTTAAAATATATTTCAACATCCATTGTAATTGCAAAACTAAAAATTACAGAGTGACGTTAATAACGTTACTTCAACGTGTCACAGGTGTATTAACCTAAAAGCAATGTTTTCATACCACTAATGCATAAGTCACCGCCAGGCGGCGCTGAACGCGGGCATGTGCATGGTCCCTATTGGTTATAAAAGTTTGTTCAGATATTTGGTGAACGATATAATAGCTTTGTTCGCGGAACACATTTCGAACCAATTCAGAACGAGTACGGAACTAATTCAGGATTGTCGTAGTGCGCATGCTCGATTATGAACCGGTTCGGGATGTTTATTTACCGCGAACGATTTCGGAACCAAGAATGAGAAGTCTGAATTGTTAACTCTATAAATGACGATAAATGATCTGACATTATGGCCGTACTCTAAAAATATATGTTTTATTAAGTGAAAAGTAAAAACATTTTTTAATTTACTTAACAATTACAATTCTAATCAATATCAAATTAAACCTAAATTAAACTATCACAAAAAAACTACAAGAGAAACCCAGAATAAAAACAAAAACAATCGTGAATATAGCCCCGCAAGCTGCGAATATAGCCACATTTGGCCACACTGTCGCTATACATAAAATTGCGCATGTCTCGAACTTACGGTTCTTGTTAAATCCCTAGAACCAGTAGAACTAGTTAAGAATCGATCTCGAACCGAATCTGGCTGACCCGCGAACACAGAACTGTAACTAGAAGTTCGGAATTTTGTGATCCGCGAACGTCATTATTTCAACTGCGCATGCGAATAGTCCCGAATCAGTTCTGAATCCTTACCGCGAACAAACCTAATATCATTACAAAACTCTACGAAAGAATTTAGATTTATTTTCATAACAAAAACGTATATTAATTTACGAATACTACTTTTAAGTCAAATATTAAACAAAATTCCCTCGTTTCTGAAAAGATCGGCGGTTGAGAGTTATCATTTTATTATGTGGAAATAAATGTAGTATTAATAAATTTATTTAATAGATACGCTTTTCTTAAAAGAATAAATGAAAATAAAATCTACGTTCTTTCGTAGTGTTGTGTAATGACATTGTTCGCCAAATACCTGAACAATATTTTTATAACTAATAATAATAAACATCGATTATTTCTCAGGACAGGACAAAATTGAACGAATACTGTCGTAAAAATCACGTTGCTAAAGCTAAAATAGCAGATATTTCGAAAATAGTTAACATTAGCGCTACTGATAATATAATAATAATAATAATAATAATACGTTTATTTCCCGCAAATAACAATATAACATTTTACAATATGTTCATATTATAAAAGTTTAGAGAAAAGAAAAGAAACTTGGGGAAAAAGTCAAAGATCAGATAACCAGCTATTCAAACAGAATAGCAGGTCCCTGTTTTTCATCTTTGGCTGAGATAGAGAAAAAAAAAGAAGAAGAAGAGAATAAGTAATCTAGATAAATGCAGTAATAAGTGAATAGACAAACAGCAGTAATATAACTAAGTAAGCTGGAAACATTAAAGAAATATATAATGTAATAAATAAATTATGATAAATAAATTTACAATTCTATGAATAAACGCACCATAAAATATTGTCATACTAATCTTATAAACAGACGAATATAATTTTAGGTATACAGGACATATGAAAATAAAGAACTAAGAACTAAGATATAGTGTTCTGTTCAGTGAGTAGTTCATTCTTAAACTTATGCTTAAATACAGAGTAAGAGCCATACTTGATGTCATGAGGAATCGAATTGTAGATTTTTACGATTTGATAGGTGAACGAACGCTTGAAAAGTTCAGTGCGACGAGTAGGCGGAGTAAGGGTGCCTTTAAAACGAATATTAATATTATGGACGTCCGTTCTGAATACTATTTTCCTCGAAAGATATTTAGGTATTTTATATAGGTACCAATAATTTTATGGAAGAGGCACGCAGCATGCAATATGCGTCTATTAGACATATTCAACCATCCGAGTTCTTTTAGCTTATAGGTAATGTGTTGGCGACCCCTAATTCCAAAAATTAATCGTAGACAAGAGTTCTGTAGAGTTTGAATTCTTTGTACATCAGTAGCATCAAGGTTGGGACCATAAACAGAGTCGCTAAAGTTCAATCGCGATAAAACTAAAGATTCACACAGTAAAGCTTTTACTTTCTTACTCAGAAAATGTCTATTAGCAAATATCATTTTTAATTTAAAATAAGCCTCCCTTATGCGGCTGTTGATATAGGGTTTAAATCTCAGCGCAGAATCAAGGATTATTCCGAGGCTTTTTGCAGATTTGGTGGGTACTATGTGTTGACCCGCTACATTCAATACAATATGTGTTTCGGTAAGTTCACGAAGTTTATTAGGGCTAAAAACTAATACAGATGTTTTATCAACGTTTATATTTAACGCATGTTTTTTTGACACGTCTATAAGACGCGATATATCATCATTAATATTAATAATTGCTCTAGATAAATCACAAGGAAAAAAGGAATAGTAAAGCTGTGTGTCATCAGCATATAAGTGAAACTTACAATGTTGTATAACTTTCATGAGATCAGATGTATATAAAGTGCACAGTAGTGGACCTAGGACAGATCCCTGCGGTACGCAGGTGTAGAACTCTGTAACATTTCGTTAAATATTTGTCAGTGAACGCTGTTTTCAATAGCGTAAATTACTCTTTATACATATGAGTGTTGCTATTATATTCGGCCACGGTCGACTGTCTATGAGTAATGCACACAGCTTTCTGGTCAAAATTAATACAGTTGCCCATTGCTCGCTGATTATCAAGTCTGCATTTAATAAATAATAAGGTTTTCGTTATTTTTTCGTACGCTAATAGTTTCAAATTAAATAGAGTTTGTAATCAGGGTAATGGAAATCATAAAAAGTCAATGCTACACAATAAATGCTCAAATATTTTTCATATTTTTTTATAAATAAAGAAATTTACGTACAGTCCTATTATAATTTGACAATTATACAAGAATTTCTTTGGCATAAACGTTTTTTTATAACCCTCAGACCTCATTATAGCCCGTCGGGATATAATAATAAGCTAAGCAATATGGCTACCATTGTTTTCCCGCTCCCATAATTGCGTAGAAGACTTCAAATTTGACCAGGGAAACCGGTAGAAGTGGGTGAAAAAATGTAATTTCTTTCAGAAACATTTTTTAATTACAAAATTTGCAACGGTGCATAAAGTTTTGATTAAATTAATTTTATTTTATAAAATAGTTTCTCATGCGGATATGTTGGTTCTTAGAATTATTTACTTTTATGTAACGTTTATCTGTGTCACTTAACATAGTTCTAGCGTTCGCGTCACGTAACTACATTTTTAGTTTTAACTCATCTTTCGTTTCATTGCAGAAATTAATTAAAGTAAGTTCTGAGCTTTGTTTTATCGAGTAATACGTAACTTTGTTAATTTAAATTATTAAAACTATTTTCCATATGAGAGAAACTCAGGGTTGTGCAACTTCGAGAAGACAGACCCTAACCAACCAGACAAAGAATTAGAACTACATATTCTGTTGGGGTTCACAATTTAATTAATCATTGTAAACTAATACCAGATTACAATAATAAACATTTTATTAACAAAAATTAGTTTGTTTAAACTATCAAAGTTTACAACAAACAGGAAGATGGACAGACTGGCCCTATATAATGTAATTAAATATTTTACTATTTTATTTTAAAGGGTGTAATTATACGGGCGTTTTTTACATGAAATATGATTAATTCGTTTAGCTCATGTTTTTAGAAGCAAAGAGGCTACAAAGCGATTCATTTGCAAAGTATTCAAAATAATTTTATTTTCCCTTAATCATAACATTTATGTATGACAGTCATAAATCTTTATACGAAGAATAGCACTAGCATGTCAAGTACAGCAGACCGCTTAGAAATGAGGTTAGCACGCAGGGGTTACCATTTTGATGGCCACGAGTGTACGGGGTAACCATTTACTATTGTATCCCGTGTGACTTATGAGTAGTCTTCAAACAAAAGGTCCGTTTAGCCGCCCAGTTGTATAGTCACTGCTCGCGCTGATGCACTGTAAAGCTCAATCGGTCTGGATTGACTAATTATCCAGTGTCGTTTACGGCTATATGATACATAGTGCAGTGATATTTACCTATGTCCAGAAATTTATTCATCGTATGCTGTTTCCAACAAATTTCGCATCTTATAAAACTTTCCAAAATGCAACATTCTTCATCCAACATATTCCAAAAGTACGAAATTCGAAAAGAAGCAAGTTTCTTCATAACAACATTCCCAAAACTACAATGTTTCACAAGATAAAACATTCTTCAGATGTACAGCATTATACGAGAGGCGTTCTGCAAGATGCAATATTCGTCCAGGCGCGGTGTTCTTCGGGATGAAACATCTGACAAGATGGAGCATACTTCAGGATGCAGTGTTCTATAAATTAAAAACTTGTTATCATTCAAATATTTAGGTTATTATGTTTAAGAATGTTAATTAATTTAAGATATTATTGAAATGTTAATAGAATACTTTGCTACCTACCTGTAGGTTTGCAAATTGTGTGCGGAGTGTCTTTAAATCTCCACACCGCTCGGTGTAGCTCGTGGAGAAGGGAGGGTTCGACGAAACCCCAATGCAAAAGGGTGGGCAAAAATGATTTAAAATAAAACGCACCAGCTGTGCACACTTGTTTATATTTAACTTGCTCAAAGAACTTCCAATAACGAACATTTAACAACGGAACATAAATAAAAAAAAGTAACACATTAAAATAATTCCGTACCACAGATCTGTGCTTCGGTTACACATGCAGTTTAAACGAACAACGCAATTAATGATACTCAGACTCGGGTAACAATAAACGAACAACGCAATTAATGATACTCAGACTCGGGTAACAATAAACGAACCCCGCAAATACAAAAAAAAATAAAAGGGCTATTCCGACCTTGGCCTCCTAAGATCCAGCGTCAATGTCAGTCAGCTGTTCAACATCAACAGATCGGAGCGTCCTCTCGCGGTGGTTAGCGAAGTGGGCCAATGTTGCGGTAAGCGGGAAAACCGCCAGAAATGACGTCGTCTTGCAGGGCGAGCCTATTCTCAACGACGGGGAAGGCCAGGTGGCGTGGCTCAATTCGTTGACGAAAGCCAACTCCGGCTTCTGCACCCAAGGGACGACGATATTTCTCACCCAAATAGAACTACCTCCGCCAGCTGAATTGAACTGGGGCTAATGTCTCAGCTTAAGCTTCAACAGGAAGCCTCTACTCGTACTAAAACTTGTACTCAAACTTGTACTCAAAGCCTAATGGAAGAAAATATGCGTTACGTTTCTTCGCAGTCAGAACAAAGTCGCAAGACATACCTGTTTCGTAATTTGACGACAGGCTTGGAAAGCTGTTTAGCAAGCTTAAATTCTCTCCCTCGTACGATAACAGATCTCGAATAATCCGGTACCACTTCCTCCACAAAATCCAGTGAAAAAAGAAGCACAAAGGAGCTGTACTCACTTACGCACAAAATGAACGATGCGAACGGGAGAGCTTGCGATATGAGACTAGCTGCGAATGCATGCCGCGTTCTTCCCCTAACGCCGGTTCAGACAGAAGTCGTTACGATCGAGACAGATTTACCCCGGAAACCAAATGAGATGGAGCTATGTAGAATGCCTGAAGTAACAGCGGATAGTTAACATCACGCCACATTGTGAAATATGATGAAATTTGAATTTAGACGTAGGCCGTGTGAACGTTAAAATTTCCCACGATGATACAGGGTGTACGGAAAATTATTATGAATAACTTGAATGGATTTTTCAACCGTAACAACTCCCTCCTTACCAAAAAGGAAATTTTACCTAGGGGAAAATTTCTTCCATGAACCAGAACAAAAGGATGAAAAATCTGTCAATCTGACACTTCGTCAAGGAGACCTATAATGGGGAGTCTGACTCCATAACATAACACAAAAAAAAAACAATAAACATACAACGCCGTAAAGAAAACAAGTGGTGAACGTACAACACCGCAAAACGATTGATGAACGAACAACCCCGCAAAACGATGGGTGAACGAACAACACCGCAAGACGATTGATGAATGAACAACACCGCAAGAGAGAGAAAGAACCTCCGACATGGAATAACTTCACTCTCATAAATGGTCCAGAAAGGTCACAAACATCTCTACCAAGTAGAGGTCAAATCTGATAAATGACTTTAAAAGTCCAACACCAATCGGGATCCATTCCAACGAGTGAAAAGGGGAAAAGAAAAAAAATGTAGAGGAAAAACAAAAAAAAAGGAAAATTATCTGGCTCGAACACACCTGCTGCACCCAAGATACCCGGGAGATGCTCTTATCGCTTGGTTCACAAAGAGAGAGGGCAAGAAATGCTTTCACGGGATCCGGCACGCTTGAAATTCCCGCACCTTTGCGACTTACGAATGAACTTCTCTCGACCATCAAGGCTGAGCCGATCAATCAAACCAGGAAAGAAGTAGAGCAAAAGAAAAAAAAAAAAAATTTAACTCACCCCAAAAGCCCTCAAGTTAACCAACCCAAATGCAAACGGCAAAGGCTCCAGCCGAAACAAAGTCGACAACCTCTCCAGTCGATCGCACTATTCATGGGTCCTTGAGACCTAACATAACGGAAAGTTTCCACGGGAGTTAAAAGGAAAGAAGAAAACGAAGAGAGTGTTGATTTCCAGAGATGAAAGTGGGAAATCTTCAGATTCCTTAAGTCGCCTTTTACGACACGCGGATTTGACGTCGGGAGTATTCGCTCAGCCGCACCCGCAGGCCAAGAAGAAGAAAGTTCAAAAATTACTCGTCAGGTGGATTGGGTTTGAGATGTTCACTACTCCAAGTGCCAGGTAAAACATTGCCTTCACAATCTTTCAACTCATAAGTATCGGCAGACACACGACGGCTAATGAGGAAAGGCCCTACGAACTTATCGGCCAACTTGGCAGCAAAATGTTTAGAAGCATCCGAAAGAACGAAATTTTGCGCCATACTTGTTGGTCCGGTTGGTACACACAACCTTACGCCTACGAAGATCATAACGACCTTTAGACTGCTCGTAAGCCTTCTGCAACCTCTCCTGCACGTCCTTGTACAGTGCTGCGAATTTGCCAGTACGAGATTGTAATTCGGCAGGATCCTGGGGAACAATGTCAAAGACTCTTTCTGGGTATTGTCACAATCGGGATTAAGTCTACCTTTAAGACACATCTCTCGACCAAAATTTAGAAAATATTGAGTTACACCAGTAACCTCATGGCGAGCTGTCCTTAGAGCGCAGGCAACTTTGGGTAAGAAGACATCCATTTTCGATGGTCCTCTGCTACGTAAGCCGTCAACATGGTTTTGAGGACACGATTCACGCGCTCAACAGGTTCGCTTTCGCATGATAGAAAGAGGTATATGCAGGGCGTACCTGATACGAAGTCAAAAGTTTCTGGTACTCCTTCGACCTAAACTGGACTCCATTGTCTGAGATGATCGTTCGAGGCACACCAAAAACTAGGAAAATGTCTTCCTCAAGATGTTGGAGGATTTTAGGTGTGGTGGCCTTGCGGAGTGGGAAACATAAGGTAAACTTACTAAAACAATCCGTGGCTACGAGAATGTATTGAAAACCACGAGATGATCTAGGGAGTGGTCCAACTAGGTCAATGCTGATTACCTCCCAGGGTCACGATATTCTGGAATGACCGCCCATCAAACCAGCAGGAGCCCACTGTTCAGGCTTAGTGCGAAGACAGGTTTGACACTTGCGAACATATTTCGCCACATCGGCGTGCATTTTTGGCCAATGATAGTTTTGGGCGATCCGATTATAAGTTTTGAAAATTCCTAGATGACCACTAGTGGGGGAATCATGACATTCTTCAAGGATTTGTTTACGAGCCTCCTTGGGGACCACAGGTTTCCACTGCTGACTCTCATCAGCCAAACGATAGTAAGTATTGTTGACAAATTTGTAAATGACGTTTCCCTCAGTTCGAAAATTTGGGAATTTTCAGGACATAATCGAATTTTCCTTAACAAGTCGAGATACCAATGATCCTTAATCTCTTCGAAGTTGATGGCGTCGACAGCAGGGACAGCACGAGACAGCATATCGGGCACAACATGGTCTTTGCCCTTACGATGAACTACGCTAAAGTCATACTGTTGTGGGCGAACAGCCCAACGACACAAACGTCCCGAAGGATTCTGCAATTTGTTCAACCACAAGAGTGAATGATGATCCGTAATAACGGTAAAATGCGAACCTTCAACATAAGGCCTAAGCTTTTCAATTGCCCACAACATAGCCAATAGTTCCTTCTCAGTTGTAGAGTATTTGCGTTCAGCACGGGTCAGCGAACGACTTAAATAACAAATGACTCTCTCGCCATCGTCCTGCTGTTGGGATAACACGGCACCAACGCCATAGTCGGAAGCATCGGTCTGGATGGTAAATTCTTTTGAAAAATCAGGGCATGAAAGGACTGGTGCAGACACCAAATGTTCACGAACCTTCTCCCAAGCCTCATCGCAACTCTCATCCCAACGATGTTTGGAGTTCTTTTTCAGAAGATTCGTCAGGGGAGCGATAAGAGAAGAAAAGTCCGGAATGAATCTGCGATACCATGAAGCAGTGCCTATCAAACGTCGGACCTCGGTGACAGTTTTAGGTTTTGGCATTCCCAAGATAGCTTGTACCTTCTCCGGATCAACATGGAGGCCATGACGATTGACAACATACCCAAGATATTTCATTTCGGTAAGGCAAAAATGACATTTGTCCTTATTTAAAGTCAAACCGGCTTCAGTCAATCTTCTGTGAACTTCCTCAAGGACTTCGAGATGTTTTTCGAAAGTCTGGGTCACGATAATAATGTCGTCTAAATAGACGAAGACATGTGGTTCCAGGTCAGCACCAATGACACGATCAATAAACCTTTGCCACGTCGCTGGTGAGTTATGAAGACCAAACGGCATCCTACGAAACTGAAATAAACCACGGTTGGGCACCGTAAATGCCGTGTACTGTCGAGATTCTTCAGCGACTGGAATCTGCCAATATGCTGACTTGATGTCGAGTGACGAGAGGAATTTGGCATCTCTGAGTTTGTCAAGAGTGTTAGACACATAAGGTAAAGGGTAGGCATCCTTGGTTGTAATTTGATTTAACTTACGGTAGTCGACACAGAAACGAATGGAACCGTCTTTCTTAGGAACAAGTAAAATCGGAGAAGACCATGCACTTTTCGATCTCTCAACGATACCTCGCTCCAGCATGGAATCGAGTTCCTTGTCGACGATGGCTTGTCTCGCAGGGGAAATAGGGTAGTACCTTTGTTTGATTGGTGGACTATCAGTTTGAATGACATGTTCGACCAATGTCGTGCAACCAAGTTCACCACCGTTGGAATTGGCGAACAACCTTTCAGTTAATTCGATCAGCTGCTCCTGTTCGGAATTCATCAGATGACCCCAGGAAGTTTGCACTTCCAAAACACCAGTCACCTGATCGTAAATCTGGGACAATACCCATTAGCTTCCAGAAGTCAGCTCCAAGAATTAAAGAATGTGGCAAATCGGGGACTACTAAGATGTCAATGACCTTGACTCGATCACGCAATCGAATAGGAGTAGTAACACTGCCAGGGCTCGAGCAAGGCTGTCCGTTTGCCACAGTGCACGAGGTCACATGTTTGATGAAAGGTAGATTTAAAGACTGCAAAATTTCCCATCCGGGCCCACCTATAATAGTACAGGGAAGCACCGAGTCTAACAAGCCAAGAAAAGAAATGCCTAAAATTGATACGGTTAAATAAGATCGCTCATCGCCTTGGGCATGAGCAAGGACATAATTGAGAATCGGTTACTTGATGGTGGTTCGATCGGTTTTGAAATTTTAAAACATCGCACTAGCCGACCATCTAATGCGTGGACTTCACGTTTTTTGAACACTTCGGGCACGAGTTCACGGTGACATTCGGGAGACCGCAGCGGAAGCAGTGCCTCTGTTTGTTAACGGGACACTCGTGAGACATGACCGGTCTTTTTACAATTCCAGCACCTGATGAAGTTAGAGGTTGGGCTGGGTTTAGACATTTCGGGCTTACTTTGTTTAGGTTCGGTTTTGGTGGAGGGGCCAGCTTGAACATAGGCTAAGTCAGGCTCAAGAGTGAGATTCCTTCGCGGTGGGGGAGTGTATGCTTCCACAGCTGATTTGCGAACCTCTAATTGCCTACCTAATTTAAGCAGTTGCGCCACAGATGTTATTTCAACCAGGCCTAATTGTTGCTGGTAAAAAGGCGCAAGATTCTTTAACAAAATTTTAATTTGAGCCGCCTCAGGGACATGGACGCCAAGCCTATTGAACAAGTTGGACATAACCGATAGATAAATGCCCATGGACTCATCGGGTCCTTGTGTACGTCGTTTAATTTCGTCAAAAAGCTGATTAAAGTAAATTTTGAAAATTCAAATGGCTCGCACGTTGAGGCGCCAAATTTGCTACCTACCTGTAGGTTTGCAAATTGTGTGCGGAGTGTCTTTAAATCTCCACACCGCTCGGTGTAGCTCGTGGAGAAGGGAGGGTTCGACGAAACCCCAATGCAAAAGGGTGGGCAAAAATGATTTAAAATAAAACGCACCAGCTGTGCACACTTGTTTATATTTAACTTGCTCAAAGAACTTCCAATAACGAACATTTAACAACGGAACATAAATAAAAAAAAGTAACACATTAAAATAATTCCGTACCACAGATCTGTGCTTCGGTTACACATGCAGTTTAAACGAACAACGCAATTAATGATACTCAGACTCGGGTAACAATAAACGAACAACGCAATTAATGATACTCAGACTCGGGTAACAATAAACGAACCCCGCAAATACAAAAAAAAATAAAAGGGCTATTCCGACCTTGGCCTCCTAAGATCCAGCGTCAATGTCAGTCAGCTGTTCAACATCAACAGATCGGAGCGTCCTCTCGCGGTGGTTAGCGAAGTGGGCCAATGTTGCGGTAAGCGGGAAAACCGCCAGAAATGACGTCGTCTTGCAGGGCGAGCCTATTCTCAACGACGGGGAAGGCCAGGTGGCGTGGCTCAATTCGTTGACGAAAGCCAACTCCGGGCTTCTGCACCCAAGGGGACGACGATATTTCTCACCCAAATAGAACTACCTCCGCCAGCTGAATTGAACTGGGGCTAATGTCTCAAACTTAAGCTTCAACAGGAAGCCTCTACTCGTACTAAAACTTGTACTCAAACTTGTACTCAAAGCCTAATGGAAGAAAATATGCGTTACGTTTCTTCGCAGTCAGAACAAAGTCGCAAGACATACCTGTTTCGTAATTTGACGACAGGCTTGGAAAGCTGTTTAGCAAGCTTAAAATTCTCTCCTCGTACGATAACAGATCTCGGAATAATCCGGTACCACTTCCTCCACAAAATCCAGTGAAAAAGAAGCACAAAGGAGCTGTACTCACTTACGCACAAAATGAACGATGCGAACGGGAGAGCTTGCGATATGAGACTAGCTGCGAATGCATGCCGCGTTCTTCCCCTAACGCCGGTTCAGACAGAAGTCGTTACGATCGAGACAGATTTACCCCGGAAACCAAATGAGATGGAGCTATGTAGAATGCCTGAAGTAACAGCGGATAGTTAACATCACGCCACATTGTGAAATATGATGAAATTTGAATTTAGACGTAGGCCGTGTGAACGTTAAAATTTCCCACGATGATACAGGGTGTACGGAAAATTATTATGAATAACTTGAATGGATTTTTCAACCGTAACAACTTACTTAGTTTAACATTAGGTTTGAAGTTTGAAATATTTAAGTTATCTATCAGATTGACGTTTTGTGTAAAAGAACTGTCAAATTGAGTGAAGTATTTATAAATAAAATGGAGGGGTTGATCACCAAAGAGAATAAACAAACCGATGTGTAATGAGGAGGATATGTACACAAAACGTGAATCTTTCAATAGCGACTAGAATATAAACATAAAAAAAATTTGCTCTTATAAATGAATTGAAAATATAACATTAAAAATTTCAATCTCTTGAATCATCTCTTGATGTCTCACAGCGTAAGGCTGAAGTAAGTTTGTTTTTATTTAAGGAAATTCTTTTGGTTTAAAAAAAACATTACATATAACACATCTTGTCATTCATCAATCACTTGAACTATCAACACACATCTACAAAGAATCCTCATCATTATAGAAGAGTTATTGTTTGTTTCGCGATTGGGCGTAACAGGTAGCAACACTTGGCAAATAAGACTCTATCTGTAATAATAAGAATTCTAATTCAACATCACACAACATCTAAACGTTACAAAATTCTAAAGTATCATAGGAATTTTATCGTTTGTTTCGCGACTGGGCGTAACAGGTAGCAACACTTGGCAAATAAGAAATTACCTGTGTTTCTTTAGAATTTTAGACATACATTACAAAATTAAACAATTAAATTACTCACCAATTTATCTTCAAAAGAATGTTCTTCAAAATTATAATAAATAACTGGATTGCAATTAACATTGAGAGTTCCCACCCTGTACTGTCACTTTGATGTTATAAAATAGAATTCATATCAGACTACTAGACTACGTAATTGTGTAGTGGATGTGGTGTAAAGATTAAAATAAAAGAGAAAATAGACAATTTCAATACTTACCACATCTGCAAAGAAAAGCAACACTACAATAGGTATAGTATTTCCAGCGATAAAAAGACAGATTCATGACAGATTGTAAATTTCAATGCGCCAGAACATTGCATATCTGCATGTATTTCATGGCGTAGGAATACAAGGTGCGAATTGTTTTTCGAATAGCCGACTTAAAAGCATCAATGATTGACCATTTGGACTGTGTATGTTAGTAATATTGACCTTTTTTTTAGATTGGCGCGAAATTTAAAATCAGTCTTTCTATCGCTGGAAATGCTATATAACGTGTTTTATCTAAAGAAACGTTTTGATTTTTTTTTAAATTATATCGTAATGTCAAAAGTATACAGCAAATAACAAAATAAAATGTGACAAAGTTGATCAAAATATTTTCGCTATATCGAAGAAATAACGCTTGCAGCTCCAAAGTTCGATCGGTGCCGGGCGCACATCGAAGCGCCTATGCATTCGGAGCTTTTTATTGGAGACTTTACTTATGAGTTATGAGCAGGGTTAGGAGGATGAGATTCCGCTTGCAACAGTCCGCCTGGATCGCCGCTTATACTGTGCATGTTTATGTACGATCATTGGGCTGGCTCATTTCTCCATAAGCGTCGGACGAAATTTTAATTTCATCGCGTAAGAAATTGTTAAATTTAAACAAAATTTCGTATTTTAGAATTAAAAATTAAACAAATTAAATTAAATACTAAACGTTCTTTGCTATTGCAAATTATGCATCCGATTATTTGCTATTCCTGTATCGAGTGCACTTAGATGTCGCGCTCTTGCCAGCGCGAGCGGAATCCGATCCGCCTAACCGTGGTTATGAGTCTTATGACATATGCAGCAGTTGGCTAAAATTAACTGATTACAGGAGCATAGTTGCACTTTTTGATTACGATACATTCCGAAAAATGTATTCAGGCCTATGATGTATCATAGGTCATGATACTACGAGCTTAAAGATATGATACATTAACAGACGAGTTTACGTTTCGTTTGCGCATAGCGTCACTGGGTGACAAAAATTAAACTTTATGAAACAAAATTAATAAATGTCCATTATGATGCTTTTATATATTTTATCGTCAGTTTAATGCTTTAGTTAGGTCTCCGATCTCATTAAATGTGCGAATTTTTTTTTATTTTCTCATTTTAAGACGAATTCGCGGCGCTTTTGTCACCGGATGACGTAGTCGATGCGCAAGAGCTTATCTTTAAGCTTCGTAGTATCATGATCATAGGTGTTAAAAATAACAGCGCTGTTATCTGTGTAACTGCTCGCGCTGTCAAAAATTGATATAACGTGAAACAGGCCACACTGGGCCTTGAAATGTGTAAAGTTAAGTCCTAGATAAGATTACGGCCAGTTTTTACTTTAACTACTTCTCGATTTCTTTATGATTTCTTCTTGTTATGTAGAACTTCATAGAGATTTTTAAAAATTAAAATATATACATATACATTGTGTCCCCAGATAGACTGAAAAACTTTTATTTTCAACAGAAAAATATTATTCTTTATTGTTTTTCTTAAGTAAAATAAAACAGAGAGTTTTGTCTTTCTCTTTCTTAATATCATGCACACTACTTGTTCTTTTAAGCTTTTGAATAAGATTGCGTGAAGCATTTATGAAGACATGTACATTTGGAAACTTCGCGTTAAATTTCTGTATTGCGTAGATGTAAGACGCTTCTCCAGTCCCATAGTACTGCAAAAGATAAATTCTTTGTTGATGGATTAATATTGTTTCAGCAATTGACGAGGAGAAGTAACAAAGGGATTAAGTTCCAAATCTTTCAACTCAGGAAACTGACTAAAAACTCCATCATTCCCAAATAACAAACATTTTATTCGCAACTTTCAACCTACTTTTCTCCTAGAATTTTGTGTCTGAGCACTTAACCTGTTTTATAGAATGTAGTCGATGGCACATAGAACCTTTCTGTGGGAATACCTCATTTTTCGACAAATTGGCACAAAGGGCCGTTTTCATAACAGAACTAATGTGCTTTTATAGGTTAAAGTCACTTTAAATTTAAAGTTCTATTATGAAAACGGCCCTTTGTTACTTCCACTCCTCAAGTATTAAATTTACCACAGTTCAGTTACTCAGTTTAGTAACTAACTGACATTTGCGACAAACAATATCTTGATTTTATTAAAGCTACCAAACAAAGTTTTTGCTTTAAATTTTTAGAATTTTCTCCTTTATTTTACTTAAGAGAAACATTACCTGGATTTTGTTTAGAAAATTAATGGTTTTCGAACTTTTATAAAGAATAACACTTTTCTCTAAAGTTGAAAATAAAAAGTTTTTCCTCTTTTTCAGTCCATGTGGGGACAAACTGTAAATGTATAATCGATAAAGCCTTATTGTACCCAAAGGTGTTAAAAGGCATCTAGTTGCTCTCTACTTATGTACAAATCTTGCCCAGTTCTTTCTGTCTTTTGCTATTGTTCTTCCCCTGTTCCAGTCTGGTTCTCTTTCTTCCAAGCATTCTGTCACTACATTGTTCCTCTTTTTCCTTGGTCTGCCTCTAGTCCTCTTTTCTCGTGTCTTTGTTTGCCATATTTGTTTTGGTTGTCTCTGGTCATTCATTCGTATCATATGTCCAAACCATTTTAGATGTTGTTTTTCTATACTCCTTAAAATTGGTTCTATCTTTAGTTCTCTTCTCATTATTTCATTTCGTATTCTGCCTCTCCGTGAGATACCTGTAGTTGCTCTCAGATAGTTCATGTCTGCCATTTGTATTTCACTTTTTTGTTGTTGCTTTCTCTATTCTTTCGTTTATTTCCACTTCATTTTTACCGTTCTTCTGTAAGTTCACCCTTAGGTATTTTTATTTGTTCAACCTTTTTATTATTTAATGTACCTTTTAAAGTACCTGTTTTATCTTCCTTACCAATTGTCTTTTTTTTATTTTGATTTTGAGTTGTAGGGCTTTATATCATGTGTCTGAATAGTGTTGGAGATCTATCTCGTTTTTTGCAAATAATACCAAATCATCTGCAAAGGCACATTATATGCATATTATCACTTGCGCTTGCTGTAATAAAGCTACTGAGCCACACCATGCTGTAGTCTGTTGTGTCTGTAAAAAAAATTACCTTATTGATTGCGTTGGTATCAACAGTACCATTGCTCGTCAAATTCGTTCTGATAGCAGCATAACTTGGTCCTGCGATCATTGTAAGAATGTCAGCAGTGATATTAACAGCTTAAAAGCGGCATTAATTGCCCTACAAAACGAAATTGCTACGTTGAAGTCATCATTGAACCCGCCTGCTACCAATTCTATGACATTATTTGATATGGAGAAAGTAGTACAGGAAGTTTCAGAAAGGGAAAAACGCAAAAACAACTTAATTCTGTATGGTAGCGATGAATCACCCGATGCTCATTCTAAAAAAGAGCAAGTTGATAAAGATACGGAACTTGTTAATTCTATTCTGACAACTCTTAATGTGCAAGATATCGTAACGTCAACAACTCGCCTGGGAAAATTTGATCCCACTAAAGTCAACCGTCGTCGACCGATCAAAATTCATCTGGATTCGGAAGCTGGTGTAGCATTGGCTCTGCGAAATGGTTTTAAGCTTAAGAATTC
Source organism: Dorcus hopei (assembly GCA_033060865.1). Lineage (NCBI taxonomy): Eukaryota > Metazoa > Arthropoda > Insecta > Coleoptera > Lucanidae > Dorcus > Dorcus hopei. The sequence goes on along the minus strand of CM065426.1, from coordinate 48,103,180 downwards.
TGCTTGGCCAAATTTATCTTTATCTCGTGATCGAACTCCAATGCAGTCGGAACTTTATAAAACTGTAAAGGCTGAATTACAGCAACGAATTGATGGGGGTGAAGTAAACCTTCGCATAAAATATAAATCTGGTATTCCGACCATCATTAAAGTGAATCAGGAAAACTAAGTTCGCCCAACAGTAACGTAGACAGCTGGTTAAGGATTTATTACCAAAATACCAGAGGCCTTCGTAGTAAGACACACCAATGTTATTATAATAGTTCTGTTTGTGACTATGACTTTTTTGTATTAACTGAAACCTGGCTTAATGAGTCGATATTTAGCAGTGAACTCTTTTCTGACTCTTTTGTAGTGTACCGGTGTGATAGGAAATTTGAAGTTGTAAATCGTGTTACTGGCGGTGGTGTCCTATTTGCCTGTCGTAAAGAGTTTCATTGCGAAATGTTAGGGCACTTCTCAATTTGTATCTATTGCGCCGTTAATCGACTTTATAATTTGTAAATGTACTTTCGTTTCTGGTAGCATATATATTGTTTCTATCTACGTGCCTCCTGATACTAGTACTGACGATTTGAACGCGATTTTTGATTACTGGTATATTATACTTACTGATCACAAAGTCATCCTACTCGGCGACTTTAATATTCCACAAGTAGCTAGTGGTTCCACAGATAACTCGAAGTATGAATCCTTAAATAATTTTTCAGCTCTGCTTGATCTTACCCAGTTTAACAATGTGCTAAATTATCGTGGTATATTACTTGACCTGATCCTATCCAATGCCAATTTTAATTTAACCGTTCAACGTGAGTTCCATTCCGTTGGTTCCAGAAGACGCACATCATCCGGCTTTCTGATAATGAGGTAAAGATAATCCCGGAAGTTCGTCGAGGCTTCTTTTCCAACTAACAACAACAGGCGTTATAATTTTATAAAGCAAATTTTCCGTTATTGTAATGACATCCTTAATGCAGATTGGACCGAGTTAGCCAATATAATAACATAGATGAATGTGTGAACTTTTACAATAAATTGTATTATTTGTTCGATAAAGCAGTTCCTCTGCATTCTAATGTTCCAAAAATACTTCTTTCCTCCGTGGTTTACGCACGAGATTAAGCAAAACCTGAAACTTAAGCGATTTTATCATCATAAATGGAAATCAACTAATCGTCTTTGTTACTACGAAGAATTTAGAAGAGTTAGAACTCTCACTAAAATTTAATTAAAACAGCATACAAGCATACGTAAACCAAGTCGAATCCCAGTTAAAATCCGACCCTAAGTTCTTTTGGCAATACCGTACATTTAAAAAGGGCGTATCTCGTATACCTCCTCTAATGCGTGATGATATTTCTCAGTGTGATAATCCTAGTGATATTGTTAATATGTTTGCTGAACATTTTTTCCAGTGTGTATTCTCCTTCTTTAAATATTCCTTACAACAGCACTGCTGATTTTGGCATTCTAAACGACACATTTTTCATAACAAATGTCACCGATAATGATATTCTGGGGAGTATATCTAGAACTAAAAATAAGCTAAGTTCTGGTGAAGATCAAATCCCCTCGTTTCTCATAAAAGACTGTCGACAAGCATTAGTTGTTCCCCTGAAAATTATTTTCAACTTAGCCTTAAACACAAATACTTTTCCTACCATCTGGAAAGTTACTCGAATAAGTCCTATATATAAAAAAGGAGATCGCTCTGACGTACGAAATTATAGGCCAATATCCATACTGTCCAATAAGGTGTTTGAGCAAATTATTTACACTAAAATGTATGTACAGGTATGTTCGAAAATTTCTCCCGTTCAACACGGTTTCATGCAACGAAGATCGACCATCACGAATTTAGTCTGTTTAACGCAAGATATCAGCATTGCTCTCGATTCTTTGATGCAAGTGGATGTCATCTACACAGACCTTTCAAAGGCGTTTGATAAAATAGATCATAATCTTCTGATGCTAAAGCTGAAATCTTTTGGTTTGGGTCCGAATCTCCTAGAGTTTATAAAGTCCTACCTCAGTAACCGAATAAACTTCGTGTCGTATAATGGATTTCGATCGGATGAGTTTGTTACTACTTCTGGGGTACCTCAGGGTTCTAATCTTGGACCCTTATTGTTTATACTATTCGTAAATGATTTGTTCGATTCATTTAATTGCTCTTCTTTGGCCTATGCAGACGATGTCAAACTCTATCATTGTATAAATAATATCCAGGATGCTATAAATTTGCAAAACAATTTAAACTTACTTAATGATTGGTGCTTACGAAATAACTTGAAATTGAACGTTGATAAAATGCTTTGTTGTACGTTTTATGGTAGGAAGAAGAATAAAATAGAGTTTGAATACAATGTTGAAAATCAAGCTCTTTTACCATTGTCATCAATTAAAGACCTTGGGGTTATTTTTGATGATCATCTAAATTTTAATAATCATATCTCTTCAATTTGTCTCTCAGCCTCTAAGTACTAGGTTTTATTATACGCAGCTCTAAGCATTTTTCTGATCTTCAGTATTATACTCTCTTTATTACTCTTTAGGCGTAGCAAGTTGGAATACAACCTAGTAGTCTGGCAGCCCTTGTATACATGTCATCAGATACGGCTAGAGCGTGTTCAGAGACGTTTCCTGAAATATGTTTCTTACAAGAAGTATAACATATATCCCGAGCGAAATGTTGACTATCGTTCATTAATGCTTGAACATGGTTTTGAATCTTTGCAGGCACGTAGAGAGAAATTTGGGGCGATATTCTTACATAAGCTCATAAACTATAGAATTGATTGTTCGTACCTTCTTGGCCATATTAATTTTTTTGTGCCTCGTATCTCGTCTAGGAGTAATAATACTTTCTATAATAGAATATGTAGAACTAATGTTATGAAAAGGAGTCCTGTTGAACAAATGTGTGCGAATGCAGACAAATATTACGAAGATGTATTTGTGGGCCTCAGAAATTATCTGTGGTCCTCGTTTTTTTGATTATGATTATATAGGTATTACACTTCTTACATTTAAGTTTAAATTTAAGCCAGTATTTGTTAGCTAACTTTGTTATTGTTGTTATTATTATTATTTCTCTTTGCACACATGTAAATGAATGTATTGTTGTTGTGTCTATTTGGTCTTACTGTTGGGCACAAATAAAGCATTATTATTATTATTATTATTATTATTATTATTATTATTATTATTATTATATTATGTTGAATAGTGTCGCTCCTCTCTGTCTTACCCCGTCTTTAGTTTTAAATATTTCTGATTGTGATTTGTGGCCTTATACATAATGAGCGTCTAAATAAAAACCTGGTCAAGTGGGTTGTGATCGAGAATTTATCCATTGCATTTACATAGCAGAATTACTAAATGTAGCCTACTTGACCAGGTTTTTATTTAGACACGAGTTACTTTCTGAATTGTTCCTCAGCTTCCTATTCACCCCTGTTCTTTTTAGGCTATCCCAGATTACTTTTCTTGGTACGTTATCGAACGCTTTCTTTAGACCTATAAAAGCCATGTACTATCGATATCATAAAAAACTAGGACAACTTTTCAATCCAGTAGCCATGCGTCTCCATTATTTTACTATATTGAATCTTACTTTGCTGTCATGTCAGTAACTGTGTTTTTGTTAATGCTGAAATTCTGAGCAATTTGTGTAACTGTGACACCCTTTTCTATGAAAATAGCTATCCTAGCTTTTAAAACAATATTTACTGTAAAAATGATTGACAATTTCAAATAATTTTAAATTTGTGGTCGGTAGCAGTTTTACACAGCTTAAAAAATCTTGTCCTAGTTTTTTATGATAGCAATAGTATGTGTTATTGTTTTCCCTTTTTTTCTATTATTTATTGTTTTATTGTAAATATGTGGTCTTGTACCCCTCTTCTCTTCCTGAAACCACTTTGTGAGTCTTCAAATTTGGTCTGTATTTGCATTTTTAGTCTGATTTCCAATATTTTTTCATACATTTTGGCAATCATACTCAGTAAAGTATATTTGATCAATTGCGTTTTTACAGTAAACGCGCCGTCGCACAGTGGTCAATTTACATTATCTAGCGCGGAAAAAATCCTAAATGTAATTTCATATTTAAAAATTGAAACCTAGGAAAAAATAAACCTACAAACTCCCTAGCATAGTATCCAAAAGAATTCGACTGATCTGCGAGCGTTTTGTTCAGTTTTATGTGGTTTCCTTTCAGATATCCATATAGATCAGTAAAATTTGTATTCCCTTTTAAAATTTGATATAACTTTAAATTTGAGAAGTTAAAAAAATATTTTGGTGACATTCGTAATTACAGCGAAATTATACCATGTTTATTGTACTTTTGTGATAGACTAGAAATAATGTTATTGGCGCGTATTGGTAATCATTACCACTGTATTATCCCAAGTATATATTGCCTTTTCAGTGTACACTGAAATAATTTGCAATAACCTGCAATTTCCAAAGTTATGACCTTTTCTTCAGCATTGTGGCTGGTATGACTAGGTGTGCTATGTTTTACCTTTCCTTATGTGACCGTATAAAATTTTTATGTAGATATACGTGAAAAAATATACACTTTCGTAATTCATAATAAAAAATGGGGGTTTCCATTTAAAAAAATTAAATTTATTTTTGTACCGCAACGGTACGCCACTGTACACATAAATAAACTAGTCTAAAATATGACAAATTTATAGTAATAATCGACATGTGAGAGCATTGTGCAAAAAGAAAATATTTTAGAAAATATTTTAGAAAATATTTAAGGTGTTCCAAATTTTTATACACACTGTATACAGTGTTTGTTAACAACGCCGTTTCGCGGCACGTTGCAATTTTTTTTCTGTTAAAAAAAATAAATTCGATTCGGCTCGCAGCAACACGTTGCGTTAAGATTATAAATAAAAAAATAAATATATAGAGCGCGGGCGTCAGAATAATAAACGTCACGTCCGTTAAGATCGAGTTAAAAATTGTTAATATTAGTTAATATTCTCTTAAATAAAGTTTGATAAGTTCACCTATCAGTTGTTCCCTCACTCGAGAACGCCGAGTGATAACATGTTTCTTACATTCTATGTTTGTAATTACATAGCTACATACCTAGCTGTGTATATTACTTAATAAACTATTCACTTCTGGCATATTATTTTTTGTGTATTATTTAAAGAAACCTGTTGATACCCTAAACCTCAATATGCCACAAAAGTTTAGAAAAAATACCCAATATTGCATGGTATCTTTATTTCTTTATCTATACATAGAATTGATATGAACACCTCAAAAATATAAAATAATTTTTCCGCGCCAAATAATTAAAACTGACCACTGGCGTCGGTGTCGTCGTTACGGAAGTTCCAATTCAGATGTTTCAGTTTGATTAATAAAAAAAAGACTTAAAGACTTGAAGACTTGAAGTATGACACCTCAGCTTAATTTTATATGGTTTTTCCTCTGTAGGTATTAATGAAATAAAGTTAATAAATTTGGTATTGGTGTATTTGCTGCTCCGCACCATATCAAACACGGACATAATACTCAGCATTGTTATTGCCCTATAATTCTTACATTCGCGGTAATCACCTTTCTTGAAAATGGGTAATAATATTCCTATTTCCTATTCTTTTGGGATTTGTTACAACTATTTTCGCCGTAAAGAATTTGCGACGCATTTTATAGCGAGCTGGCAATGCCGCTTGTGGACATAACTCGTCTTGGTCATCTGGCACCGCTGTAAACCCGGTCGGCAACGGTCGTTTGAAATTCTGTCTTCACGTTGGTTCTTTATTCAAATATATTTACGTCATAATTTTTCCCATTGGTCACGCCATTTTACCTCGTTGAGGTTGCCGGAAGTATTCCGTGCTGTCCGCGAACTCGCAATTGTTCGTACGGCCATCTTGTAAGAAGCACGCATGGTGACGTTCTCGTGAATTTTTGTTAATATGGGCAAAATTCAAGCAATACACAGTTTGACTGGAAGACTCAATTTTCACACACGGCTATTTAAAACGTATCTTACGTTTTAAACCAACGACCTCGCTATTCGAAGGTATGTTCATATTTCGTTCATGGCATCTCAACTAAAACTAATGGCCGTCCATCTTGTCTTTTTTAGGATCGTTTTTTTTTCTCTCTTTTGATTTACGCTCTCCCGTAATATTACTTTGGGGTTCTGGCTGCTGTTCCTGGTAGGGCTTAACCGTTTCATCGCCTGCACGTTGGTTGGTACTTCGTTGGGGAAGTTCCATCGTACCCCGTCGCATTAACCGTGCGTGAACGTGAGAAGCCTTGGGGTCCCGTTTACGCTGAAAAGTGCTGCCACCTACTTGACTTGACGTGAACCAGGCAACGAACCAACTTCAAGCGTCCAAATGACGTATAACCTCACTTATTTATTTATTTTTCTTTACCGTTTTCGGGCCGATATTGGGCCAACAATTTGATTAAAATTTAGTTTTTTTCCTACACTAGTAGAAAATTCAATTTTACCGGCTCATCAGAGAGGAGAAAGCGAACGTTTCCACGGCTAGCCCGGCAAAATGAACATAAATGCCTAGCCGAGAAAATAATTTACGAGGCTTTACCACTAGGTGGCGCGACAATAATTTCTGGAATGCATTCTCATCGACATCAAAAAATTAATAAACGTAAGTTTTTTTTAATTTAATTCCACTGGTATTTGGTTTTAAAAAGGATTAAAATTATCAAAAAAAAAAAAAAAAAACTCGGCAGCGGTGGAATTCGAACCCATGCCTCCGAAGAGACTGGTGTATTAAACCACCGTCTTGACCGCTTGGCCACGCTACTATGGGTGCGTTTCGTTTGCGCGCTCACACGCTTTAAGCGCTTACGCTTACAAGCGCTGTTTTCTGTTGTTTCCTTTGGGGTTTAGTCGCTTAAGCCGTTATACGCAAAGGTGTTTCTTTTGACTTTTGTTTGCACAACGAATTCATAACCTCAAAAATATAACTTCAATAGTGAAATTGATTCAATCACAGCTGCTGTAGCTATTTCTAAAGTGTAATGTTTGTTTAAAAAACATTAAATTCATTATTATTATAACCTGATTATGATTAGCTGATCTCCTCATACGCATCTCATACGTTCCATTTGGAACATAAGCGCTTACGCTTTTGCTGCTCTACCTCGATGGAATAAGCAATTGTGAGCGAAGACTATGACGTCATAATGACGTTACTATTTCGTCAACCGGCGCTTTGTGAGCGTTTGCAAAGCCAAAGGGAACGATTTAAGCAATGCTTATGAACGCTCAAAGCATGTGAGCGCGCAAATGAAACGCACCCTATATGTATTAGTGTGTTTTAAAACATCTATAATAATTTTAATAGTAACTCAATTTTAATATTTTTACTTCGAGAAAAAGAACGTTTGTGTGATATTAACAAAATTAATTATAATTGTGTAGGAAAAAAATAATGTGTAAACCATGGCGGTAAAGCAATTTTCGAGGTCTTGAGAAGTGGCCAGGCTCGGCTGCTCGCCTCGCCTGTCCATATCTTCTCTCGACCTGGAAAACAAGCACTTTACCGCCTCGGTCTACAATATACTATTATTTAAAACAACAAATTATCGGTATTGCCTGTTGGGCATTTACTTACTTTTGTAAGATTAGATCTGACGCTTTGGGATGTGTTAATTATTTGTTTACTTTATCAAGTTCGCGTTTGTTTTAAAACTTGTGATATACCGAGTAACATTTAACGCATTTATTTCTTATTTATTTCTGTGTGCACGAATACATTTTGTACCACAGTGTGTGTTTTGTTTATGTCAACCCCTACCTTGAACGTACCGAGTGAGGCAAATCTCCTGAAATTAGTGTTCTATCTGAGACGAACACATCGAGACCTAGGGAGGGGGTTTCGAATGTGGAGTTCTTACAAATTGGGGATCACACTCTCTGGCGCCCATGATAAAATTGTTTTACACCCATCCCTTCTCCATTGAGCTAGTCTGAGAGATCAGTTGTGGGAAGCAACGCTACTTGTCACCTGGTTTTTCAATTAATTAATCAGGAGTATTTCTTTTAACATTTTTGGGGTACCAGATTCTTTTTTCTCACCATATTTTGTTAAAAAGCTTTGTTACCATTTCTATGCTCTCTTCTCCCATGTTTTAATCATTTCCGGAGTTATGCAATCATGTCCTGCCGCTTTTCCTAGTTTTACTTTTGTTATTGCTTCTTCTTGTTCCTCTGTTCTTGTTCCTATATTTATCTGATCATCTTCTTCGTGCCCTTGTATTTTCTTTTCTAATTCAAAGGAACCGGTATGAATCCGAGACACAATACGACACATCTGATACAAAAGTGATCTGCATGATCTCACATAGAACCCATATGCATCAAGAGGGGAATTGAACTTATACCTATAGTTGCCCGGCCAAGCGTCAAGGCTGTTTAAAAAAAGTGTCACACACTTTGAGGGGGGATAGCGTGGCCCAAAATATGCAGAAAAGTCTTAATGAACATGGGTCCGCAAATGGATGGTTTGTTATTGCTTCTTCTTGTTCCTCTGTTCTTGTTCCTATATTTATCTGATCATCTTCTTCGTGCCCTTGTATTTTCTTTTCTGCATTAAGCACATCCTGAAAATATTCCTTCCATCTTGCCGTGATCTCCTTGTCCTCTTCAAGTATTTGTCCTTTTAATTTGATGTATATACTTACTGTTATGCTTCTTATCGTTCCTATTTATCGTTTATATTTGTTTGTGTGAAATTTCAAGATCACGTATCTCAAAAATTATGCATTTGCACACTATTTCAAGGTCATAATCGTGATCTGGTGTCTTTCACTTGCAAAACGTAATCGCATTCTTCTTTTTAAATTTAAACGTTCTATAAAAACGATTTTTTTCACTAGAAAGCATTCTGGTTAGAATTATTTTAACATTTGTTCTTTGACACATCTGGAATGTGGATATTAAGGCCCAGTTATACAATTTCATGTTAACTTTAAGCTGAAACTTAAACCCATAACAACGATTATTTCAACAATTGTTGGCAAGTGTTTAAGCTTTGGCTTAAAGTTAAGCAGGAATTGTACAATAGGGCCTAACTGTCATAAATAAATTTAGTTAAGACATACGTTTGAACTTTGAAGATTCCAAAGCCAACTCTGACCTGTTTTCAAAAAATCGCATGGTATAACTTGTGTGCTATTTTATGCTCGATTAGTGTTATTTTTGTGATGTCACATGCACTTGTCTGAACGACATTAAACCACTGATGCACACACTAAAAATTGTCGATGCATTTAAATGAGGTGTTATCCAAGTGCAGTTAATAACGTTTTCGATTGACTCTCGATTGGACGTCGTATCATTAAAAATGACAATTCGGCAATCGATGTATGCAATCGATTTATGTACCTAATGACTCATTACATGAATCAATAGGTATTTTATTTAATGACTCATTACATAAAACATTGATTAGAAGGCACTGAGTGGAGGACATAAGCGAAACGGATATCGTCAGCTTAATCAGAAAAACCCATAGCTCCAAAAAGCAAAATTTTACAGGAGAGACGTATTATTTTGTATTTGTCTGGAGCAACTTGGGACTTGTGCGAAAAATGAAATCGTAAATTGCGCTCTTATTAATATTTTGTACTTACTGGGTTTTCTTCCACGTGTTAGTTGAATTTTTTTCCTACAGATGTAAAAATCTCAATTTCGCCCAAAAGTGGAAGCTGTTTAAATCATGTTCACCATATTTAAAGAGGTACAACAAAAAATTTCAAAAATTTTTAAATTTTCAGCCATTGAAGGTTGGGGACAAAATACACTAAGGAACACCTCACTATATATTTCACCGAATCAATCAACCACCATACTTTTGCCGAATCGATTCTGCTCTCAGGCGTGTTCCTTGTTAATAATCGTAACATCCGCTCCAGACAACGTAGAAAAACGGCAAGCAATTCGAGAAACTTGGGGGTCAACAAAAATTGAATCGACTTTTAACATCGACGTTTACTTTTTAGTAGGAATACCACCAACTGCTAGATTACAGGTAAAACGCTAAATTTCGTCATAAGTCATAATACGATTCTAACTAACAAAATACCCAAAGGCTCAAATCGATCAAGAATTCTTCACCTACGATGACCTCATCCAAGAGACATTTATTGACGTGTACTACAATTTAACGTTAAAATCAGTAATGATGCTGAAACTGATTGAATCCAATTGCCTGAATAAAATCAAATATCTAATGAAAACAGATGATGATATGTATATAAATATTGCACCATTAGTAAGTGTTTTAAAAGAAACAAGTCAAATTGATTTGTTGATGGGGTATGTCTATGCACATGTGCATCCCATCAGAGATGAATATAGCAAATGGTAAGTTCTAGATGCATATTAGATTATCGCAATTTACAGCTAGTAATTTTATTGTTGTTAGGTACACTCCTTATTACTTATATTCCAAAAAATATTTTCCAAATTTTCTGTCAGGTACAGCGTACGTTATGTCTGTAAATGTAGTTCCAAAGTTGTATTCTGCCGCACTGCACACTCCTTTGCTACATCTTGAAGACGTCTACATAACTGGTAAGTATGACTTTGTAAGTTTTAGAAAATACAGTTAAAAATTTTTTGTAAAAATTTGTCCTTCCGTTTATAAGAAAAATATTTCTAAAACTAAATCACTTTCACCCCCATTCTGTGTCCAGAATGATTTTTAATGATTGAGTTTCAATTTGGCGCCATAGTCTTAGTGTAATTCACATTTTAGATGTGGCTCGACGGTAATCTATGGGCTCGACTAAGAAAGAATAGCATCAGTAAGTCAATGTCGTTGTTTAAATAATTGTTATTCTGTGTTTTTCCTCTTTTTATTTTCATTTTTAAATCAAAAAGCTTGCCTTGAAATTATTTTGGTCTTCGACTTATAAAACACCTCTAGATGTGTTGTCTATAGGTGCTTTCCTTTTACCACAAATCTCACAGCAGATCAGATATACGTCATTTCCGTTAGAACGAACAAGTGAGTTTGATTTGAGATTTCAACCTCCCACCTTGCTGCTTAAGCATTCCCATTAGTTGTTAGATTGAAACATCCATCCAAACTTACTTGTTCGTGCTAACGGATATGACGTTTAAGTGATCTGAGGTAAGATTAGTAGCAAAAGGAACGCAGCTGTCAACATAACAATATGGCGGTAAATTCAAAGTAACCTCAAAAATTTCGTACTTAAGCATTAAGAGCCATTCTGCTTTTAGGAATTCTACCAGATAAAGTCGGCATCGAATTGAGACACAACTACGGCTTCTCGAGGCACAAAAGAGCTTTCGATCCGTGCAGCTTTCTTACCGCAATTACTTCACACGACCACAGTGGAGAAGAAATTCGAGAATTACATTCTTTAATCCTTAAAACTGATTTGAAACGTTCTTGTGATGAATATGCGTGGTACAGATTTTTCGCTATTTTTTAAAATAGCAATGAAGAAAGCTTTCGCTTTGCGGAATGTTGGCTGAAATTTTAAACTCGTGAAATTCAAGAATATGCTGTTCAATGAAAAAATATAAGAAGTCAAAGATGGAAGAAAACTCAGGTGGAAATTAAAAAATTCTAAACTTATGATTAAAAAGAAGTATTCATCACTTTAAATGTGATTTTATGAAACTATTTTCAGTGACCTTTCTTTCTCAATTCTTATTCTTCTTCACAGTTATTTTAAAAGATTTTATTTATGTTTTCTTGTTTTATTCAAACAGTTGTTACTATTTATGTAATTTTGATAATAAATTAAATTAACTTTCTGCCTATAATTCGTGATTGCGCCCGATTTGGTCAAACAGCTGGAACAATATTAGACAATATCAATAAATCAATTTATCAATAAATTTTCTGATTTCTATGAAGGATTTTACATCCTGGCTTTTCTGATCATTTTGCAGTTAAAATACCGTTTACATTAAACGTTATCAATAACTCAAAAAATGGCGTTGGTATTCACAGACTATTTAATGCTTATAACAAAAGGATGTTTTGAGACCACGTTAGGATTCCGTGTCTCACAGAGACACGGAATCCTAAATTTTTAACAACTTTATAACAAATTTATTTCTCATTTCAACTTCGCTTTTCCATAATATGTTAAATAAAAATGTAAACATGGCATAAGTTATTTCTAGGTAAGTGAAATACATATGGTACTCATGGACGGGACTAATTTAAATTAGTTCCAGTCGTATCTTTCGCACAAATCCCAAATATTATAAGTTTGGGGGGCTGTGTGTGTCGTATTCTTTAGCCAAACAATTGATTGTCACAAACACAAAGAAAATGTCTTTATTAATAACAATAATACGAGGATGTTAATATGTCAGAACGCCTGGTGGTTATGTGCACGGTATGTCCACGGGGATGAGTTCGTAGTTGTCCTGATGCAATGGTTGCAGGTGGAGGACGTGCTGAACCGGATTCCTCGGCGGAGTGGTCGTTGATAAGCCGTGTGCTGGGTGACATCTTCTGACCGGACGGGCTTCTTTTATGGCGTCGGAGGAAGCGGTGAAATGGCGCGGCGTATTCTACTGATGCGTTTCAGTGCCCGACGAAGCTGGGTGGTCGTATGTGTTTGACGGACGTGGAAACCAGGATATCTCGACCTTTCGGCTGGCTTTGGTTAGAAGTCCGACCTTGCGGCTGGCTTTTGGAGAGGAGGTCCAACTTTGCAGCTGGGTTTGGTTAGGAGGTTCCAACTTTGCAGCTGGCTGGGGCAGAATGATTTTCGAGCTGCTCTGCACGCGTTTATATAGCCCCGGCATGCATCTTGTAGAGGGGCTGAGTGTGGTGTGGAAGGGTGTTAGAGCTTGGTGCGTGGCAATAGCATAGAGATGTGCCGCAGGTGGCGCTGTGGTCGCTACATAAGTATGTATTGTTACGAATGCGGTTGTTACCGACTTACTAGGTGTTTTTCTCCTTCTGCATTTGCCTCACAAACTGGGGAAAGGCAATTCAAAGGAACCGGTATGAATCCGAGACACAATCCGACACATCTGACACATAAGTGATCTGCATGATCTCACATAGAACCCATATGCACCAAGAGGGGAATCGAACTTATACCTATAGTTGCCCGACCAAGCGTCAAGTCTAGGTCAAGTCCATTGCCAGCGGGCCCTGCCAACTCTGCTATGCAACATCTAGTAAATTTCATTATACAGGCTGTTTAAAAAAAGTGTCACACGCTTTGAGGGGGGATAGTATGGCCCAAAATATGCAGAAAAGTCTTAATGAACATGGGTTCGCAAATGGACGGTTTCAGAGATACCAAACATTTTGCATTTATATCATTTTTTTTTAATTTAACAAACAAAGTTTATCAAACAAACAAACAACAATTGCAAAAAGTCAAATGACATGTTCAAAGTGTCCTCCCTCCATTCCACAGCAGCCACGACATCTCTGTCGCAAGGAGTTCCGAACACTTTCAAAAACCCTTGACCTACTCGTTGTTGCAGCTTCTCGAGGTCATTTATAGGAGTAGTGTACACTAAAGTTTTCAAATACGTCAACTCCAGACTGTATGTTTGACACAACCTATGTCGACTACGATAAAAAATGCAATTTGAGAAACAATGCACAATATTGTTAAAAAAAAGGAATAATCCTCCGTATATCCGAAACCGTTCATTTGCGAACTCATTTTCATTAAGACTTTTCTGCATATTTTGGGCCATTCTAACCCCCTTAAAGTTTGTGACACTTTTTTGAACAGCCTGTATTATTAATAAAAAAGCAAGAAACTGTCGATTAATGCCGAAAAAGAGAAAAGTGAAGATTAGGAGACGCAAAAGAAAAGACGAATAAGCATAGTAAAAATAAAACTTATTTTGAGAAAATCAAAAAGAAATATTTCTAGGAATTGCCAATTTGCCACGTTATTAATACAATACAATATACAAGAAGATAAGGATTATAAAATTAAAAAAAGACGGGCGATCGTCAAAAGAAAGCAACATCCAGAAGCGTAAGGTCATGTAAAAAATTTAAAAAAGCAAATGTCTAATTTGAAACTCAATCAAATTGCGTTTGTGACGTTACAATTTTTAATTCGTAAATGGAGGGTTCCCCAATATTTTTAACCTGCAATAAAAATAGTACAGTTGTTGACTATGATAAATGACCAAAATAATGTGTAATTTAATTTAGAGTAAATTTAATTCATGAGACAATATTTAATAGGTGCGTTTTATTGCAACGTTCGCGTCAGCCGGTAGAAGTAAAACGTCGTTTTATTGTGCTGCTGGTGTCCACTGGTGGCAACTTTCTCTACCGTCGTTCAAGACGGTAGAACACGGTAGATAGGGTGGGGATATGTCATTTCAATTTGATCCATCAATTCGTCTTCAATGACTCTTTGCTGTTGTAAAAATCGAACTATTATCGGAAACGGTATTTCACCGTTTTCCATTATTCCGTTAAATCAAGACGAAATAGTACCACTTTGACAGTTGAAGGTTAAAGCGTAACTATTACCGTTTTATTGTAACGCATCTACTGGCGTATACTTTTGCCACCGGTAGTGCACAATAAAACGCAGCTATTGTCTGTTGATGAATTGGATTATTGATGTTATGAGGCCGACCCCCAAAAGATGCTCTCACTTCCTAAATGGTGTTAGTTTACATTAACTCAGTTTTTGTATTTGATTTTTCTGTTCGATTTTATATTCGAGTTTGTCTCGAGTGAAATATGTATTTACTAGAGCTGGCAACGGTTAACCGATTTTGGATATTTGCGGTGTATAGCATGTCACTCATGCAAATAGAGTTGCATGAAAAAGAAATTTTCACTTAAATTCACATTCAAGTGATGCAACTCTATTTGCACGAGTGACATGCTGTACACCGCGAATATCCAAAACATCCAAAACCGGTTAACCGTTGCCAGCTCTAGTATTTACGTTTACACTGTTTGAGAAAATTGCATCCGATATCCGATTGCCAAGACGCCAAGCCAACTGTGTTCTGTGTTGCCAGTCTGGTTGGAAACAATAGGTGCGTTTTATTGCAACGTTCGCGTCAGCCGGTAGAAGTAAAACGTCGTTTTATTGTGCTGCTGGTGTCCACTGGTGGCAACTTTTTCTACCGTCGTTCAAGACGGTAGAACACGGTAGAAAGGGTGGGGATATATCATTTCAATTTGAATCCATCAATTCGTCTTCAATGACTCTTTGCTGTTGTAAAAATCGAGCTATTATCGGAAACGGTATTTCACCGTTTTCCATTATTCCGTTAAATCAAGACGAAATAGTACCACTTTGACAGCTGAAGGTTAAAGCGTAACTATCACCGTTTTATTGTAACGCATCTACTGGCGTATACTTTTGCCACCGGTAGTGCACAATAAAACGCAGCTAATACTTCTCCAGCCTCTCCTAGTACACGGCCTATTGCGCATGACACGGTATCAAATCGAATGCAAAATCGGATGTGAATTGACACAGTTAATTGAAAAATCGAATACAAAATAGGAAGCTTTCTCGAATGTTGTAACTCGAATGGTAAATCGAATAGTGTAAAGGCAAAAATATCATGTTTGAGCTACTCGAAACTGAAAATCGAATGCAAAATCGGATAGTGTAAACTAGCTTTATACAATCTAACAAGCAGAGAATGCAATCCCCAGTAATTGAAACGCGCTCTTAACGATTAAGGCTGGGGACACACGTCACCACGGACGTTACAGCATTACTTTACTGAATGAATTCGGTCACACGACAAACGTGCGTTGGAACGACTACGTGCCAGTGTTGCCACTGTTGCCAGAAATAATTTCTCGACGGCACACACGCTTTATCAAATGTAGCACAAAATATTGTTTTTCTACAACCGTGTCTAAAGTAGATATGTACTTAAATGTTAATTTTAGTTTGTAGTGTCACTTTTTAAAAACCAGTAGATAAAAAGTTGCAAGGTGATTTAAACCTAACCACAGTTTAAATAATTACGTTTGTAATGGGCCCACTGATTGCTTGTTTATTAATTAATTCCGACAAGTAAACTGGCAATAAAATTGTATAAGCAAATAATAAATATGTGTCAACAAGATCCTCAATTAAGATTTATGGCTAGGGAATGCCGGCTAGGCGCTACCTGCTTACGGCTTATCGGAACCTAACGGTCAACCCTCCAGCTGTGTTGTTGCAGGGTGAATGACTTTTATGGAACTTGTCCGGTGCTGAGATTAATTTTAATATTATCTAATTATGACCCAATCGTCGGATGTAATCCGCCCTTACGTTGTGATACCCAGGTTCTTTGTTTGGTGGGCAGTATAATGATAGCTTTCTAACAAGGAAATTGGCAAGTTAATAATGAAACGCAACAATTAAATTTAAGTAATTATTTATTGAAAAAAAAAAAAGAAAAAATTGGGTAAAAAACTCCTGCTCTCCGCCTCTGTGGAAACAGAGAGCTTGAGTGAAAAAAAACCCTGGTGTTTTCAGAAAATACAGTGCGATTCGTTTAACAGCTTTCACCTTCGGGTGTCGGCGCAATCTATTTCCTTCCGATTCACACCGTTGGTGGCACAATGTTTACACAGATGTTTGTTTGAGCTCTGCTCCTCCCTTAGATTAATAGTTAATTGAGTTTCAAATGCGTTCGAGTCTTGATACAGTGTTCGTCACTCTAATGATATTCAAAGACTTGTTCGATTTAATAAACCAACGCACAAAGTGTCTCTGTGGGACTACAGTGTACTTAATTAATGGAGTTAATTAATGAATTAATCAGATGTTTGGGCGAAGTATGTGATACACCTGCCGTCTTCAGCGATCAATCTGCAGGTATATCAGTAGCAATCACCAGTTTTTCACGGGCTCCCTTGGGAGTAGTTTATTTAACCCTATCTCTAGCTAATCTAATTAATGGACCCGTGCAGTGAACCAAAACTTCTTCTGCTCCGAAGTCCGAGCGTAATTAAGATTTTGAGAGCGGTGCTTTACCCTATGCCTGGCCTGTGAGGACTCTCTGTATATCGCTCTTCCGCCGACTACCTAGCTAATTAATTTAAAGACGCAAGGACTCAGATCGACTGGTTTAGGCACTACACTATGGGTGTTTGTGGCCGTTTCAGTCTCGAGGCAATCGCTTCTAATTAACCTCTCAACCAAGGCACAGTTTGACCCTCCCACATATACAGGGTGTGAAAACCTTTATCAAGAAAATGGCCAGGAATGTATTTCAAATTGCTTGGTTTACAATTTGTCTGAGAGAATTCCCCTAGGGTAGAATGATTTCTAAAGTACACTGTATTGAAAGCCCAGGTAGATGTAGGGAATAGCAAATTGCCGTTGATTGATTAAATTATCGAACTCGGCTACTAATTACGAACACTGACCAATCAAGTCTTAAATATGAAAGTCACTAATGCGTTTTAATACTCGCTGTAAAGTAACTCAAAATAGTTGATTAACTTTAGCTCAGAGTAATGTTACTATGAAACGTACTGACTCAACCGGATTAAGAACAAACAAAATCTCTGTGTAATTCTTTTACCACCAAAGGTGAATTGAAGGAAATAATTAAATGCTAATTACCATTAGCGTATAATCCTTTCACTCGCACTGCACGGGATTTTAAAAACACTTCGGGTCGCGTCGCGGCGCTCACGTGTATGGTTTTAATTGGCCTTCTTATCACTAAATTTACCCGGACCGGAATAAATGATTTAATAACAACAAATAGATATATAAAAATACAAGTTAAAATAAGGACTACAAGCGCCTAAACACAATCAAGACAACTTCGAATTCAGTTCGAACGAGCTCGCTAGCGTTCAATCTGATCTGCCGTTCTTTTCGCGTGCCCCTTACCACGAAAACAATTAAAACACACCCCCTCGTAATTGTAACAAGATTCTGGCATTCCTTCGACTAATGGTAACCCCAGCCTTAAGTTCACACGCCCGCCTCTCACAGATCCCAAAATGTATCAAGAGACACTCTATTAACTCATCGGTATGTCCGCCGTTCTATGTCTTAAATGAAGGCCCTATAAATTACTATTCAAGTGTGGAAGTTGACATTTTCAAAGTATACGTTATCTGCCTGAAGCGAGACAGACTCCACTCGCAGTGCAACTCGATATCTTCGGCCACTTGGCCCGCTCGTCTACAATTTTGACACAGCAATGCATGGGGAAATTTAGAAAAACAATTTAAAACGTCAAATAGATTTGTTTATGATGTCTGCGTGTCACCATTTCTTCGCGTATCGCAGGTTCTGTGACTGCACCGATGAATAACACTTCAAATGACGCGTAATGGACATGGCTTTTACGTTAGCATTTAAGCCTCTGTAATTTCTGGGTGTCCAGCTTCGTACGCTTGGACAGATTTACGGCTGTGTGTGTTCTACGATTAGTCGAAGGAATGCACGTCACTTGTCGCTTATCGCTTGGAAAAAAATTTACATAGGATATGGACCGGTATTTGTTATTGAAATAACAAATGTAACAAATTTGCTTTTTATTTGAAAACAATTCTTGCGACCCCTTCACGTTCATAAATAAACCGCCAAGGCGCCAAAGGTATCATGTCATATTTCTAAAACTTTCGCTAAGTCTACCAACTATAAGTACGAGTACGGTAAGTAGGAGTGTCTCCCCGCAGTAAGTTTCTCTGGCTCCGCCTAGTAGATAGGCAACTATAACATCAACAGTATATAGGAATAATAATTGTAAGTCTTCAAAACACGAGCGTCTCGCCGCAGAAAGTTTTCATAGCTCCTCCTAACAGATATGCAACCCACAAAACTTTTAAGTATATAATAGTATAAATTGCAAAACGAGCATTGTAAATAGCATATTACGCACTCGTGGAAAAGTTGCACGCGAGCCGCGCAATGACGAGTACAAGTAATTTCACAAGTGTGTAATTGCTTTACAACTCGAATTTTGTACTATACTTTATCTACGACCACAAAAATTACCTCATTATTCAAATCCAATTTATTTAGCAATGACACCTTCAATTTCGACGACTGTCAATCAAATCTGATGCGGCTACGTAGATCTAATTACAAGCGTGCGTAATGGGGACATCACAAAATGTTGTATTTAAGTCACATTTGGGATGTTTTTCTTTGATGTCTCTGTGATTTTCATTTTATATCATATTCTGACGTCACACTAATGCAGTCCATTGACCGGTAAGAGAGTGGTTACGCTAGTGTTGTTAAATTACCGGTAATTTATTTTTAATGTTACCTTACCGATAATGTTACCGTAACATTACCAACTGCATTTTTTAACTAAAAATTAGATTTTTATACTTAATTAGAATTTTCTGATTAATTTGATATCAAATACACATCATTCTTTCTTTTATTAAAAATAATTTTTCATCCGAGTTACATTACTAACATATGACACACTTTACAGTTTTCTTCTTCGATCATAGGGGAAAGTTGCCTATATTGGGCCGGCTCTTAGATTCTATCGGTATTTAAAAAAATACTTGCAGAAACGTTGTTTAATACAGTACCATCTGAGGTAAGTATATGTAGTGCTTACTGTTATTGAAGTTTCTAGTTTATTCTTATTTATTCAAAAGCGGTCCAATTTAGGAGCCGGTCCAATATAGGCATCTTTCCCCTATATCTTAAATTCCAAATCATACTTTCACTCCTTGGTATTTTTTCTTTTTTAATTCCTGACAAAAACTGCTAAAATAGTCAAAAATAATCAAACGTCTAAACGAAACCCATCTAAATGTATCAAGTATTTATTTATTTTATCTTAGTACTTAGTTTTTCTTTTAAATAGGCGCCATGCACATCTCTGCGTTCAGCGCCACCTGGCGTGGTGATTTGTGAATTAGTGATATGAAAATATTTCTTGAGACTCATTGCATGCAGTGGCGTAGCTATCATAGGGCAAAGTGGTGCGGTGCACCGGGGCCCCCAAACTCAAGGGGCCCTCAAGTAAACCTAAAGTTCCGAAGCGAAGTGTGTTACTGTTCAACCATTTTAAATTATAAAATTATGTAACAATTATATAATTATACAGTCTGTTCTAACTTAAGTCGGCACTATTGCTAACTTTGTTATTGTAAAAGCTACAAATTCGGTTTAATTAGCAAACTAGCAGTACTTTTCACACTGATTACAAAGATAAAGTCAAAAAAAAAACAATTGAAGCGGTGGGATGCAAAACTCACTCGTTCCACATGAACGTGTTCCTCAGAAAACGTAAAAAAATCTCTGCACCAAATCTCTGATGGTGTGACCAGGTCAAAACAATTCTTTTTGCTTCCTAGACGTGCTGTTATCCTGGAAAAGTGTGTGTTGAATTCTGTATTCTGAAAGAGCATGACATAATCTTGTAGAATCCACGGCCACCTCAATTTTTTCATAAAATGGAACGAGCGAGTTTTGCATCCCACCTCTTCAAATTGAACGTCGCGTTTATGAGATAAGTCAAAAAGATACTTTTTTAAATGGAACAGCCTTTATATTACTTTACCAATCGGTAGAGGATAAAATTCTTAATTAAAATTGTCTCTTGTCATTTTTTCATAAATTAATAAATAAAGATGTTTTGATTTTCACAAAATCATCAAAGGTGGTTGTGCTTTGGAAACAAAATATTTGCAAATCGCAGTAATCAAATTATTCTGTTGACAGACTATTGTTCTTGAAGTTTGTGCTTTATTTCTTGTTAAAAAATGGTTTTTACGCATGTAGAAAAATTTACAAAAATTGTCATAATTATTGTTCATTTTTCTAGATTCGTGTAAAAACCACAAGAAAATGTTCAAAAATAGTCATAATTTTTGTTCATTTTTCTAGTTGTATGTAGAAACCACGAAAAATGTTCACTGATTGCATGGGAATAATATCACTGTTATGACAATTTACGATTGTAGTACATAATACTTCAACTTCCTGGTATTGAAATACATTACAATATTCAAGTTCAAATGTTCACTAATAATTTTAAACAACTCGTATTTTCATACCACTAATGCAGGATATGGTCATTGGTGGCGCTGGCTTCGCATGTGCATGGTCCCTATAACATAAAGTAAGCCTTAATGTTACATGTATTGACAATTTAGTTTATTAGTTGAGTTACAATTTGCAACTTTTCGAGTCATCATTTGAAAAAATTACAGCATTTTCCATTATGTTGGCAACAGAGGTAACATTCAGAAATTACCGGTAACAAATGAATGTTACCTTATCGGTAACATTGGAAATTTACCGTAAGGTAGCCTGGTAAAATTACCGACTCACAACACTAGGTTACGCTACCGGTAGAGATGGGCAATCCAGATCATTTTCAAGATCCGACTCACTGGATCTGAATCAGTACAAAGATCCGGATCACTGATCCGGATCAATAGAGTCGGATCTCGGACTCAAAAATCTTTACAAAAATTAAATCACCGTATTTATTTTAATTAAAAATACAACATTTTTGTAAACATGTAGGCATATTCATTTACTATTAAAATATAATTTTTAAATTTTATATAAAAAATAATATGTGTACAGTAGTACCACTAACTGTTATACATTTTTTTTAGTTACAGCTTCTGTGGATTATTTTTTTTAATTTGTTGACGAACTGGAACTACTATTTCTTACAAAAGAAAATATTAACTCAAATCAAAGAATTCGTATCAGAAGAAACAAACGGAATAAATAAACTAAATGCTCAACTGAATATAAAAACTTAATATTCATCAATTTCAATACTGATACAATGTCACAGCATAAAGGCTGTGACATTGTACTCACGTCCCGAAAAGGATCTATGATCCGTGTGATTCAAACATTCGCAGTCGGTTTAGCCGGCCGTTCAAATGACTCGCGAGTCGTGCCTCGTGCGAGGAACCGTGAGCCGGATCCCAACATTTTCGGATTCGGCTCACGCGGATCTCTTAAAGGATCCGGATCAGTGAACCGGTTCAGTCGCGAACGACCCATCTCTAGCTACCGGTGAGAAACCACACTCACCGGGTTTTGAAAGTGGTGGATTGTTTCTAACTTAACTTTTTACAAATCTGTATATTTCTCATGTTGTAAAAAATTAAGTTAAAACATTTTTAACATTCAAAAGTAAATAAGCAAGTAATTTTTCTCTGATTAAATTGTTTATAACCGATGAGCAAATAAAAATCAGATTAGAACAGGTGGTGCAAAGAAAAGTAGGTATGTCTGTGATTAAATAAATAGTCAATAAATTTGACAGTCCATGAATATATTACATTAATTAATTCAGTTAATCACAGACATATTGTCTGTTTCAAAATTAAAAAACCACAACTTGTTGAATTATGTTGTCAAAAAACAAAATTCCCAGATATATTTTAGTTGGTACTTCATAATTTTATTGTCGTTGTAAGTTTATGCGCGTCAGTAATTTTGCGTCAAAATTTGAAATGTCATGTAACACTAATTTGCCCTAAATCTTATGAAGTGAAAACACAGAAATCTTTTAAATTGTGGAGTTGAAATTTTCTTCCTCCTAAATTTGTCACTAGCAGGTACATGCAGCAGCGTTGCCGGTTGTATCCACGGAGTAAATTGCGAGGTTGGTGGTTTATTGATTTTGAAACAGACATACACTGGTGCAATAAAATCGCGTACACCTTCAAAATCAAGTAACAGAGTTTTTACCTATTTTTGGCTTCGTAAATAGGTATTTTGTGAATTTTGACATATTATCAAAAATGTAGGTTATAAACTGAGAATTTAAGATTCTTGTTACGATTTATTTAAGTATGAATTTGTTATTAAAGTGTCAGAAAATAAACGTAACAGAGGTGTATTTATTTTTATAAAATAGAATTTATGAATAAAGGAAATATAAAGTTCAGTATTTTATCATTTCTCCATCAGCTTCTAATACTCGATTCCATGGCCTTCTAAATCAAAAGCGAGTTCTAACTGGCCTGGGCGTTTTGAAAAATTGACATTGAATTTTTATGCTTGAGAAAACGCCAAAAGTCGACACTTTGGCGCTGGTTACGGGGCACTGACGGCAATGAGTGAAGTGCACTGTCATTACTGTCAATCAAAGTGAGTTCACTCAAAATTAATTAATATTGTAATTACCGTAATACAACATAATTTATGTGGTATAAACTTTATAGATTCATGCACAAATCATTTGATCTCGTCGGAGTGAAGTACGCTTGCGCAGTAAAGAAAGACTGGCACTTTCGTGTTATGAATAATTACAAGTTACATAAAAGAATTTCGACTTTTGATAATGTAAAATGTGTTAAAAAGGGCGTTGATAATTACGCACAATGAGAAAAGAAGCATTATTATACATGTTGTAACTTACTACAGAAATTCTGAGTATATGCAGGTAAGATTTTAATCTAAAACCGTAATAGTTTAATGCTAAATTAAGTTGTCGAAATTGGACATAAATACTCCACCTTATTCCAACATAAATAATATCCAGTATGCTCAAATTTTTACAACAATAACATTAATTGTTCTTACACGAACTCATCCACCATTCACATGTGACAGAACTGTCAAGATTTTAGGTTAAGAAAGCGCCCTGTAAGCAGTGCTTGGCGGAGCACGCCTGAACTGCACTTTTGCGCAGGCCAGATAGAACTCGCTTTTCACTTAGAAGGCCATGCTCGATTCAATCTTTCAGGCATAATATGAAATAAGATTTCACCAATAATTTTCATCCTGGCTTAATTCTTCCTTATCATGATTCAAGTAAAATAGAAAGCGTGATAGCTTCTGTTCTTCCATCAATACTATTTTTTTGGCACTTGTCGAATTCTTTGAATCAGAATTTATAATCCTTCAACCTGCAGTTGACCATAATAATGCCGGAAGGTTTTTCACAAATAACGAGATTTCCTATTGTTTGAGATGGATTTTACCTCAAATAATTAAAGAGGGCTTCATCTTGTTCATGAGTTGAATTTTTTTAACGTCCCAAAGCTGCTTTTCTACTTACACTTTCTTCCTCTATGTACGTCTTCTCTGTTCGTGTAAGAGTGCTTTTATTTAGACCATATATAATTATCCGCCACTGCTCTTATTCGTCATGCATTTTCTAAGAGAGTATGAAAATTGATTCTGCTTGTGTCAGTTCGGCATTTTTATTGTTTGACACTGACAGATTATAAATTAAGACCGACTTAATACAACAAAAATTGGGTGTACGCGATATTTTTGCGCGCCACCGTACATTTTCTTTGCATCGCCTACTCTAATCTCATTTTTATTTGCTCACTTTTTAGGCTTTTTAGTAGCAATGATAGCGGGAAGCGGGATCCATATTTCACAGAGGTTAAAAAATCCATTCAATGATCGTATCGTTTCAAAATTCACTGTTGATCTGATTCACCTCGGGCATTCATCAACGTTTTACTGGTAAAATTTACCCGTGTAAGTTTGGTGAATTCTGAAATGTGCCCGGATATTCAATTAACTGATTATCTATAACGGATAACCGGTTTTCGGTGTTCTTCAAAACTGCGAATTATCCAAAATCGGCTAACCGACTATCTACAAAACCGATTTTGAATCCAACACTAATTAAAACTTGTATCACAAAATCTTCTAAGCGGACACTAAATCGCGCAAATATACACTTTACGTTTCGCAGTCGTTCGACTGCTTCGTCAGAAGTGAAAATTATGTTGTCAAAATAAACAAGGTTGTCAACGGAAACTGAAAAAGTAACTTGATTTTTTTTTTTTTTATGTATATTATATTTATTTTTAATCTAAAAATAATTTGAACATTACAAATGTTAAAAAATTGACAGATCTATGTTCTATTTAAGGAATCGAGAAAACTACAAAATGTATCATTTAAATTTGCAAAATCAGTACGTTTATTAATAGAATTCGACGACATTTTTATTTTACATTTCAATAAAACGTCTTTTGAAAATATTAGACTCGTAATATAAAATGTTAGTATTTTCAAAATCAAAATTATGGTCATTTTCTAATGAATGTTCTACAAGCATTGAATGATTTTGATTATTTTTTGGATATGATTTATGTTGGTCTAGACGTTTTTTTAAATTTTGGCTTGTTTCTCCAATATAACATGAATTACAATTGAAACATTTAATTTCATAAACTACGTTTGGCTGTTTTAATTTTGGTGTTTTGGTTTTTAAATTTGAGAAAATACTATTTAAATTATTTACAGATTTGCTAGCTAAAATTAAATTGTGTTTTTTGAATATGTGTTTAAATGTGTCATATAGTGGTTCAATGTAGGGTAATGATATGTACAGGGTGTCTTACAAAAAACGCCCCAAGCCATAACTCCTTTATTTATGGACTAATTTTAAAAAACAAAGAGGCAAATGAAATGAGACTAAAAACTCTATAAAGTGTGGTTAGTAAAACTTTTTTTAAAATTACCTTCATGGTCAAACGACTGTCAACTTTTATTTTTTAAATGGCTTTGTATATTTTTTATTATTGCATCTCGTAGAGCTACTTTTTCTAAATTCGATAGTGTGCAACACTTTTAAGTTTTGACCAGCAAATATTGCAGAAAACATTAATGAAAGAATTGAGTGTGCAGTTGTAAGTTGGCTGTGTGAAAAAAATTCACGTCATTTCTTTCTAAACCATGTACTTTCTGAGGAATGTAGGGATGAAGTTTGTGCTTTTTCAAAACATTCTGCACAGTAACTTTTGATATTCCAGTCAAACTACCAATTTCGATTATTAAAAACACCATAGTGTGTGTTTAGTTTCATTGTTTTTTAATTATCTTCATAGTCAAACGACGACTGTCAACTTTATTTTTAACACTAGCGTTAAAGTAAATCACTTTTAATACGCGTCTGTCATAATTTTACATTTTTAATTGAAGTATGCCATAGTTAAAAATTCAATTTTTAATGGCGTTTGTAAAAGAAAATAGCTTATTACGCGAAACGAGTTTTTTATAAAAATATACAAGTGTGCCGTGAAAACAATATCATTGAGCGTTATTGTTTTATTGCAGTTATTGTTTAAAACTGTCAAGTTCTTCTTGCTTTATGACTAAAAAGCCCGTTCACAATGACTTAACGTAACAAAATTAATCACTTAACAAAGTTAGAACCATTGTTAGAAATGTAAGCGTACTAATTGGCTAATTCTACTAATTTACTTTTCTTAAGTTGACAACTTTCATTTTAAGGTTAACTCTGTTAAGTATATTCAATCAACAGCGTTCTAAAACAGGATAGTGAGTGTAGTCTTTGAGTCCTCGAGTTGAGCAAAATAATTTTATCCTTTATTAACTTAGACAACCACTAACAATTTGCAAATACTTGCGCATGCAAAGAACAAAAAATTCCTTCATTGTGAACACATAAATTAACACTCTAATTTCCTTAATTTAATTTTGTTACGTTAAGTCATTGTAAACGGGCTTTTATTGTTTCCTTAAAAAAAAACAGATTTATCGGGAAGTTTGGTTTATTAGAGTTTAAAAGTTGTACAAAATTGTTGGTTACAATGGATAATAAAATCAGTTGATTGATTTATAGCAAGTTTATTTTGAATGCAATAAGAACAGCAGTCAAGCAGTGCGACTCTATAGAAAGTATATGGTTTAGAAAGAAATGATCCTGAGCGAAGACAGGTTTTTCTAAACAAAATACAAGAGGACCCAATTTTTTGAAAAAGAATTTTTTGTTCTTTGCATGCGCAAGTATTTGCAAATTGTTAGTGTTAGTTAATTGCTAGTGTTAAAAAATAAAGTTGACAGTCGTTTAACTATGAAGATAATTAAAAAACAATGAAACTAAACACACACTATGGTGCTTTTAATAATTGAAATTGGTAGTTTGACTGGAATATCAAAAGTTACTGTGCAGAGTGTTTTGAAAAAGCACAAACTTCATCCCTACATTCCTCAGAAAGTAAATGGTTTAGAAAGAAATGACGTGAATTTTTTTCACACAGCCAACTTACATATGCACACTCAATTCTTTCATTAATGTTTTCTGTAATATTTGCTGGTCAAAACTCAAAAGTGTTGCACACTATTGAATTTAGAAAAAGTAGCTCTACGAGATGCAATAATAAAAAATATACAGAGCCATTTAAAAAATAATAGTTGACAGTCGTTTGACCATGAAGGTAATTAAAAAAAAAAGTTTTACTAACCACACTTTATAGAGTTTTTAGTCTCATTTCATTTGTCTCTTTGTTTTTTAAAATTAGTCCATAAATAAAGGAGTTATGGCTTGGGGCGTTTTTTGTAAGACACCCTGTACATATCATGTACACATATTCAAAAAACACAATTTAATTTTAGCTAGCAAATCTGTAAATAATTTAAATAGTATTTTCTCAAATTTAAAAACCAAAACACCAAAATTAAAACAGCCAAACGTAGTTTATGAAATTAAATGTTTCAATTGTAATTCATGTTATATTGGAGAAACAAGCCAAAATTTAAAAAAACGTCTAGACCAACATAAATATCATATCCAAAAAAATAATCAAAATCATTCAATGCTTGTAGAACATTCATTAGAAAATGACCATAATTTTGATTTTGAAAAAATACTAACATTTTATATTACAGTCTAATATTTTCAAAAGACGTTTTATTGAAATGTGTAAAATAAAAATGTCGTCGAATTCTATTAATAAACGTACTGATTTTGCAAATTTAAACGATACATTTTGTAGTTTTCTCGATTCCTTAAATAGAACATAGATCTGTCAATTTTTTAACATTTGTAATGTTCAAATTATTTTTAGATTAAAAATAAATATAATATACATAAAAAAAAAAAAATCAAGTTACTTTTTCAGTTTCCGTTGACAACCTTGTTTATTTTGACAACATAATTTTCACTTCTGACGAAGCAGTCGAACGACTGCGAAACGTAAAGTGTATATTTGCGCGATTTAGTGTCCGCTTAGAAGATTTTGTGATACAAATTTCATCGGACAAGAACCAACTGTAAATACTAATTAAAACCATTAGCAACAAAAAATAAATGAAAAAAATCAAATTTTTTAAAGAATAATTGAAAAATTATTATTTTAAAATAAATGACGATAAGAAAATAAAAAGATTTTCCTGCCTTCGCATTTAACCGCATTTAGGACTAAAGTTCATATAAATACCTAATCAAAAAGATAAGATTGCGCTCAACAGTCAGAACGACGGTTACTTTTCAAACGTAGAGAAAGAAGCGTGTAAATTCAGCCTATCAGCGTGCGATTTACAATCGCGGAGCTTGCGCCGTTGTGATTTTATTTTCAAACAGGTCGTGTCACGTGTCAAGACCCGTTTGGTATGAAATGTCATAGACTTTGTTATTTAATTATTAATAAATAAACAGGCGTCCCATCCACAATGTTTTTAAGCGATGTAAATAAAAAAGAAGAAATCCGTAATCTGGCTGTGCAAGACTTAAAAAATTTAGGCATTAAATACAGGCCGAAGAAGCCGAGACAATTGCAGGTTAGCTTGTCAACAACAAATTTGAAATTAATTTTTTTTAAGCGAGTTTTCGTAGGAATCGAAGTGTAGGAAAGTGTTTAAGACTGCCCTACGCAATCTTCCAATGCAAATCGTTACACTGGAGAGTGGCCAACAGCTGGTTGTAGCCAAATTAGTCCATGAACTGTGTTCTTATATTCTGACAAAGGTTGATACAGAAGGTTTGTTTAGAAAGGGGGGCTCAAAATCTCGACAGAATGAAATACGCGTAAGCAAGATTATTATATGTCGGGTATTTTATTAAATAAACATCGCTTGCAGTTATCTTTAGATGCGGGATGCAGCCTCGGTGATGACCATCATGAAATCGACGTCGCAAGCGTGTTAAAAACCTTCTTCAGAGAATTACCCGAACCTTTATTTCCGTACCCATATCACGAATTATTTTTGCACTGCATGATTTTACCCAGCAAAAATCTAGAAGCTGTTCTTTTAGCCTGTTTATTACTGCCCTGCGAACATTTAAATACCCTGGCCTACTTCATGCAGGTCTGTACTTGCTTATTTATCTAAAGGAAATTGCGTGATTGAATTCTTTTCTGCATGCAGTTTTTAAATCAAATCGCTCAATATTCAGCATTAAACAAAATGGACGCATACAACCTTGCTGTGGTTATTGGACCCACTTTATTGCCTGTTGAAGAAAAAGTGGCAGCGCACACTACCTACAGATTGACAAGGACTTGCGAGTTGTTTAAGGCATGCAACACAAATTACTTGAATAACTGGAAATGATCAAAGTTGCCTTTTTCTAGTTGCTTGTTGAGAATGCATCGGCTATTGGCGTGCTTCCAGAAAGCATAATAGAACGAATCGCACTGTCGTCTTCATCTACATCTTTAACGGATGACGAAATTGCAGGTGCGAAGAAAAAAAAGAAACGACGCAGTGGTTCTTTGACAAGTAAGGTAACATAAAACAGCACAGTAAAAATTGTAACTGTTGTTAACGCATAGGGATGTTCAATGGATTAAAGAAAATGGTGGGCAGTAAAACTTGTGATGAAGTATCGAATGCGGTGGCAGTCACTCCTGATTTATTACGGACTCCTCGCATCACTCAATCGAGTAAGAAGAGGAAAATTGAAAACGGAGGGTTCTCTATAAAAAAGAAGTAATTATTACTTTTATTTATGTTTATTTATGATTTTGTTTAATTAAATCTGGTGGTTATGACACGTTCTCAAAGAACTGAAATTCAGATAAAGTCCTGAAATTCCTTTAAAATCAAAGTAAATATTGTTTGTATTACAAAAATGTTTGGAAAATCAAATGCCAAGTTCAGATATGACTAAGTTGCAGAAAAGAATTTACTGAACTGAAAATATATAGGGTGATTAGTGATGTGGCTCAAAATGAGGCATTTTTCAAACCTTTTCATTTTTCCGCGTTATAATTTGCGATATAAATTATCAAGAAGCTTTGAAGGTGCTGCGAGGATTTTTTTATAAATTTGATGCAGCTTTGAAACATCTAAAAAAAACATCTGAATTTTAGAATACTTTTATGAAGAGTAATAGCAAACAATTGTTAAAATATACTTTTTAGTTTGTATTTCACATATGTATTTTATATTTGTAACAAATTATGATTAATATTGACACACCGAGAAACGAATAGGTTCAAATTACAAGAACAAACATTTAGTCAAATTAAATTTGTGAAACAAAGTTGTAGAGAAACTCCGTTAGTTCCTCCTTGGAAGGTTGAAGCAGGTAGTTTCATTACATTTCCTCCAACATTAGTTATATTTAGTTAAAAAAATGTGACTAATTTTTACTTAAATTTTTGCATGTTTCATTTTTACACCATTTGATCTTACATTTGTTTTAAATTAAAATTTTACTTAATACATATCCTCTACAGTTCAATTTTTTTTTCTATATTTAGTCGTTTCTGTTAATATTTTTAGCTCTATTGTACTATGTGTTTTTTTAAAAATGCCATAAGGGGTGGCTGTGGAAAAGAAAATTCATGTCTTAGCTCCATTCATGTACTTTAAATTGTCAGTTTTGGCATGTGTTAAATGCCAAGCTACGACATGAGTTTTAATTTTCATGGCCAACCTTTATGGCATTTTAAAAAAAATACATCGTACATTTCCTCCAGAAGGAGAATGCAGTCAAGGGCTTATCTTTTGCCTGTTTTGCACATTTTTCAAAACATGACACTGCCTTACTGTGCTTCAAGTAGTTACTGTTTGTGTCTTTATCTTCATCAAATTCTTCATTTTCCTCTAAATTCTGTAAATTTAATCAAATATCATTATCGGTCACTCTTTCCAGTGGTTCTTCCTTCCCATTCCCGCATTTCGTCATCCATTCTGAAGTTTTTTGTTGAAGATTCTCTCCTCTTAAAGTTTCTGCTAAGGATAGAGTAGAGCAAGAGGCACTAAATTTTCATCTTCTCATGGACTCCAATAATTTCCAAGATTTTCTTCTCAAGTTCATACACTTACATTCTACCAAACTTTAGCCAACGGGTCCATAATATCTTTTGAATTTATGTATTTTTTTCAAATCCACGGAAATATCTTGTTCTCTTTAAAAAGATTTTCCAAAAATAGTTTGGATAATGTATTGATCCATTGGTTGTATCAAGAGTGTGCAGTTGCGAAGTGTTTTGATTACGTTTAAGTCCAGACTGCTCGAAGGCCACGACAAAACCCGTTCTTCAAACCATTTCTTGGTCATTCCTAGCTATATGACAGGACACTCTGTCCAGTTGGAAGATAAAATTTTTTGTACTTCCAAACTAATCAAGAAGTATTTTTATTTTCAAATGTCGATGCTTTAAAAATTGAAGGGTTTACGGGCAAAACGTATCAAGTTACATTTATTAATTTTAAAGGAGAACATTTTTGAAATTTCTCTGCTCACTGGTCTTTAACGTATCTTTGTTATAATGTTCCGTATATTTTCCCTTAAAGCATTAAGGAAAAATATAAGGTACGTTTATAACAAAGACACGTTAAAGAGAAGTGAATAGAGAAATTTCAAAAGTGCTCTCCTTTCAAATTAACAAATGTGACTTGATACGATTTTCCCGTAAACCCTTCAATTGTTGCTCTGTAGTAATGAACCGAAAACGCTTTAAGTCTTTTTCGATTTTCAAACCCAATACGCAAAGAGGCAACAAATTCAAGTATTTCTGTTGTGATTTTCTTTACATCACATATTGTATGTTTGCCAAACCCACATTTTACAGATAAACTTGTTACAGTATGACTTGAATGAAGGTTTTTAACATTATCACTTTTCTTTAAACAATTAAGTTTCTGTATGCAATATGTAATAAATATATGTATGTACCATGTCGGCATATTCAGCACGTGTAAAGACATGTGGCATTATTAAAAACACTTGCAAACAACAAACAGTGTTATGTTACAACTGTCAATGTCACATTCAGACGGTTCACTACTCGTTAGTTGATTCAGACGTGCGTATGCTTTGGATATTTACACGCCAACTTCAGATTTCTGTAACCAGTGAGAATTATGGATCGATTCTGTTCATATCTGTAAGGATCATAAGTTCTGTAAGCCTGTAATTAAAAAAATGGATTTTTGAAATTCTCTGTAAAGATATGATTTGTCTTAGGTATCTAGGGTTACTCGTAAGTCTCTGCGAGATTATCTTAGAGAGTTACAAGAAATCGTATCTTACTGAGAACTTCAGAATTCCACTTTTTAATAATTGAGTTACAGGCTTACAAATCTTACGGGTTTTACAGTTATGAGCAGAATCGACCCACATATTTATACGAACATTTTTACTCAAAATGGTCCACACTACCACCTCCTAGAGTATTAAAGCTTTCCCCTGAAACACCCTGTATTCATAAAATATCGTTTAAGTAAATTTTCGTATTTAAGAATCAACTCAACGGAAAAAAATTACTAACGTTGAAGTAAATTTAACATATTCATATTTAAAAAAATGTGACAATCATTTTAACATTATACCTGCAACGCGCTTTAATTTTTAACATAACATAATTTGCGCTAACTGATTCGATTGAGGTTTAAATGGAATAATACATTGCCCCAAAATAAAATTCGAGGGGTGCCTGTTTACCTACTTGCTCGTCTGCTTCTTCGCCTATTGCTAATAGTGGTCAGAGGGAATTAGAGCACAATTTAACATTTCTTGGGGAAAGATGATTTTTAATTCTAACTGTACGTACATTAGTAATTTATGTACTCTCTTTTCAGACGAGAAATTCTTAATAAATTGCCTCATAATTCTGCACTGAGTACTCCATACACACCGATTAGTAAAAGTCCAAAGTAAGTAACACTTTTCTTACTATAACGAAATACTTCTCCAACTTTTATATTCTTTGCTTGACTCATTATTTTACTCCTTATCTTGCCATAAGAGTAATTCGAAGTCCAGTCAGTGAAAACCATGCATGTCTTAGTTTAACTGAAAAATAAGTCATTGCACTTCTTGAAGTTATTTTACAGTTAAGCTAAGAGTTGATAAAAATTTTTAAAATCAGTTGGCACTTAATACACAGGAAGAAGTATTACCTATAAGATCTTAAAACCTTTTATACTCTATGTGAAAGAGAATTCAGCCTATAAATTAAGTTTTTGTAAAATTTTCTCTTATTTTCAGTCCAAAAAAAAGTACACCACCAGACACATGTAAGAAATCGCTTCCAGCCAAGGCAAAAGGGTAAATACTCAGTGTAATTGCAAATGAACTAAATAAGCCCTGATATTTTCAGGATGAAAAACAAGAAATCACAATGGTCGTTGAAAAGCAAGTCAAAAAATTCAAATAGTGAAACATCATCTATTGCGTCTGGCGTAAGTAATGGCGCAAAAGGACTATTAGAACGCAGATGGTCCCAAGTGAGTCAGGTGGCGAATTTTAGAAGAAACAAAAAGAGAAATTCCTGCGGTGGCTCTGTCATGAATCAAAACGTACAAATTGAAAAAACTGCGGCAGACACGGACTTGAAGGCGCAACAAAAACCTGCCCGTGCGAGTTTAGAACCGGAATACGTTAGAATTTCTAAATCAGAGTACGAAGAAATTAAGTGTAGAGTTTCAGCAATTGAACGCAGACTTTCAATCGAATTAGAAAGTCACGATTGTGAAGAAGTACTGAAGCTCAATAACATACAAAACGTACAATGTGCCTACGAGCAGACTCTAGTTCAGACGGAACCTCTAAGTCCTACAACCGATCATTTGGCCAGAAGGTTGAGCCGAGACTTGAAAATCCGAAGATCAACCGAACAAAAAATAATACGTTCTCCGAGTGCAAGAAAAATTGGCAGTCTACGCAGGCGGTCCCGTGAACTGGAAAAGCAAACCGTAAAATTGAATCGAACTCACTCCTGGCATGTCCCGAAAGTTGAGAAAGTTTCGCAAGTTAATTTGAAGCAGGGGAAACCGCCACAACCTTTATCGGTAGACGAAAACGGCTTCATCATAAATTTACCTCAAAATTCTTCAACAAAAGTAACATCAAGGGCATCGTTTCACAGTGATACTCGACCATCATCCACACAGAACTCCACAAATTCTATTGACAAATCAAAATGGTTAAGTGCTGAAGGATTTTTTAGTAATAAACAGACACCATATGGAGGTGCAAATAAAGAATCATCTCGAGCGTCTTTGGCTAGATTAAGAAGTCAAAACGCAGGTATGGTTTTGGCAAAAGCAAAATTATTCGATGCCTTAGTAGATTCTGACAGTTCTCAATCAAGAACTACGTCAATCACCCCCAATAACATAATACCACACGTACGCCACAACAAAATAGGAGCAGTGCGAAATCCCGAGCGACAGTCATATCGTGTTAAAGCCCTAAAAGCAGAAGACAACAAGCGCATCAATAAGTCTCCAAGGAAGCGCTTGTGCAAAAGTCCGAATTCTACTCGGCATCAACGACTGAATATCATTAAAGCCTCGAATTTGACAAACATTCTACATGATACTAAATACATAAATAAGGAAAATAACATAAACGAGGCAAATTTGTTGAGTAGTTTCGGAAAAGCACAATCGCCACTTAAAGACTGTAATTATGAGAGCGTTACCTCATCAAATTATAATACTCCGAAGAATTATCCGCACATAAAGAAAACGTTCAATGTTAAATCGCCAAAACGATTGAACAGGACACCGGTGGGAGCTGAGAGGAAAGCAACTCCACTCAAAGTAATCGCTTCAACTCGACAATTTTATTAAATATATCAAATTTCTGTTTTATGTACGTACTAAAGTACACGATTTTATTTGAGGTGATTTTTACTATTTTTGTAAACTATTGAGTGTTTTTTAATATTTTACTTTGTTACTTATTGTTCCTGTATATAGTTTTCTATTCAAGCTGCCTTTTCATGTAGACAAAAATAAAATGTAGGAGAGTAATTACATTACTTAAATTTGTCTTATGTTTCAGTCTTACAATGAAATCAACTAATGTTGAATATATATAATATGTAAAATTAACAAAATTTAAGTTTTGATTTAATGATGGGCATTTAAGGAAAAACAAATATTAAAGAATACTTAAAAAAAATTTATTTCTTATATTGCTAATGTACTGTATGTTAAATAATTATTTAACAAATGTTTCTTCAGACACTCTCAGTAAGCAATAGTGACTAACAAATCATCAATTACTGATTAATTTATAAGTTTGTTACATAAATATTTAATTAGTTTAACGAAATAATCAAACAACCAGTTGATTGTCATAAATAAATGAACAGATTCTTCTAACAAAAATTAAAACTTAATTCGTTGATATTCATAATGTTTTTAAACTGAATATTTATGGTTGCATTTGAAGCAATTAATTTCTTTGATAACGCCAGCATGATCATCTGGCCTCGTGCGATTCCAAATGTTATTGGGCGCTTCATAAAATAACAGTTCGCAATGTTCTCGTTGAACTATGACATTGCAATTAATTTTAAGGAAAAATTTTATTTTCTCGTACATGAATAAATTGTGCTCTTCAATATTATAGTGGGGATACAAAACATTGTCTAATACACACTCCTTAAAACAGTCAATATCTTCGTTAATATCATGGCTTAAATATCTGCAAGTTCCAGTAGACAAGGAGAAATTTGATTACTACAAAATAAAATGTACCTACTTACAGTGCAAGGTGAAAGTTCCTCTCGTTGTAGTCTCTTTCGTCGAAATTCGCCCTCATAAATAAGAAAAACACACTTGCCAAGTGGTACTTATCTGCTATCGTGTTACAGGAGTCAAACAGCAGTAATTTCTGAACTTTAGGTTTATCTAAAAAAAAATTGCACAAATAAATATTATTTTGAATATTCACGCAATTATACTTAGCAATTGAAAAAATGCGTAGCATCGCTTCTGAAAGTTCATTTCTTTGCGCTTAAATTATTTAATTTAACTAGAAAGCAATTCCAAACTTTTCAAATTGACATTCGTACCTATTTGTGAAACAGTTTAACAGATGGCGATCTGCTTTATTCTACGAGGAAAGAATTAACAGGAGGGAACCTACGGCAGTGGGAGAATGCAATTACATGGTCTGTTCCCTTTTCTCTGGTCTGTTCCATTTGACAGAATTTCAAGTTCTGAACCGTTCAAATCATGCGCAGTATGAAATTTATATCCAATTTTGTGCACTGCTCATGCTCAGTAAGATTTTGAACGGTTCAGAACTCGAAATCCTGACGAATGGAATGGACCTACAGTTTAGGTTTGTTGGTTTGTTATGCACTTTCTACACTTTTAACTCTTTCTCTCTATTTTTCTCACTCCTTCTTACATTATATTATGTACACCTCACTCTCTCAGGAGCGGTTGGTACAGAAAATGGAGCACAAACGAAAAGACCTTTTGTTAAATGGATCTTTTTACGCACATCATTGATTTTATCCATATGAAACGCATCGATACTTTCAAGCCAAGTAATAAATCGTAAGTTTTACTTTACAAACATTCGTATAAAAACGTTCCTTTTTCAATCTGAACGAGTGAAATCGATACTTCCATTTTTCCAAAAATTTAGTTGTGTAACATTAGGTTTGACGCCATTTGTCATGTATTTGTCAACCTATAAAATCTCATCCATCTCATTCGATTCCAAAGGAATAAATATTCTCTATGAATACTAATACTAACAGGAAATTCAGTTCCAATTGCTCAAATACTGATTCCGTCTTGCAATCGCGTTAGAATTATTGCCTTCTGAATTGCTTTTAATTGGGATATTTTTTACTCAATTTGTCAAAATATATTAGTGTCAAAATGACAGAAGTTCATTTAAAAGCACGCTTCAATTAACTAAAATTTCGAGTGTAGTCGGTTTTTCTGATTACGATGGTACAATCCCGCGCACCTTAAATTCACCTCCCGCACGCAAACCTCACCTCTTAAAAACCTTGTCATACAAGACTCACAGAACTGTCAAATTGTAGCACTTAAGCTGCGCACGACTATACTTAAACCTCTACCTAGATGCTATTAGCAATGCTATTAGCTACCTATAAAAATTGGTTTTACTAGTGCCGT
The DNA here is from genome assembly GCA_033060865.1 of Dorcus hopei. NCBI lineage: Eukaryota > Metazoa > Arthropoda > Insecta > Coleoptera > Lucanidae > Dorcus > Dorcus hopei. The sequence goes on along the minus strand of CM065426.1, from coordinate 48,066,115 downwards.
TTGTCAATGACGTGTGTAAAAAGATCAATTTAACAAACTGTAGAAGTTATCACCTTGCGACAGATCAATTTCTGCAATATAGTGATTTATTGGCTTCGTTCAGATGAAGAAAATATCAGGTCTGTTCCAGCAACAGTTCGGAACCGTTAAGAACAGTTGCCCACCGATGTAATGACCGACTTTAACGGCGCGGCGTCGTCAAATGTACAATTTTGATGACTGCATGCTTTTGACGGTTTCGAACTAGTTAAGAACTATTGCTGGAACAAACCTATCGTAAACAGTTTATGATTAATCATAAACAGTTTACGCTGTAACGTAGGCCGTTTTATTAAATACCTATAAATATTCTAGTGCCTAGTGTGTAAGTCTTGTCTAAGAAGCATTTCGAGCTAAATTTAAAAAAAATGAATCCAACAATAATTATTTTGGATGCAATAAACCTCTGGGAACCCATGCAAAATTTGTAGAGCAGAAATGAACGACCTCGAAATGAGGATTCATAAACTGCTTAATCGTTCATGAACTTCCCTGTCACCAAACACTTCATATTGCACTCCGTTTATTATATAAATCATATCAGACTTTGTAGACGCCATGTTTTTAAACATGTTTTCGCTAGGGTAGCGTAAAATCGAATCGCTCAAAAAAATGGCGTCGGCTACTTAAACATGTTTCATCGCGATCCTTGGAGCGTAAACGTTCAGATAAAAAATCGTAAACCGTTTATAATATTTTTCGTCATCTGAACGAAGCCATTGGCATCCGTTGTCGTAAGATAATTGCCGGATTTTGTATTTGTATCTGAATTTAGAACAAATTTATGTGTTTATTTAGCAACTACATATAATTACATAGTACCTAATGAAAAGTTTAGATCACGACATCCTGTGATCACAGAGGCTGCTTAAGGAATCCTCTGCAATCAAAACCAACTTGCAACAAAATTCCATATAATTACATAGCACTATAGCAGTATATACATATTTATACGTTATTCGTTATTGAGAAATCCATTTAATTCAATAGAAATCCATCTCCGTTGGATTATAATCGATTTGGGCGATGTAGGAAATGTAAATGACAAAAGTTGCCACTACATTTCTACCGAGTGATTTTTAAAATTTTTTATCAACTCTTGCCATGAGATCTGGATGGCATGTTATAGCTTAAGTGAAAAGTACGTCATTGCACTCCTTTATGCTGTTTCACAGTAAAGCTACGACATGCCGTTAAAATTCCATGGCAAGAGTTGATAAATTTTTTTAAAAATCACACGGTATATCGTTACAACTACACCTATGACTTGATAGCGTTTTCGACTGACTGCTCTAGAGCGCTGTG